>OY744526.1:48580844-48595844 GCA_963556195.1 Sepiola atlantica | reverse complement strand
ATATATATTTTCCAGCATCCATTGCCATTTCACGGAGATGTTTTTTTATATCTCGTCTAACTTTTAACGATATGTCCTATATTATCGTAAAAATCCAATCAAGTTTATATATAAATGAGCTTAAAAAACGTAGAGACGTGTCAAACAAAAAACACCCATTCTTGTTTTCCTGCCGTATGCGAAATCAGAGAGGGTGTGCTGATTACGTGACGAATACTGAGAGTGGGAATTGGCTTGCATACCTTGGTGTGGTAGCGAGCTGTCAAACATTTACTAATAATATTTTCTGACTACATAGATTTGTAAATAATAAGAGAATTGTCAAAAGGATTAATAAAAATTTAAACGGTCATACCTCCTATTTTTACTTGAAGGTTAAAACATGAGTATTTTCCCACCTCTTTTCTATATCAATAAAAATTATGTGACTACTTCGCGTGTGCCTGTGTGTGTCCGTTTTTCTCGCCTCCGTGTGACGTGCACATTATTTGTATAATTTGGATTATTCGGACGACTGTTCTCATCTTGAGTGTTAGTCTCACAACGTTTTGGCCGCTGTAACCTCCGGCCTTCTTCAGGTTTATTTTTCCGAACTCGGAAATATTTCTGTTGAACTCGGGAATCTGGACGGAATTTCTAATGGAACCCTTTATTTAATCCACGGTGGTAGCATGCTCTCGTTCCGTCAGCCATGACTGGGAAGAAGTCTTCAGTAATTCGAAATTCTTCGGACCGCCAACACCAAGGATTAAACCTGACTATCACTTAGAACTGAATTTTACTTTGTACTATATCCACTGCGACACGGGTCCTTGCGGACAGGCCTAGTATGAATTTTGGGAGATTAAACCTATTCTTGGTTTTAATGTGTAGTCTTACTACTTATCACTATATAGCACACATTATTATTTTGTATCAATTAAAAATGTTTAACTAAAATAACATTAGTGGATCCCGAGCAACACCGGGTATTTACAGCTAGTACATTATAATTAAGAGTTGATCTATACCTATATGTAACCTAAACTAGGTCACTTCTTACGTCGCAATAGCTTAAGTTAAAGCGCCAGAGTCTCATTCTCAACGGTTTTATTTGAAATCTCAAATTGTCTAATAGTGGTATCCTGTATGCTATATCGCACTAAGTACATCCATAGTCACTTCGTACATAACGCGTCATCGGATCTATAACAGACTTTTTCGTTCGTCGATTTTTTAGTCTGTTACGTTTCAATTCGGTCTGTGACCTTTAAATTTGAAATAGCATTTCCATCACTAAAGGCGCAAATTGAATGAACACTATCTTAAAAACATAACTGTTTAATCTATCTTGTGCCACAAGTTAACAAAACTTGCACACGTTACAATTACTCAATGTAACTTAACTTTTGTTTACTTGTGCCAGATTTCTATTGGGTTGTCAATTAAGTACCCGCTGTTTTTCTTTTTTTATTTATAATCCATCGTGTTTTCAAATTTGGGAATCTATTTTTCTTTTCCGGAATTCTATTTTTAAATCGTTTTGGAATCTTATTTTTCAAGAATTCTATTTTGAAATCATTTTAAAGTCGATTTTATTCGAGAATTCTATTTTGAAATCATTTTGGATTTTTTTTTTTTAGTATTCTTATTCTAAATCATTTTGGAATATTCTTTTTCGAGAATTCTATTTTGAAATAATTTTAGAATCTACTTCTTCGAGAATTCTATTTTTGAATCATTTTGGAATTTTTATTTCGAGAATTCTAATTTGAAATCATTTTGTAATCTATTTTTCGTGAATTCTATTTTGAAATAATTTCTGGATTTATTTTTTTCCAAAATTTCTATTTTAAAATCATTTTGGAATTTTTATTTCGAGAATTCTATTTTGAATTCATTTTGGATTCTTGTTTGTTTTTTTTTCCTCGAATTAATTTAAATTTTTTCTGTTTATTTTCAGATCAATGTCAAGTTATTTCCAGATTGAATATCAAGTTAAGAAAAATAAACATTTTCGGTACCTTCTTTTTCCTTTTATTCATTTGCTTTTTGATTTCTACCAACAACGTATTGAAAATTCTTGTTGAACGTTGGGAAAAAGTTGTAAACAACCAGGGAGAATACATTATTGATTAATTAGTGGATATTTTTTTATAAAACCTTTTAAATGTTAATGTAAAAACGGCGGAAACTTAGTTGCCAACCCAATATATTCTGAGTGAATCATCGCATTGAAGCTATTTGTTTTCTTTTTTACCCGACCCTGTGTTTTCTAAAAGAAAAAAAAATCACATATCCTTTGCAAATCAATTTAGGTTTGACGCGAATAGTAATGTATATATTTAATCGCCCAGCCAAGTATGGCACAAGGTTTGCCTTTTGTTCAAACAAAACGACACACAGGTATCACGTGTGACCGGTTATAGATCTCCCGCCATTCGGGACGTGGTCTGACCCAAATTAACATTTGGAACGTGACCGGGTTTCGTTATCAGAAGCTAACGGCGCCGACAATAAAAAATAGAAAATTCAAACAATTAAATAAGGAGCATTGCTTACATTTTGAATTAAGTGGACATAATGGCTTCTCATCTGGCGAGAATGGTTGCGTGTCAGATGGTGGCTAGCGTTGATGTTTAAGTCCAATGTTTAAAATAAAGAAGAAAAAAAAAGATTTCCCATAGTAAAATATAAAAACTAAGTTCCCTATCGGCACCTTAATTATGCTAATAACTGAAAAGAACGAGTTTAGCATGACACCATATCTAAGGTCACTCAAATGCTTACCCAAATGTAAAAATACACTTATATTAAGATTTTCTTTGTCTTAAAATAATATATTTTCCATTAAAAAAATCCAAAATATATTAAATCGTTACAAAAAGTATATATTACTCTATTAGAAGTCTTATCTTAATGCGTTGTCGATATAGTTTTTGGAAATATTTTTACCAATAAATTACCGGTACGATCAGAGATAGTAAAAAGCTGCGTTCAATATTTAGAAGTCCCATTTATTAATTAATTACGCCATTCCTCATTTTTCTTTTTGGTAAAGTAGTTTAATCTAAGGATTCCAATTTATCCTTATGATTGAGATATTTGAATTGTTTTATTCGTTTAGTGACTTTAATAATATAACCTTATTACCGTACCCAGGATTGAGTACAATATACTATAGAAGATATAATTAAAATATTATCTAATATATGAAGAAAGTCAGTCGGATTATCGATGTTTTAGTCATATAACATTGCATTTGATATATTGGCATTGGATTCTGTCTGGCGCCTAGTTCTTTCAGAAAATACTTATTCCAGCTAACTTATTTTTTTAAGACTGGAAACATTTTTCGTTTATGACCTAAACAGCACCAGCCGCTTAAGAAATTGATAGAAAAATATTAATTTACATATTTTTTTTATAGGTAATTACAGATAATTATATTGTTTTAATAATAAGTAACCTATGTATGTCTTTGAATTACTTGGATAGCACAAGAGGGTGTGCAATAATTTATTTCTGAAAAGCTATTTAGTATTATGTCTGTATGAAATACTAAAAGTGGTCGTTGTTTCATACTTGGCTTTTTATGGTTGATAAGAAGATTCCTCTGAAGATAAGAACACTTGTACTCTTCTCCTTTGAAAGACATAAAAACGGTAACAATCATTTGTAACCATAAAACACTCGTCTTACAAACAAAATACATGTGTATTACATTACATAACACTAGGCAAAGAAACAAATATTTACTTTTAAGAAAGTTACAGTTGTTATACAGCTTTCTGTTTCTTTCTTTTCCGAGAATGAACTAAAACTTAGTAATCATATTTTTAAACCGATCAATGTTAAGTAGTCAAATTTATTATTCATATGATAAACAAAATAAACCGCTATTGAATTAAGTCGCAGAATATTTACCTATCAGAAATTTAAGATTAATTCTCGCTGCTTTAAATCGTCGCATTTTTTAAATAATGCAAGTCATACCACTTTAAACATGAGCTCTACAGTTCACGCTCAACTAGCAGCAGCAACGGATGTAAACAATACAATCATTAATGATTATTTTTAAATAGTAAACGATTGCTAATAGTAAAGATGTTGAGAGTGAGAATTAACATGGAGGTTGGGCCTCAAATGAACATCAATAGATTACTGTTATCGGCATAAGCATTCGTATACATTTTCTCTTCATTTTTCTTCCATACCAATCAAATAAGGTATTACAGATTAAAATTAAGAATTAAAAAAAAAAAACAATTATAAAAATATTTGGGAAATTGAACAACTAATTTTTCTAATCGGGCAACGCCGGGTAAGGATAGCTAGTATATTTAAAAAAAAAAAAAACCGATGTTTCTATTGAGATTAAATTGTTAATCGCCCAACCAATCATTGCATTTGTCTTTGATGCAATTGACAAAATATGATTATGGGATTTTAATTAATCATTAAAATTACTTGTTTAATTTAAATTGATTGTTTACCCCGCCTAATAGACCGGTATTGTCCGGGCCTTTCGGTCTGGATTTACGCCGGTCTATTGGGGGTTGCCGGTCCTGTGCAGTTCTAGGAGGTGCACCCTCCCAGGCTTCGCCTCCCCTCTTTGGGGAGGAGTAAGTTTATTGCTTACTGTCTGAGGCGCCTCTACCGGGAAATGCCGACGGGACTGCCCAGGCAATTTTTAAATGGCCAGAGTGCTCACCTCTCGAGCGCTGGCTTATCTAATCCCACTTTCCCGACCTTGTGTCACATCTTACCTTGTGGGAGGTAGATAAATAACTAGATAGTTGTTGTTAATTGTGTAAAACTATAAATTTCCATATTAAACATCAATTTCCAGGATTTTTTTTTAATTTGATAGACTATGTTGTTTACATTGTTAGAGACCAGAAATAAAGACTCAAGAGAGGAATTTAGCAAACAAATATAGTAATAAAGGACAAGTAGTACAAAACATATACAAATGAGAAGGTTACCAGCAAAACTGTTCGGTCCGAGTGTCAGGTCTGGCTGCTGGAATAATGACTTCTCCGAAGAGCAGTACCTGCTACGATTTATAGCTGAGAGAGTTCATGCGTGCGTGGGTAAATTGCCATAACAAACTATTAGTAGTTATTTGTACTAAATCTTGCGATTCTGGTCCAACAAGTAATTAAACATAATCAACAAATATTTTCACTATTGATCATACACTATCTGATAGTTTTCTCGATATAACGCTAGGAAATATCGATGTATATTTATTAGTATGATTCTAAGTAATGAATATCATTTTTACTATGTTAATTATAGAATAGTATTTTGATTATTCGGGCTACTATTCTTATTCTAGGTTGTTATATTCATAACGTTTCAGCCGATGTAACTTCCGACTTTCTTCGGGTGCATGTTTTCGAACTTGGGAAGGTAATAAGTCGAACTGGAGTATCTTTATGTGGAACTCGGAAATCCGTATCGAACTCGACCCATTATTTAATCCAAGGGGGTAGTTTTGTCTCATCCCGTCAGCCATGACTGAGTAGAAGTGTTAATCTTTGGTATTCTTAGTTAGCAAACACAAGCTTGTTTTTTTTTTGCTAGGAACAAAGTGTAGTATCTGCTCTGATACTACACTTTATCTTTTCTGTCCTCGGTCAGTTAAGTAGAAATCCTTATAAACTGAGGCAATTTTAATTTTTTGTCTAAATCCAGACTGTCCCGGTTTGGGGAGCTTGATTTTCTCCACATTAAATACCAAACTTGTGTCTAACTCTGCCATCGTGGGGAGGTAAGTAAATAGGGGCAATTATTTATACGAAACAAGAAAGGGGCACATTTTCTTAATATTATAAAATGGTAAAATCATCTATTATCTCAAAAGAAATAGTATCATTACGAGTAAAATATACCGTTGAATTACTGTACATTCACCTTTCCTACGACAAATGTATTTCATTGCTTTCGCAGCGTTCAAACTCGTGAACTATACGTTCTCAAATTAGACTACGTTGCACGTTCAGCTGCGTGCTTATCAAATCACGCAATGAGTGAAACAATGGCGAGCGTGTCAACACACCAACTACCACGATACCGAATCACATCGGCAACCTTCCACGGCTTGGACTGCTTCGGTCACGTGCTATACACGCCGCCAACCAGAACATGTGCAAATATTTCAAAGCCTTTGACTCCACTTTGTATCGAAATTATTGCTTACTCATCAAATAATTATGCGTTTATTTAAATTCTGTCTTGAGTGTGATCTTATGTCCCAAAAAGCTCTATAGTTTCAAAATTTCGGATTCGGTTTCTATTCATGTTGCATTCTTTTCTATGCTATAAAAATTTTACTACCAAAAGGAATGTTATATTTGACCCGCCTTTTTTCGTCTACCTTTTAACAACTTCAAATAATTATTACTTATCGGATTTCATTATTTAAATTGCCTATGACACTCTCTTTTTCTACCCAGCTGTATTAAATTCTATTTCATTCATTTCTATTAAGTCTTTTTGCAATTAATTTATATTAAATATCATTTCATTAATTTATATTCAATTAATTTCTAGTAAATTGTATTCCATTAATGCTTATTAAATCTTATTCCATTAATTTATGTAAAATTTTATTCCATCTATTAAATTTCATTTCATTAATTTTTAATAAATTTTATGCCGTTGGTTTCTATTAAATTCTGCTTCATTAAATTCTATTGAATTCTATTTTATCATTTTTTATCCATTTACGATCTATACTTTCTACGACGTTTATATGTTTACGAGTGTACACCTTCCGTCAGAAATGACGGAAAAGTATGCTTCGCCAGTGTTTGCACTAATATTCATATTCATATGTGAAAGAATAATAAGAAAACTTCACAAACTGGAAAGTTATTTTAAAAAGGAAAGGTCTCATTATGGAAATAGAGTAGTGGATTTCTTTCCGAATTAATTTCCGACGGCAGGGGTGTCTGACTTGCTATTTGTTTTCCCTCTTCTTCTAAATAATTGAAATGGGTTCCTCCGGCACTTTTTTACTTGCTAACTTTTGTGTGGCAGGACGGCTATATATATATATATATATATATATATATATATATATATATATATATAATGTTTGTTCTATAATTCTATTTCTAAGATGAGCACGTATCATACTTAGAATTATGATATGTGCTCCTTTTAGGAATAAAATTATATTCTCAAGTCATACCGTTATTTCTAGGTATAAAAATATTAACTCTTATTGGTCCCCCGATTTATAAAATCGGGGGACTTATGTTTTGAGGCATGTCCGTCCGTCCGTCCGTCCGTCCGGATTTTTCTCCGCAACCATCCATTGAATTTCTTTGAAATTTTGCATGAAGTTGTAACTTTTGTCAGGTTAGAAAGTGACATTCTCCGATTTTTGAAAAACAATCTGGTTAGCCCCCCAGGGGGTCAGAAGGCCCCGAAATGGCAAAAAATGACATTTTTTTGCCCCATAACTTTTCATCCGTCCATTCAATTTTTCTGAGACTTGGCCAGAATGTGGAGGCAATTGTTCCTAATAGAAAATAAGTATCGCTGACCTTGGAAAAAATCTGGTTCGCGCCCCCAGGGGGTCAAAAGCCCCCAAAATGGAAAAAAATAACCCTTTTCTCCCATAACGTTTGATCAATCCATTGAATTTTTCTGAAACTTGGCCAAAATGTAGAGGCAATTGTTCTGGATATAAAATGAGCATCCTTAACCTGAGAAAAATTCTGGTCATCGCCCCAGGGGGTCAAGGGGGGGGGGCAAAAATGCCCCAAATTGCCCAAATTTATTGCATTTTACACTCGCCACATCGAGTCACATACAGAGGGGCACCACGCACGCGCGGCTTGTTTCATTTATTTTTCTATTTTATTTTCCTCCTTTATTAATTTGTAACGAATTTCAATGTTTTCGTATTGTTTTTTATCTATCATCCATTATTATTTAATTTTATTATTATTCAATTTTACTTTCTCATCTTCTAATCTTCTAATCTTCTTTTCTTTTTAATCTTTACTTTATTAAATATCATTTGATTTTATACTATCCTAACATTGTTATTATTGCAAAAAAAAACCTGGTTCGCTCCTAATAATGTTTAATGCTACCATTGTTTACATCTCTATTTTAATTGTTTCATTGAGTTCCTACGTCTATTTTTCTTCCTAGTGATATTCTTTACCGATGGTGGGTTTGTTGATTCCTTAGTGTTAAGTGGATTATTAGGTGCAGTATTATTAAAATTTATTCTATTTTTGATTTGTCCGGAATTTTCTATAGCCATGTTGTAAGATATTACGTGAGATGTGTTCCTATTTGTATTAGAATCCTCATTATTATTTACGGAGCTTGCTTTCATATAGTTTATTTTATATCCAGATCTGGCTAACTCTTCATTATAATATTTGTTATTCTTATTGAATAGTGGCTCGATAGTCTTGATATTCTCTTAGAAATACTAGGGATTATGACTTTTAATGGGTCCCGGGTTGTTTGAGTTAAACTCTACATAATAGAGAGTATGATTGAGTTTATGATGTGGTTTATATGTTCTAATGTTTATGTCTTGGGTTGTGTCTACGAAGTTAAATATCTTATGGTGTATGTCTATTGTTACCTTATGGTCCAACTTTCTAAAAAAGTTATGTATATTTTTTCTAGTATTCTCTACACTTTTATTGCCAGAGTTGACGAAGAATAGTGCGTTATCTCTGTATAAACAGCCCCTCATACGTGGTTGATGTTTATAGAGGTCCTATCAAATCTGTTTCCTGTGCAGAGTCCGGATAACCTATAGTAATGTCGAAATTTTTTCCCCATCTCTTCTTATCCATAGTTTGTTATCATACAGAATAAGAGCTCTTCTAGCCAGTTTTGTAATGGCTATTAATAGTCTAGTTATATTTTATTTCTATTCGTGCCATAGCATGAGCTTTATCTAGAAGGGTGGAGGAATTTAAGGGGTTATATGAGTCCACGTACAAACAGGATGAACTTCTCGTTAATCCTTTTGGTGATGTGAGTTTGCTCTTTTCTTTGTTTTTTCTTTGTGTTCGCCAAAAAATGACCCACTGTATAGAGTAGGTTTTTCAAGACTTTTCAACCCAAGAATATTTTTTATTCTTTGTGGATTTTTCTGATGATTTTGTAGTGTTGCAGATACGATAGTGACATAAAAATGTTTTTGGCTCACGGCAAAAGAAACGGACCGTAAAACATACCTCTCACAGAAATGTTATGTTTTGGGAAATGTGAAAAAAAATAAAAAATAAATAAATAAATAAAAACATGGTTATTGGAATATAAAATTTACCTGACTTATCTATCTCTCTCTCTCTCTCTCTCTATATATATATATATATATATATATATATATATATAGATAGATAGATAGATAGATAGATAGATAGATAGATAGATAGATAGATAGATAGATAGATATTAGACAACATAATGAAATGGAGAATCCCCTTTTTCGATTCTATTATATAATAGTGGAATACAAAATAAAACTCTATAGCAATTGACTTTGACCTATAGAGTAAGCTTTTATAAAAATTACAAAGACTTCATTTTTTATGATCCAAAAATATTTTTACCGAAGTGAAAAGAAAATTCAACTGCTTCCCTATTTCTAGGGCGTATGGTAATCCGTAGTGAAGATGATTGCGGTACCTTAAACGGAAAATATTTTTTCGTCGTCCGAACTATCCGATGATGTGCAATGTCTTATGAAGCCCGTTTCTCAAATCAAGCTGTCCATGCATGCTTCAAATATTCAACTTTCAGCTCGATTTGCCAGCATGATACGATATTTCGACGATTTGCTATTCATTTTATCAAAAATATATCTATGAATAAGAAAGTCCTCATATATATGAATTTGGCTGTTATCGAAACATAAACCTGGATTACAGGGAGGGTAATGTTAAAGGTGTCATTTTAACGTGTGATCTAGATAGTAGTCTGAAAATATTGTTATGTATATAAAAAAGAAACATCAATACAGGAACGATTAATACGGCAATACACAACATATATCTTCGATTCAGTTTATTCACTTTAAAACAAAATAAGAAGGCTGAGAATATAGAAATATAAGTAATACAATAATATCTAATGTATTTAGTTTATTCAATTTTATGGACATTGTCACAAATCGAGGAGTTTTGTACGAACTTGTCAGTGGTTTGGGACAAAGATCAAATTGAATAAATCTCTTCTGTCTTCCATTAGTCTTGGGTCGATATAACCCTTTTTGAAAGCGTAAATAAGGAACTTTGAGTTCAGACAGCAAGCCCTCAGGCTGGAAGGATCTTGAGGAAGTCCGTATAAGAACAAGAAGCTACCAAGATATGTATACAATTTGTCAACGTTCATGTGGTTTTCTAATAATAGCTACAACTTGGTTTCTGCATGTATAACACAAGATTGAAACGCAACAATAGGTCTATATAGATTACAGAAAACCATGCTCTATAATGTTTCAGCTATTTGTGATAGAGAAAGTAATAATAATGATACTAAATGGGATAACTATTAACGGCTATGACTGATGATGATAGCTGCCTTTGTTACGAAAGTAGATTATAAAAATATAGGTTAGCGAATCGAATGCAGATTTTGGTTGCATCAAAATTTAGAAACAGGATTGTTTTGACAGTTGTAATTTAAGAAAAGTCGGTATGCAATTATTCAAAATAAACAGTTGTGTTTTGTTTATTTGAAAGGAATATGTAAAACAGAACACAGATTTTGATTAATACATTCAACTGATCGGGGAACGACGGAGAATAAAATTGATTCAAAGAAGTAAAAATAACCTGTGCTTTTGCCCATGTTTCTCGTGTGTTCATTATGCTTTAGCAAGCTGGAAAAATGACAAGATGATCAACTGCTGGAATATACCAAGTAATTCCAGATTTTCATTCTCTTTTTGATACGTGTCATTTTGACGAGTTACAAGCAAATGTTCTCAACGAAGATATGGCTACGTGGCACATAACGATAAGGAGCAACATAACGCATAAGCATTAGAAGTACATTATGAATTTTAATATGTGGAACCCCTTAGAAAGAAACAAATGGGGATAGGTTACGTATGTTTAGTAAATGCTGCTACGTTACCGTGAAAAAACTAATGTCAAGCTATGGCCTGTGTCAAATTTGACGAGCTTTTCTTTCTTTGTTTTTTCTCTATTGTTGCTATTTTTGGTAGGGATAACAAGATTTTCGGACCGCTTTGTATAATAATTGAATAAGTGAATATTATCATAAGTAGACAAACACATTCTTACATTTTATAACAAGACTTTTGGACCACCCTGTACATTCATGATACCTCTACAGCGTTAGATATACACTTCAGAATGTGATTAGCACGTGCAATTCTACTGGGGTGTTGGCCTATTTACTTGCCTCCTAGTTAGACACAAGAGCGTTTTTAATGTGGGGAAATTCCAGCTCCGAAAATAGGGACACTATGAATCGGGACAAAAATTAAAAGTGCCTCGTTCTAGAAGGATCTCCGTCATTGCCCGAGAACGGACGGAAAAGATGAAGTGTAGTATCAGAAAAATTATTACACTTTGCTCCTAGCCAAATGGTCAATGAAGTTCCTAAAACAATTGATAAAAACTACATTTAAACATTCAAGGTGATCAGAACTCTTTGGTAAAATAGAAAGTATCCACTTCATCATGACCATCGTGTCTGAGGTCGGAAGTTGTGACTCGGTGTTGGTCCAGAAAAGGTCCCCAATCATTTTAGCATAGCTTTCGGCGGAATGTTCATTTTTTATCATTTACTAGCAAAAAATACCCGCTCTCCGGGCGGTAAATACTGACGCTGTAGTCTTCTTTACAGAAATTAAAGAAGTATTTTTTATTTGACATTTTGGTAATTTAGAAGAAATTTTTTTTAAATAATGATTGTCGTAGTGTTATTTGACATATTCCAATGTGGGGGAAATATACTGTGCATCAACATGATCACATTTTGTTTTTTTAGGAACAAAACAAAAAAAAAGATTCCTTGATATGGTCTTAATTGATATGGCCGATAAATTTTATTTTGTTTCAGCATAAAAATGTAAATGAATTCCCCTATTAAAACTGGTTATATAATGAAATAAATAAAGATTAGAGTGGGACGTCGATTGGTCAAAGAAAACGATGTTATATTACTGAATATTTCAAAATGGGTACTTTGTACTTTTCACCTTTAAAGAAAACATACGTAAAGAATATTAAAGAAAAATACTTTGTTTGTAATTTAGAAAGATTAGAGGAGGTTTATTTATTTTCTATGACGATTTTTTTTATTTATCATCATCATCATCATCATCATCATCTTCATCATCATCATCATCATCATCACTACCAACATGTAAACTCCTTGACCTTTTGGCTAAAAGCAAAATGTAGTATCTGTACTGAATCTGCGCTTAGTTGTCATGTTCTCTGTCAGTGAAGGAGAAATACTTCTAGACCGAAGCCATTTAAATTTTTGTTCCAATTCAGAGTGCCCATTTTGGAAAACTGAATTCTCCTCACATTAAATATTGATATTGTGCCTAACTCTGCTCTTTATTTAAAAAATAATAAACGCATGTATTTAATTATTAACAGATTAGAAAATACTCATTAATTAAAAACTTAAAAATAAATAAATATGCTAATAAGAGACTGAGACCATGATATCATGATAAACGAACAACATACACTGACCCCCCTAAGGAGAGGTTAATGCCTGGGAAGATGATATTATGACAACAGAATAAATAGTACAATAACCCCTTCCACACACAAAAAATGGTAATCCTGGTGAAATGGTATCGTGAGGAACGAATGTATACTGTACGGCCTTCCCTCCGAAGAGTCGGTAATACCTGGGAGGAATGTATCATGACGAATAAAAATATACTACAGAGAATAAAATAAGCATAAACGGTTTTAATGTCAATATAGTTGGAATAGGTGGAAAAAAACTTTTGCATCTATTTATTAAAAACCATGGCAAGTTTCATTGTTCACGTGAGATGCCTAGATAAAAACTGTCTGGAAAAATATAGTCGCCATCTTTATAAAGAAAGATGCATATGCTAGCTCTGGAAGAACGATAACTTTCATAATTTTCTAGTTAAAAAAATGTTTATTATAAACTTGGCTTACGGTTCTTCATTAGCTAGTATTATGGTGAACGAACATATACTACACTGACCCACCCTGACAGATGGTAATATCATGATGAACGAACACTACTTCCTCCACCCAAAAAGAAGGAAGTCATTCTTGCGTGAACGGTCTTATGAGAACAGAACCGATACTACACTACCCCCCTTAAAATATATTCTGACTAAATCGAGTCTAAGATTACTTTATTTCATTCTGGAAGGACTCACCCCATACATACCCTTAAAACCGATCCTTACATACCCTTAAAACCGATACTACACTACAGAGAAATATTCCAATTTAATCATTTTTTGTGTTTTTTTTTTTTCATTTAAAAAATGTTGAGGCGCAAAAAATATTTTGTATGGTTCCTTTGCCTTTTGGCTATACTCAATCGATATTTGACACTTTAATAAAGCCGGAAGTAAATTATCTCCCTTGAAAATAAAATCTTAAATAAGTTTTTAAACACAATCATTTTTTAAATAAATATCTTTATCTTATTTTATTCATAATTATAATTATAATAATAGTACTATCGATAAAACAGTTGTGTATGTAGAAGAAAATGTAACAATACAAAGTAGAAAGGTATATTACAGAATATTAATTTATTAAAATCTTAAAAATAAATAAATATGCAAATGAGCAAAATCGATATTTGTTTGAGTGAGTTGGAGATGCCTATATATACGGTATTTCAACTTACTCTTATATCATTAGAATTAAATGAGCCTAACGTTTTTTGATGTTGATATAATTAGGATAGATGGAAAAAACCTTCGCATGTATGTATCTAGATAAAAACGCTTTTAATTTATTAGCTGTTAATAATTGTTTTTTACTTTGTAATATTATTATATTTGGTTAATAATTAGTAAGTGAACTACAAAAAATACTTTCAAAATAAAAAATAACATTCAAATTAGTTTGATTTGATCGATTATTGTTTAAAAATATATTTTAAATAAAAAATCTATAAAAATTTCCAATCATGAAAAACAGTTTTATTTTATTTTTTGTTAATAATTCAACAAATTGCTGAAAACCAATTATTATTTGGCAAAAACAAATCCGGCTTAAAATATAATTGGTGATTCTTATGGGATTGGCACCGGTTCGCAGTTTCCGATTTCGGATCCGGTGACCATGGTGAAGTTGATACTATCTATTTACCAAATACTTGAAGCTAAAATCCATTATCCTTAAAATATGAGCATTGTACAAATCCAAAAATTATAATAAAATGTTGATACAGAGAATATATATATATATATAACAAACTGCACATACCTGGAATTGCCCGGGAGTTATTTACTTTCTTTTTTTTAATTATGCTGTTATTTTAATAAATTATTTATTAAATGTGATTTTTTTAAATAAATTTTGTTATAATAGTATCGTTTTGTCATTGAATTATTTGTCTCAAATTGTTTTTAAAAAAACAGGCTAAATTTGTTGAGTTAATGTTTTTTTTAAATATCTATTCATTTATAAAATGATTGAACTAAAGTAGCTTCTAAAGCTGTTATTCTTTTAATACATGAGGATTTGTTAACCATTTTAAGCCTCGTTCAAAATTCAACTTTTAAAATCTCAAACATTCAAAAGTAATTCATTTTTTATTTCAACTATTTACAAAATATAAAAATCGCTGAATTTTTTACAAATAAAAAACGAAATGCATGCTGGTGAGTTTAGTTTCGTAATAAAATTATGTTTTTAAATAGGACTTTTGCAAACCTCTTTTTAATACTTGACTGTATGGCATTTTTATTTCAATAAATAATCAATTAATCTATATATTTATAAAAACGTGGCCATTTGTCCCACGAAC
>OY744526.1:48403344-48578344 GCA_963556195.1 Sepiola atlantica | reverse complement strand
AATTTTTAAATATATAATTTTTAAAAGTTAATTATTCATGGACGCCTATTTACACTCATCAGCGTGGCTAAACCTAACAAGGTTCGAAATCAGATTCCCAGAGTCTGAAGGCTGAAGCTCTACCACTTCCGCTAGTGCTAGAAATATCGCTTTTTGTATAGTTGTCATTCATTTGTTAATTTAGTTTTTGATATTTTTGAACGAATTTAATTATTTATACGAAAGAGCATTTTACCTTAATGCTAGTTGGGAATGATTATCCCATCACCAATGTGATGTTCCTAGACGAAGAGCGACAACTATATATCATTTTTAATTTAATAATCCATTGACACTTTTTTCGACGTTTATTTTATTTTATTTTTTTAATATATATGTCGCTCCTTAGCTGGGGGCATAGGAAAATTATACCGAACTAACATTAAGGTAAAATGTCCATCTGATTTTTTGTTTACTTTTGCCTTTTGTTTTTTGTTCTTTTAAAAATAAAATTGTGACTTATATTAACTCCATTTATCCATTGTCGATTTCTAATACTATTTTATTTGCATGGATTTTGACTGGATGTTGCGTGGTTTTCATTTAGCAATGATCTCCGAGGATATTAATGTAATAACTTAGGTTTGTTCAAGTATGCTCTGAATTATTCCCCTGAAACATGTGTAAGATTTATTTAGCTCCGAAATTGACTTTAAAAAGAGTATGATGTAACTCTGGTGTGTCATTTTATTTATTTAAAGCTCTATTACAATGTTTGAATTTTTTTAGATGGGGGTAAGAATTTGTAGGATTTGATATATTTGGGCTACTTTTCTCATCTTGAGTGTTTTTATCACAACGTTTCGGCCGATGTAACCCCCGACCTTCTTCAGGTGTACTTTGTTGAACTCGGGAATCTTTCTGTCGAACTCGGAAATCTGGACGGAATTTCTAACGGAACCCTTTATTAATGCCACGGGGGGTAGCAATCAGTTTCATCCGATTAAATAATTCCCTGTACTACATACTACCTTAGTTACTCTCACAAAACAAACATACTTAGAGGATGTAGAGGTAAATTTCATTCACACAAAAACTTCTAACACTCCTTCATCAAACACCGTGTCATCTATTTCAATAGGGGCATTATACAGCTCTGAGTGTCTTTGCTTCATTTATTAAATTCGTCTTATTATCTAACACGCATTAAAGCTTCCCTAGCAAAATATGGACCTCTTCCTTGAGCTTCGGTTCTTTACTTTACGCCTATTTGATTGTCTGACCACAAACCTATTCCAGGAATATTCGAATATAATTGCCTAACAGTAAACAAACATGGCGTCTACTATTTCTCAATTAAGTAAAACGCCTTCGATTACAAAAATAGTTTCTTAAACTACAATAATTCTCTTTTAAGAAAAAACAAAAGACTTTTACACAAATACTTTATTTCATCAATTATTAACCATTATCAAACCTTGAAATAGAGAGCAAGCACTCTCTCACCTTCGCCATCTTCTAAGTAGTTAGGAATGAATTCGCGGAATGAAGGAATATTATCGAAAATACACTAAACCTTTTTTAGATTCTACATTGAATTAACGAATTTTTCACGAACTGCATAGGGTACTTTTTCTGTCTGTTAAAAATAATCATAAAACGAATACAATATCACTAACTTACGCGGCTTTTTCCGACAATAATAGCGAAATGTAAACATAAAAATGTACTCCAGCAATTAAAACTATGTATCGAAATAGTATTCGAAAATATCCAATAAACAACAAAGAAAAAGGAATTAAGACAGACATTCACATAGCGTCTATGCCACAATTGACACTTTCTTCCTTCCAGTCTCTCTCTCCTTCTCTCATCTTTTATAAGATAACAAGCAAAATCGGAAGGAGAGAGGGCGTAGAGTAAAAATATGTGTTTATTCAGAGAATTCCATACACTAACAGCCTCCGCTAAATGATTCTACAGTTTTCTTAGGAAAGAAGAAAACAAAAAACAAAACCAGCAATTATTTTACATTTTAAAGTAGGGATCAGTATCGCATTTACATTTAACATAAAATGATCCTCCATTTCCGGGCCATTCTTACTTATAAGCGCAGTTAACTAATTGTTGTTATTTTTACCACGAACCTTACACCCGACTTGCGAAGTCGTAAAACAGCACATGATCGCCTAAAAAGTATCGCCCCTGAAACGCAAAAATAGCGTACAAAATGTATGTCCAATATCAAAACGAAATCCAAATAGTCAACTGCCCTAAAATAATAGAATAGATCATTTTATGTTAAATTTATATGCAAAACTAATCTCCCCATTCGCTTAAATTCTAAAATAATTTTTTAAATGTTTTTTTTTCTTTCCGCCAGGTTTTTCGGGGTCTTTACACGTAATTGCCTAAGTAGAATCTAATTGGGGGATGGGAGTAGATAAGAGTGTTCATTTATAATAATACTTAAACTTTTAATATTTTGGATTTATGCCTTTAAAATAAGATATTTTATTAGCTATTTTAAAAGAAGTTATTTATTTAATTTTCAAGTGTAAAGTGAACAATTAAACAATTGAAAAAAGACAAAAGAACTTATTAGTAAATAGATATAAGTTTTTAAAAAATAAAATATAGGTAAATTTACAGGTTTACACCCTTTGCTCCCCCTCCCTCAAATAAGATTCTGCTTTTTTACGTGTGAACACCTTGGAAAACGGAAAGAAGGATTTAAAAAATATATATTTTAGAATTTAAAGTGGCGAATCAGTTTTATATTTAAATTTAACGTAAAATGATCCCCCATTTCCGGGCCATTCTAACTTTTTCGAGCAGTCAATAAATTTTGTTTGCCACTAACCCTAAGTATGAGTGGTGAGGCCATAAAGCCACATGTAATCGCCTAACCCCCTTCACACCCTCACTAAAAAAACGCAACGGATGTAGCTCCCCAGTCACCAGATTTCTGCAGCTTACGTAAAGTGCCGAATGATGTCGAATGAAAACTTCGTAATTTTTTAGGGGAAAACGCTAGCAAACTATTTTTTTACCACGAACCTTACGTCTGTCAGACTTGCAAGGTCGTAAAACAACACGCGATTGCCTAAAAAGTATCGCGCCCGGAAACACAAAAATAACATACAGAATTTATTTCCAATAGCAAAAAGTAATCCAAATGATAAAATGGCGTAAAATGCTAGAATGACCTGGAAATGGCGGATAATTTTATGTTAAATTTATACGTAAAACTGATACCCCCCACACCCGTTTAAATTCTGAAATATTTTTTTTAAATGTTTTTTTTTTCTTCTTTCTGCCAGGTTTTTCGGGGTCTTCACACGTAATCGCCTTAGTACAATCTAATTTTTTAGAGGGCAGCAGGTAGGTAAGGGTGTTAATCTATAATAATATCCAAACTTTTAATATATTTTATTTATGTCTTTAAAATAAGATATTTTATTAGCTAATTTTAAAGAAGTTATTTATTTAATTTTCAAGTGTAAGGTGACCAATTAAGCAATTGAACTGCTTAAAGTAAAAAAAAGTGACGTATAAGGTAAACGATATAAAGTTTTTAAATATTAACTAGTAGGAAATGTATAGGTTTACATCTTTCGCTACATACTCCCAATGAGATTCTGCTTTTTTTTACATGTGAACACCCTTGGAAACGGAAAAAAAGGATAAAGTAAAACAATTATTATAGAATTTAAAGTGGAGAAATAGTTACATATTTCAATTTAACGTAAAATGATCCCCCATTTCTGGGCCATTCTAACTTTTTAGAGCAGTCAATCAAATTTGTTATCACTAACCCTAAGTCCGAGTAGCGAGGTCATCAAACCACATGTAATCGCCTAAAATTCCCCACACCTCCACTAAAAAAAGAAGCAGCGGATTTAGCTCCTCGTCAACGTATTCAGAGTGCTGAATGAAAACTTCGTGATTTGGGGGGGGGGGCGAAGAACGGTAGCAAACTTTCAAAATTAAAGAAAAAACATTTACATAGAAAAGAAAACAGTCATCGTCTGGTAATTTCAATGAAAACTATTTATTTTAGTACTTCTACAGTTTACGGACCGTGCTGAAATAATAACTTTATTATTAGAAAGACCATCTTCAACATGGAAGGGAAGGTGCTTTTTATCACTATTCTGTACTTTCACCTAACAATTAAAAAGAAAAGATAAAGTAAAAATTGGATTTTACTTGAAAATTCTATCTAAAAAAAAAATAGCATAGCCCGTACACTGCAGAAAGTACCTTATTTTTTAGTTATGAAGATTATGTATTTTTTTTAAGAAACTTGAAACATTAAGGAAAAAACATTCAATCCCATACGAAAACAGTCATCGTCTGGTAAGTTTCATAAATAAATATAATAGACCTTCATTTTGTTTTTGTTTCACATTTGCGACCTTAGGATATCAATTGGTTGATATGTGACATCTATGACAAGTATGTATGCCCTGTGTGTTGCCAAGAGATAAAATGGATGCAAGAGGAAATACACTTCATCTAATAGACATGTGTTGATGACAAAATACTTAATGATCTTCTTCACAGTGAATTTGAAACTCTTAAGATAGGTGTCCCTATTCATCACGGTATTTCTTTTTCAAAATACTTAATGATCTTCTTCACAGTGAGTTTGAAACTCTTAAGATAGGTGTCCCTATTCATCACGGTATTTCTTTTTCAACATACTTAATGATCTTCTTCACAGTGAGTTTGAAACTCTTAAGATAGGTGTCCCTATTCATCACGGTATTTCTTTTTCAACATACTTAATGATCTTCTTCACAGTGAGTTTGAAACTCTTAAGATATGTGTCCCTATTCATCACGGTATTTCTTTTTCAACATACTTAAAGTACCTCATAAAGGTTGGATATTTTTGTACTATAAGAAAACATTACCATACATTATCTTTATTAGACTAGATGCGGAGAACCCATTTGCTACCCAGAGCACATTTTTCATTTCATGCATGCAGTTTTGGGAAAGTTATCAGATGTCAAATAATAAAACGCCAAAAAGTGTCCCAGTTCACTCCCGGTTTACCCTAAATATAAGTTGTTTGAGATTAAAAAAGAGACTCATTTCAGTCTAACCCCTAAATACAGTCTAACCCCTAAATACTTCAAATTCTACTATTTGAGAGCGATTTAACAAGCTTCACCGAACAATCTACACAATACGAAACAAACTGTTTTTTTTTTTAATTTTACCCTAACCTTACCCTAAGCTAAAACTAATCTAACCCTAAACTAAGTTTTAGAATTATTTGGATCGTATTGTATAGAAGCATCGAAACTTGATTTGGCTTTCTCCGGAAAGTCTGAACTGTTTGCGTTAAAACTGCAAATTTTGAAATACTTATTCTTAACAAGCAGCACAAATTGAAACCGTCCCCCCATCCACACACAAAATGTATCCCAAAAGATTAAATGTTTCCGTACTTCATTATAGTATAGGAAAAAATACACAGTCGGAGAAATTTTTCTTCTGGTTTAATTATTTTTGACAAAGGGAAGTCTCTTTTCCCGAAATATTAAATAGTGATTTTTAATTACCCGGACATCACACGAACAGCTAAAAACACTCTTGCTGTTATGTAAGATTTTAGGAAAAAAGGAAAAATAAATAGTAAGTCATATTTCGTATTCGATTTATTGTTATTGTTTTTGTTCCTTACAACTTGCATCTTACCCGGAATTTGCATTGCCCACAGCCTTTGAAAAACTTACTACTAATATATATATATATATATATATATATATATATATATATATATATATATATATATATATATCCGGACAAACCACGTATCTTTTTTACGGAACTTTTCTTTCACTACATTTTTTTAATAATATTTTTCAAATATTTGAACTTTGGCTTTTTCGAAAGCTAACTTATCTATCTGTATTTCTCCTCTGATGATAAGATCTCGATCTTTGAAAAGCCTTGGCTTAAGGAAAGAATAATAAACACTAGTTTATTACTGAATAGACCTTGCATTGAACAATTGAAATTTGAAATAAATTTGGACAATCGTCGCATGTTTATCACTCTTTTTTCTTATCTCTCTCTCTCTCTCTCTCTCTCTATATATATATATATATATATATATATATATATATATATATATATATATGTATATATATATATATATATATATATATAAGCTTTGTTAATACACACATACCTCCATCTCATGTTACGTTAAATTTATTCATATAGGAAAGTGATCCTCCACTAAAATATTTAATTTTTAGAGAAAATTTCTTTTTTGCAGTTAGTTTCTATAGTTAAATCATTCTTTTATTTTCCCTCAGGGCAACGTCAGGTCACGGGTCCTGTTAGTATATGTATAAACTGATTTCCATAATAGTTAAAATCAGACTATTGATTAAAATAAGAAGTGTCCAAAGAGGCATACTAAATGAATTAAGTGACTAAACAAGCATTAATAAGCCGTTGACCAAAAGAAGCGAATAAAATGAGAAAGCGATTAAGGTCAGGATTTAATTACACATTCGTGGTAAACAATGTTAATGTCTAATTAATAAGCTCAATTATATATATATATATATATATATATATATATATATATATATATATATATATATATATATATATATATATATACGTACTAGGAAAACATGTGACACATTGGGTAACCTATTCAGCTTGTGTTAGACTGTTTGAATCCGTAACAACTCGTGAGCTTGCAAAGCCAGTTAATTTATTTTAAATAAAAATACAAAATAAAAAATAAAAAATACAAAATTAGTATATTTCTGTTCGCTATATATGCCCTCTCTCTCTCTTTCTCCCTCTTTCTCTCTCTCTCTCTCTCTCTCTCTCCTGCTTCTCTCTAGATAATTAAATAATATTACTGCTTGTGGTCACATTTTCTTAACTTTATAATGAACTATTCCAATATTTGTATTTCCTTTTTTATTTCCTTCGACTTTAAATGAACAGACAATGTGTGTGCGAAAGAGAGAGAGAGAGAGAGAGAGAGGGAGAAATAGAGAGAGAGCGACGTAAGCAAAAGTAATATACGACGTATAAAATGCGAGCAGGATTGGTCAAACCACATAAAGTGAGGGAGAGGGTGAAAGTGATAGATAGAAACTTAGTTTGAAGTGGGGTGAGTTGATTGTAAATTGCAACTAATTAAAATAATTAAAATGGTAGTTATTTTCAAATATAACTAAATCCTAAAAGTGGGGAAGATTTTAGCTTGTATTTTCGTGATTAATATATATATATATATATATATATATATATATATATATATATATATATATATTAAGCTGAATTATTTCGACTCTTGATTATTGAGGGAATGGTAGTTTAATCAGTACCATTGGAGAGCCATGAATATTATAACTGTCCTGTTTTTAAATCTCCGAAACAGTTACACGGTAAACAGCTGATGATCCCCGTCTTAATATTAGACGTTTAAGGTCTCTTGTTTTTGTTTCACTGTTAGATACTTAACCCCCCTTTTTTTTCTTTTTTTTTAATCTTATTTACTTATTATTTTTTTTATTTATTTATGAATTTTCCAACGAATGTTAAGTCTGCAATATCTTGGATTTAGTTAGTTTCTCTGGGAATTTAAACTGCATTTTACTTCTTTTTTTTTTGTTAAAATGACTTAAAGCTTCTTTAGACTATATATATATATATATATATATATATATATATATATATATATATGGCACAATCACGTTGACACACTGTTCCCGTTAGATCACCGAAGTTAAGCGGAGTTGAGCCTGGCCAGTACTAAATGACCATTTGGGAATACTAGGTGCTGTGTGTGCTCTCTGCTTATCTCGACATTGTTTTCAGTCGTCTTGTACTATACTTGCCATTGGAATCAAGCAATGCCGACTCAGGAGAGCGGTTGTTAGAGATTGCGCAACCCTTGCCATTTCAAATTCATGCGTGGGCAGCCCCTGGTGGGGCACTCATACGTCGAAATATCGACGCGAGAGTCCATCATATATATATTTATATATATATATATATAATCCTTAGAGAAACAAACGTTGATTACTTCAGCTTTAGTGTGATAATAGATATTGTAGTTAAAGTAATATTCGTTCTTTCAAGTATATTTCGTTGAATAAGATATACATTCTCATATTGGTTATACAACGACGACGTTATGCCTTATAATCACATGTCATCTATCAGATAAAAAAAGAGAAGGATTTTCACTGTATTTTGTTATAATATTGTATACCAGAAATAATATTGTATACCAGAAAATGTATCTGAGTTGCTCGAGAGTCATTGTTCAATATCCTAGATAGATCAGGTGTGTGCAATACTACATTAATACATTTACACTGTAGTATATGCTTGATGGAGAAGGGGAAAATAAGAAATTTAGCGTTGCCACGGAATACACTAAAATAAATATAGGTTTCATTATATAATTACAGGGGAGGAGGAAGACGAGAAACTCGGCGTTACCAAGGAATGAATTAATACAAGTTTAGATGTAATTATGTTTTTAGGAAGTGGGTGGTGGAAGAAACTCTGCGTTGCCCGGGAGCAATAACTTTAAAACTGAAAGCTCAGGTGAATTACTTACATCATTATTATTTTAATACATTAAAACAAGAGAGAAGAATGGGATTGATTGAGGTGAAAGAGTGGTAGGGGAGATGGATGTGAAAAAAAACGGGGAAGGGGGAAAAGAGAAAGATGGAGAAACGGGTTGCAATAGGTAAAGAGATAGGAGTTTTAATATAAAGATGTCACACACACTTTTTAACTTATTTTCTTTATTCTGGTCCCGGGAAACACCGGGTAGCCCTGCTGGTAACCAATAAAACTTGCAAAACGAAATAACTTACGTGATCACATTTGTGTGTAATTAGAACTGAATTACGTCACAAAAATATCTTACAAATTTGAGCTAAACGTTAAAAGATATCTTCTCATTTGCCCTTCTCATATGTAATCGCAATATATGTATATGTTGCAGAATCCATCCGGATGGTAACTTAAAGTGAGTCGAAAGCTCGACATCTAAATCCTTTTTGGATATGTAATATCGATTTCTTTTTTTGTAAACCTGAATCCCGCAACAGCCACCATTTTAGTCCCCTCGGATACTGAACCAATCGAACGTGTTCAAAACTTCACCTATCTAAGAGGATTCACCGACTCTGGTTACGATATGACTACACTTGTTGACCAGCCGTATAACGCAATCAACACTCTCGACAAAATCTGGAGAGCTGCTATCAAGAATGGGGAAAAACTAACCGTTTTCGAGATATCGGTCAAATCCATGTTTTTCTCCATATAAGAAACTTGATGAATCATACACTAAAATGCTACGTATCGTCTAAAATATTTTGTGGCGGAACCAGGTACCAAACAAAAGGTTGTATAGCTGCCTTTAATGCATATCTGCAGTTGTTCAACCCAAACTTTTGGCAATGGCTGGTAATGTCTCTCGATACGACGAACCTGCTGAACAAAATACTCCTGTAATCTCCAGATGTCAAGCGACAGGCTCATGTTATGAACAAAATTTCTTCTGAGAAGGACACTGACCTCTCGAGATTACAGCTTCTGGTCGAAATGAGTGAGCAAGCATCATAGCGCACGAACTTCGTGAATGTTTCATGATCAATTGATTAATAATCCTGAACAAAGAAGACAACACAATGCCGAATCTAATTATTTTAATAAAATAATTGTTTTTTCGCTTCAAGTTCTTCACATTTTCATATATGTAATAGATTCTATTTATTTACTGATCATTTGTAGATCAACTCTATTTGTAAGCGGATATTTTGTAAATAAAGTCTGTAAGTAAAAGATTCTAATTAACACATCGATATGAGCCTTAAAGGTACAGACACTTTGCGTCATAGTGGACCTGCGAGTAATGACAAGTAAGATATGACTCGACACTTCTCAAAGTTCCTGGATTCAGTTTTGTGTTATACTATAATTATTAAGGGGTTGAGTTGTGGGTAACGCCGGGCAAACTTACTAGTATATATATATATATATATATATATATATATATATATATATATATATATATATATATATATACTAGTTGTTGAGGTTCGTGTCACAGGTCGGCTCTATATAGCCTCACTGAGGAGTCTTAATAAGACGAAAAACGAGTTTTTGTAGATATGAAAATAACCAGAAAAAAATAATTTAAACAAATAATATATATATATATATATATATATATATATATATATATATATATATATATATATATATATATATATATATATTTGTATTCTTTACGATTTATATCATTTTAAAATCGTATTCCTAATAAAGAATATATACAAAGCTATTATAGTTGTGTTCAGCTGTTTCAAGGCAGTGAACATTTAAGTCATACAATGAAACATAAAATGAAACATAAAACATCGGATCATTCCCAGACAGACATTTTCCCAAGAATACAAAACAACAAATTGACAACAAGGTCTAAAGCAGTTCAATTACCCTCAAAAAAAGAAAGCAAAAATCACAAGAATAGATTTATTGTCAAATACCTCGCATATATATATATATATATATATATATATATATATATATATATATATATATATATATCAATTGACACTATACATTAGTTTGATCTAATATCAATAGTACCAATGAAAATAATTAATATATAAATTAATATATATATATATATATATTGCGCAACTAATTGTGCACTCTTGTTATTTCCCATATAACACTAAATTAAACTATATATATATATATATATATATATATATATATATATATATATATTATTTCATGTATCCACATAAAATGTTATAAGGAGATATAATATTTTATGTATCGATTTTCAATATTTACTTCAAGCGTGCTCAATACGTGAGTAGAGCTAAGTAGTAAATTATGAAAATATATTTATGGCAATTAAGCTACACATAGGCTTCCGCGTTTTATCGCCGTAGGGAATCGTCAGGCTAAAATTCATTTAATTCGGACTATTTATTACGGCGATGAAACGCGGAAGCCTCTGTGTAGGTTAATTGCCATAAATATAGTTTCATAACTTACTATAAATATATATATGTGTCTGTGTATGTGTGTGTGTGTTCGTGTGTAATATATATGTATAAAATATCATTGTAAAACAAAATATTTACATTGTTAAAAGTTTATTATAACACGAAAACGAACAAAACGCTCTTCGTCCGGTCCTTAATTTGAACTATCATATAACACCGGAAGCAACACCTTTAATCGAAAACAATACCTAAAATCAAGTTGAAACTACTCTTACGGTAATTTGGTCAGATTTTTACGAATGCTTTATCCTGTGTTCGCTTAAACATACTAGTGAACACATAAACACTCATACAGTAGTCATTACCTGTCCTTCCAACTCGCTTACACACATATACGAGCAAGCACGGGGAAAAAACTTTCTCGGAGTGTTCAAAATCTATAAAATTATTCATACGTCAGACGTGAAAACAAGTAAGACAGTAAACTAAAATAACATTAGTCTCAGATCAGTGACTGGAAAAAAATATTGTGCGTGTATATATATATATATATATATATATATATATATATATATATATATATATGACAACATTGTTAAAAATAACAGAATTTGTCTGTTTAATTATACCTTTTTTTATTTTTTCAATTTTTCTGATGGTTTTTTTTGTATTAGAATTTTTAAAAAATGAATATCTTTTCCATAGGTTTCACAGGTGTCACGAATGTTTTCGATTCTTCGTCGAATCATCCTCAGGTGTCAAAAGCAAATTAACAAAAAAGCTGGAGAAAGATAAGAATTTTAAAAAGACGGCGGAGAAACGCGCATAGAACGTATTGTTCCAGGAAGTCGTTGACGATTTAAATTCAGCAACACTGGATGGCATCACACACACACATACAGACACACACACAGACACACACACACACACACACACACACACACACACATATATATATATATATATATATATATATATATATATATATGTGTGTGTGGGTGGGTGTCTGCGTGCCTGTGTGTTTCTATGTTTCTATATATAGGATTTAGTCTTAAATTAATTAACAGATTATTATGGATTTTTTAACACATCTGCTAGGCGTAACGTTGGCTAATATGTAGTGTATTTATATTAATTTAGCTTATTTATATTAATTTAGCTTAAAAGCAAAGGGGGCAAACATGGGATGGAAGCCATTTTGTCAAAATTACAATACTTCCGATTTTTGTGAAAATTTCACATCAATTCATAAATATTTCCCAAATTTAAGCTTCTTTGGAATATTTAGGGTTTTATGTGGCATAATATGAGCACAAGCCTTTATTTAAAAATTCAACATTTCAAATTTTCATTAAATTTGATCCATAGCCATTACATCATTATTGCGCAAGATTCCCTGAATTTCGATTTCTTCTGAAAACCACTTATATTTGAGACAGTTTTTATAATCAAAATCATGTAATGGCTTTTGATCAAAGATGGAATGAGGATTCTAGACATGATGTTAAAAATTAGCATTATATGCTGATTTTAATCTTCGTAAGACGACATAAAAGTGGTGCAAAGTTGTTCTGTTATGGGAATAAATTTAAATCGTTCTGGGATGGTTATTATTTTAGTATATATATATATATATATATATATATATATATATATATATATATATATATATAAGAGTATAAGGGTATACTCAAAAAAGAATAAAATGGAAATACCAGCAGAGTGCTCAATTAAATTAAATTAAGAGCGTAATATTTTTATATATATATATATATGTGGGGGGGGGGGGCGTACGTGCATTCGCACCATTGAGTTGTGAAAATGTCGACCAGCGAGAGACAAAGCGACATATATATATAAAAGGTAAACAAATGGAGAGAAAGGTAAATATGTCCTCTGCTGTGTCAGCGTTTCCATGGAGAGCTTTACACACTGAGAGAAGAAAATATCACCGGTATTACATTTTCGATTCAATAATACAAAGATCTGCTTTAATTAAATGATGATATCTCAATAAATCATATTTGGATTTCTGATCACTAAATAGACTTGAAGAAGCACAATTATTTCTTGTCCGAACAAAAGATGTTAGACAGCAAACTACAAAAGGTTTGATGTACTTATCTCCCCACGAAGGCAAACCGACTTATCTACCGGGAAAAACGTAGACACAAAATCGGTGTTTGATGTGGAGAATACGCGACAGATGATAAACCCATCGTCCTTTGATAAAAGCAGGTAATGCTTGGGAGAATGATATTCATCTGGCGACTGTATACATACATGCATACATTCGCTGCATTTTACAGGTAATTAACGCTGCGACACGTTTCTTAACTGTCATCACTTTCTGATATGTAACTTTATAGCTGGCTTTTCGGACCAGCTGAAAAGCTGCATGGCCTATAGCATACGTGGCAGTTAAACATCCTATTTTCAAATTTTAGGTGACAGATGAGATCACAGAGAGCTATCTGTATATCATTAGGTCTGTACAACGCGAGTCTGAGCCTACATGATTATAACATACAGACATTCTAAGGCAAGATAACCGGTAATCACTTTTTCCTAGATGGTCTTCCGTAAACCTGTCTATGGAACCAAATCATAGTGATACAGAACCAAATGGTTTTAAGGCATTGCTAGCCCGTCTTTTATCCATTGACCTGATTGTTCCAAATATTTCCACCACAAGAAGGTCAGAAGCTGGATATACGCTTAGCATTTGGAAGGTTTATAAAACTGACGATATCGTATCCACGACAGTCATCCCAATAATAATAACAGCATTAGAAATAGCATTAATACATATACACTGGCACAAACAAACGGAAATAGAACGAAACATGAACGGATACAACACACATATAGATAAATATAGACGGAGACTAAGATAGATATATACAACGAGAGAAAGAAGAAGAAGAAGAAGAAGAAGAAGAACAACAACAACAACAACAACAACAACAACAACAACAACAACTACTACTACTATTACTACTACAACTTGACTGAGATAGGAAAAATAGTAAGTGTATAGACAATGTTTACACTTTTGGGAAAAGCAAGAAAAAACGACATATCTTGATGTATTCTCAAAATTCAAAGGACATTTCTTAGAGGATATTTTGTTGAATACGGCTCATTCGAAGAAGTCGTCCTGTGCTTAACCATGGAATTCAAGCGAAACCTGAACCTGGAGCACGCAGCCTTCACGGTTTTATTTTGACAGGCGTCTGAACACCAGTTTGATCGTGCCAATCAACTAGTCTTTAGTGTTACAGGCGGTACTATTGGTGTCTTTCTCAACTGCGCACCACACATAATAATCTATTGAGATGCAATCAGGCCAGAAAGGAGAAAATGTTGGAACTGGTGAAGTTCTAGAAGTTCTCAGACAGCCATTTGAGGGGGTAGGGGTGACACGGAACTGAGTCCTGCTACCACAAGGATGGCTTCTTGCAGTTACCCTTTCATGGAGTATTGTTGTCACATATGGGTTGGCGCATCATCCACTAATCTTTCCCTCTAAGACAAGGTCCCTCACTATCCACAAAGCTCCAGCCCCTATCCCACCACCGCAATGTTGCTTCCTTGTGCCTGTTTTACAAGTACTTCAATGGATTGTGCTCTGATGAACTTGCTGCTCTGGTGCCCCAACGACGCAAATTCACTAGACCAACCCGACAATCTGCCAAATCCTATCAATTCACTGTGGAGGTCCCCAGATGCCGAAGAGGTTTCTACACCAAAAGCTTCTTTCCTCATGATGCTGGACTCTGGAACTCCCTCTCTGCTCCCTGTTTTCCTGACGGTACTGACATGCAGAAATTTAAAACCAATGTAAACAGACATCTCGCTGCACAGCTTCCAATTTCGGTTGCCCCCCCCCCCTAAAAAAACTCTCACCCTTTTTCTCAGTAGCCCCTTACGTCTACAGTGGCGGCCTGCCTTGTTTGGGGTGAACTATGTTAAAAAAAGTAAGCACTTGACAAAAGTTGACGACAACTTAATACAGCCATCTGGATTCAGTTTGAGTCCGTTTTCGAAGATGTGGCCGTGCATGATGTGACTTCCGCTGGGAACACACTCAAAGTCAATCAATGTTAAAGTAAACATGTTCTTCATGATGCGCCGACCCACTTGCAGACTGTAGGCTAGCCACCTGTTGTTCTGTGGGTTGTGCAACTTACCTGCGAAGAACCAGAGTATCCACGACTCAACTGCGTGTTTGGTATTGTTGAGGAGTTTCTTGACTTTCGTAAGGCGGTCTTCTTGGGTCTTGAGTGTGAGTAGTTGGCTCTTACGACACTTGTGTGAGGAGTAGCGAAGATCATCGTTAAGCGCTTTCTACATAGCCGTCTCTCAGGCGCCCATCTCTCTCACCAAGATCCGCATTGCCTTGCCTGAATCTTGCCACACCTTTTTTGCAACTTCTCAACAAATTTCGTCTGTTTTAATCTTTTCTGCTGGCCACTGCTTCCATATCTCCATCGCAATTCTCTAGCTTACATTTCACGGCCTTAAATGTAATAACAGAGCAATAGTATTAGAATTTATTAACGTCCCCCTCACTGACTGGCTGCAGCCCTGTCCCTTAAGGGCCTCACGGATTGGCTGTCAGGCATCCTAACCCCTACTCCCTTAGGGGTCACGTGAGTCCATAAAAACGCTTGCACGCTGTGTCCCGGCCTCTTTCTCGATCCACCTTTTGAACCTGGTAGGACCGCGGCTGGATCCTTCTGAGACAAAGCCCTCGACGGCAGTCGCAGAGAGCTCTTACTCCTTCCTGTTACCAACCATCTTGGCCTGAAATGACTACATCTCGACAAGAGCCAGAATTGGAGGCGGACGCACGTGCAACCCGTTACCAGAACTTCCACAAAATAAGTTCGCGAAGCACGTTTTCGCAAACCTAAATTAACTTCCTCCTTTCTGAACTTTGAACTCACCATTTGTTGTATTATATATATTTTCTCACAAGTAAAACAGTTTTAAACTTATCTACAATTGTTGTTGTGTTCCTTCTCACAAAAGCTGTTGCCCTGTTTCTATTTTGCACTTATCTACATAATTGTTACTGCATTCTCACGTGCGAGAATTGAACTTTCTTCCAGGGATATTTAATCCCAATAATAGGCTGAAATTGATATCCGAATTTTTTCATCCAGCATGAATCCCTATTCACTAGCTTTCCAATATTCCGATGCTTTGCAGTTGTCCATGGTTTTCAACTCTCAAATCCATTAATAGTACACGGCTATCCGTTGCACTTTACCGCTATTTAATACTGCAAACAGTTGTCAAATGAAATAATATAAAAATATTATCCAATATATCTCGAGCACACTGTAATTTTAGTTTCTTCTGTCGATTTTCTGTTCATTTTCGCCCCGTCTCTATACCTTCTATTCTTTATCTCGCCGCCTCTCTCTCTCTCTCTCTCTTTCTGTCTATCTTTCACTCTCACACACACACTCACACTCTCTTATTATTACGCTTTCTTTCTCTCGTCTTCAAGTTTCGTGTATGCCGTCTGCTTTCCATTAAACTACATTTCTCTTTCTCTCTCTTTATTTCTAATTCTATCTTTCTCTGTGTATTATTACTTTTTCTTTCTCACCACCACCTTTAATTGTTATTCTTCCTTTCTCTCTTCTTCAATAATAACATAATCTGATAGTTTTGATGTTGCGAACGTCAAACAGGCGATTACTCTAAATTTGAATTATCAATTGAAAAAATTTAAAACATAAGGAAATTGACAACATCTTTGAGGCACGGATTAGAATGTATTTAAGTGAAATATTTTGAAAATCAACAATCGTGCAATTTAAATGAAAAATTCATTTGTTTAATTTGGGAGAGGGGCAAGCTAACGTATTTTAGAACTTAACGCCTCTTTCTGCTCATATCGTGAGTCGACCCCTCGGGTTAATACCATCAAAATGAGGAGGAAGAAAAGAAGAAAGAAAAAACTATAAGACAGTCTCGCCTGACAAAGTTATTTTACAACGAAAGCTTGCATAAAAAAATTAAATAAATGAATTTTTCATTTAAATTGCACGATTGTTGATTTTCAAAATATTTCACTTAAATGTAAAACATGTAAAAATCAAATCAACAACATTGTATTACTTATTCGCCTTGTGTAAAAATATATCACTTCGGCTTTTGTTATAATTTGTTATTACATTAATTAAAATTCATCATTTTGTATTAAATATAAATAGAATATTCTCAAGGTTCTATCATTACAATGTTTTAGATGTATTTTCCCAGTGAAAACCAGTTTAAGTTAATAATTGAATTTTAATTCGTTTAATTCATATTTCAAATTGATCATTTTTTTTAAATAATATCCTGTATAGCTTCAATGCAAATCTGAAATATTTTAGTGGTCAAATGAAAAGTTGTGCTATGCTATGTCCCCTGAAATCCCTTTAGAATTCTTTAAAATAACTGAAATTTGGGAAATGTTTATTAAGTGATGTCTTATATCTATTGTTAAAATTTCGCAAAAATCGAAAGTATCTGAATTTTCACGTAGGGTATTCAATCTATTTTACCCCCTTCTGCATTAAATTAAATTAAAATAAATATAGCCCACATTACCTACTTTTAGTCTAGAAACTGTGTTAAATCGGTTAATTAGTTTAGGAGTGAATCTTGTATCGACACACATATACAATACGTTATAGTACTCCTAAGATTACCTAATTTTATATAACCTAGAATTACGAGGCCTACGGGCCAAAATTCTAGAATATATTAAGGTAATGTTTTAAGCACTATTTATAAGAAAATCCAAATAGCTCAGTTAGTAGAACATCAGAGTGTAGATCTCAAAGTTTCAGTTTAGATTTCCATTCATAGCTTCCGTTTTATATGTTGGACATTTATTATTTAGTATTAATGCAATATTTTCCATTTCTAAAAGTAGTTAAGATTTCTCATATTTCGAAATTAGATAAATTCCTCAATGTATTTATTACGTCTAAACAAAATGTTGACTGATGGAAAAATTATGACGGACAAACGGACAGACAGGCAATATCTCTATTTATATGAGATAGACTAGACCCTCCGAGCCTAGACAGTTTGTTTAGTATATATATATATATATATATATATATATATATATATATATATATTGTTTACTATATATATATATATATATATATATATATATGTATATATATATTGGATTTCGTTATTGGAGATTTCCATGCCCGTTTGAACTTTAAAACTTTTTTTAAAAACTCTTTCAAATTTGAAACGTTGACAGTCCTATCCTGTTCAACTTATCAATCATAATTTTTCCTCTGATGATAAGATTTTAATCTTTGAAAAGCCTAGTTTAAGGAATGAAAGAGAAGAAAACTAAATGTTTTTTATTAACAAAACTGCTCCTTGTTTTGAACAACTGAAGATATCGATTTGCTTCCATTTGCAGGTCTTATCAATTTTCATTGACTTACCATATATATATATATATATAGATAGATAGATAGATGTATATATATATATATATATATATGATTATTTTTATTTACACAGACATGTACAAAATCTGCGACACTGGCATGTCGATGTTATCGATCAACAGCTATTATAAACTGAGATCTCACCAGGCAGAGTTAAAATCCGATCTTAACCTTAGATCATATTTGTACATGTCTGTGTAAATAAAAAATAATCATATAAAAGCTCTTTTTGATATTAAGCACTTTTTATAAACCCGGTTGAAATTCTTTGAATTACTATCCTGTGGATGTTTTACCTGGATTATTATTATTATTATTATTATTATTATTATTATTATTATTATTATTATTATTATTATTATTATTATTATGTATATATATATATATATATATATATATATATATATATATATATATATATATATATATATATATACGGACTAAATTCTAGTATTATATATTAAATAGTTTTTAACGCCAATACGTAGTTTAATCAAACTAAATTGTTTTAGACTATTAAAAGAATTTCCAACGCTATTGATGATGTTTAACCATTCATTTATTCATTTTTTATTATCACTTATCTTTGAATTCATGTTTTCGATTTTCGTAAATAATACGAGGCATACATTAATTTGGGATTTTATTTTCCGAAAACTAACCTCAGTACAGTGTATTATTATTTTATTCTTTTAATTGTTTTTCTACTTCTTTGTTATATCGGGCGATTTCTGTAGTATATATTTATTTTAATCTTTTTAATTGGTCCCCCGATTTATGATTTTATGTTTTGAGGCTTGTCCGTCCGTCCGTCCGTCCGTCCGGATTTTTCTCCGCAACCATCCATTGAATTTCTCTGAAATTGTGCATGAAGTTGAAACTTTGGTCTGCTTAGAAAGTGACATTCTCCGATTTTTGAAAAAAAATCTGGTTAGTCCCCCAGGGGATCAAAAGGCCCCGAAATGGCAAAAAATGACATTTTTTGCCCCATAACTTTTCATCCATCCATTCAATTTCTCTGAAACTTGGCCAAAATTTGGAGGCAATTGTTCCTAATAGAAAATAAGTATCGCTGACTTTGGAAAAAATCAGGTTCGTGCCCCCAGGGGGGCAACAGCCCCCAAAATTGCAAAAAATTACCCTTTTTCCCCATAACGTTTAATCCATCCATTCAATTTTTCTGAAACTTGGCCAAAATGTAGAAGCAATTGTTCTGGATATAAAATGAGAATCCTCGACCTCAGAAAAATCTGGTTCGCGCCCCCAGGGGGTTAAAGGGGGGTCAAAAATGCCCCAAATTGCCCAAATTTATTGCATTTTACACTCGCCACATTGAGTCACATACAGAGGTGGACCACGCACGCGCGGCTTGTTTATTTTTAAAAACTTTTGTTCGTCTCAAACAATTCCTATTGCCACTGAAGTCTCAGGGGCTACTGTGATAGGGTCTAGATTTAAAGGGGGAAACATTTAAATTTTGGCATGTTTATACAGTCAGGACAACAGCGAGCAGAGAGGGGATTTCAAAAGCAAGCAGTCCGAGGGAAGAAGCTATCAATGGTAAAAGTGCAGTAAGTTCGTCGGAGCACATTCCGTGGAAATACTTGTAAAACAAGCACAAGGAAGCAAAACTACGGCGATGCAACAGGGACTGGAGCTTTGCAGACAGTACGGGAACTATTTGGTTAGAAATTATTTTTGCACCCTGTCTAAGAGAGAGGGGCTAGTTGCTGATGCACCAGCCCAGATGTAGCAACAATGTTCCATGCAGGGCGAATAGTGGTTTTATAGAGATACTGGCAGATTTGAGAAGTTTTCTAGCCCGGTAGAGAGAGTCTACCTTTTTATAAACGATTGTAGAATATCTTCCACATTCTTTCTTGTTTTTTACATTAATTTATTCGACTATTACAGATTTCGTGTATGTCTATCTATAACCAACATTATGTCACTGCATACGTTACAATACTTTTAAGATTTAATGTTTGATTAGGCAGAATTTTATTTTCACCTGCTAAAAATCCACATTTGTTTTCATTAATTGACGTAATTAAAATTTATAATTTTGTATTAAATTTAAACGTAGTCTAGAATATCCAATTGATTTAAACATTCAAAGAATAGTTTGTTTTTTTCATATTTAAATCTGATTTGTTATTACATCGACAACAATCCTGATCCTGAATAAAAAGCTTATTAAGAGCTTATGTTACATAGCCGATATCACAAGTTTGAAAGGAGAGAATGAGTGACATGTAAGAGTCAACGGGTGATTCCAATAAACGGAAGTTGGGGAAATCACGTGACTTCCGGGGAGATTCTTTCTTTTATTCAGCGACACACGCACTCAAGCAGAACAGACGCGAAAAGTCGTCGCCAAATTTTGCCTCATTGAGGAGTAGGGGTTGGCGAACAATGCTATTTAATTAGTGCACGGCACACGCCATATCTCTCTCTCTCTCTCTCTCTCTCTTTCTCTTTCTCTTTCTCTCTCTCTCTCTCTCTCTTTCTCTCTTTCTCTTTCTCTTTCTCTTTATCTCTCTCGTTCTCTTTCTCTCTCTCTCTCTCTCTTTCTCTCTCTCTTTCTCTTTCTCTTTCTCTTTCTTACTCTCTTTCTTTCTCTCTCTCTTTCTCTCTCTCTTTCTCTTTCTCTCTCTTTCTCTCTCTCTTTCTCTTTCTCTCTCTCTCCCTCTTTCTCTCTTTCTCTCTCTCTCTCTTTCTCTTTCTCTCTCTCTTTCTCTTTCTTTCTCTCTTTCTCTCTCTCTTTCTCTCTCTCTCTTTCTCTTTCTCTCTCTTTCTCTTTCTCTCTCTCTCTCTCTCTCTTTCTCGTTCTCTCTCTCTTTCTCTTTCTCTCTCTCTCTTTCGTTCTCTCTCTCTTTCTCTCTCTTTATCTCTCTCTCTTTCTTTTTCTCTTTCTCTTTCTCTTTCTCTCTCTCTTTCTCTTTCTCTCTCTCTCTCTTTCTCTCTCTCTTTCTCTCTTTCGTTGACCCATTAACTCGTCTCTTAAAATGTATCTATTCTCTCTCTGGTTTCCTGTAATTGTCAGTTCTGTGAACTGTAGCAGTTACCTCCTCCTTTCAAAACATAACTACACCGGTTTGCCGGTAGGTGGCGCTTTTTCACCGACAGGTGGCGCCGTAAAGCGACACCAGAGTTATCTGCCCTTCGGACTATAAGAGCCGGTGCAAAACGGAAATTCTCTCTCTTCCTCACGACCTGCCTCGGCAGGCAGACGCTGACACTAGCGTTCCGTTTCACTCTTCTCTGGTCGGCAGAACGACGCTAATACACTAGCGTTTCGTCTCATGCTTTTCTTCTCAACCAGCATAACAACTACCAACACACGTGGGCAAACAACGGTAAGAGTTCTCAACTCGTTTTCTTTGTGTACGGCTTTCCAAGACTTTCCTCACGCCGGATTCATTTCTTCTTATACCTTTTTCAAGAACTGTTTTTCCATCGACACACATGCATACATCACACACTTCATCATTCCACGTACACACACGTTCAATAAACGTTATTTGAACTACTTCATTTTTGTTTATTAATTATTACTCTGTCTTTGCATGCAACAATTGCTTGATTCAACTTTGCACGTTTATAGTCCGGGAACATCACCCTCTCGGTCCTGAACATTGGTGACCTGACGTGCAAGCTTTGTTGTATGTGGCGTAGTAATTAATTTCGTACTAGAACAAAAAAAAAAAAAACAACATTTCTCGTTTTTTCTTTTGTGGTGAAACGAATTACGCACCCATCTTTTTCCTTTTTTTTTCTACCCACGTGGTAGAAATATACAAACAAAAGAAAAGAGGCCGCCATTTTTCCTGGCCACGGGAAAACCCCAAACAAAGAAAAACAAAAACATTTCTCGGCTCTCCCCGAGTAAAAAAAAAATATACAAAGAAAAAGACAAACTTTTTCCAATCCTTTTTTTTTTCTTTTTCGACGAACAAAAGGACCTTACAAGACGCCACTTCCTTTGTTTTGAACACGTGGAGATAAAAAGAAAACAAAAGAAAACAAACGCTCACGCTGCCCATCTTTTTCGTGACCACATGTTGATAAAGAAAAAAAAAATTCAAAAATGCTGCCATCTTTTTTCCGGACCACGTGTTGATAAAATAAATTCAAAAATGCCGCCATCTTTTTCCGGACAACGTGTTGATAAAAATTTTTTTAAAATAACGCCATTTTTATCTCTCGGACCACGTGGAAATGAAAATTCAAACAAACAGAAAAAGAAAATACGAATTTATTTTCTCTGTTTCATCAACAAGCAAAAAAAAAGGAAGCCGCCATCTTTTTCCTTAATCACGTGGCAATGAAAATTCAAACAAAAAAAGGAAATACGAATTTTTTTTTCTTTCTTTTCAACAACAAAGGAAAGAGAGGCCGCCATTCTTTCTCTACGTGGAAACTAACATTCAAGCAAACTAAAACGAAAACAAAAAACGTCATTCCTCGTGTGAAACAAATTCCATGTGTGAAACAAATCACGACTCCATTTTTTTTTTCTTCTTTTTCCTTTCTACCCACGTGTTGGAAATATATATATAAAGGAAAAGAAAACTACAAAACGACCAACACACGATGACAAACACGAACAACATCATCCTTCAAGGCCTACCAACAATCTTCAACACAAGATGAACAACCACATTTTCCCGGACATTCATCAAGCACCAAACATTTCCGGACATCACTGACGACACTATGGAAGAAATCACACCAGTTCAAAATGAGTACAACTGCACAAGCACGACTAAATACTCAACAACTGGACGTTCGTTGATCAACTGGGGACACATCAACTCGAACGACACGCACCAATACCAGTACAGACCCACTTGTACCTGGACCTGCTAACTCACTTGCAGACATTTGTGCATCTGATTTTGACCATAGTGTACCACCAATCTCAACAACTAGATGTTTGTTCATCAGCTCCACAACACGGACTAATTAACATGAACAACATCAACACCTGCACAGACTCACTTGTGCTCATTCATCAACAACTGCACAGACTCACTTGTGCTCACTCATCAACACTGCACAGACTCACTTGTGCTCATTCATCAACAACTGCACAGACTCACTTGTGCTCATTCATCAACAACTGCACAGATTCACTTGTGCTCACTCATCAACAACTGCACAGATTCACTTGTGCTCACTCATCAACACTGCACAGATTCACTTGTGCTCGCTCATCAACACCGCACAGACCCACTTGTGCTCACTCATCAACAACCGCGCAGACCCAAGCACCAAACATTCCCAGACAACACTGACAATTCAACGTTCGTTCATCAGCTCCGCATCACGCAGACTAATCAACATGAACAACGCCACCAACAAGTGCAAATTCGCTTGCACTCAACATTTTTCGACCGCAAACTCACTTGCACTCAAACTTGACGCAGACCCAAACAACACGCAGATCCACATGCGTTACAAACACTCAATTCCGCAGACGCACTTGCGATCAATCATTCAATACAGATGCAGAAACAGAAATAAGTAGCGTGCACACTACTTTTTCTAATCTTCAACAGCAAAACAGACATACCCACAAAGAATGCTTTTCATCTACAACTGTATATATTGAATAATATTTTCATATTTTTCAATCTGGGGGGGAGTCCTTGTAGCAGTTACCTCCTCCTTTCAAAACATAACTACACCGGTTTGCCGGTAGGTGGCGCTTTTTCACCGACAGGTGGCGCCGTAAAGCGACACCAGAGTTATCTGCCCTTCGGACTATAAGAGCCGGTGCAAAACGGAAATTCTCTCTCTTCCTCACGACCTGCCTCGGCAGGCAGACGCTGACACTAGCGTTCCGTTTCACTCTTCTCTGGTCGGCAGAACGACGCTAATACACTAGCGTTTCGTCTCATGCTTTTCTTCTCAACCAGCATAACAACTACCAACACACGTGGGCAAACAACGGTAAGAGTTCTCAACTCGTTTTCTTTGTGTACGGCTTTCCAAGACTTTCCTCACGCCGGATTCATTTCTTCTTATACCTTTTTCAAGAACTGTTTTTCCATCGACACACATGCATACATCACACACTTCATCATTCCACGTACACACACGTTCAATAAACGTTATTTGAACTACTTCATTTTTGTTTATTAATTATTACTCTGTCTTTGCATGCAACACTGCTTGATTTACTGAACACGTTTATAATCGGGGGAACACGACCCTCGATCCTAACAGAACTAATAAATCTTACATAAAAATAATTATCTGCCTTCATGTGAGATATTTGGAATTGTTGAGTCGACCTTGCTTATCAAAAGGGTGTATTAGGTTATACATACTTCACGCCGAAGGGACGTCGTAAGATTTAGAGAAAACGTTCAACAGTAGTCTGAAGAACACAGCCACAATCCAACTTCGACAAATCAGGATTTCGAGGACGTTTGAAAGCATGGCTTCTTCAGCTCGTCGTATTTGTAGGCATTACCTCTCTATGAATTCTCTATCACAATCATTAAAACGTTAGAAAGAACGCATAGCAATCGCTTCAGAAGGTGGCTGGGTTTGCCAAAGACGCTTAAGTTACTCGCCCCTCTATGGTTAAAGCAACGCATTGCAGCTCCTATTTAGCCACCTCGCGAAGGAGTTTAAAGTCACGGAAACGAGAGAACATCTGCACTATAGAGCATCCAGACACCCGAGGAATTCAGAAGATCTGGCAGAAAATTGGAGTACTGAAGGTGTGTTGCAAGTGGCGGACGAAATACTGAGCACGATAGTTAAAGGCAAAGTGTGGGTGGCTTATTTTTTCAGTCTTCAAATCAACAACGTCAAAGGCAAAGAAAACTGCCGGCCTATTCAAAATGAAGTGCGCGCGGGTGGGGAAGAAAACCGTCACTGCAAAATAGACGTTTTAAATCAACAAGGAATCTGGACGAAATGGAAAGCTGTCGAACAAAAAGGAATTACCTGTTCCGATTGCTGGTGGTCGAACTTCAGCGAGGTTCGATTCCTTATCCAATCAGTAGATAAAATTGTACCGAGCGCATCCAATCTATAAGACGAAACCTCCAATTGTCAGTTGTGTGCGAGGAAAGAACACAATGGCCGTCCCAACTCTTTGGGTGACAGTCGCTACCATTACCGACACGACCAATTACTTGAAACGATTGCGGATGAGTTGTTTAAAGCAATAGGGCGGATAAATACCAACGAAGAAGTAATGTTAATTAAATCATCTTCATAAAAGCTAGAGTGAAGACACAAAAACAGATAAGAAGCAAAAACAAACTGTTCATCCGCAGCTGAACTTCCCTAAATACATAGTCGTAACATCACTCAGACCAGATCTAATTGCGTACTTGGACGGCACGAAAAATACATACATACATACATACATACATACATACATACATACATACATACATACTGGCACGAAACAATGCATAATTTGAGATGTGTTTGTGTTATCGGAGGCATACATACATACTGGCGAACGAGAGGGAGAAAACCAGGTACTGTGAACTAGTCAAATATGTTGACGAGAGGGAGAAAACCAGGTACTGTGAACTAGACAAATATGTTGACGAGAGGGAGAAAACCAGGTACTGTGAACTAGTCAAATATGTTGACGAGAGGGAGAAAACCAGGTACTGTGAACTAGTCAAATATGTTGACGAGAGGGAGAAAACCAGGTACTGTGAACTAGTCAAATATGTTGACGAGAGGGAGAAAACCAGGTACTGTGAACTAGTCAAATATGTTGACGAGAGGGAGAAAACCAGGTACTGTGAACTAGTCAAATATGTTGACGAGAGGGAGAAAACCAGGTACTGTGAACTAGTCAAATATGTTGACGAGAGGAAGAAAACCAGGTACTGTGAACTAGTCAAATATGTTGACGAGAGGGAGAAAACCAGGTACTGTGCACTAGTCAATTATGTTGACTAGAGGAAGAAAACCAGGTACTGTGAACTAGTCAAATATGTTGACGAGAGGAAGAAAACCAGGTACTGTGAACTAGTCAAATATGTTGACGAGAGGAAGAAAACCAGGTACTGTGAACTAGTCAAATATGTTGACGAGAGGGAGAAAACCAGGTACTGTGAACTAGTCAAATATGTTGACGAGAGGAAGAAAACCAGGTACTGTGAACTAGTCAAATATGTTGACGAAGTACATGAAATATCCAGTATGGGCCAATAAAGTTGATTGCAGAGGTTTTGCGAGAAGATCGTATTACAAAGCTCTTACAAAAATAACGACAGTGGCAGTATCAAAAGTATAAGAGCTGACAAGAATTAAAAACGCAGCATGGACTGCTTTCAAATGGGTCTTGCTGTAAAAGAACAGAGCCATGGAAATAGACAGATAAAATTCTCAAAACATGAATTCTTATTACGGAAGCTACTTGGGTTCAGTTATAATTAGTTTGTTAATTTTTTTACTTTTGTTCACCTCATATAAGGAAAATTGACACAGAAGCAGAAAGGGCTACTGTAATAGGGGCTACTGTTATAGAGAGGAATGCTGGGTGGGGAGTTGAACAGTAAGATTTTGTTCACATTACATTTAAATGTATGCATGTTTGTACGGTCGGGAAAACAGGGAATTCTGAACGCAAAAGGTCCGAGGAAAGAAGATATTAAAGTAGAGAATTTTCAGGCATCTAGGGACATCTACAGTGAAGGGGTGGAATTGTGCTGATTGTCTGTTACGTCGGTACAAGTGCAGTACGTTGAAATGGTACTAGTGCAGCAAGTTTATTGGCACACGTTCCGTGAAAATACTTGTAAAACAAACACATGGATGCAAAACTGCGGTGATGGGACAGGGGCTAAAGCTTGACAGCCAGTGCGGGACCTATTAGAGTAGAAACTTGTTTTTTCAGCCTGCCCAACAGGGAGATGGTAGTGGGTGGTGCAACAGCCTAGGTGTTGCCACAATAATCCCTGTATGAGGGAATAGTAGCTCTATAGAGATATAAGATACTTACAAGTGTGAGAAATTTTCTATACAAGTAGAGGGAGCCTACCTTCTTTGCAGCAGACTTGACAGCATCTTCTATGTGCTTACTCTAATTCATGTTGTCTGAAGATCGTTATTTAGTTTGAGCACTCAATCATGTAGTTAGAGTATTCGGTACTAATTTTATAGTGCATACATTTATGTAGGGGTGTTGTGTGCGGTGATATTTTATGTTCTTTTTCTTTTTGTTATGGGGAATTTAGTTAACGAAATGGGTTAAAGAATGTTAACTATATGTTGATAAACATATGTAGCGAAATAGATATGAATACTGATTGTTAATTTTGAGGGTAGATGGTTTTCGAGTGGGATAAGTAAAAATAAGTTTAATAAATTAAGTCAGGGATTGGTTAGAGTTAGTTGGCTTTAAGGTATAGCAGCCATCAATGGGTTATTTAATGCAGAATCAAGTAGCTGGATAGAATCCTATAGGTCGTATAATTATACATTTATTTTTATAAAATATATATAAATAAATATTAAATTATTTATATCTGTAGACGCTAGCGTTTCAAGCTTATTTCTCTCATCGGTGTAGGAAAGTAATAATTTCAAACAGTCGAGAGGCGCGAACCCAGTTCACAGAGTCAGCCTAGAACCTGCAAGCGGTCGCCATATTTACTCGGCCACCGGTAACTGTTACGCAATTAAGTGAAATTAAGATAGATATGTACCTAGCAGCGGGCGCACACAGAATACTAGTCGAGAGTGTTCGACAAACGTATTCGAAACTTTGCAGTAGAGCTTTGTTGACAGTCTATTTTTAACATCCCAGAGAGTACCCAACTTTAAATTCTGAAAGGGCTGATTATAATATTTATGAATAAATATTACATTAGTTATACCTTCAGACGCAAGCTCTCATCAGTGCAGGAAAGTAATAATTTTAGACGGTCGGGAGGTACGAACCCAGAGAGTGCTCGACTTTAATTTCAGGAACACACAGAAGAGTAGTGTATTCAGAACTTTGCATTAAATAAAATTAAACTTTAAACTATATATATATATATGTATATATATATATATATATATATAGTTTAATTTTATTGCAGAGTCTAATTTCCATTAATGAAGTTTAAGATGTTACTCGGGTTAGTATTTTTGAACAACTTTACGTTATTTGAATTGCAGTATTTTCTTCAGATTTGTAAGAGGTCATGACAGTCCATTAGTATATGTTTAAGTTTATAATTTTTTTGACATATCTAACATGAATAATACGGTTGGTGATAGTGTACTGTTATTTCTATATATGGAATAAATAAACACTATTCCTGTGACAGGATCACATGTAAAATAATCCGGGGCCTAGTGTTGCAACACATACACCACCAAAACCATGCAAAAATGGCACTACACCAATATAAAAACCATGAAACTCAGAAAAGATATCTGAGCGTCATTATCGGCAGGAGATTTCTTGATAGCCAATATGGGGGACGCGGTCGGCATCCTGCGAATGTTAGCTCTTCTTATTTCAGGTAACAGAATGCAACATATCATAGACAGGTATGTAAATAGGATCAGCCGAAATAAAGACCAGGCAGAGGAATATAAATGGACCGGAAAGAAAATTAGATGAGTAATGGGGTGTTGTTATAAAAGCGAGGCTCGTTCATACACATAGTACATATTTTCTCATCGTTTTTATTTCCGTATTATTGCATTGTTTTACAGGTTGATCTCTATTTTCTTTCGTTTTATTATTTTTTTGATGCACTCATGTTGCTCATTTAATTTGGGCAGGGGTGGGAATATGCAGGGAGCATATTACGCATCAAATCATATTCAAACTATCTCCCTTTCTCAAAATATTTTATACACTAATGGAACAACGCTTATCAAGGTCCAAAAGCCACTCGATGATAAGGGTTAATGAGATGGTCAGGTGGACAATGAGACACCTTGAGAGTATTGGAGACGATGGGTGAACTGACAAGAATTTAACATTGGACCTGAAAACGACTATGCTGGAGTCAGCTATTTCTCAGAACTTGTAATTATAATTTAGTCTTCTGAGCATAACATCATTGGGTTGACCCCGGGCATCATCAGACAATTGAATGCCACTGCTGTGAAAGTTTACCTATGCTGCTCGTGAGCTTATCACTCAAATTTTTTTTTTTCAAAATTATATCAAATGTCAGAATTATTACGTACAATAAATAGTATTTAGTTTAAGCGTAATTTAAGTAAGTTGGTCAGTGAGTGGAATTATGTGTTTCTAAAAATTGCAAGTCATTTATTTTGATAGGATGATATATGTTTAGGTTAGTCACGTTTGGAACATAGTTAAAAGTTTAGTTAAGAGTTTAGTTAATAGTTTACTTGTCGCAGTCAGTAGTATCGAAGAAACGTTTATGTTAACGAATAATAAATCAGTAAGTTTACAAAAATAAAATTCCAGCGGAAAGTAACCGATTAAAACATAAGATAAGCAGAAATCCCATTAAATATGAAAGTGAAGTATTTTGATTGGCTGAGACTGAATAGCTGAACCGTTGAACTTTTTGCATTTAACGTTATGTCAAAATGTGTGGCACCCCGATGTTCATGAAGGCGATCTGAATCTATTATTCGCACGTCGGGGTAGATACTTGGCTATTGCATCTGATTAATCTATATTTAATTCTCAAAAAAAACCACTTAATTACGAAAATTTTCAGTATATATTCTTTACATTGAAAGAAGACATTCCAATCGATTTCACCTATTACATTATCCGACCCAATAACTGTTTCATTAGCAGACACTTTGTGAGATTAACCGTTCATTTTCATAAGATAATCAATAGAAACGATTTCCCTATGAGAAGACTGGGTTTTTACAAATGGAAAATTCTAAATGACTACGTGAAACGCATAAGCACTTCGTACTTTGCGTATCTAAGCATTCTAAATAATTATTTCCCTTTGGCTAATACAAATAAACCTAATTTTAGTCGCCAATGTTCCCGTCACGTCTGATAAATACACATAAACCTTCTTTTAACATCATACCTTTCTGTCTCTGGCAGCCTTTATACTCGAAAATAAGAAAGAATATGAAATGAAAAAAAGAAAGACAAACATCTTTTCCTTTTTTACTGATGGGTCACCGCTTATCAAGGCCCAGGAGCACCCGAGGATATTTTTAAAGGATTGTTGGTTACACGATTATTGCCGTCACGAGAGGATTGGAAACATTGGGTGAAATGGGCAGGAGATTACTTAAAGGGGCTTCCTTTTCAAAGAGGACAGCTCAACAACTATTTGTTTACATAAGATTTGAAGACGACCATGCTGTAGTCAGCTGGGAAGCAGACTCGTTGTCTCATGTTCTACAGACGAGATATTCCAGGAAAGAAACTTTGATCATGAAAGTTCTTTGCTGTGGTTGTAGCTAGACAGGTTCTTGTTATGAATGATTTACAAAGTAAACTAATGAGTTGAGCTCAGTCGACCATCTAACATGAACATAACGATACAGTAGAGAGGAACTAGCAACATCTGTTCTGTGTGAAAGAGGCTACAGGAACGAGGGGAGATAATCCTCACTAGATTGCCAAATCGATTATGTACTCTGTCAAGACAAGAATGAGTTCTCCGAGCGGCACCTCCACATATATGACAATAGTACTCCATCTTGGGACGAATCTGGTTCTTATATGCGTATAGGATTGCATAAGGAAGCAGGCCCTTCCTGTGGTGAGGAATTGCATTTGTTACAAATAGGTAAATACAAAATAGTGACATGAACCACATAAGCACTTCGTACTTAGTATATAAATAATTATTTTCTTTAAAATAATAATAATAAATTATGCTTATTTTTCCTAAACATCCTTCGCATCTGGGCGCCTTTCGACGTGACAAAAAGTACAAAAATAATGAGAAAATAAGAAAAAAGATTTTTAAAATATATAATTCATATATTAAAACGAATGTAAAACACAAATTTTGCCTCGGTGGTGTGATGGTTTACTGCGCCGCACTTAGTGACAAAGGTTTTGAGTTCGAACTTAAGCCTGGCCGTATTTAATTTTTTCTCTTATCTTGTGAAAATTGAACTTAGTTATTTTCATTAAAATATTAAGCAGATTGCTTAATTTTAGGTTTTTCTTCTATATTTTACTTAATTTGAGAATGCTTTGTACTGATTGGCTGAGCTTTAGTGGGTGGCTGTGGATGTGTTGCGCACGCGCATGGGCCGGTGAGCGCAAAAACGAGCTAGTTCTAGTTTTCGGTGTTACTTTGACTTTATATCTTCACCGTACGTCTCTCATTTTTTTAATATACGAATCTTCGTGTCAAGACATGATCTTTTAATTCCTTGTGGGAAAGGTAGCATGAATAACTGGTTTTTACCGTATTTTTGTTGAAGAGTTTGTGAAGTTTAATGGATGGTGGAAAGTGTTAATCCATATATATATATATTCTCGAATGTAAATATCAATATGTATTTATTAGTATATGAAATATATTCATCTCTCTCTCCCCCTCTCTCTCTCTCTCTCTATCTTTCTATCTCTCTATCTATTTATATATATATATATATATATATATATATATATATATATATATATATATATATATATATATATATATATATCCGCTCTGACACAAAATCTATCGAGTAAAAACTGCTGGACAAAACCATTTAAAGTGTTTAGGGGAATGAAAAAAGTAAATAGCAAATTCGACAACCCGTCGCTGTTTAAAATCACCTCGGAAATAAATCCTATTCCATAATGAGACACTTTTCTCCTTTGTTCCCTTTTTTTTTTGTATACCTATTGATACGTATTTTTCTTATCTTTCCAAGTTCAAACGTTTAATTTTTTAATTTTTATTTTTGTTTTAATTTCACTGATTTTATATCAATATCAATATCAGTGCGAACACTAGCGAATCATGATTTGTTTTCTTCATTATTGACGGATGGTGTACACTCGTAACGAGTGTAGTTAATATACATAGATAGATAATTTTCGAACTTTACTGGTATAGATGGATATATAGATAGATATCCAACTAAACTGAGATAGATAGATAATTATCAAACTTAACTGGAATAGATATCGACCTTAACTGATAGATAGATAGATAGATAGATAGATAGATAGATAGATAGATAGATAGATAGATAGATAGATAGATAGAGGATAGATAGATAGATAGATAGATAGATAGATAGATAGATAGATAGATAGATAGATAGATAGATAGATAGATAGATAGATATCCAACTAAACTGAGATAGATAGATAATTATCAAACTTAACTGGAATAGATATCAACCTTAACTGATAGATAGATAGATAGATAGATAGATAGATAGATAGATAGATAGATAGATATATAGATAGATAGATAGATAGATAGATAGATAGATAGATAGATAGATAATTATTTAACTAAATTCATTTAAATAGATATATAGAAACGGTTATCTAGACAAACCAGCGATTAATATATAGATAGATAATTACTAAACTTAATTGGAATAAGTATCGAACTTCAATGGATTTGCCTATATCCTGTTTCTTTTGTTGTGTCCATATGGCTAACGATAAATAAATAAATAAATAAAAAATAAAAAATGAAACTTAATTTAAAAATTAAAACCTAAAATAGAAATACAAAGAACCACGTGTTAAAATAAATTCACCTATCATATGGACACAATAAAGGAAACATGATATAGGCAAATCCATTGATAACAAAACACTAGGATATAAGGGGTGACACCAACAAAGCCTTTGTTCGCGGGAAGCCCAACGATTGGCTGAGAGAACAACAAAGAATCTTATTGGTTAACTAGCAAGCCGTGTATATAAAAACACCCGGCAAAAATAACTCCATGCATTTTAGCCTGAAGATTCCCCCCGGAGATGAAACGCGGGGGCCTCTGTGTAGCTTGATTGCCATAAATATACTTTAATAACTTACTATATATATATATATATATATATATATATATATATATATATATATATATATATATATATAAAGAGATAGATAGATAGATAGATAGATTAAAATTAAAATAGCTATATAGAAAAAGTGATCTAGAGAAAGCAGTGATTAATATATAGATAGATAACTATCGAATCACACTGATCGAGATCGAAAGATAGTTGCGAACATTTCGCAACGCTAATTAAACAAGTAACAAGTGGGTCAGCTGCATAGATGTCAGGTTAAATTAACATTGTTTTCCTCTGTGCAATTCTAATTAAATAATATCGAAATTGCGTGTCCCAGTGCGCTAATGTTCACGCGGGTCTATGTACACACGCACAATATCACTTGACCCACTAACCCACTAGGCGAAAATAGGTTCGTTAATTAATTGTTTTTTGGTTTTGATTTACAAATTTATGTTTGCGTCTATTGTTTTTCGGTTGGTATTATGTTTTGCTTGTTTTTATTTTGTTCTTATTTTGCACTAAACTCAGGATAGCGTTTTATTTCTCCCTGTTTATCCCCCTCCCCCTCTCTCTCTCTCTCTCTCTCTCTCTCCCTCTCTCTTTAACTTTCTCTCTCCCGCGCGTGCGCGCACACGCCAAAAAGTTAGAGTACTTTGCTACGACTTGGGCGCATGCTTACATTATTTTGCACTAAACTCAGGATAGCGTTTTATTTCTCCCTGTTTATCCCCCCCCCCCTCTCTCTCTCTCTCTCTCTCTCTCTCTCTCCATCTCTCTCTCTCGCTTTAACTTTCTCTCTCCCGCGCGTGTTAGAGTCCTTGCTACGACTTGAGCGCATGCTTAAATTAATGTTTTCCTTCTGGTAACTATTACAAACGAAGCTTAATTGAGAGGTTATGTGTTCGGTCAAATCTGTCACTATGTGTGTGTTGTGTACAGCCTAAGATCAACATCGCTTAACCAATTGTCACCAAACTTGGTCAAAATATCGGCCATGGTCTAACTTTGAACTGATGTAATTTTGGAATATCTAAGTAAACGGTAGTGGTCAAAATCACGGCAAAGATGAGTCACACTTTTGGCGATAACTTTGGTTCTGTTCGTTGCAGAGACTCGCTACTTAGTCTATATTGTTCCACATCTTGTTATTTTGATCTTTGAATTGACCTTTGCTATTGATCTTGAAAAGTCCGGTCAAGTTTGACATTTTGGCGGAATTTCAACTTACGTTGTCAGGCGGAGGTATACACTCATGACTGACTTGTGTTCTTGTTTACTCTGCCAAATTAGTGTATGAGAAAAATACTTTACGAATAATTAGGCTAAATACTAGTTGTTATAAAGTTTTGAGACAATATTTAAACGAAACTTTAATTGGTAAACCTATGATAACATTTAATCAGATGTGTTCAAGCCAGAGCGCTGTCGAGAGATCCTTATGTTATCTTCTATGTTATATTAGGTACAAACATGGCAAAGGTGCACATATTTTTAACGTAACAGAATTACTGAGTTGCGCTGGTAACGTTTCACTCAATGTGCGATATCTTGTGAGATCAGACGTAGTAAAACATCAGTTGCAAATTTCTTTAAAGACCTGTAGGAAAACAGAACAAGAATTTAAAGAAAATGTTAGCGACTTTGAGCCAGGCACGTAGCCAGACTTCTAACTTAGGGGGGGGGGGGAGCAAGGCATTTTTAGGGGGTGCAAGGCATTTTTAGGGGGTGCAAGGCATTTTTAGGTGGGGGGCAAAACTAATATTGATATTCTAATATGAGTGACGTTTTGGTTCAGTGTGAATGTGTACTAGTGTATAAATATAAATAAGTAGATACAAAATTTCAATTTCTTTTATATAATCTAAATATATTGTGTATTTCGGTAGGTACATGTAAATAACAACATAAGCATAGTAAAGCACATAAAGCATAGTAAACACAGTAATAATAACAAAGTTCGTAAAATAAGGTAGCTACTTGCTAGCTCTACAGAATTCTATTTGTACGTGGGGTTTATACCCTACCAATGCTGTTATTTCTTTCAACTTCATCTCGGGTGAAATCTAGGATTTTTTTCTATGTTAATTTCAAAAATGTTGAATGTAACATTCACAATTTTTTAAATTACTAATTGCAACTGACAACAAAAAGAAAAAAAACGTATTTGAGATTCGTGATAAAATACAAAACTAACTTTTAACTAATTCCCACTTTCATTTGAAAATAATTTAGGTTGCTAGTATTCATTTCTATCTTTTGAATGAAGACAACACTTTCTTTTATAAATTAAAAAAATATCTTTAAAAGAAGCTGGCAGAACAACAACGTGAATTCTTTTTGTGTTTATATTACATCATTTGAATTATAATTATGAAATTGATAATTTATGATATTAAATAGTGTGAATTAACAATATTTAAAAATATATATTTGGTAAGTTGACAAAAAAAGACAGATACACTGACAATCTCTTTCACCAAGCAGGAAACAGGTGAAAAGCATCGAGGCTTTGTTTCCCTCACCACTTGATCTGAAACTAGCGAAGTTATGTTTGAGTTTGAGAACACGTATATTTTAATTTTTTTTCTTTTTACAAGGTAACATAAATTTAAATATAAATATTTAGATGTTATTATGGTCAATAGATTTATTTTAACTGGTAGTTTAAAATCCGTAAATATTTATTATGGTATCATTAGCATGGACGGCGGCACCGGGGGAGCGGGGGTTGCAGGTGGGCCCAAGCCCCCCCCCCCCCCATTTTTTTGACTTGGCTCCCCCACTTTACGGTCATCAATAATGAAGTTATATATGCATGTGTTTAACCGCCCCCCCACTTTTTAGGAGAGCCCCCCCCCCACACACACACACTTTTATAACTGTGCCGCCGGTCCTGATTAGTACCAGGAATGGAAAATTAAGTTTTAAACAAAATAAAATTTAAAGAAGCGTTTTTGAAATAGGAAATTATGTTAAAAATTGGTGGGAGGTCCCCTCTTGGTAGGTGGCCCAGGGCCCCAGCGCCTTGGCCCCTTAATCCGGCCCTGCTGTAAAATATATTACACAAAAGTAAATACTGGTTCATAATGAAGAAGTATAGTTGACTAGGAAATATAAGAGTATTTATATTTATAATATTTTTTGGATCACAAATTTCAGGGGGTGCAAATGTAATTGCAGGGGGGGGGCCTTGCCCCCCTGGCACTCCCCTGGCTACGTGGGGGCTTTGAGCAGAAGGGCAAGACACCCAATGATAACATTTACAATGTCATCAACGAGAATGTAATTATACTTTTCGAATAGTTTTTCTCCCTAGCGCCAAGTTCTGGTTTCCACGGGCACCCGCAAAAGATGTACTACCGTCGATTTCGGCTCAATAGAAGAAAGGCAGCATTCTTTGTCCGTGTTTCAGCTCTGTGGAACAACGTGCAAGAGGAGATCGTGACGATGACTACCATATCCAGGTTTAAATAGGCGTTGGACAAACATTTAGACTGTCTGTGGATGTAAATAGATTCCAGCTGTCTCTTTACATGGCTTGTTGCACTACGCTACTTTCTGTGCCTAATATATTATATTGGATTTGATTTGATTTGGCACCCACCGATCATTGGATTAGGTTACGACCTTTACAGATGCAGAAGCTCAAGTATAGTAACATAGTGTTTGCGAGAGAAAGCTTTTAAAAACCGTGAATGTATTAAAAGCTTCTTTCCGCACCACCAAATGGAAATGAGAAAGACAAAATTATTTGTTAATGAGGTGGTAGGGTTCAGGGTTGGGTTAAGACTGAATTATTCTCATATGGTTTTCAAAGTTACTGGTGTAATAATGATATCTCACAGTAGACATTTTCTTCGGGTACAATGCTGTGGCTTCTCCTCCCGAAGAATACTTTATAAATAAGAGTTTAACCCTGCCTAGTAAAATGTGTATGCCCACACTTCCGTGGATATGACTCCCTTAATGCTGAAATCTATAATGCTCGCAGGACAAAAGGCATTGAAATGCCGAATGATGCGATTCTGTTAGACTATAAGGCGTGTTCGCCCGACCTGAACCACATTGAAAATGTTTGGGGTGGATAGCAAAGGAAGTGTATAGAAATAGTCAGCAAACCCAAACAGTTATACTCATTGATAATGTTTACTTTTAGGTGATGATTTAAGAATGTTTCCAATTAGTATTTATCTGGTTAGACGAAGTACTTTTTTTTAATACAATCGTAGCGAAACAACATTGTTATATTAACAATAACATGCTACAAAGGAAAACAAATGAAAATTAGCTAGTTAGAAGCAAAGTTTGATTTGTCAGCTTAAATTCTATTTGGGACTGACCTTGAAAATCCGACAAGATAAGTTATATATATATATATATATATATATATATATATATATTGTTTCCTATACTATGAAGTACGGAAACATTTAATCTTTTGGGATACATTTTGTGTGTGGATGGGGGGGGGGGGCGGTTTCAATTTTTGCTGTTTTTTACGAATATATATTTCAAAATTTGCAGTTTTAACGCAAGCAGTGAGTTCAGATCAACAAAATGTTAACATTGTTCCAAGAATTCAAACCAACTAATTATATGGCGTACGATGGTTTCCAAGACAATGATAGAATTAAAATAAAATAAAATAAAATAAGATATAATATAAAATAAGATAAGATAAAGTAAATAATAAAATTAAAATAAAGAAATAAAAGTTTCAAAATGATACGCAATAATTAAAGAGAATACTATATAATAATAAAATAAAATTTAAAAAATAATGATAAATAATAAAATATAATACATTATAATAAAACAAAACTTAACAAGAATAAATGTATGAGAATTAATTTAAGAATGAATTAAAGAGTGAATAAATAAATAAAATATTTATTTTAAAGAAAGCAAGATGAAGTAGAGTTTAAATAACAAAAAGTTAAAATAATTAGAAGATCAAAAGTCTATAATAATGTATATAGAAATATAGCGAGAAATAAAGATACAACTTGAAAATGTAATTCTGTTTATAAGAAAAATTAATGTACCATGATTAGAAAAAAAGTAAAATGATGATGAGGATGAGCAGAAGAATAAAACGTATATATAAAAAATACCAGAGAGGAACAAAAACACTCTAAATTATATTTATATACTAGCAAAGTTATCCGGTGTTGCAAAATTATGGTAGGGAGAGTTTACTTTAACAGCAACCTTGTTGCTGTAAGCTAGATATCTTACTCACCGAGCTATTCAGATATATGTTACTACTTTTAAACTAACGGTTAATTTCATTGTGTAACATGTTTGAAAATTGTCATTAGCTTCTTTAAGGGGCAGCCAGTAACGCAAAAGTTATTCCATTATGTTCACATGCAAATTGTTCATGTGAATACAATTATATTGGAAGTAAACTTCCTAGTCTGTCTTCGTTTTTAGGGGCATACATGCACAAACAGAGAAGTGTTCTCCTTGATTATTAATATATATATATATATATATATATATATATATATATATATATATTTATAATTTGAATCAAAGGGAAAACAGTTTTAACTGGAGTTGTTCTACCCCCGGGGACCATCTTAATATAATCAAAATTTACTGAAATTTTCGGAATAGACATCATGTTTGGTCATTTAACTGTAATTTAAATTTTATTTGAATCAAAGGGAAAGCAGTTTTCACTGGAGTTGTTCTATCCCCGGGGACCATCTTAATATAATCAAAATTTGCTGAAATTTTCGGAATAGACATCATTTTTGGTCATTTAACTGTAATTTAAATTTTATTTCAATCAAAGGGAAATCAGTTTTCACTGGAGTGGTTCTACCCTCGGGGACAATCTTAATATTATAAAAATTTGCTGAATTTTTCGGAAGAGACATCATTTTTTGGTCATTTAACTGTAATTTAAATTTTATTTCAATCAAAGGGAAAGCAGTTTTCACTGGAGTGGTTCTACCCTCGGGGACAGTGGAAGGAGCTGTGCCCTCTGGGGGCCCCAGTGTTGAAGTGATATATTTCTTATATATCCTATGACCTTCACTGAGAGGTCAGTAGTCCACATGCTAATGTTCAAGCAATTCTGTCCGGCGGTTTGGGTGAACATAAGACACAAAGATCAGGCGGACACATACACACACAGAGTTACTTTTATGTGTGTATATATATATATATATATATATATATATATATATATATATATATATATATATATACTCGAGAAATGTTACATATTTCTTCGAACAAATAAATTAAGCATTGAAATAAATATAGTCAAACGTTTATATCACAATAAAAAGTATTATCCATTTCGACAATTAACTATTCATACAGTACTCACCAAACTCACCACAATTATGTTTATGACGAATTGATAGTTTCTGATTATTTACACCAGGCGACTACGAATAAATCTCACTTATCATATGATACTTCGTGTCAGTTGTTCCTGATATATATAAATATATATATATACATATATATACATATATATATATATATAAAATTTAAAGTTCATTTTTTTAAGCATCTAATTGAAATTTAATAAAGAATAAGATAAAATAAATACATTTTAAGCATATAAAGATGCGATATCATTTTTTAAATAAAAATAAACTGAAACCGATTTTTTTTCTTTATATAAACTTTCATTTTTTTTTGTAATTTATAATGATACAAATAATTTCGCCAATTGAAAACTTGGCCTCTTCGATGTGTCTATATATCCTGATGTTATTGGATTTGGATTTTTCCCGGCTTCTGTTGGTGTAAACGGGCTTAGCGTATGTTGTTGTTTTCCACTTTCAAATATGAGAGTGGGTATGCACACGAGACAGATATAAAATTTAAAGAAAAAAAATCGGTTTTTCAAATCCAATAACATCAGGATATATAGACACACTGAAGAGGCCAAGTTTTCAATTGGCGAAATTATTTGTATCACTACAAACTAAAAAAAAAATGCAAGTTTATATAAAGAAAAAAAAATCGGTTTCGATTTATTTTTCTTTAAAATTGATATCGCATCTTTGTATGCTTCAAAGGTATTTATTTTATCTTATTCTTTATTTTATATATATATATATATATATATATATATATATATATATATATATATATACTGAATTACAAACCTTACTGCTATGCACCATATATATATATATATATATATATATATATATATAATTCCTCGAGCATAACAGTTGTGCACCACTTTTATTTCCTCTGTCTAAAATTCAAGATTCACCTTAATGGTTCTTAAGAAAAGATTGAAATTCAGGGAATCTAGTAAGCAGATGTCTAATGACTATGGATAAAATTTAATGCTTATATGATACATCTGAATTTTCAATTTGGTGTTTGTGTTGTTGAGAGGGCGCGAAAAAATAGATAATGAGGAACGCGACGGCAGAGATGAACACCATTCCAAAAGAAGACTTCCAGATGTGTTCTCGGCAGTAGATGGATCTGTGGGCTAAGCGTGTGTATACACAAGGGGCCTACTTTGAAGGGGATTAATGTCCCAACCCCGTCACGTATTTGAAATATTTGTTCTGGTCTAAGGTCGGATGACCTTTAGACAGGCCTCGTATATATATATATATATATATATATATATATATATATATATATATATATATATATATATATATATGTAAGTAAATTACGTGTACAACAGAATGGTAGGATTAATTTTAGAGGTAGCATTATTAAAATCAATAAACAGACGAGTGGGAAAAAAAAAAAGGAAAATTGTTAAAATTACCTTAAGGCCTTGTCGTCTGACCCTCTGAGAGGAAACGTCAGAATGGTAAATTAAAAAACTAAAAGTCGAATGAGAAATGAAGGGGGGAGAAGAAAAAAAAATAATAAAACTTATTTCAGTTGGAGGAACCGAATGAGAAGGGGGAAAAAAAAAAAAAAAAAAAAAAAAAAAATTAAATCTCTCAACGTTATGGTGGCTTTGAATCATTAAAAATCTCCAACTGATGTTTCAAAATCTTTTGTCTACACAGGCTAGGTCGATAGTTGTTAATGACTAGCGCCTCAAGAATATTGAGATGGTAGTTCGACCTGGCACTGTGTAAAACAGAAAACCACCCATCGGAATACCTGTCAGAACAACTATTTGTACTAACGAGGTGATTACCGATGGCTGATTCCTGTGCCTGGAAGTTCCCGGATGATCTCGAAACCTTGTGTAGGCGAATATCACGTGGTATGTGTTGGGATATTCTAAATTCTAATCTTTGGGATGTCTTGCCAACGTAGTCAGCTCCACACTGACACATGAATTTATAAACTACAGAATTCTTTTGAATATATATATATATATATATATATATATATATATATAAAGATAGATGAAAGAAGAATAATAAACATGTACGAATGTCCAGATTAATTTCAAACTTCAATTGTTCAATGCAAGGTATATTCTGTTATAAAATTATGTTTATTATTCTTTCCTTAAGTCAAGGCTTTTCAAAGATCGAAATCTTATCATCAGAGGAATTATATAGATAGATAAGTTGGCAGTGGAAAAGCCAAAATTCAACATTTGAAAAAATATTAAGTAATGGAGAGTGGAAATTTCGTGTAAAAAAAGATATGGGGTTTGTCCAGTTGGTAATTGTCCGTTGGAGTTACTTCATTTTTGAACGCTTTTCCGTGCTGCCTTCACGAAAAACTTTTCTTCTCCATCTAAATCTCGTTTCATTGGACACGGAGGATCAAATGGATTTCACCCACCCCAGAATGAGCAAAGGGCAAAGGACGCATTATCCATAAAATACCGATTTTTGTGTTTACTTCCGGATGAATTATTAACAAAACGATACTGACGTCGCAGGTTTATTATTTAAATGTTTTTCTTAATATTTGTGTGTACTGTTTGTTTATACGGTAAATAAAAACTGTAAATAAAACTGTAATTTTTTAAAAATTTTTTGCAAAATGAACCGTTTTGTAAATGAAACTTTTTTAATTTAAATGTGCATATAACAGAACATGCTAGTAAATTAAACTCTTTTAGGTTATTAGAATATTAAATAAAATCGTTCATTATTAATAGTAAAACGTTTTGTAAATTTAATCGTTTATTTTTAATAGTAAAACTTTTTGTAAATAAAATCGTTTATTTTTAATAGTAAAACTTTTTGTAAATAAAATCGTTTACTGTTAATAGTAAAACTTTTTGTAAATAAAATCGTTTGCTTTTAATAGTAAAACTGTTTGTAAATAAAATCGTTTATTTTTAATAGTAAAACTTTTTGTAAATAAAATCGTTTACTTTTAATAGTAAAACTTTTTGTAAATAAAATCATTTACTGTTAATAGTAAAACTTTTTGTAAATAAAATCGTTTGCTTTTAATAGTAAAACTTTTTGTAAATAAAATCGTTCATTTTTAATAGTAAAACTGTTTGTAAATAAAATCGTTTATTTTTTTATAGTAAAACTGTTTGTAAATAAAATCGTTTATTGTTAATAGTAAAATATGTTTATAAATAAAATCGTTTATTTTTAATAGTAAAAAATGTTGTAAATAAAATCGTTTATTCTTAATAAAAAAAATTTGTGAATAAAATCGTTAGTTTTTAATAAAAAACAACTTTTGTAAATAAAATCGTTTATTTTTAATAGCAAAGTTTTTGTAAATAACACCGTTTTTTTATAGTAAAACTTTTTGGTAAATGAAACTCTCTTTTTTAAAGCAAAGTTATAAATGTGCGTATTGTTTTGTTCGGAAGTAAAAGCTTTTAAAAATCGGTGTTACGGCAAAACGTGTCCTTTTGATTGTTGCCTCAAGTCCATTTGATTCGAATTTAACAACGTAACAGGCGTGTATTTTCTTTACAGGCATTCGCCTTCAAATTCTGTCCCGCAGAAAATATACATATCAAAATGAGAACCTCGCTTTCATTCTCAAAATGTACGTTTTTTTTATTTCGACAAATAATAGATAATATCTGTAACGATGCTAGTTTAAATCTTCATAAGACTATTTAAGACAAGTAAGAGAGTTAAATATTATTAGAGCTTATATATATATATATATATATATATATATATATATATGAGTGTCGGTATGTGTCGGTGTGTGTGAGTGTGCAAAAACCAACTTTATATGTTATCATTATTTATTTACTGGTATCTATTTTCTGGTTCGAAATTAGATACAAAACGTACTGGCTACAAAGAATACTTTCAGTGAACTTAAGCAACAGCTCACGCCCCTGATTTTTTATTTCTTTATTTCAGGAAAATAAAATACTTCTCGCAGGAATGTATATTTAAGCCATGAGAACTCAATAAAACTAGAACATCTTATAAGCAATAAAGTCTTGGGAAGCTGTTGCATAATCGTCCCCCATGTTCTCGACAACTCCTTCTCTCATCACTCCACCCAAAAGGGGATATGCTTCCCATCAATATTAGTACATAAAGTGACCGAAGTAGATCCGATAGGGTTTGAACTCGGAACAGCCGATTCTATTGATCGTTATCATAGTATTATTGATACGTAGTCAGTTGGTGGTTCGGAAAAATACTTGATTTCAATGCTGTAGTCACGTCGCAACGTCGTCGTAAATCCTTCAAACATTGTACAATTGTTCGTAATTTTGAAAGAATGTTCCATGGTAGGTAGGTCGGGCAATCTAGGTTCGAAACTAGCTACGGATTTTAAATAAGTTTATGAGTTTCGCTATGTTTTGCTTTGGTCTGGGGGGATTTTTTTTTTTGGGGGGGGGGGGGTCGGCAAATCAACCTCATTTGTATGATTCAAACCTTTTGAATGCACTCGCCATTTAATTGCGAGCACATACCGCATAGGCAATGTACCTTAGATCTACATTTATGTTGACGTCCCTCGTAATTTGCTGTTTCTGTGCAACAGATAATACTATTATTTTCGTCCATCGTGAAAGTTCTACATTTTATGGACTAATGAGGCATCGCTTATCAAGGCAGAAAGTTTACTCGAGGATAAAGGTTAACGAGTTTGTCAGGGTGACGGCGAGACAATAGCGCGAGGATTAGTAACGATGGTTGAAACTGGGCAGAATTTGATTATTTAACAGGAATGCTCGACAAGAATTTGTTAAGATTCTACTTGAAAAGGACAATGTTGTAGTAGTCAGCTAGGAAGCAGCCCCGTGGTATTATGCTCCATAAACGGGTAGTTCTCGTGAAAGAAACTTTGCTTATGAAAGTTCCGTTTTGGTTTAAGCTACACAGAGTAGGGAAATAAATGTTTTACAGTGGTTGTAGCTAGACGATGGTTTTGTTGTGAATATTTCACATGGGGATACCATGGATTTTAGCTTAGTAAAGCACCTAGCAGGAAAATAGCGATAGAGTAGAGAAAGACTAGCAACACTTCTACTGTGACGAAGATATTGTCGGGAAGTGACTAGATTTCGAAGTCGATTTTGTACCGTGTTAAAACAGGAAAGGATGTACTGAGCGGTACAATCTCCCGAGATGTGGCAGTAGTATTCCATGTTAGCTCGTATTTGACTCTTACACGGCTAGATGATTGCATCAGGAGTGAGATACTTTCTGCAGCGACCTTAGCAACAGATTTGATGTAATTATTCCAGTTCAAGTCTGGGTTGAAGGTCAGTCTTCGAAGCTAATTAAAATAGGAGGAGTTTCTCAAAGAGAGAGACATTCATCTAAACTGGGACAAGGTAATTATCCAAATGTTGGTGAGAAGAGAGAAGCTTGGTTTTAAAAGTATCCAAAGTAATCAGTCACCTTTCTCTTCATTGCAGCACGTGCTCTAGAACGAAGGAGAGAGAATGAGAAAGATCTTGATCGTTAATGCTTTTCGAAGTGTGCCATAGATAGTTGTGTCGTTATATATATATATATATATATATATATATATATATATATATATATATATATATATATATATATATATGTCAACGAATGATTTTAGAATGTGATTGGAGAGATCATTGATTAAAATCAGGAAGAAGGTTGGGTCTAAAATAGATCCTTGAGGCACGCCGGCGTTGATACTATGTGTTTCAGACTTCTTCCCATCAACTAGTACTTTTATAAACCTATCAGAGATAAACAATTTGATGGTTGAAAAGACGTTTCTAGATAGTACATAGCTACCAAGCTTCCTATCAAATACCTTTGATGTGTCAAAATCTATTGCTCTAGAAACGAAGACCCCCCATCAATAGATTCTCTGATCTTATGTGATATTACAATCAGCACATCAGCTGTTAATCTTGTAGGACGAAATCCATATTGCAAGAAGTTGTTCACCACCTCAGTAAAAACAATATACGCAGTGGGTATATTGTTTTTACTGAGGTGGTTGGCAACTTGTTGATTTATCACAGATTCGAACAACTTACTCATGGCGCACGGGAGACTTATTGTTATGTACAGATACAGAATATTTGTAAATACTGGGCTTACTGACAACGTTTTTCAAGATGATGGGAAGTATTTCTCGTTTAAGCAGCGATTGAACAGCTTTGTAATGATAGGAGCTAGTTCTGATTGCAGATTGTTACGCACTATGACTGGAATATTTTCAGGGCAGTTGCCTAGCGGGCATCAAGAATCTTAACAAGTTTGGCACCCGACAGATATATAACGATTGTCCTGTATTATCTTCCATATAACCGTAATCGTCCCTCGCAATGATTGTCTCTCGTATTATCTTGTTCTGTTCTACCAGTAATCCTGTTACTTTTGTCCCCCGTAAAAGTCCTTTCTACTACCAATTTCCGTTTGTATTCTCTTGTTCCCTGCTTCATGAAACATCTTTCATGCTGACGATATTTTTCTCGTATTTTCTTGTATTTTTCCTCATCGTAAAAGTTCTTCCTGTTTGCGATTTTATCTCGTATTATCTTGTTCCGTTCGACCGTTGATCCTACTACTTTTGCCCTGCATTTGCTTTGCTCCTGTTGTTCCCCTTTCTTGTTCCTGTTCGTTTCTGAAGATCTAAAATCTCTGGTTCGTTCTCAAATCTTTGTGCAACTCAACACTAGCAGTGATCTGATCAGTAGATATGCAAGAACGTTGGTAGGAAGTTATAAAAGCTAAATGGACTACAGAAATAATTTACCAGTTAGTTATTTTGTTAGTACTTGTAGTAGTAGACCTCTTCAAAATTGACCTTTTTCTTAAAACATATGGAAACTGATATTATTCCCATTCTCCAAGGTCTAAATTAGCTAAATATACCAGTTATTGTGATCTTGGACCTTGGCTATGCCTGCCTCAAGAGCCATGTAATTTTATTGTTGACGTTTTCAAAAACGCTGCAAAATATGGGATATTATGTCCTTATTTTCATTGTAGCTTTCCAGAAGTTGATGCTATAGCATTGAAAGTGGTACCAAATGAAAGCTAATAAAATTTTCTTGCATATGGTAGTAAGCACAATAAAACACATGAACACCTGTGTAAATTTTAACTAATTTTAATGCACAAACAGCTGGGACACTAGAAAAAATCAGTTTGGTAGTATGATAGCATTGCACTGGCACATATATTGCATAAGAAACTGTCAGATAGGATGTTACTAATACATGTATTATCACTTGTTCAATGTGGCTTTTTTTAAACTGTCAAATATTTTCCTGTGGTACTCCACAACTTGTAGTAAGCAGCTTCTTTGCTCATGGTTACTTGTGATGTGAGTTGCAAAGTCACTCATTAGTTTCACACCTCTCTCAGCCACATCATTGGTCATTTTCACTGACCTCACAAACTTCTGTGCATTCCTGTAGCTGTCATTGTCTTCCCAGGTGTCAGCAGGAGTAGTGAGCCAGTCACATTTCACTCGAAGAGCATCAAACAGAAAGTGAGACTCTGGCCCTACCAGGTCTGTGAGAACTGTAGCTGCATTGATGACAGGAAACACTGGCTTGCCTTTCCTGTAACTCTCAGATTTCTCTGTTTCTAACAGCTTGACTGCGAGCTTCTCTTTTGCAGACTTGGTCATGCTGCCATGTGAACTGAACAAGGTGAATGGCACTAGTTCCTGGGTCAGATACCAGCGGTGGTTGTTCATTTTCTTGAGAACAGAGGTTGCCAGTTCATAGTCATACTGCTTGTATTGCAGCATGTTCTTCATAAGCTGGAGGTCATGGATAGGTGCATCAGCTGCAGATGTGGTGGTCACCCAGTGGCTGGTGTAGAATAAGGTCAGGAACTTGTTCATCCTCTCCAGCTTGAAGATAGTGTCCGTGTTGTATTTTAGTTCCTTGGAAAACATGAGTATCTTCATACAGTAAATGTTCCTGGCCATCCAGCGGGCTTGGTGAATGGCACCTGGCTTGGCCCAGTGGATACCTCGAGGAGGTTCCTCACCAAGCAGGATCAGGCACAGCTCTGCCACCTCTCTGTAATCTGCCCTCGGACTTGCTTCCTCAAGGAAATTGCTTAAGACTGCAATTGTGCTTGTCTTCTGTTTCAAGTCTTGTTCAACTAGGTCCAGAACTCTTGGGCAGTCCTTAACCAACTTGTCCCACTTCTCTTTCACATTGCTGAACATTGGGTTGTCAGGACTCTTGACCTTGCTGAACACAGCCTCCCATACACTTCCAATTATTACCTCTGATATGTGATGGCGTCAAGCGAAGTAGAATACCTTTTTGCCTAGTTTTTCTTCAATAAGCTTCGCTGTACCCTTGTGGATGCCACTGTTGCTTGCTGTGGTATCAAATACCAAGCCTACAATGTTGTCTGTGAGACCCCATGCTTCTATCAGTTCCAATGTAGCATTACACTGTTGGATTCCTGTGGAACTTTCTATGAAGGGCACACCAAGCAGCTTCCCTTCTTCATACTGTGGAGTACCAGAGACGAGCACTGCAAGACTTTCCACTGGGTATCTTTCACCAAGAACATCCCGTAGAAGTTTTCCATCCCAGTGTAGTGTGCAGTAATCTGGCGGACTTTCCTTGAAGTTATTCATGTAACTTTGGCACAAGTTATGACGAGTGTTTATCCTATTTCGTCTTGTAGTAGAGGCTGATATAACAAAGTCATCAAGATCTGCGCCTCCTGCCTCCTGCCTTCAATACTGCAGACACCATGGCTGTAGTTTGGTTGTCAGAGAGTGACAACCGATCTGCAGTGCTACAAATCTCTTCACTGGTCATAACTGAGTGTGGAAAGTGTAAGGTTATCGTACTTGGTTTTGATGAACAGCTTGGTGTTGTCTCAGTGTATTCTGAACCCTCACTAGTACCAGAGCCTTGACTGTTCTCTGGGTCTTCATCACTTGAGATTTTCCCAACTTCTGCTGCTGCAGCAGTCACTGATGATAACATTCTCTCTTCTCTTTCTTCTCGGAAGCTTTTCTCTCTAGACTTCTTCTCAAACACCTTATCATGACCTGACATGTGTGCCAGGCGAGTTGTCTGTTGGTCCAAGTAGAAATTGACGTCCTCTTCCTTGGTCTCCTTTGTGAGCAGCCTGTTGCTTCTTATCTCCTCCACAACATCCTTTTCTCCAATATCAAATAACTTGTCTAAGTCCTTCAGAAAGTTAGCTCGTTTCTCTTCCTCTGGTTTGTTATTTCTTCCCTTGTTTTTAACAATTTTCCTGTACTTTTCATGGAGGATCATGAAACGGTTGACTGCATTTGGTCTAGTTAGTGTTTTAATCCTTGCCATATTCCAGAATGGCAAAACGACATCCACTGTATCATGGGCTAAAGACCTATTGTCACTGTTGGGATTATCATTCCTCAAATGCAGGAAATACTGGAACACCTGGCGATTAGTAGGAAGTTGAGAGCCCCTGATGCTGGAGCTGGGTTGCCCAATGAGATACACATCACTGAATGACCTTGTGGCAGGAGTTGCCACCTTTCTTCTCTTTTCAGTTGGTTCATCCCGTTCACTTGTATCGCTGACCACTTTCCCACAGCATAGTTGTCTTCCAGATGCCATGTTGTCAGCAGTTCACAAATCTTAACAAATCAGCTTTAACTTACAATCTGAAATGAAGAGATAAAACATACTTAGTGATAATAAATTATATACATGCATTAAGAGTAACATTTTTGAGATAAAGTTATGTATTATATGATGGCATCCTTTCCAAGCATAAAAAATATATATGTTTGTGCATTAAAATTAATTAAAATTAACACAGGTGTTCATGTGTTTACTACCATATGTAAGAAAATTTTATTAGCTTTCATTTGGTACCACTTTCAATGCTATAGCATCAACCTCTGGAAAGCTACAATGAAAATAAGGACATAATATCCCAAATTTTGCAGCGTTTTTGAAAAACGTCAACAATAAAATTACATGGCTCTTGAGGCAGGCATAGCCAAGGTCCAAGATCACAATAACTGGTATATTTAGCTAATTTAGACCTTGGAGAATGGGAATAATATCAGTTTCCATATGTTTTAAGAAAAAGGTCAATTTTGAAGAGGTCTATTGTAGTAGGTATGTTGGTTGTAAATTAAAAAAGAAAATGAGAGACACAGCAGCATTTATCACTTTGTTATTTTCGTTGGTAGAAGTCTCCGGCATTCCGTAGATAAGATCGTAGGTAGATACAGTAGGTACCTTAGAATGTGATTATGAGTACCGAAATGACTGACAAAAAGCATTTAACAGTTAATTGTTTTTATTGGTATCAGTTCAAAACGTTCCATAGAGAAGTTCCTAGGTATATATGTAGGTACTGTGGTTGGAAATTATCAATATAAGTAAAATAAGCGTACGTGTGTCCGGTCGGATTCGCGATATGAAGAGGAGAGGTGGGAGGAGAGGAACGAATGAGAAGGCGTTATCCAGCAATAATTCATAAGTCAGTGTTTAAACTGTCGGCCTCGACTGCCGCTGCTTCTGCTTCAGATACTCAATATTCCTAAAAAAAATTTCAATGTTTAATTAATTTCTTCGTAAAATGAAACATTTCTGTAATTTCTGACGGAATGTGTCGGACATTAGTGTTTAACCCAAACTGATGTAATTTTTTAAAATCCCTTCGTTGAGATTTTAACAAAAATGTACGTCGTCTTTTATGTATGTAAAAGAGGTGGTGGGAGGAAAGGAACATGGAAAAAAGTAGTAGGCAGAGTAGCGGCGACTGCTGCTGCTTCTTTCAAAGCTAGATAGCAGTCAACAATTCAGAATACAATTGTAATGCTTGATTAATTTGTTCATAAAATAAAATATTTCTCTGTAACTTTGTGACGAAATCTGTCATACATTCATGTTTAACTAATATATATTTTGCTTATCTCATTGAAAATTATGTATGCTCAAGATGGGGGGAGAAAGAGATAGAGAGAGAGCTTAAATTTGATGTAGCAATAGAGGTAGTGTTGTCTTCTTTTTCTTGTCGATTAGTTTCGTTTTATTAATTTCAAGTAGTGAATAGGAATTAAACTGCGAATAGATAGAGCGCGGGCGGAGTCAGCAAGTAAAAAATAAAATGGGTTACAAGAAATAATTTATCAGTTGCTAATTTTCGTTAGTACCCCTGCGAGCTGTAGATAGGTAAGTAGGAAGATAAGATAGGTACATTAACAGGAAATTATAAAACGAAAATGGAAGACAAAATAACATTAAGAAGTTCATTATTGTTGTATTAGTACCAATTCAGTGTTCAGTAGATAGATACGTATGTAGATATGTAGGTACGGTTTTATACTAACGAGCCTCCGCTTATCAAGGCCCACCAGCCACTTGAGGATAAGTGTTAATGTGATTGTTAATTAAGTGATGACCAATACTATGAGAGGACCAGAACGATAGGCAAAATTAGCTGGATTTGTTTACTAAAGATGACGGTTGAACAGGTAATTGCTGACATTTGACTTGAAGACGACGATGGTCTAGGCAGCAGAGAAGCACTTCCGTGATGTTGTGTTCCACAGATAAGAAATTCTTCACCAGAAACTCCGTTCATAGAAGTTCCATTTGATTCAGGGTACAGATGAAGAACGAAAAGTTATTTGCAATGGCGGTAGCTAGACGGGTACCTGCTGTGAAGGTTTTAGGGGGGGGCTATAAATTGTAGCTCGATAAAGCACCTACCATGAAAATTGCGATATAGTAGAGAAAGCAACATCACTTCTGTGAGAAGAGAACATCACCTCTATGTTGCCACGTCGATTTTGAAGTCTGCCAAGTCAAGGAATAGTTCTTTGGGCGCCCCCCCCCTCAGATGTGGTAACAGTACTCCATCTTAGGACTCATCTGACTCTTATACAGTTAGATGATTGCGTCAAGAGTCAAGTACCTACTAGAGCGGAAGAATGATCCCGCTATTTTTCCAGCGACCTTAGCAAGAGATTCAATGTAAGACTTCCATTTTAGGTCCGGAGTGAAAGTCAGTCCTAAGAGGTTATGGAGGCAGAGTGCTTCTTCAAGGAAAGGGTCATTCATTTCAACTGCGGCAAAACGAGGATCTGAGCGTTGGATTGGTCAGAAATTGTCAACTGTGCATGTGCGACAATAAAACATTCATCAGTTGAGCATTTTCATTCCGTAGATAGATCCTCCGGTGGATAGGAAGGTTCCTAAATATGAAACTATAAAATGGAAATAAGCGACAAAAAAAGCATGCGCCCATTATTTTATTTTCATACTACCATAGATAGGTAGGCACGTATAAAATAGGAATATTTGATACTCCAACTTTATGTTTAATTTTAATTCCGTTGAAGTTCTCATAAATCAGGGGATCCCTTCCGAGGGCTAACACTTGATCTCTATATAAGATACATAGACATTCGAATATTTCATTAAAGTTCCCCTTTACCTCTCAAACGGTGCTTAAGTGGATATCGACACGGACTGAAAACCTGGGGGTTCTAAGTTCGAATTCAATCGGTTCCACAGTACGACTTTCACTTAGGGATATTCGTAACCTTCTCGTGGTCCTTCCCGTAAGTACCCGATGTCTTTCCAGAAAGATTTCTAGCAGGAAAAGCATCGGGGAAACTAATGCCTACACCAGAATCATCTGATTCAAACGTTGAGTTAGTAAAGAAGGTAAGAACATTAATTTCCCACTCCCCAATTGACCATGTTTGGCTGCACATGTGCATAGAAAATAGTATTATTCTCTACGCACGTGCGCCGCCATTATTCGCCGTGCATTAATATTAGTAATACACGCGTGTATGTTTATTGTTTTATCAAGAAATATACACGTGTGTCGAAAAATAAGCATAATAGAGAAACAGGTGGAAAATAATAATGTTTAATTTATTAACAGGTTGTCTAGAACGAAGATTAAAAGACGATAAAAAGGGCATGTAGTACAAACATAGCTCACGAGAAAATAATCCAGAAATGTATCTTAAACAAAGAGTATAATTGTTTCCATTACCGTGAGAGATCCCGCGTGTTATAAACGTAAGAGTAGAAGCATGTGCAATTGCACGACATTTGTAGATTTTACGTACTATGAAATTTCTAACGGCGGTGACAGAGAACTCAGAAAATAATTTACGACAATTTCGTTTGGTTATTTAACCATAGTCTGGGAGTCGCTTGACTCCATCCGAACGATAACATAACTGTACAGGCGTAAGAGTATTAGTATTAGGGTTAGGTATTAAAAGCCTGCTAAAGAGGCGGGCAGCTTCCGATCAGTCTGCGTGTCGCACCCAATAAAAGAGTGGGTGTTGATTTTAATTTTCTTACCGAGTATTGATTTACTCCTCTCCAGGAGTTAGGCACAAGGCCAGTTTTTATCTTACTCCCACAAGTAAGATGTGACCCAAGGTCGGGTCGGGAAAGTGGTGTTTGAAAAGCTAGCGCCCGAGAGGTGAGCACTCTGGCCATTAAAAATTGCCTGTGCAGCCCCGTCGGCATTCCCCGGTAGGATCGCCTCAGGCAGTAAGCAATAAACTTACTCCTCCCCAAAGAGGGAAGGCGAAGCCTGGGAGGGTGGACCTCCTAGAACTGCACAGGACAGACCCATAGACCGGCGCAAATCAAACCCCGAAGGCCAAGACAATACCAGTCTATGGGGTGCAGTATCCATCGGAACTGAGTAGATAGAACGAGATTACAAACTCTCGCGCTAGTAGCGTCCTCTCATGTTAAAACCAAATATATCTCCAAGGGAAACAACTTTCAACTTTGGCGATAAAACATTGACAAGTTAAGAATGTTCGTTTGTAACTGAACAAGGCGTAGCATGAATAGTTACGTCAGTAAGTAGGTAAGTAAAAATGAAAACAATCAATAGAAAAGTGTTGCAAAATAAAAATCGCTATTAGTTGTGCATTCATTTTTACTTTTAGGGTCACCATTTATGACGGTCAAGAGCCACGCGAGAATAAGAGCAAATGAGGCAGAAATGATTGGCAGCTGAAAGATGAGGAATACTATGGAAGTACTAGCATTAATCAATTGTTTGATTGGTTATGGGGTGGTCCATGCCAGCTATTTGTTTATATTGGATTTGAAGACAACCAAGTTGCAATCGCTAGGCACATGGATAGAGAAAGGAAAGACTTGCTTTAAAAGACTGGATCTCCGCGAAACGTTGCAAGTCTCTCTCTATTCTATTGTTATTACCATGGAAGGTACTCAAACGAGCTGCAGTCTTTTGTTCCTCCTTTTTAGACATTCACAGCCAGAACTCGTTTTTCTGTTACAACGAAAAAAAAAGGTATACCTTTCTATCTCCATATGCCTAACGTAAACGTCCTGTAGATCTGTACGTAAGTGAATAGATAAATAGGTCGGTTGGTAGTTAGTTACAACGGCAAATAGTGAATTGGGAGATGCAATTAAATGATTACTGTTTCAGATTTATTTACATGAGAATTTATAATTGTTATTATTTGTATTACTACTATTTTTCATTGTTATAATCGGCCGATGTTAACTCTAACCTTCTTTGGGTGCATGTTTTCAAACTTGGGAACATTCAGTCGAACTGTGAAATCTGTATGTCTAACTCAGAAACCTGTACGGAATTTCGAACTGAATCCTACTGTAGGATTACCTACTCTTTCCACACACTCATTTACGCATACTGTTTTGATGGGATACCTGACTCCCCTCAAGGCTTATAAGTGTAATAGTCTGTAGTATATATATATATATATATATATATATATATATATATATATATATATATATATATATATATATATATATTTGTAGCTCCTCGTAAAATAAGTAGAGCCCTCTAAATGGTAGTACAAACACAGCATGACGTCACTTGCTTTATATGCATCATTCCTTCTTTAATAGAAGTAGAATGCCTGGATATCGTGCCGCTTTTAAATGTGTTAAAATTATCATTGTTTATCGACTATTGAAATATTGGCCGCGCGGTTAACGACGTTTGATTTGAGTTGAAAAATACTTGTAATCCAGGGTTTCGAATCGTTCACGGTAGTGAATGGTCATATCGCTATGATGATGAGTCCTGATTGAAAAGGGACGAAACGTATACGTACATAGATAATAAACAATAACAAATATTTTATATATATATATATATATATATACTATGAACAGTAGTATGTATGATGGACGGTATTCGAGTATATTAGGTTAATCTTATTGGATTACCGGTAGTGCTATTGTTTTGTACAATATATACGTTGTAATAAACCATCCTCTTTTAAAGACCTTACACTCTGATTATTTTTTGTTAATATAACTTCTAACCAAGTTATATAACATACACACATCAGAGAGTGCCTCCCCAGACCGAATTATTTCCCTTTTTCGCCACGCAAAGGCGAGTTGAGATCAGGAGTATTAAAGCTAAACACACAAAGAGATTGTCTTTTCTTTTACTCGCCGGAAATACGTGCGCATAACGCGCGCACAAAATCCAAGTTATGTGAGACACATTCTCTTAACTTCTTCACACACACCCGCACACATTCTCTTCGGACTTTTATTGAACCTATGTACGTATTTTTACGCATGAATCCCAACTGGTAGCTAACCTTCTCAGTTTCCCGGTTAGTAAATAAATAAATACATGTTATTTAAAACAGATCTACGTTTCGTTTTTATGTTTCATATGTTTGTGCGATAGAAGATATAATGTAGCGACGCTGCTCAAATGTCCACAAACTCCGCAATGGTGACCCCGACGTGATAAAAACACGCATGGATAGACTATTCTAATTCCCTTAGCCATCGTTGGATAGCATTGTTAACTTATGTTATTCTTAGTTATTATCACCTGTATTAACAATTGAACTTTCACCCTCCAGGAGATTGTCAGGAATTATTATTAACCAACGCTTTTAACCATTAAGTCATGGATCAATGTGAACATTTCTAGTGTGCATTTTGGCGAGGATTAAACCTATTATTTTTTAGATGTGCAGTATTATTATTTATTACTAGCATTTACGTTAGTACCGTTTTACAGGTGCCGTAGATAAGTTCGTGTGTAGATAAGTAGGGACTTTAGTAGGAAGTGACGGCTGTATTAACATATAAAATGAAGTGTTCTGAAACTTAAGCCTAGTAACCACAGCAATAAAAGAGATATTTCTTCTGTGTAAATGTCGGCCGCTGCTTTAGGAAAACCGCAATTGTTCCGAAACTATCTCCTGTTTCTCGTAAGTGAATTCCGGTTTTCAACTGTATCTATTGTCGCATTTGCCGTCGGTACTGATATTTGATACGACGTGTGTCATTTCCTTTGCTAATGTCACAAAGAAGTTAAAAGGGAAGCACAAAGACAACAAAAAAATGATTATATATATATACAAGATTAAGACGAAGGAAATGGCGACTGAAAAAAAGAAGAAATAAATTAAAAGAAATTAAAGAGACAAGTTAAATCAAACAAAACGGAAATAATATCAAAAACATGACTTCGCCCCGCTCCGCCCCGCTCCGCCCCGCTCCGCCCCCCCCCCCCCCAACAAAAATGAAGAAAAAAAAATGAGGAACCATAAAAAGAGCCTGAAGAAGAAGTGACAAAACAAAATGAATGAAATATATGAAGAGGAATGCAGTAAAATTAAAGATGAAAGAACCGGGTGAAAAAAACGGAAATGAAGAGACGGGAGAAACGACTAAAAGTTGAATTTTTACTACATTAATCAAACGGCCAGTTCCCGTGTGTCTGTTCGGGTGTGTTTCTCGCTTCTACGTGACTTTCACATTATTATTTATTCATTTACTCGAATCGAATACTTATTGAAATCAAAGATGCAATAGCGTAAAATAAACCGAAATTTTAAAATTCTTTTTTAAATAAAAAAAATTAATTACGAAATTAAGTCCACTGCAATAGATTTACGTTTTTTTTTTTACATCAACAAGTCAGCCATTTTTATGTTGTTAATAGTCGTAAAAGGAATGTATTACTTCGTGACCATTCGAAATTTGATAAAAATTCAAAGTAAATCGTCACGTATTAAAGTATTGAAAGTTTTGGAAGCTATTTTAATACAATAATTAAAAATCCTCGAGTTCGGAAACCAAACCATATAAGCAGATAACGTCGACCAACCAGTGATAAACTGTAATAGAATAACATTGTGTAGACTCAGCCAGAAACACGGAAGAAACATCACAGGAAAAACCAACGAAGTCGAAACACATAATCTGGCACCTCCAAAAAAAAGAAAAAATAGCACACATACACACACACGTGTGTCGACATAGACATCTGTTTGTGCCATGAAAAATGGTCGTGAACGGTCAATGGGGATAGAAAAACCGAGGAGAGAAAACACTGTCCAGACCTTCAATAAAAGTATTAGATTCCTGGGGAATCTGTTTGCCACTCAAATTCATGAGAAAACCAACGGCAGTTATAAAAATCAATGGTAAGCGGCTGTTGCGAGAAAATGAAGTAATTTAAAATTGGTACCAAAAGAAACGGACAGTGCTGAACATCTGGGGAGGCTTGTTGTCACTATACTCTTTTTTTTTTAATCTTTTTGAGAAACAAATTTAGCGATTTTTCATGTATTTTAACTTTCTGTTTTGGATTTTGATAACATGCATTTTTACTGAGGTATTTGACACTGAAGCGTCTGATTTTTTGTTTGCTTTTTAGTGGAATTTGAAACTTTTGTTGATTTTATTTTTGTAGGGCACATACGAAAACTTGGTTTTGATGATAGTGTTGTGTTAAAAAAATGATGGTTCATTGTATGAAATAGCTATGAACAGTTATAATACTTTTGTGTATGCTCTTTTTTAATTATTATTCACCCCAAACAAGGCACATTGCCACTGATAAGTAAGAGGCTACTATTAGGGATCATGCCTTCAGGGGCACTCTAAGTAGGGAGTAGAGCAACGAGATGTCTGTTCGCATTAGATTTGCATTTCTGCAGTCAGAGAAGCAAGAAAAAGGGAGGGAATTCTAAAGTCTAGCAGTTCGAAGGAAAGAAACGTTTAGAGTAGAAAGCTTTCCGGCATCTCTGGACCTATACAGTGAAAGGAATGGGATCTTACTTCTTGTCGGGTTAGTCGGAAGTACTTACGTCGAGGTTGCACAAGTGCTACTAGTTCGTCAGATTCCATTAAAGTACTTGTATAACAAGCACAGGGGTGCAACATTGTGGCGATGGAATAGGAGTTCGAGCTTAATTGAAAGTTGAGGACCTATTAGATTAGAGACTCTTTTTTTGACCCTGTCTAAGAGGGAGATACAAGTGGTAGATGCATCAGTCCAGATGTGGTAACAATACTTCATGTATGGGTGAATAGAGGTTTTGTAGAGATACAGAATACTGGCAGGTGCGAGTAGTTTTCTAGCGCGGTAGAGGGAGCCCACCTTCTTTGCAGCAGCCTTGGCAATGTCTTATATGTATTTGTTCAAATTCATATTGCTTGTAAATGATAGGCTGGGGAGTTTGCATGATAAACTCTCACGTAGAGTGTTGTTAGCTATGGTGATCGGTGGTCGAGTAGGATTCTTGTAATTGTTAAAGGAAAGAAGCTTAGTCTTAGTAGCATTAAATGTTACCATCCATTTACGTCTCCATTCCACTACAGACTGTTCTAAGGTGTCTGCCATTGCCGTGGATGTGTGTACATTCGTATTTCCCACATGTTTGTTATAGAGCGTAGTATCATTAGCAAATATACCCATCTCAGACACAATTTAATCAGAGAGGTCGTTAATGCATACCAGTAATAATAAAGGTCCAATAAATAAACATTAATGACAGTCGGCACTAATCAGTATGTGTGTGAACGCATCCGCGTCTTCTCAAGACTGTGTCTAAAAGTAAAGATTGGTTTAGAAATCGACCAAGAAACCCCAAGGTGAAAAGAAGGGGAAAAAATTGAGAGAGCGAGCGACAAGAAAAATTGATTAATCAGTCTGATCTACATTCGGCTGTCATCTCATATTCGCTAATATTTCGTGTTTTCCCCTTACCTTATTTAATTATGAAATAAAAATAGAACTTTATTTTGAGTTAAATCACTGATATATATTTTCTATATATAAAAAACAATTTAAACCTTATCCTCATACAATTATGTTAAATCTGAAAAAATATTACTATTAGAAAATTAGAAAACCTCATCCTTCATATCACTAGCAATCGGAAGGTGGTAGTTCCATTAAACTCTATTATCCTTATACGGGTGTGTACAATATTTTTACTACTTGAAATCAACTAATTCTCTTTATCCTCGTAATTAAATAAGTGGAGGGCATACATAAAATCTTAACTGTATTATTAACTATCAATTTAATTTCAACCCCTGATTAATCCAACACATTTTATAACTAGTTTACTAGTTCACCTAAAATTTACTCCGCTTCAAAAACGTAGAGGTCATACCGAAAAACCTAACCGTATTATTAATTTTTAATTTTTAATTTCTAGTTTAATTTAAACCGTAACCTTCAAAATCATTTGTTAACTTTAAACCTACTACACTACACTTATTTATTAAATTAATTTTGTACTTATCAAGAAATGCTTTAGTTTTGATGATATATTTTAAGGTTAATTATTGTGGATTTACGAGGTTATTACCATACCAGGCTGAACAGTATGAAGTGTCTACAATTAAGTCATATCTCATATTTCTGGTTTAACAAAAAAAAATTATCAGTGAACATAGCAATAGCAATCTTCCCGCTAAGACAAAAAAAAACAAGTGGGGTTGTCCAGTGTATGTGTTGACGCTCTTTTAGAATGCTCTATTTTAGTACTTTAAGAGACAGTATGTAGTTAGATAATGAAGTGCCTTCTTTACTATATGGGTTATTGAATTATCTTTTTGTGGTTTTTGTATCAGCACTTGTATCCCCTATGTAAAATATTTTTAGTTAAGATTGTTTTCTGGGAATACATTTTCCAGATATACTATACTTTTAGTTAAGCACTTTTCCTGCAAAATGCATTCGCTATTATTTCTACAGCTACATTCATTATTATTGTTAATCTTATTGTTATCATTATTTTTTAATATCTGTCTATTATGACTTTTAATTATTTTTCTAAGTTATTTGTACAACTATAACTAAGTTTAATGGTGTTTATATTAAATATTTTTTGTAACGGGTTATTTGTTTAGAAATGTCTATTTAAAAGATTGAGAAACAATGTAGGATTTGACTGACAAGTTGAACGGGGAGTATACCATATAATTTTCCGGTTTCTATTTTCCTTTATAGCGTTCCTATTTTTCTATCATGGTATTCTATGTTGGTGCTAACATAACCCCTATTTCGTAAAGCGTTGTTGTAGGTATAACTATTACTATTAAATATTCATTATTAGAGGAATTATTGCTAATTCTATAACTAATTGATAATTGGATATGCTTAATAACGCAATGTGGATGATTCGACTTATATGGGGATGCAATTATTTTTCATATATGATTTATAATTACCCTGGTTAAGGTTAAATAATGCATGTAGGAAGTTTTTCATCTCAAGTCTTGCTGTGATTTCAACTTTGTATCAAAAATCCTCTATAATTTGGTAAATAAACTTTTAATTTTTTCAGCATTTGAGCGATTAGTATTTCTAATTATAGATTAGCCGTCATCTCTATACAACCCTATATCATTAACGCTGATCGCTCCCGGTTCCATAAGTTTATATAAAATAAAATAGCCCACAAAATAAGACATTTAAGCTGAATCCAGCGACCGATCTCTACATCAAAAGAATCCGTAGAATCCTTTTTCATCCATTGCTCATCATTACATATTATACTGTCTTCCACGCACTTGTATATAATATCCATTTCTTCGCTGGTAATATCCGTATGCGCCATTGCGAATTCCAAAGCCTTGCGAAATTATTCCTTTGTAATTGAAGAGTAATAATCAATAATATCGAACTGTAAAAAAGCACAATGGTGTTTTTCTTCTATTTTGTTGAACCAATTAATAGTACTGGAGATGTTAATATGTTGGTTCGGATTCAGTTTTCCATTGATGGTCTTGTGTGGAGATGACCTTTAAATTGTTTTTTTTATATATAGAAAATATATCTTAGTGATTTAACCCAAAATAAAGTTAAATTATTATTTCATGATTAAACCAGGTAAATGGGAAAACACACGACATTATAGCGAGGATGAGATGACAGCCGGATGTAGACCAGACTGATTGATCAATTTTTTTTTTTTTTGCCGCTCGCTCTCTTAATCATTTTGTCCTTCTTTTCACCTTGGGTATTTTTGGGGTCGATTTCAAAACCGATCTTTACTTTTAGGCACAGTTGAAACACGAATTAGTTAGTGCCGACTGTTACCAATGTTCATTTTTATAAAAGCTCTACTTTTTATTGAGCACTTTTGAAAGAATATTGGTTTTGTATTCATTATGTAAATATATTTGAACTTGAATAATTAGGTATACATATATATATATATATATATATATATATATATATATATACATATATATATATATATATATATATATATATATATATATATATATATATATATATATATATATATATAAGAAATAAGAGTGATAAACACGTACGAATGTCCAAATTTATTTCAAATTTCGATTGTTCAATGCAAGGTGTATTCTATAATAGATTAGTGTTTATTATTCTTTCCTTAAGCCAAGGCTTTTCAAAGATCGATCTTTATAATTGCTCTATCTCTCTCTCTCTCTCTCTCTCTCTCTATATATATATATATATATATATATATATATATATATATATGTGTGTGTGTGTGTGTGTGTGTGTGTGTGTGCGTGTGTGTGTTTGTGTTTAGCGAACTTTATATATATATATATATATATATATATATATATGTTCCAATTTTTTATTTTTCTTATCTTTCTGTTTTTGCTGGAGATGGAGCATCCTACCAGATGCCAGACATTCAGCGGCTATTTCATACACTCCAGCCTAGAGATCTTTTTATAATTTTGACCGTCCCTTTAAGTGCAGTTGTTTGTATTTCTCTTGCACTCGGTTCACCGGGTATATTCGCCAGATAGCTTTTGAAATTCTTTTTCATTAGTCCTGTTGCTCCTATAATTACTTGTATGATGGAGATTTTCCTATGATTCCAGTTTCTTTTCATGTCGTACATAAGACCTTGGTATTTCGTAATATTTTCCCTTTCTGCTCTGTTCAATCCTGCATCATTAGGAACACTGACTTCAACTAGGGTTGCTACTTTCTCCCTTTTGTCCCATATTACGATGTCAGGTTTAACAGCACCGTTTTCTAGATATGTAGCTGTAGGGATTGCATAGTCATAGTGGATGGTTTATAAATTATTTCCAACTGTTGTTTCTGGTATATGCTCCCAGAACTTGCTGGTACACTGGATATTCAACTTTTTACAAATAGTCCAGTGAAGATATTTACACACTCCATTGTGTCGCATTGTATAATAGCCTCCTCCAGGAGAACCTTACAACTGGATGTCAGGTGGCTCACATTCTCTACTTATGTGTGTGTGCGCGTGTGTGTGTGTGTGTGTGCGTGTGTGTTTGGGGAACCTAACCCAAACACTGTCGACTGTAACTGTCTTCTTGCTTTGCGATAAAAATGGTTGACACGCGATGGAAAGAGAGGAGTGATTGATGTCGTCTATTATAAATAGATTTTGAAGATTTAGGCAGACAACATGACGACGACGCGGCCACTATTAGTTGTTACGATGACGAGTTTGGTGTGTTACAGTTGTCAGAGTAGTCGATCATTTTCTGATTGTGAATCGAACGTCATAGAATTCCGAAAGGGTTTCAATTCCAAATTTGCTGTCAACTCTTCCGGCTACAGCCAAATGCAACATGCTTTCTGCGCCATCGAGACATACATGCAAAATGATAGTACTGAAACGGGATGTTTTATTGAGGGTCTTCTGTATGTAATGTTATAAAATGCGCTGACGAAGTGATGATTTGGAGTCTTACGAAAAATAAGACTGAATAAAACATTTCTAAATTGTCTTGGAAACGATCGTACGACACATATTGGTTTTGAATTCTTGGAACAATGTTCAAATTTCCTTGAAAATGTATTTTAAAATATTTTTTTTAAATCAACACATCGTGCAATTTAAATGAAAAAATCACAAATTTAATTTTTTTGCAAGTTTCAATCGAGACTGTCTTATAGTTTTTTGCACTACTTTTATGTCCCCGTTACAAAGATTAAAATCAACATACAATGCTACTAAACTTATACCTAGAACACTTATTCCAATTTATATCACAATCCATTATATGTTTTGATTCTAGAAAATCTCCCAAATTTAAGGCTTAAGCATAAGGGGTCTTAATAAGACATGTAAATTCAGGGAATTTTGCGTAATTGATGTCCAGTGGCTATGAAGTAAATTAATGCAAATATGAAACATTTGACTTTTCAAATAGGAAGTTGTGCCATATTATGCTCCTAAAACCTTTTTAAATACTCTAAAGTAACTGAAATTTGGAGAATACTTATTAATTGATGCTTAATTTCAGAATAATTGAAGGGATCTAAATGTTCACTCCTTTTTACCACCTTTGCATAAAACTAAATAAAATTGCATATATCCCACATTAAAACCTCTTACGCCTCGCAGCTATGTTTCAACATTCTTAATGATCGGTTAATTAGTTTTGGAGTGAATTATGTACATACAAATATATGAACATATACACACACCTAACTTTATATAAACAGAGATAACAATTACAAAGTGTCTAAAAATAAACCTTGACTTTGATTTTTACCTATTGGTATTTTGAAATATTAAGTTTTTAAATACAGTACAAAATATAATACAGGTTCGAATTGCATTTACTAAAAAAATTTGGTTACATTTTTATTCTAAGAGTGTATTAACTCTTTTTTCATTCTAAGACTGTATTACCTCTTAACGCCCTAAACCGGAAGTGATGTCTGTGTTTTCAATGATAACATCATATTTAGTAACAAAGTATTTCCGGTCCTGCTTTTAAATTTCATAACAATCTGTTCAACAGTAAAAGTATCATAAATAATTAAATTAAAAAAACGTTTGTTTTTTTTCTATTTTTTTTCTATTTTTGTCTGTATTTTTTTACTTGGGGCTTGGATAACAGGAAGTCAAGAGTTCAAATAATACAAAACAGTTATGACTAGAGAGACACAACCAATCAGTCGCTCCGTTATGCGGCGTTCATTTTTTAGAATGAAGCATCCCTCCAATCTTCCGATGAAACGCAATTGAACGATGGCTAACAACTTTAGAAGTCTCCACTATTATTGGAGTGACACCGGTTCAATTGCGGGCCTCGCCAAATTGCAAGTCTCAAAATGCTATTGGTATTCAAAAGAGGTAAATTAAAATGTATCTTTGAAAAATATCTAGGTGAATTCATTTATTCCTCTTTGATCAGTTTTGTATTCGTCAAAAACTTTGTTTTGATAGTCAAATGTATGGTTTACCTCTTTGGAATAAAGACCAACTGATCGTCGGGTCTTATATGAAACCTCAGCAGAGCAACTTATTCTTCTGATTTACGACATGAGAAAGATACATTATGAACTATATACAGGATGGTGAAAACAAGCTAGATCTATGCACAATTTACTATTGAAACAATATATTAGGCCCCCTCAAACCCTTTAAAATACTCCAAAGAAATTGACATTTGGAAAATATTTATTAATTGATTTCTAATATTGTTAAAATTTCACCAAAATTGAAGGTATCTGAATTTTCAGGAAAAGCGATTTTATATCTTCTTTGCCAATTTAGAATAGAACTAGATTAAACTAAATATAGCCCACATTAGCCATCTTTATGCTTAGTAGCCGTGTTCCCAAATTTAAAATGATCGGCTCATTAGTTTAGGTGTGAATCCTATATATATATATATATATATATATATATATATATATATATATATATATATATATATAAGAGGTTTATGTAGTTTGCTTGAAGCATTGTTTATTAGTATATAGAAATGTGATATTTAGAAGGAAATACAATGCAGAGGTGTGACGGATAGACACAAGTTGGAGCAAATAAGACATATAATGGTGGAACAAATTAAATAGTTTCACCCTTAATGCAATGTATACATATATATATATATATATATATATATATATATATATATATATATATATATATTTCACAAACACACATATATTTGTTTATCTACACAATGTTACAATGTTATGGAATTCCTGTATCAAGATGGTCTGGTGGAAACTCCGTATGATATTATATTTCGGGAACTCTTCCCTACTTTAGAACCGTGCTCAACTTTAGTTCAAGCGTGCATATATATATATATATATATATATATATATATATATATATATATATATATATATATATATATATATATATATATCAGCGTGCATATATATGTATATATATATATATATATATATATATATAAATATATAAACATGAAACTTAACATTATATACATATATATATAGGCAGCAAACCTTCTTTTAGACATATTTCGTTTCATAAGATCGACAATTTCATATGGTTTCAATTCCTTGTGGTGTGCTAGTTTCTAATGTTTATAAATTTCTTGGGTTTTTTTTAACTTTTATTCTTACTAAACAAGGCTCATTGCCAGTCCGGTGTAACGGCCACTGTGATTAGGGGTCAGATTTGTAGGGGACTTCCTAAGTGGGAGTTTGGCAGCAAGGTTTTTTTTTTCACATTTCATTTACATTTTTGCATGTTGGTAAAGTCGAGTAAAACAGAGCCGGAGCGGAATTGCTAGCCTCCAGATATGTTGGTGGCCATTCAACGGTCTTCAGCGTCCAATCTATTTCCTTGGAAATATGTCATCTAAATATCTGCTTACACAAAATAAGGGCACAATCTTGCTGAAACCACATATCAAGCAGAATTGCTGATGGTATGTCATCTAGGTGATATAAAAAATATAAACGATATTAACATGACTAAAACTATGTTCAAAATAAATAAGAACCTCTATAGTAGCTAATCTATGTTTTCAAACTTTTCTCTTTTCGTTATTTTTCTTAATAGTTATCTTGACTACAAGCGATTCAATTACATCTGATTTTTTTATCCCGGCAAAACGACATAGCAAAATAATTAATATCTTAAATAACAACAATACGGTGAAATTAAAAAAACATCACTCCTGAAGATGATCCCGAAGATCGAAGGAGTTTGAGATGACCGAAAAAAGAACTCTAGGATCCATACTGTATGAATGAACAGCAAAAACTCGGAAACTAGCTCGCTGAGTCGAGTCAACGTTTAAGAAAATAACGAATATATATATATATATATATATATATATATATATATATATATATATATATATATATATATATATAACGATTATTTGAAATTTTATTACCAGAATTCAGTCTTTACTTATATCATTTAGTTTTGCAATGGTAGAATTGACGATAGCCTTAGAATTGTGTCTATTGTTACTATTAAACGCAATTATAGGCTGCTTTTCAGAAACCAAAATAAACGAGATTTATAGAGATGTTATATCGCGCAGAAAGTTCATGAAAAAAAACAGAAAGCAGACAACACTCACGCGTGAATATCCACCCATAATAGGATGACAGAATTCCAATCTACCGCCTATATATATATATATATATATAGAGAGAGAGAGAGAGAGAGAAAGAGAGAGAGAAAAAGAGAGAGAGAGACAGACAGACAGACAGACAGACAAACAGAGAGAGACGGGGGTGGGGGTAATCAGTCAACGGAATACAAGTGTGGGTGAAAAAATAATAAATAAAAACTGAAAATGAATAAACGTGTAGCGTACAGTTTTGCGCCGAGTTTATTAGACGATTTTAGAAGCAAAGTAAATCCCAATTTCAATTTTTGTTTTTGTGTTTTGATATTCTGTAGAAAATTTTCGAAGAACCATTCCCTACTTTAAATCTTCAATGAAGGCTTGAAGGAGGGAATATAAATATATATAGATATATAGATATATATGTAAAAATTATTGAAATATACATAATTAATATTGCAATAAAAAAAGATTATTATACGTACTAACTAAGAGTTCTCACACAGGTCATCATCAGTGATTGTTCACTGATAATCACCAGTAGTGTTCTGTGGAGTCTGAGTGACAACAAATCTCCCCAGATTTCCAATACTCTCCACCTCTTTTCGATAACATTGCAAATAAATTTGCGGTTTCGCAACACCAGCTAACCATTGATTTCTCGCTGGTAACGACAATTAGTCTTAACTGGGATTTGGGTGGCAATAAGCCTCCCCAAGGTCTCAGTACACTTTGCACTCTTTCAGTGGAGGTCTGGTTAGTGCTGTCCCTCTTAGGTCCTCTCACCCTTCCTGACCCCTCTCCGATCCTTCTCCGACCACCTTGTGTGTCATCAACTGAGGCTGGTGCCATCATATTTATTGCGGGGAGACAGTTTATGAAATTTCTTGCAGTTTCTGTTCTTTGGATTCATGTGGTGGTGTTCTTCCTGTGGTTTTATTTTCTTCGTATTGTAAAATCTATGTGACTGGTTACCGTTTGCAGCTTATACTAATTGGTTTCCGGTTCGAGGATTTTCGAAGATTGCGGCTGTTTTCACCATTGCCGTTTTTTGTATGGTCTCAGTGTTCCCTTCAATTCGAATTTCTCCGATTCTTTTTTCCTGGTCTTTTGGGATTGTTCCTAGTGCTCCTATGTTTATCAGTATTATATTGACTTTCTTGATGTTCCACATCCCTTTCAAGTCTCTGGCAAATTCCGTGTATTTGCTTTGTTTTTCCGTCTCCTTGATCTCCACTGTGGTCTGCTAGAACGGCGAAGTCTACGATTTGGTAGAGTTTTCCTTTTTGTTTACTGTTATGGTATCCGGTCTCCTTGCTTGTAGAAATTTATCTGTTTGCACCTCCATGTCCCAGGGGATTTTGTGTTTTTCATTTTCCAATAGTGTCCCTGGTTTATGTTTGTACCATTTGTCCGTGTGTTCGAAATGCAATAGTTTACACAGTTCCCAGTGTACTGCTTTTCCCTCGCAGTCATGTCTGTTCTTGTATTCTTTTGGGGCTAGTTTGCTGCATTCACATATTATATGATTTACTGTTCCGTCTCTTTGTCCACACAGTCTGCATTTACTGTTTTCCTGGGTTTCATCTTTTTTAGCTTTAATGTAGTTTGTCCTAATCGCATTGCTCTGTGTAGCTGTCAGTAAAGATTCCGTTACCATATTCAACTGTCCTTTTCTAAGTCATACCCAGCTATTTTCGTTCGATTATTCTCTTGTAAGTCTTATGAAATGTCCATGTAGTTGCTTTTCTTCCCACTTTTATTTTCTTGTCTTTTTGTTTCTAGTTTCGGTGCTTCTCGATTTATCGGGTGGACGGTGTCTCTTGCTGCGGTGATTAGCCTTTCCGTGTTCTGAATTATGTATTTCTCGTTTCTTTTAACGTAGAGTTTGTCCGTATCGTCTTTTCCATGTAATGCGTTGTGCATGGTCATAAATTTTCTAGTCCTCTGGTCAAGGTGTCTGAGTTCTTCTTTAGGTACATCTTTTATAACTTGGGGAGTTTTCTTGTTCTTCGTAAATATTTTCCAATCTTCTCTTTCAGTTCTGTAGATTTTATGGTGACTGCTTCCAGAACTCCTAAAACTGTATAGCTCTCTTGTTCACCTAGCGCCCTCATCTCCTCTTGGTTGGGCAGTTCCATGTCTTCTGTCGTCTCCAGTTTACCCCTATCTCTAGCAATGCACACTTTTCCATTCTGAATTCCATTTGAATGTTCCGACTAAGATTCTTATCGTATTTATCAGCTTTTCCCGTTTCTGTTATCGTCTTGCGAGTGGTTTCAGGTCGTCCACGAACATGATGTGGTTTATTCTTTGTTCTGCGTCTGTAAACTTGTATCCGGCATCACATTTTCTGAGTATGTATTTGAGTGGCATCGTGGCTATGATAAACAGTAGTGGTGATAGGGGGGTCTTAATAAGCTTATTAATCCTGCCGGGTATCTTGTACATTTCTTAAGCATTCAATTATCCATGGTTGAGGGATTCTGTGGTAAGCTTTATTGTAGTCAATTAATGCCATGGCTCTGTTCTTTTTTCTACTTTTTACCTCTTTCAGGATCTTTTGATTTATATATAGTAGATTATTCGCCCCTCTTTTCCCTTTCCTCAATACTTTTTGTTCATCGGAGAGCATCCACGATTATCTAGGGATTGGTAGATTTGTTTTCTTCAGTTGTGCCATTAGGATTTTTCACATTGTTGGTAAACAAATTATTGGCTTGTTGCTTCGGATCGTTACCTTTTTAGCATATTTTTAGTATTAGCGTGGTCCTTCCTTTGGTCATCCACTCTGGTATGTATGTTTTGTTAATACTTCCTCTCAGTTTCTGCGCTAGCCTTTCATATAGGGTCGTGATTTTTTTTGATCAGTACGCATGTATTGATGCATGGCTTGGTGCTTCCTGTTCGCCATTATACTTAGGGTCTTAATAGTTTCTTCAATAATCTTAGTTTTTGTCACTTCTTCAATTTCCTGTAGTTCATCTTTCATGTTTTTCAGCCATTTGGCATTTTTGTTGTGTATTCTAGGCTTTTCCCATATCTTGCTCCATAAGTGTTTTGTCGCTGTCGGGTCCAGTTTTTCTGTTGTTCTTTCTCCGTTTACGTTTTTGTAAAACTGGCTTTCATAGATTGTAACGGTTATAATCTGTTTGTGCTGTTTTGATTTGTATCTATATCGTCTCAGTCTACCTTCTATGGCTACTACCTTTTGTTTTAGTTTTTCCCGTTTCTTATTTAGTCTTTCCTTGTGATTCAGATTTCTGCCCTCCATCGTTTCCTATTCTCTTTCATCTTGTTTACGATTTTAGCTTCTTTTCGAAGTTTGGTGATCTGGGTTTCCAGTCTGATCTCCCATCCAGGCTTTGTCGGTTTCTTTCTTTTGGCCAATCTTTTTTCTCTTTTTTAGTTTCATACTTATTGATTTTGCACCCGCGTATATCAAGTTGTTTAGGTCTGTGATAGTATCTGTTGAGATGTACGCGAGGAGCCTGTTTACTTTCTCTGTTCCTACTTTTAACTTCTTCCAATATTCGTTCCTTAGGATGAGAGTTTTGTTTTGTTCTCGGACATGAACCTTTTAGTTGTTTTCCACTTCTCTTGCTTCTTACTCGGTGAGTTCGGTAATTTCGTATTCTTCAATCTCTTCAGGTTTTATGTTTTGCTCGTCCTTTTCTTGTGAGTTTTCATCAAGTGGTGGGCGAACTTTTACTTTACATTAAATTTTGAAAGTACTATGAGTTTAAAAACTCATAGTACTTTCAAAATTTAATATTTTTGAAAAAAAATTTTCAGCCGAGGACTTTTCATAAAAAAATTTTTTTTTAAGTTTTTATTATTTTAGATTTTAAAGGGGGGTCACTTTCCAATATAAATCTAACGTAAATTGACCACCCACTTCTTGGACAAGTTCAGGGTAAAAAAGCTCATGGCAGTGTCTAAAAGGAAGGGTGAGGACTTTTGGAACCATAGTGAATCATATTTTAATTTTTTTTTCAAAATTATTACATTTGTTTTTGTTTAACTTTTCAACATAAAACATTTTGGACAACGCTTCGGCCGATGCAACCCCCGACTTTCTTCAGGAACTTAAGAACCTTCTTGTCAAACTTGGTAACACAAACAGAATTTCCAACTGAACCCTTTATTTAATCCAGAGAGATAGATTGTTCTCATTCCGCCAGCCATGATCGGGTACAAGTGCTAGTGGTAATTTGTTATTATTGGTTATTATCGCCTGTAGTAAGGATTGCACCTTCAACACCCTCAAAAGATGGTTACTTAGACCTACTGATTAACCGACGCTCTTAACCGTTATGCCATGGGATCATGCTGACGGAATGAGAACAATCCACTCCCGATGATTAAATAAAGGGTTCACTGTTCGGTTAGAGATTCCGTACAGGTCCCCAAGTTATAAAAGATGTACCTGAAGAAGGTTACATATGTCGAAACGTTGTGAATGTAACAATCAAGATGAGAATAGTAGTCAGAATAAAAACAAATGTAAACATCTTTTCCAAAAATATAAATTTTAGAGCTTTTTACCCTGAACTTGGCAAGAAGTTGGTTGTCAATTTACGTTAGATTTATATAGGAAAGTGATCCCATTCTAAAATCTAAAAAAAAATATTTTCCAAAAATATTAAATTTTGAAAGTGCTGTGAGTTTTTAACCCTAAAGTAAAGGTTCGCCAAGTGGCATTGTTTGATCTGTCCCGCCATTAATCTTTTGTTTGATTTCCGTTAATTCCAACTCTGGGAACCACCCTCTCTTGAGGATTTGTCTTGCTTGATATGCTATCCTTTGTTCCGTTGTATAGTAGTCAGTAGAAATGTCCAACAGATGTTTCGTCTGTTTCCGGTATCTTCTTTCTTTGGGGTAGTGGCTTTTGTAGTAGCATCCCATTACCAGTCTGTTATCTTTTGTGGTCCATTTCTCTCTATGACTTTTTGGTTTATTCTATTCATTCCTGATTGCTTGTGTTTGGTCTGTCTGTGTCCTTGTCGTACCTGGAATTAGAGAGGTTACTTACCTGTTTTTAGTTCGTGATATTGTTCCTGAAACTTAAGGGGGCCAACATTCTCAGGATGCAGACTAGGTCCCCCATGTTTGCCAACGATCATAATACTCAGATCTTTCTTCGGAGTATCACGACTTTCACTTTTAGGTACAGACAGTTATCATTGTTTGGTGTTTGTGGCAACACTAGGCCAGGCTTAATTTTCCTATGATCCTGTCAGATAGATAGTGTTTATCTTATTTTCATGAAGGATAAGGTGCACTATCACACATCCAGGAAGAGACATTTACGATAGGCAGGATTTAAAAAATCATATATATATATATATGTTACTTAACTATTAAGTTTTCTAGGCTACTATTAAAAAAGGAAAAAAGAAGATAGATTCCCCTCCCATGTTTACCTGATAAATTGACGCCTAGTTACCAAACGCGGCTTGCATCGGCACGTGTGTGATTTTAAATGCACATCGCTACTTATAAAAGGACGGTAACTTTTTTTAATGTCACGTGATTGATTAATTTTTTATGTCAATTTTTTCAACTCAAAGACAAAGTTAAAATCATATACCCTCTTCATTGTCATTGTATTTCCGCCTCTGTGAAATATCTAATTATTATTAGTATTATTATTATTATCATCATTAGTAGAAGTAGTAGTAGTAGTAATACTATTTTTATTTTAATTTAGACAAAACAAATGAAAATGCTGTAAGTGCAGATTTTGCTGTCACCTAAAAAATCAACTCTTCTCACGACTCTTCATTGAAATCATCAAAGACTATTTTTAAGCCAAGCAAAATATTTGCAATTGTCCAACGGTGTGCAAAACTTTAAAATAGAAATTCCATCGCACTTGATGAAAGTACAGGCATTACGGCAAGTGCATATTGCTTCATCTTTATCAGAGGAGCTGACAGACAATTTAATATCACTCGGGAATTATTATATTTACTGCCTTTGAAGGTAACAGCAACTGGGCAGGGCATATTTAATGAAATGGAAACGTTCATTTGGGCGTGCATGATTGGATTGGAAACAACACTCGTATCGATGGCAATTAACGGTACACTTGCAAAGGGTCGGTTGATTTAGTCTCCTTTAAAAAAGGTTGAACTGGCTTAGTGTGTTCATCTTCGCTATTAATTGCATTCTGCGATTGAAAGGGTTGAGGATTGAAAACGTAATGGTTATGAAAACTAGCAATTTTTAACTGGCAAGAGCACTCCACTACTAACAATTCATTCAGTTATATATTGAGGAATATATAGAAAAAATAATTGTCTTAACCTAAAAACGCATGCTTCCTCATGCTAGGAACAGCCGAATATTAGGGATCTATTTTGCTTTAAAAAAAAACTTAAGAAATTCAAGAAAATAAATTCAAAATTTACTGTTTTAAAACTTTCTTACAGTTAAGATAGCAACTTCAATTTAGTTAGGTAGAAATAAAAAAATAAATAAAGTTTTAGCATGTAGAGAAAAATTGGCTTACCCCAAAAACGCATGCTTCTTCATGGGATCCCACGAATGTATACGTAACTATGGGCAGACAAATATTAAGGATCTTTTTTTAAGAAAACGTTTAAGGAAGTAAAGAAAAGAAATTCAAAATTCACGTAAGCATCAAAGCCCATGCCGAGTAATAATTTTCTTTTCCTCGTCTGTGTAGCTAAAACTAAACGGAACTTCCATGAACAAAGTTTCTTTCCAAGAACTATCCGTATGTGGAATCACAATACCACGAGGCCTCTTCCAAGCTGACTACAGCATGGTCATTTACAAGTCAAATATTAACAAATTCCTGCCGAGCTGTCCTCTTAAATAATCAAATTTTGACCAGCCTTAATCAATCATCAAGGTGTTGTCTCAGCGTCCACCTGATAAACTTATTAAACCTTATCCTCGAATTGCCTTTGAGCCTTTATAAACGGTGATCGATAATGCAAAAATAAATAAAATAACAACTATCTATGACATTAATTCAAATAATTAACTTCTAATGGAATTTTTCATTTCTCTGCTTACTCTAAACCTTATGTGAAAAATTTCGGTTTTAACGTTATTTTTACACACGCACACATCCAGTTTATAGATAGAAGGGTTTAGATCCTGAAAATCGTCTCTATTCCTTGAGGTGTTTCTTACCTTTGTCAAATGGCCGTGTTGTAACCATCAGGGAAGCAATTTTGTGGAAACGTGTTACACAGATGAGAAATTATTGAAAAGAAACTTTGTTCATAGAAATTTCGTTTCATGTTATACACATGGATGGAGAAAGAAAAGTTATTTGCAGTTGTGATAGAAAGATGAGTTCTTGCTATAGAAGTTTTACGAGTAGGAGCAAGAGATTGAGTCTCAGTCGAGCACCTTCCATGGAAATAACGATAGAGGGGAGTAAGTCCAGCAACATCTTTCCTGTGAGAAAAGGACCTGTAGATAACAAAAAGACACCCCCATTAAATTGTGAAGGTAAATATTTAATTAGATAGGCCCCTATAATGTGTTTGTGAACTTAATATCTCACCATTATTTCGGAATTCTTCTAGCTTATTTTAAGAAAGCTTTTTGTACTATTGGGTCGCCACAAGAGCCAATCGATAGATAAAAGTTGATGAGACGGAATGGTTATCATCCGAAATATGAGGGAGTACTAACATTGATCAATATTATGAACTGCGTTTGATTAATTACCAGGCGGTTTAGGAGAAAAAAGAGTTGATATTGAATTTGAAGACAACCCAGTTGTAATCAGCAGTGAAGCAATCTGGAGCTCAGTCGAACATTTTCCATGGAAATAACGATAGAGTAGAGAGAGACTAGCAACGTATTTTCTGCTGAGAAGAGAAGAGATCATCTCCAACCAGATTGCGAACGTAAATATTTAATTAGATAAACCCCAACGATGTGTTTGTAAACACATTATTCTATTACTAACAGGACCTGTGTCCCGGCGTTGCCAGAGAGAAATATAAAATAATAATTTACTTTTAAAAATATAAGTATTAGGGTATTAATTCTGAAAAAAATCTGGAAAAAAATGTTCACTGTAAATAATTTAGATAATTAAAATAAGATGTATCCATGTTTTTACGTTGACCGTGGAAAATATAAAATAATGATTTAATTTCATAAAAAGAAATATTAGAGTATCATTTGTAAAATCATTAAAAAAAACATTTCACTGTAAGTAATTAAGGTTATTAAATAGGATTGGTTAAATAAGTATTTATTGTTTTAAATCAAACAAAATAGATTTCTCTACGTTTTGAGTGTGTGCTGAATTACTTACAGTGAAATGGGTTTGACTTTCAAATAGCACAAAAATTAAGCCACTATCGATCCTCACCTCTAAAATGGCCTAAGATTGTATTCTAATACTATTCCTGAAAATAAAATCCACTGCACCAAAAATGTTTTTTATGTAAATGTGACCCAAAATATTTTTTAAGCTTATCTTACCGGAAATTGATGTTGTGTTTTTTAAATAAGTAAATAAATGAAGGAAATTAAGAAATGAGTTATGGAAAACGATTGGCAGATATGTTTTGATTTGCAGGCATGCGAATGTTAATCGTTCGAAAAGGATTACGAAACCGCTATTATATTATTTCTATAGAACTAGGAGCAGTCATTATTTCAAATGAAAATGTACAGTAAATAACAGAGAAGGATACTATCGTGAACAATGAAACACAAATGGTGTAAATATTATTATTATACCATGGAAAACTAGGTACCTGTGTTACGAGTTTCGGTCTGAGTAGGTAATTGGTAGCGAGTAAAAATTGCGGTCACCTTCTCTTTGGAGGATTTATTTGTGAGAGTCAGGTAATCCGGAGAAAATATAATCAATATTGAAAGAAGAAGAAATGAATGTATAATTTTTGGAAACACGCATAAGAGCTTTGGCTAATTTGATTGCGAAACAAATTAGCATATGGAGGTTTGGATTATTATTCTATTATGTTGAATGCGGGCAGAAAAAAAATCCACTTTCCTTTATTATATAGAAGAAGATTATTTCTGAATTCATCCAGTTAATTTTTAAAATAATTTACAATAAAGCTATTTTTAACTTATTTCTTAGAAGGGTATATTACTCCATTAAAAACAAGAAAATCTAATTGTTCGGTAGATTTAGTTTGTGAAATATTTTTTGCAAATAAATACCCAGAGCGAGAAGTGATATAAAAATGTGTTAATAGCTCTGTTGTGATCTTCGGATATAAACATCTGTTATTGATGATGTGAAATAATTAAACATGAATTGTTGCATCCGTTTTATAAGAAATACGCGACGGGTTGTAACGGAAAGTCGATGAAAACCTCATGTTCAAAAATACACCACAAATAATCTTTCAACCGTGAAGCTTTTTTTTCTAAGATCAAAATTTACAACAAATGTACAAACAAATTGAAACTATCAGAGATATTTTAAGTAGGTGCCCAATAGAGTGAGTGTGGTATTGCGGTGATTGTTGAAGTGGCGGTGATGGGCAAATGGGAAAAGAATGAAAGGAAAAGTGCTTAGTCGAATGGGTCAGAAAGAATCTAGTTAAGAGTAAAATAGACAGATGATGAGCAACAACCCTCAACTCCCCACACTTTGTATAATCTTGCGCCTAATATAGTTTTGAACAATAAATATGGTAACGTGTAGTATCTGTTCTGATACGATACTTCATCTTTTCTGTCCCCGGCCACTGAAGGAGAAATCCTTCTAGACTGGGTCAATTTTAATTTTTGTTCCAGTCCAGAGTGACCTTTTGGGGGGAGCTAAATTTTCTTCATATTTAAAACCGAGCTTTAAAACTGTGAGGAATAAATTGGAACCTTGCAAATTTCATTGTGCAAATGGTTTGTTGGCAAGTACCCATAAGTGCATAACTGAACTCACACACACATACGTACATATATACAGCTGTACATATTTTAGTCAAAAACCTAAGCTATCATTAATATATACAGAATAGTACGCATAATTTATTTTGTTAGGTTTTAAGGTTATGTTATCTCACAGCCTTGTATTAAACATATATCCGAAACATATCTATCATCAGAACGAATTATAAACGAAACTAAAACCAAGTAAAATTATCAGATTTATTTACAATTTACATTCATAAAGAACAGCAACGTAAAGCCATAGAAAACATAAAAGACATTAGTCGAACGGTCTGTCACCATGTTTTATGACGTAACTAGTTCTTATTTTAGTAATGGCAAAAGTTCATTTGTTTGTGAGAAAATGGTATGTGTTTAATTGAATGAAAATGAATAGTCTTCTCTTTCACTGTTTCACTCTCTTTCTATCTATCTATCTATCTATCTACCTATATATATATATATATATATAGAGAGAGAGAGAGAGAGAGAGAGAGAGAGAATTATAAAAAGAAAAACTATACACACATTAAGGTTGTACACATAATAACTTATTTCGACCCCTTTAATTAGGTCTCCTCAGATGTATAGACAACCACGTCTTTTTATTTCTAATCATAAATAATTAATCGTGAACGCCCGAATCTTTACCAATTTTGTAAATAAACCGTTTTTAAATTGTCGCTAAACTTTAATTCCATAGTGTAAATCATCTCGAATCTTGACGCTATACAACTTAAATTTTTAATATGTTCTAATCTAAACCGAAATCTTCGTCCTACATTTTCGTCTTCTAATTTTTAATCGTAAATAATTAAACGTAGTTTTTAATCGTGAACGCTCGAATATTTCATCATATATTTTTACCCATAAAACTCACATTCGAAATTTTAAATGAGATGATTTATTTGTTTAAATAGCAAAAAAGAATTCTTTTATATATATTTTTATATTTTTATATTTCTGCATATATTAAAAAATTAATCTTACTTCTGTCACCCCTCCTCGATTATTTTAACATTTGCCTCCTTTTTACATAGACCAATCACAAAAGTGAATTTATCTTTTTAAGACGATCAATTTCTCTCATTATTTGTTTTTTTTGACGTGGTTGTCTATACATCTGAGGAGACCTAATTAAAGGGGTCGAAATAAGTTATTATGTGTACAACCTTAATGTGTGTATAGTTTTTCTTTTTATAATTCTATTTTGCTCTGTTTAAATTACATTGAGCTCTGTTATTCAGATTCTCTACACAAAATTGAAATCTACACACTATATATATATATATATATATATATATATATATATATATATAGTAATCCAGGTAAGTTTACATCATTATGGTAAAGATTCAGAGAATCATTACTGTGTGTATATAAAAGTGCTCAATAATAAATAAAACTGTTTATTAGGTAATTATATATATATATATATATATATATATATATATATATATATATATATATATATATATATATATATATATACACACACATACATTATATATATATAACACTCTATTTATGTGTTTATTGATATTAATGTTAAAACGTTTCAAGTTGTAAATAATAAATGTAACATCGTATTAGTTGTTAATTATCAACCATTTGTTTAAAAGAAATAGTTTTAAAGTTATTGTTTTTTGTACGTAAATATGATATGTATCTATATCCTACGCATTAGCAGAATTACGCTTGAAGCTCGTCATTTTAAATATTAAATTCCTGTGCAACTAACTGTTATTTGAAGAATCCTCTCTCTCTTTTTCTCTCTTTCTCTCATATATATATATATACATATACATATATATATATATATATACATATATATATATATATATATATATATATATATATATATATATATATATATATATATATATATTAGTTAATTAAAACCACATCAAATGTAAAAGAAAGCAGAAATTCACATCATTTCACTAAAAATCTTTTTCTTTATTACTAGCATACAATTGTTCCTGTATCCAATGCATTTATTTCTTGGAGTGGCTATCTTCAGTGCTCGTATGAAAAGAGAAAATAAGGGAATTTTCCAGGCAGGTAAAACCTGGATTACAATCCGTACTCATTTTTTTTTTCATACAAATAAAGCAGTTCTCACCCGTAGGCCCGAGTCGCGAAATCCACGCGCCATGTGCGTTTACTCGATGTTAGTTTTTTTTTAAATCCTTCGGTTTCGACTTAGATATTCATTATACCAAATCACAAAAAAATATTAATAAATGTTTTAACTGACCGGTTTTTTTTTTCTGATTTCTTTTTTCTATAATTATCATATATTGTATATTAGTAGTCCCGTGGTCGACTTCTGTTTTCCGAACTGCTTCTTCCCTATATCAATGATCATGCAGATAATATTAATTAGAAGATGAACGTCTATTCTGATTATACAACTCTTTATTCTGGTGGTTCTTCTCGCCTTTCTACCTAAGATCAGTTGAAATATGCAGCTAATCTGGGTTCGATTGTGGATTGGATACGAAATGGTTTGTTTTGTTTAATCTTAAAAGACTCAGCTCGTGTCTTTCAATCGTGGACGTATCCCTTTTCTTTCTGAGAATCTCATGGATGGCTCTGTTCTTGAGTAGAAATCGACTCTGAAACTTATTCGTCTTTCTTTCTCATCAAGTCTTTCTTGGAGTAAATACATTAGAATCATTCCTCTTTCTGCTTCTCGTAAAGTCGGTTCTCTCTATCGCTCCAAACACTTTCTCACACCTGAGGCTATTCTCTATCTCTACAAATCTACTATCAGACCTTCTATACAGTACCGTTGTCATATTTGGGCTGGTGAATCTGTCCTATTTGAGGCTACGCTATTAGGTTCAGAAACGTATCTGTAATTTGATTGGCCACACCCTTTCTTCTTCTCTGCACCCTCTTTCTCACAAATGTCTCAGTCATTTTTTATAAATACTATTACGGCATGTGTTCTTCAAAATTGTTGGATCTATTCCCTGCTTCTTTGTTTAAGCTCGTTTGGCTCGTTGATCTAGTGGTGTCCATCAGTTCGCTGTTTTTATACTTCATTGGTATACAGCTCTCTATTCCAGTAGCTTCATCCCTCTTCTTGCTGACCGTTTCCCGCCTACCTATAGCTTTGGTTTTTCAAGACTAAAGTCAATACGCATCTCCTGTCTTAGTCATCATGATCTTTCGTTCTTGTTAGTTCCTTACATCAAGAACGTTTAAGAGCAATTATTGAACTAAACCTACGTCAAATTTTCGGGGACATATCTTAACGACATGTCAGAATTTCAACGGTTTAAATTAGTTACACATTAAATTTATTTTCCTGAATTCCGTCATTACTTTCTCATCAAACAATTGTGCCAAGCAAACTGTTTAGTTTCTCAATAGCCGTTTAATTATTCGATGCTATACAATCAAACACGGTTTGAATATTACAGTCAAACAAGAATCTTCAGGAAAAAGGAAGAACAAGACAAAATAGACATACATTTACATAATTTGCTGTGCACACGCTGACGGGCAAATCTTCAATGACTCTGTCTAAAAGTCGGACATTTTTTTTTTACAATCAATTTATGTCTGCTCTGAAGTCGCATAGGAGAATATTTGGATTAAAAAGTGGAATATCCATTGAGTTGAAGCACGAGAGTTTGACTGCACAATCCAATCAGTATATATATATATATATATATATATATATATATATATATATATATATATATATATATATATAGAGAGAAATATACTATTTAAGATTCTATACAGTGTTCATACTTCGTGGTAAGAGGACGAACAACGCTATATTTCTTTAATTCAGAAGGTTTTATGTTATATTTTTCATATATATATATATATATATATATATATATATATATATATATATATATATATATATATATATTGTATGAAAGGGCATTTATGGCAAATACGCTATACAGAAACGTTCATGTGCGGCGACATGGTGTATATAATGGAGTTAACCTTCCCAGCCGCTTAGGAAGCGCATCATTGTTGTTATTGTTGGCGATAATAAAAGAGATCACTCCCACTAGATTTCGAAACTTATTTTTAACATTTTTAAGAAAAACAGGAAAAATATATAAGAAGAAACACTAGAAACAGCAGACTTATATTTAGACAAATAGAAATCGCATTTAAGCCTTTAACAATGTACTGATCAGTACAAGACAAACCCATTAACTCTTATCCTCGAATGGCCTCTGGATCTTCATAAATGGTGACTCATTAGGAAAAAAGTGTAAATTTCTTAGAAAAAATATTTGGGTTTTCCATTTTAGTTGGTTTGCTTGTTTGCTTTCTCGTTTAGTTATTTGATGTCATATTGAATATATAGCTGATCAAAATGTCCGTTAGTCAAAATGTCCGTTAGCCAAATCCTCTGTTAGCTAAATCGCCCGTTACCCAAATCATCCGTTGGCCAAATCGCCCAAGATTCATGACAAACAGAGTTCCCAGACCCAAACGGAGTCATCAGGTCACGTGTTATTTTATTTTTCCTTTTGCTTGTTTTATTTTTTGTTTTGTTTCTTTTTTGTATGTTTTTCTTTTTTCGCCGAACGTCTCGCGTTGTTTGTCCTTAGCAAATAATAATAATAAGAAGAAATACAAAAAATATCTAAAATATAAAAAACATGGGTGAGTCACTGGGGCAGAAGTTGAAGCAAGTCATTCCCGAAAGTAAAGAGGAGGAGGGGGTAAAAAAACACAAAAAGCACTTGTCAAGAACAACATGTATCTACCCGGATCTAGGTACACGGCCGGGGGGGGGGGGAGAAAAGGACTTGCAGACAGAAGGATAAGGGGAGCAGCGGGATGAAAAATATCCGCACATACACACACACTTGCATACTCACACGCACACATACATTTCACTACCCACTCACACTTGACCACAGCGATGTCAGCAACAGGAGCTTCTGGCGAGCGAGACTGCGGAGAAAAGGCGAGGATTAGATTTGAACACTGATCTCCGTATTTAAATAATATCACGATCACGGGCAAAAACAAAACAACTAAGTTTACTAATACTAATAATGCTAATAATATTAAAACTACAACAACTAAAATTAAACGAAACTTTTATAATCAAAGTTTCTTTCATAGAAGTACCCGTTTGTGGAACTCAATACCGCTGGGCTGCTTCCCAGCTGACTAAAACATTGTCGTTTTCAAAGCCAACGTAAACAAATTCCTGTTCAGCCGTCCTCCTAAATAATCAAATTCTGTCAAACTCTCACCACCATTACCGATCACTCATTAACCCTTATCCTCGAGTGGCATTTAAACCTTGATAAGTGGTGACACTTGAGTAAAAAAAATTTTTTTTAACTATCTCAATGGAGGTTTGGAATCTGTCTGTCTGAAGCCGAACTATGCTATTACTTCTTTAATTGAAACATAAACTATCTTTTAATGCTCAATTCAGTTTGCTATACTATTTTAGACTAGTGTACTATATTTAAATACTCCCAGGCATTACCTCCTCTTTTTTTTATTTTGGGGTAGTGTAGTATCTGTCTCGTTGTCATTAGACCACCTTCACAGACAGTAACTCTTTTTTGCGGTGTGGGGGGGGGGTGTATTATCTGTTTTGGAATAATGATACTATCCTTTATGAGATTACATTCTTCTTACTTTTTCAGAGAGATAGTGTATTATATGTTCTGTTTTGATGATACCATCCTCCCAGACATTACCTCCTCCTCCTTTGGGAGTGGCAGTGTAGTATCTGTTCTGTTGTCATTAGCCCATCCTCCAACACATTACTTCCTTCATTTAGTGGGCTATGTAGTATATGTTCGTTCGGCAGTTATACTAGCAAAAATAGGCTCCATCTAGTCGCCTTTTTTTGCTAGTAAATAGAGTTACTACTACTACTACTACTACTACTACTACTACTACTAAATATACTACTACTAAAACCATCACTATGAAACAGTTTAGATTAACTTTAAGGGAATCCTAAAAAAATACGTGTAATATCTATATAATACTAAATGTCTGTGTACGTGCATGTTTTTTAAGCAACATCATCAGCAGCCATAACTGCTGGCTACTGCTGATCTATATAGCACTAAGTGTATGCGGACGTGTATGTTCGTTTGAAACTCCAAAACATTTTCATAAACATTTGGTATTTAAAAATAATTTATTTAAAATAAAGAATTACAATCGATGTTTGTCACTTATGATTTGAAGATTTTTTTCAAGTCGGTTAGTCTTGTTTAGCGGTTGACAGATGCATCATGGGAATCCTTTTAGAACGTATTTTTTTTTTGCTTAAACAAAAATATTTTAGACTAGATACACAAAAAAACTGTTTTACAAAAAAGATAGACGTTCAAAATTCTTTTCACACAAAAAAAATATCTTTTTATTACCTACTTCTTGTGTCAATATTATATTACGAGGACTCTCTCTCTTTTTCTCTCTCTCCCCCTCTCTTTCTCTCTCTCAGTAGTAGTTGTAGTAGTATGAAAACGAAAAAGTAGTGTTGAACAGTTTAGAAATTTATTGAAGGGGGAGGGGACAAAGTGATGTTCGGACATTTTTTTATGTATATTCTAAGAATGTCGTCGAGAAAAATGTCTTGGTTTATTTTTTAATTGGAAATGTAATTTTGTAGTTTTGTGCATTTAATAGCTGTGTAATCGCTATTCGGCTTAGTGATTAATGTAAAGTGCGCAAACGCATGCTGTAAAACAAAAAAAAGCCCAAAATCGCTTGCGTTTGGGAATTTCCTTTTTGCTCCGTGTTTCCTCGACTGTACCAACATGCAGAAATTTAAATATAATATGAACAAACAGCTTGGAGCACAGCTCCACACTAAGGATGCCCAGTATAAATCTGGCCACGAATCACAGTAGCCTCTTACGTCTCAGTGGCAATATGCCTTGTTTAATATATATATATATATATATATATATATATATATATATATATATATATATATATATATATATACACCACCCCTTGTCTAGATTGTAATAGGATCTACATAGGGAGACGCAGCGTAGTCTGGACAAGCGGATTTATGAGCATAAAAGAGCGAGTAAAACCAACAACACGCTTAACGCCTTATATGCCCACACTATGGAGTATGGGCATTGTTTTGACTTTGATAAATCTACTTTAATCAAGATAATACATAATAAATAAACACGTCGACTAATTGAATCTGCACTCATAGCCCTTTCCACAAATAAAATTAAACAGAGAATGGGCTTCTACTTTATCTCCCCTAACCTATCAAAGGCAATTATTCATGAAAACAAGATATATCTAGACACCGGTTGATTCCCTGAGTGCTGAATTAATCTTCCTTTGGACCCCCTTTCTATTCTTTATTCTTTTCTTTTCTTTCCCGTTACTAATTTTTTTCTATGTATTTATCTTTGACTCTATACGTATTTACATATCTTCCCTCTCTACATGAACCCTACCACTACATATATTTCTCATAATTTATAGACTTTCTCGTCTTTTGTCATTTTTTTCATTTTTTTCGTTCGCTCTTGACAAAGCCCATATAACATTTGGGCGAAACGTTGAACTTTTTAGGTATTCCGCTTATTCGATTTTAATTTCATACTGTCGGATTATTTATCCTTTCATCTATTCATATATATATATATATATATATATATATATATATATATATATATATATATATATAGTCGCCTTTGTGATTAATGTAAAGTGTGCAAGCGTACGGTGTAAAACTAAAAAAAAAGCCCCGGAAGGTTTGCATTTAAGATTTCCTCTCTGCTCCCTGTTTCCTCGACTTTATCAGCATGCACAAATTGAAAAACAATGTGATAAACATCTTGCAGCACAGCTCAACATTAAAAGTACTCCCTATAAATCTGGCCCTAAATCGCAGTAGCCCCTTACGTTTCAGTTTTAATATGCCTTGTTTGAGGTGAATAAAAATTAAAAAATATTAATCTAATGAAAGTTATTCCGTGTATCATTATGATGTAATGGGTCGAATGATGAAGGCTTATTACTATTAGACACTCCTACACCCACGCTGAAATTACAAAGCAAAGAGAACGAAACATTTTTCTTTCTTTCCGGTAGCACGTACCAATAAGTTACTTAAGCTCATAGGAATCAGAATTCTATATATAGCTTTGTGGTGGGGTGTCTTTCAGGCTTCATTTATCTTATAACTGACAGATAATGAAGGTAGTTAAGTATCCTTGGGAGCTTTTCTGGTCGGCACTTTCCCGGATTACATGATATTCCATTTTTCTCATTTTTTTAAAGAGGGATAGTGTATTATATGTTCTGTGTTCATGATACCATCCTCCTAGAATTACCTCCTCCTTTTTGGGGGGAAAGAGCAGTGTAGTATCTGTTCTGTTGTCATTAGCCCATCCTCCAAGACATTACCTCCTCCTTTAGTTGGCTATGTAGTATATGTTGTTCGTCATATATACTAGCAAAAATAGGCTCCCTCTGGTATAGGAGACTGAACTCGGGAGTAAGCCCCTGTAGAGACTTCTCCATCAACACTCGCTAAATGTCGAGGTATTCTCAAGTACCATGTAACGCATGGATGTGTGTCCTTTGAGATATTTCCAGCGTGGATGACTGGGTCCCTAACTGCTATGGTAATGTTTCGGCTTTAGGTACGATCATTTTGTCTCTAAATTTATGACCGTCAGTCAAAAGACTACCTTTCGTTAATTCTAGCTCCTTACATTAAGTATCTTCATACCTTACTTTGAGCGATTTCCATTAAAAAGAAACTCGTACGCCTAATGTGTTTTCCATATTTATGGCCTGTCATACAGGTACTACTAACATTGGTGACGTAATTATGTAGTACTAACAAGACCCGTGGGAATTCCACGTTGTTTTATACATTAACTTGTATAATTTACTGTTTATAATAATATTCCTTTTGAAATATTGAATTGAATGTATGTCAGGGTCAATGCTATCAGAAATAAATGACGCTTTCTACCGTAAAAATCATTGTCAACTAAATATTTTTAAATAAATAAAACGAATATGTATTTATTTAAAATTGTAGCAATTTAATTATTTTAAAAACAATAAATATTCTCGGTTTTATTACACTAACATATTTTTTTATGGAAATCGCTCCAGAGAAGGCATGAAGCCACTTGATGGAAGGAGCTAAATAAAAACTAGGTCAAAAACTAGCCAACGATAAGTATTAGATGGATAGATTTCGACCAAAAAACAGCAATTCATCCCCCATTTGTCATAAACATCGCTCATGTAATGTTAGGACTAAAGGATAAAATAAGGGAAACGAGAGTAACGAGTCTGCCGAAAGTAAACCTACGGTCCACATTCTACTCTCCAACCACGTTGCCAGTTAAATATCCTTCAAATCCATAAAACGAATGTCTCTTTTTTAAACGTATTTACAATTGTACTCTGTTAGTCAGCGGGACGAGATTATTTGATTTTGGAACAATTCATTTTAAAATTGGTAAAGTCTTATAATTGTTTACCTGGGAGTCATCAAATTAATCATGAATCAACTTATTTTTAAAATCTGTGTGAAATCTGATAACATACTTACGAACACGAAATGCTCTAGCGTATTATTATATAGATCTTTGTTAGCATTTTCCTTCTCCTAACGTTTGATCATCGGTGATGGTTTGAGCTAACCACTACAAAAAAGATCATTGTGAAAATGTTTTAAGCTGATGTTTGAAGATCTTTTTTGCACAGGTCAGTCGCAAAAAGGTTACACCCAATGTCATATCCTTGTCATAAAGATTCTATTTTTGTAAGATTTTTTAAAGATATAATTTAGAATTTTTAAAGTTTTAACAGATTTTAATAGCAAAACACATGATTTTTTTTTTTCAATTTTTCTTTTCAGTAGACATTCTCTTCAAGGTTTTAAGGCAGAGAGTCACTGAATTTATTGCTTTTTGTTACTCAAAACGTCGGTTCTGTTTCGTTCTATTAAATCAGACAAAATTAAAGAGTACGCTCATTTTTAATTTCGCATCGCTCCTGGGTTGCCTCAATTTTCGGTAAAAGTCCAAAATAGTTAACAATTGAGAACTCCTAAACAAAAAAGACAAACGACAAATAACTTATAACAAACGCAATGGAATTTCATTCTCTACCGCCATGTATATTTTTATCGTGTGAAAACTGTTGTAAGATTTTTTTTATTTCAGAAATTTATTTCGATGTTCGTGTGGCTTATTGATTCCTGAACCCCAAAATGGTGGTCGAGGTGATGGCTTAACTTCGGTTAACTTCATACTGAAAAGATAGTTAAAATTATTTAATTACCAATAACCTTAAGTCCGGAAGGCAACCCTTCTCACCAAACAAAAACCCTCTTAAAAAGCACACGCAATTGTCTAAGTTTAGACAAGTTATGGGATAATCCCGGCCGCTATCTTGTTTTTCGTGTGAACTATCGACACATGAACATTGAAATCAAATTCTGAAATAAAGAATTTTACAGTTTCCACATGTTAAAAGTATACGAGTCGGTAGAGAATTATACTTTTCTGCGTTTGCTATGAATTATTTGTTGATTTTATTTTTGTTTACGAGTTCTCGACTATTAATTATTCTATACTTTACCCGAATCATGTTTGTCCAGCATGTGCGTTGAAACCGGGTTGATCGTAAATGACACACAGGTCAGTTAATCGGCACTTTTCGTCATGATCAAAGTAACTGTAATGTGGTATTGTGGTGAAGTGAAAGTTATAGACAAATAATGAAAGAACAAAAGGAACTGTGCTTGGACGAATGGATCAATATGACTCTAGTTTAGAGTAGACAGTTTAGATTTTCACCTATGCCGCAATTTCCACACTTTTAGAGTCTTGTGCCTAATTTATTAAATTTGTTGTAGTTTTTTTTCTCTTTTAGCAAATAAATATTTCAAAGTGTAGTATCTGTTTTTTTTTCTGATACATTCTGTCACGGGGTCTGGCTTGCTGAGGGTGTTACTTTTAGATCATAATGATGGTTCTTTTCGGTCCTAGAAGTCTATTCTCCCAGACATTACCTCTTCATCTGGAAGAGAAGTTTCGTTCATTACCAGTTGCCTGAGGCGCCCCTACCGTGGAATGCCGACGGATCTGATCACCGAAGATTTTTCACCGTTCAGAGTGCCCTGTATTTAGGAAAGCTGCCATCACCACCCACTCACATTAAACTGACTTCATGTCTAAGTGGGAAACGAGTAAATAACCTCAACATAAATGCATAGTTCTACCCTTTTATTGTTTGTTGTCTGTGCACGGAAAACATTTCGTGAACCATGGTATTAATCTGCAATTTTACTTATACCCAACCCCCCTCCCCCCGGTCTGCGGGAGTGTTCCTTACGAGTGTTAGTTATACGTCTACTTTGTCTGTAGTCTAACAGGGCACGGTTCAGTTGGCCTTTTGATCAAAGATCAAAGTGTAGTATCTGTTCCGATAGATACTGCACCCCATACTGGTGTTGTTTTGGCCTTCGGGTCTTGATTTACGCCGGTCAATGGGTCTGTCCTGTGCAGTTCTGGGAGGTCCACTTTCCCAGGCTTTGCCTCCCCTCTTTGGGGAGGAGTAAGTTTATTGCTTACTGTCTGAGGCGCCTCTACCGGGGAATGCCGATGGGGCTGCCCAGGCAATTTTTAAACCCCACTTTCCCGACCCGACCTTGGGTCACATCTTACTTGTGGGAGTAAGATAACAACTGGCCTTGTGCCTAACTCCTGGAGAGGAGTAAATCAATACTCACTTCTCGCCGGTGACGTCACAGATACAATAAACTTCACCTCCCTCTAACAAGTCACCGATTGTCAAGACCTAAAGGCCACTCGAGGATAAGGTTTAATAAGTTTGTCAAGTGAGACAACATCGTGAGGATTAGTAACGATGTCTATAACTAGTCAGAATTTGATTATTTAACAGGACAGCTCAACAAGATTTTTTACATTGAACTTTAAAACGACCATGTTGTAGTCGACTTGGAAACAGTCCCGTGGTATTGTAGTCCACAGGCAGGTAGTTATAGGGAAGAAACTTTGATCATGGAAGTTCCGTTTAGTTTTAGGTACACAGAGGGAGAAAGGGAAATTATTGACAGTTGTTGTAGCTAAACGGGTTTTTGTTGTGAATGTTTTACAGGGGGTGGCATAGATTGGAGCTTAGTTGAGCACCTACAATGAAAATAACGACAGAGCAGAGAAAGACTAGCAACGCATCTTATGTGAGAAAGAGATTGCAGTGAAGAGAAGAGGCCATTCCCCGCTAAATTTCGATGTCAGTGTTGTACTCTGTGAAGGCATGAAAGGGTCTCCGATACTCTTTTACAGAGGATTACGTCTTACGCGGTAGAATGATCCAACCATTTTCCCAGTGACCTTAGCCACGAATTTGATGTAAGTCTTCCATTTCAAGTCTGAAATGAAGGTCAGTCCCAGAAGTTTATCAAAGCAGAAGGCGAGAGATATTCATTTCAACTGGTTCAAAATGAGGATATGAGCGTTGGTGGTGGAAGGAGGGAAGCTTGGTTTTAGACGTATTCAAAGTAACCAGCAACCCTTTCCCCATTGCACCGCGTGCTCAGGACCTAAAGAAGAGAGAGAATCGGAAATATCTTTATCATTAATGTTCTTCGACATGTTGCCATAGATGGCTGTGTCATCTGCATACATGTCGACGAATGATCTTAAAATATGTTTATTGATGAAGATCAGGAAAAGGGTTGGGCACGGAATAGACCCTTGAGACACGCCAGCGTGTGCATCAGACTTCTGCCCATCAACGACTACTTTTATAAACCTATCAGAGAGAAAGGATTTGGTGGCTGTGAGGAAATTTCCAGATATTCCATAGCTAGCAAGCTTGTGAAGTCAACATTTATGACAAACCATATCGAAGGCCTTCGATATTTCGAGAGCTATTTAATAGTGTCACTGATACTGTGTGATATTACAGTCAGCACATCAGCTGTTGATCTTGCAGCACGAAAGCACTACTGTTTGTCACTGTTTGCTGAGGTGATTGACAACTTTTTGATTTATCACAGATTCAAGCAACTTACTTATGATACACAGGAAGCTGATTGGTCTGTACTGAGATGTAGAAGACCGATCTTCAGTATTTCTAAATACTGGACAAACTGACGAGGCTTTCCAAAGTGATGGGAAGCATTTCTCTTTTAAGCAACGACTGAACAGTTTTGTATGAATGGAGGCTAGTTCCAGTTGTAGCTTTTTCTGCACTATGATTGCAATGTTATCAGGACCAGTTGCTTTGCTGGCATCAAGATCTTTGATAAGTTTTACAACATTCCGGACAGATATATAGATGTCGCTTAGTGTTTTCAGTAATAGCGGTACATTCGGGAGGTCTGCATCCCTGATCACAAAGGGTGAAATTCGATGCAAAGATTTTTGCAAAACGTTTTGCTTTATCAGATGATGGGGAAATCACCTCTGGTTCACTGATGAGGGTCGGGATAGAGGCCACGCATCTGTTCAGGACCTTGTTTGTTATCCGCCTAAACTTGTGGGAACCAAGCTACTGCTCAGCCATTCTAGACTTGACGGACTGGGCATATGACTTAATCGCGTTTTCTATAAACCTGTTGCAGTGGTTGCGGTAGTCCTGAAGGCGGCTTTGGTTTCAGAAAATCTATTTCGTGGAAAGCAATTGAAACAGTGGTTACTTTGAGCAATGACGGCGACACATTCTGGGGTGTACCACGGTTGACAGTTTAACTTCTGTTTGAAGTTTTTGGAGGGTATAAAACTCTCAATACAAACGATTAACGAATCAGTGACATCGGATGCGAGACAGGACACATTCTTTTAAAACATGGAATGCGGGGAAATTTCTGATATTAAAAGATCTGAGGCTGTCCCAGTCAACGATCCAGTACTGATACACTGTGCTATCGAGGGGGGCATATGGGGTATTGTTGCACTTTTTTTTCGGTCTTTTTAAAGATGGTGTTCGGCTTCTTCACTGGTCCTGTAACAATGTTATACAAAAGAACTAAATAAAATGCCGTTTAAATTATAATTACTGTAGCAGTCATATTTTTATGTACCATTTTTCCTTTGCTGTAAATAATACATAGTGATTGGCCCCACAGAAAATCAAAGGTCTTAGTGTAGGGATACAGGAATTTGCTGAACTACTTACAGCACCCGCGAAATCTGTTTTTTTTCGCCTGGAGTTAAGACATCATCTGAGACAGATATATGTCGTTGGCTTTTCCAACTCGCAAACATGATAAATCTACCAAGGCGCGTACTACCCTTTGTTAAGATTGACCCTTAGCTGTTTTTAATACCTTTTCAACACAGCCCAACATAAATATATTTTTATGTAACCTGTAATGTCGCCTGTTGTCGCCTATTTATTCATCTATGGAGTCAGGTGGGCATTCTATCACAGCAAACTTTAAGTATAATGGAGAACGGATATCATTCACCTATCCTTCCGTTACACTACTTTCTTTTTAATTCATGAAGAAAGATAGCGTCTTTCAATGAATAAAGTTGTAAGTGTTCGTGTACATTACATAATCGATGAACGGAGAACATTGATAATTTTACTACTATTTCTGGTTGTCTCAGTGACTGTCGGGCATGGTATCTAAAATGACTTCTACAATATTAAATGACAAAATGTAGAATAAATGTTACTAAAAATTACATAATGGTTTCTATCGCATACTTTTACGAGCGCATATCATAGACATTTAATATCCCGCGGTGATCTAACAATTCTATTGAGAACATGAAACTCTAATATATATATATATATATATATATATATATATAGTCAAACCTCTACATACGCTTGCCTCTCCATACGAATTTTCTCCAACATACGATATGAAATTCGATCAAATGATCGACTCTACACCCGATGGAACATCCAACATACGACGCCGAAGTTTTGTAGTTAAGCAACTATGTGGCAGCACTCACGACTCGATGGAGATTCAGTTCACAGTTCCGCTTCGGTCTCGGAACGAATTAAATTCGGATGTAAAGTTTTTACTATATATATATATATATATATATATATATATATATATATATATATATATATATATAGTCTGATTGAAGACTACGCAATGTTTGCATTCTGTTATATTTTTACTTACTTCCTCGACACGGTGAGCAAGTTTACGGGTCTCCGGTGGTATTTCGTGCAGTATGGCTCAAATGGAAATTATAAAAATTACAAAACGCGAAAAGTATGTAATCTTCAATCAGACCTGTATACATAAAAACTCGCGGCCTTAATGGTACCCACTCAAAGCTTTCCATTTCATTCTTCGCCACCACTGACTTCTCACAGCCAGGACTCTCCTCCAGCGATCACAGGAGCCACGGCTACTACTTTTTCTTTTATCACTCCATTATGTGAACCCAACATTTCGATGTACTTGCATGAGATTTTTCTTTAAATTATCATCCTGAGGAAGTCTTACAATAAAGACGAAACGTTGATAAATATATTTTAAAAAATCTCTTGGTTTTTTCTTTTTTATTTCCCATATATATATATATATATATATATATATATATATATATATATATATATATATATATATATATATATATATATTAATTCAGTTTCAAAGACACTGTAAAAAGCAATCCAAAAACATAAATAACATCATTTCCCACAATTTTTTTTTTATTTCAGCATTTCTGTGGATATTTATTATTTGCATTTTCGTGTTACATAAAAAAAACATCATTTTTTGTTCATGTTGATCTATTATTAGACCTACACGTGTTTCTTGGCGGATAGAAGAAAATTACAGGTCGAAAGTCTATTCGTCAGTCATTAGGGAACTGTAATTTTGATCTATCCGCCAAGAAACATGCGTAGGTCTACTAATTGATTAACATGGAAAAAATTATGGTTTTTGTATGTAAGACGAAAATGTAAACGTTAAATGTTCACTGAGGTGCGGAAATAAAGAATTGAGGGAACTGATGTTAATTATGTCTTTGGATTGCTTTTTACATGGTATTTGGGATTGAATTAATAGAATAGAATATATGTGCTCTGAATTTTGTAATAAATCTTCATTGCGCTGGTATTTAGAAATTTTCGGATACTGTAAAGAGTATACAATTGAAAACATATTTTCCTTATAAAAAACAATAATATATATATTCATATATATATATATATATATATATATATATATATATATATATATATATATATTGTTTATAGCGTTTATTTTTCATAGAAAACATATATATAGTTATTATTTATTTATTTATTTGGTTTGCAATACTTTTAAACGAAAAGCATTCTACCTAAATGCTAGTTGGGAATGTGAGGTCCTCAGATTGAGAGCGACATATATTTTTTTTTTATTATAATTATATACGGACACGTGTTTCGTCGTTATACGACTCATCAGCGTGGCTGAACCTAGCGAGATTCGAAACCAGGACCCGAGAGTCTGAAGCTTGAAGCTCTACCACTGAGGCTGAAGCTCTATAACTGAGCCAAACCCCGCTTATTATAGATGCTATTTATTTATTTATTTATTTTGTTTGCGATACTTTTGGAACGAAATTGAACTATATATATAGTTAGGTATGTGTAGAGGTTTACATATTTATAAGTAGAGAATTCATTCCTAAACTAATTAACCGATCATTATACATTTTTGAACACAGCTGCTAGGCGTAAGGGATTCTTAGTACAATTTAGTGTCATGCAAAGGGGGTAAAAAGAGGGTTGGAGGCCTTCGTTAAAATTTAGTTCCCTCTTATTTTTGTGAAATTTTAACAGTATAGATTCGACATCAATTAATAAATATTACCCAAATTTCAGTTTCGGTGGAGTATTTTTAAAAGGGTTTTTAGGGGTATAATATAGGTGTTGCGATACCCGTTCCTTCGATGGACCCGGTAGCATCAAACAAAACACAAAGATAGAGACAAGGATGTACTCGAGAAACTGTTTCTTTATTCTTCACCTCCAGCTAGTGTAAGTTGGGTATACACATATATATATAATAAAATATTTCTTTGTTAGCATTATTTTTATTTCTCTTGTCTTCCGAAGAAACCCCTTTCTTTACCTGGACGGCGGTTGATTTTCGACTCTGCCAAACGTAGGTTATTTTCACGTAAATCAGGCAGAGTGATTTACCTTGCAACCTAGAGGGAAACACGACAATACGTTCTGTAGCAGTCTGCTCCCGGAATCTAGGGAAGGCTTGTGATCCCCACGTCAGTTGTTTACGGCAATTCAGCCGTGGTGGGGGTACCTCTCTTTGGGACTGACCCACGACAAGTTTTTTCTCTATATCCTCCTAACTCGATCTCTGCTACGTAAGCGCTCCTTCTTCCTTTGTTTAAAACTGCCGTTTTAATTTCTGACTTTGCACTCCGGGTACCTTCTTCTTGCCTCGTGCACCTGACTCTTTTAAAGGTTACCGAGTCATTTTTTATGACGTCATACTCCGAAATGAACTCGTTGACCTAACACACCTGGGTTCCTTCAAAGGTCACCGATTAATTTCCGTTGTTCTCTTAGCCTAATTGACAATCTATCTAGTCTTCGGCTTTTCTTCATTATTGCAGGGTCATACCCTTAGCTTCTCCGTGACGTCTTATGCGTTATTACTCAACATGTCTGCATCATTATCTTACATAGGCACAACCTTTCATTTTAAAATTCAAATATTTTTAGGGGGCATACTATGTCACAACCTTCTATTTAAAAATTCAAATATATCAGAGTTGTATTGCATTTTATCAATAGTCATTAGACATCAATTAAGCCGGATTCTTTGAATTTAAATTTCTTAAGACCCCTTAAGCTTAAGCGTTAAATATTAGACATTTTCTCGAATAAAAAGCGTGTCATGAATTTTGATCAAAATTAGAATAAGAATTCTAGACATAAGGTTTAGTTTCTATATATCTTGATTTTAATCTTCGTATTAATTATCACCTCTCTATACTGATGAGAGCATAAGGTCGAAATGACGCCGTATGTAAGTATATATAATTTAACATTTATTTATAAATTCTATTATAAAGGCCCTTTAAGAAATTAAAGTTGACCACTATTAGGAGATATTAAACAATAGACATTCACTTAAGCTACAAAGCAAGTTCAAAATAAGTTCGTTGAGTCTTCTAGATTGTCGTGATGTTTACTTCCTGCTGTATTTGGAATAGATATAACTTAATTTCTCCCGTGTCACGCAATAAGTTCATATGGCCTACATGATACATCGGAAGCGTGCACAGTCAAAAGTTACTGCGTGAACCGGGTTCGCACCTTGTGACCGTCTGAAATTATAACCTCCTTTCACTAATGAGAGCATCAGCTCAAAACGACGCCGTATGTAGGTAAATATAATTTATATATATATATATATATATATATATATATATATATATATATATATATATATATATATATATGCACAAAGTAGAGACGATTTCCCCCTGTGCCTTCCCGGGGTATAGGAAAATAACCACATGCATCACATGCTACTAAACTCACCACTATACTACACTTATTTACTCGAGCGTGTTTTAGTAAATTTGTTATTATTTTTTTCTACCTAACACTAAATATTACATTTGGCCCACCATCAATGTCTCTCCGAATAACCAACTCCATATAGGTGATAGCAAAACTTTTCTCCCTAACAATTCTGTACTGTCACTCTACTCATCGACACCGGGAACTAATACACACAGTTTAATTTTCACAAAACACCGGTTCTTATTTATTATTTGCCTTGTATTAATTTACTATTTAATATAAAGCAATACGCAAAGACTTGATGACCGTTCCCGTTCACTCCGATGATTTTCTACGAATATCAGATTACGTTATTTCTAATTCTACCTATGACTTCTACATGTATATTCATTCCGGAATTAAGCGAATGAAATTAACGAACATAGTTCCTGCAACATTTATTCATTCAACATGGCGGCTACAATTTCTTGATCGAATCGACATCCTATTTAATTCAATAAGCGCCAAGATACTGGTAAACCCCGATACATTTACATTTTCAAAATCATACACCTTTAACACGCATATTATAGAAAACTTGCCCAAATCCAGTCATTTTCATCAACTTCAAATGACCTAAACCGTGTCATTGCCGAATCTTAACATAACACGCATGCCCATAATCAAGCTTAGCTTAATTCACCTATTTTCGCAGGCATTTTTAACTCGAAACCGTGGCGCACTGGTTAGGAAGGCAGGTTTTATGATCGCCAGTTTCAGCGTTCGGTCCCATTCTACTCTACCACTTTTTTCTTTTCTTTTTTTTAATTTATAACATTCGCCAACACAGTAGAGGGGGGGGGGGAGAAAGAACAATATGCCGTTTCTTTTTTTATTCGACGCCATGCAATAGGTAGTACTTTCTCCCGTGCAACGCCGGGCGACGGGTTCCGCTAGTATATATATAAAGTATTAACAGTATAGCATTCTATGATTTAATAACAATTTCTGAACAAAAATATTTTTTATACATGTTTCTTGAGGAGTTGAAGGTGAATACATATAACCAAGGCTGCTTCCCCTATACTACAGTTTTACGTGGTTTATAATTACTGACATTCGCATGCGCACTGGTCCGGTTAAAATTCTATTACATAATATAACTCAAAAATTTGATGTAGAGCAATTCTTTCTCTATTTGAGTTTGGGGTTCCCCCCCCCCTTAAATGGTAAATTTTACAAAGAAATAATGTACCCACGTTACTCATCGTGTTCCCTAGAATATATTCCACTCTATAATAAAGAGCAATGGATATTTATTTTTAAATATATATTCGTCTCGTCACACAAAAGTCTGCACGACGTTCAGATTTTAATTTTTAAACGGAAACACACGTGGTTTAATGTATGGAGAAACTTGGGCTGATTATTTTCATGTAAGTTGATGACATTAGGATTATCATTTTTCACAAGTGAAGCAAATATACATATCAGTCGTTGATGAGACTGCATACGTCTGCCCGAAAACGTAAGGATGTGTCAAAATCTTATCCGGTCCTTACACCTACACATTGTATGAGATATTCCCGAAGTTATGCCATTAAAACGTTGATAATGCAAAAAATACTTTTATATGATCAGGTTGAAATTTTGCATAGTGGTTACTATTATCAAAGATCCATACATCAAATCTGGATAAATCGAAAATTGAAAGTCCGTCAAAATTTTGACGTTGACCAAACTTTTCAAAGTCACGGTCAAAGGTCAGGTTAGGGTCATATAAGACGCAGAACTCTACTGGCTACAATATAGACAAAGTAGCGAGTCTCTACGATGAATAGAACCCAACTTATCGCCAAAAGTGTGTTTCCACCTTTTCCGTGATCCTTACGTTGACCGTTGACCCATATATGACAAAAGTAAATCAGTTCTAAGTTAGACGATGATTGGTATTTTGACTAAGTTTAGTGACGATTTCTCAATCGATGTGGACGCTAGACTGTACGCAAACAAACAAATCAACAAACAAACAAACTAGACCGAAAACATAACCTCCTTGGCGAAGGTAATTAGAAAGGAAACCATGTTATAATGTCCAAATCTTGTAGTAATCGTCTCAGATCAAAGCATCAAAACAATTGCTATTCATGTAATAAATTAGTTGATTTTCATTGTTAGATGTGTCCCCGCACATTTCTAAGATGCGCGGTCGGTCGGTCGGTCAGTTACGTTTCAGTTTTAAATAGCGTCATCAGTATGTTGAGTAGACACATCTTATTTTAGATACGTCCAAGATTCTCTATAAGAAGTTAAGTCGGTCTCATGCACTATTTTTACTATTAATGAGTCACCATTCATCAAGGCGAAAAAATACTCGAGGATATGTGTTAATGAGATGGATAGATTGACAGTTGAACGATGATGAATACAATGACTGGATTCAAATTATCTACATACTGCCGACGTAAAACAATAGCCGTCCCAGAAAACAGCAATTCTTCCCCCTTTGTCAGAAACATTGGTCATTGAATGTGAGAACTAAAACACAAAATAAGTTTGAAGCGAAAATTACGAGGCTGCCGAAAGTACACCTGAGGTCAACCCTCTACTCGTCATTATTTGAAATATCATTTTTGTCTCTCTGTCACGCTTACGTTTCAAATAACATGTATGTGTGTCTGTCACGCTTACGTTTCAAATAACATGTCTGTGTGTCTGTCACGCTTACGTTCGAAATAACATGTCTGTGTGTCTGTCACGCTTACGTTTCAAATAACATGTCTGTGTGCCTGTCACGCTTACGTTCGAAATAACATGTCTGTGTGTCTGTAATGCTAAACTTTGAAATAGCGGTGTTGGTTGCGTGTCACGCTTACGTTCGAAATAGCATTTTCAGCGCAAATTAGATGGCCGTATCTTGGTAATATCCATTCTTGTTTTTTAACATAATAGTTTATTTTAATCGAATTTACGATCAAATACGTTATTGCGAAAGACGATAACATTCGTGTGAGCCTTAATATGACCATAAATTAGAACCGGTGATGCGGCCTCAGTTTGGAAGCTTTGGAGATTGTGGAGTCACCCGTTGATTAGAATGACAACCAGGTCTATTCTGACCCGAAGTGGTAGTAGCAGTCAGGGTCCCATCTAGAGGTTTAATATAATCTATTGTTTGCAGAATATTTATTTTTTTAAATATATGCGTATAAAAAAATAATCTATTATTAATATCTAATATATTTGATATCAAAAACTTGAAGCAGAAAAACATTTTTACCAAAGTGACTGAATTTGGAATAATTTCCCTTGGCCTTTTCTCTAGGAACAAAGTCTAGTATATGTTCTGATTCTACACTTTATCTTTTTTGTCCTTGGTCAGTGTAGAAGAAATCCTTCAAGACTGGGACATTTATCTTTATTTTTGTCTCAATCCGGAGTGCCCCTTCTAGGAGGGGAAGGCTGGATTTTCTCCACATTAAAAATCGACCTTACGTCTAACTCTGCCCTCGTGGGGAGGCAATTAAATAGGGACTGAGTTTGGATATTAAGATATGCAAAAGGCGTTATTATGCCGTAAAACAAAACAATCAAACCAAACGAATTTTCAAGAGATTAAGCTTCCCTAAATATACAAGCAGATGAAACGAACGGGTTTTGCATGACACCGTGTCCGAGGTAACGTAAACGCCACCCATCTCCAAAGGTAAAAGTGATGAGCTCATTCTAGACGCAGTTTCGTGGGGTTCGACATCGTAGTTTCCACGATTAGTTTGCTCATAACTGACAATAGTGAAAAATTCGGTTATTTCCAGAACACCTCAATATATCAGTGAAATTAGCGCCACTTTTTTGTCTGACTCCATATGTACATTTGTTATGTATACATAATATACATGTGCATAGAGTATTTATTTACTCTTCTCCAGGAGTTAGGCACAAGGCCAGTTTTATCTTACTCCCACAAGTAAGATGTGACCCAAGGTCGGGTCGGGAAAGTAGGGTTTGAAAAGCCAGCGCCCGAGAGGTGAGCACTCTGGCCATTAAAAATTGCCTGGGCAGCCCCGTCGGTATTCCCCGGTAGGGGCGCTCCAGGCAGTAAGCAATAAACTTACTCCTCCCCCAAAGGGGGAAGGCGAAGCCTGGGAGGGCGGACCTCCTAGAACTGCACAGGACAGACCCATAGAACGGCGTAAATCAAGCCCCGAAGGCCAAGACAATACCAGTCTATGGAGTGCAGTATCCATCGGAACAGATACTACACTTTGATCTTAGCCAAAAGAGTAATACAACTACGTAATTTAATATGAAATGTACTTTTAAAATAGTAACGGCGAAATATTAGGAACTCGCCCCCTCCCCTCTTTCCCCGCGCACCCTTCTCTCTCAACTTTGTATAAATTCGCCAGTCCGGTGTAGAAAACCTCGATGTCGCAGCTGTTGTATGATGTACTTTTGTAACTCTTTCTTTCTTTCGAACGAACGAACGAACGAACGAACAGCATGGATTCCGTCTGAGAAAGAGAGAGAAAAAAATCATCGCTTCATAAAAAATTATAGAAAAGTAATCTAGGTTGAATAGCCGAGCTTTGATTCGTTTGACGAATAAAAAAAGCAGTTGAATTAATCTTCTATTTTTTCTTATTTAACTTTGGAACCTCGAACTTCTTGCACAGCTTTAAACTAAAAACATAAAACATCAACCGAGATTAATGATAGTAACGTGTATAAGACTAATATATTTTGTTTTACGGCTTTTAAATACATTTCTGGTTATTTGATACTGAATCCAGTCATTTTGTTAACATGAGTTAAATTCTTAATATCTTCAAATTTTTATTCGCGGTATTTGGTTTAAGATATGTATATTCTTAGAAGCAGCAGAGACAGTGGTGTTGTATTAAAGCATTGTTAGATGAAAGAGATTGCATCTAGAAAATAAATATGAAGAACATTTTAGTATTTAAAAGGGAAGTAACTCTTTGCTTGATAGTAATGTCCCTCGTCTCAAAGATGTTTTGAAAGTGGGTTATGTCCCTTGCATCATTCCAGACAGTAGACATTTTTGACTAGGACGTGTCATACAGCTCTGTTCAAGTAAGACGTCTAAACTATAAAGACATTCTTTTTTTCAATTTTAAATGGAAATAAATGTTAATTGTGATTCGATACAGAAGAGTGTTATTCAATTTTTTACATTCGTCTCATATCTCACAATAACCACCAGTTCATTTCAACTGGCGTAGAGATGAGATAAACAAAATAATACAACTTATTCACTGGACAAATATTTTAAAAATCACTTAATTTAGCCTTCAGCATTTCTTGTATAAAAAAAACAATTAACAGAAATACTCTAGGTTAAATGTAGCAATGTTTTTCAGGAGAGTCTTGTATTTTGCATCAAATCAAAGGTGGATCTTCAATTTAAATCGATGCGAAATCGATTTTCAGACCCAAACGACCGATATCCTATGCTACACTTGGCATAGTGAACAAGGACTTAGAAGGTCTCCAGCAAGAAGGAGCATTATAACCAACCAATTAGTCCGCATTAGCAGATCCCATTGTTGTTGTTCAAAAAGGGAATGGAAGACTAAGAATACATGCTGATGATTCCACTGGATTGAATAATTCCTTAGCTGCACATCAGTACTTGTTACCTTTGCCAGAAGGTCATTTCGCAAAATTAAATTGTGGAAATTGTTTTGCAAATATTGATTTTTCCGGTGCTTTCCTGCAGTTGGAACTTTATGAGGAGTCAACCGTGCTTCTGACAATCAACACACACAAGTAGCTGTTTAGATTCAACCGCCTCCCTTTTAAAATAAAACCAGCTCCAGCCATATTCCAGCAAACAATGGATGAAATGTTAATCAGATTGACAGGAGTTGAAACATTCATCGATGGTATCATTGTTACAGGTGTTACGCAGCATGAGCTTCTACAGCGTTTGATTTCTACATTTGAGCGAATTCAGCGGTATGGATTCCATTTAAAAGCTAAAAAAATTCACATTTTTAAGCTGACGAGAAACACATACTAACTACTAAACACACACGAACTACTGACCCTAACCCTAACCATAACTATCACACACAAGTTCGTGTATGTACTCTTCCTGGGGAAAAGGGCACGCTAATATACATGCGCATCTTAATGCCTATCTTATTTACACACGCGTAAACGCACACGGCGTCAGCCGAAATCAGCATGTCTACTCAATTCCTTTTTACACGACAAAACACCTTTTTTCACCTTGAACGTCCTTGAACTCTTTGAATTCACATTCTTCACGAACTCTTTATCTTTCATTGTCTTAACAACGTTAATATATTTCTGTTCATTTCAACTTCAATATACAAAATACCGGATTGATAATTTAAGACGTTAATATATGTCATCAAAACAAAGCAAAAACGCTTGTCTACAATATAACTGAATATGAAGTTTTATACCATATACAGAAACGATTCGATTTTGTATACAAATAGTTAATAGATTATATTGGTTTTGTAGTCATATATTTTGTAAATATACAATCTGTAAACAATAAATTGTTTCTGAGCCATAGATTAGACAGGGACTATCCCCCCAGGAGTAACGGCAATTAATGAGTGACTCCACACCCCTCCAAATCTTCCTAATTATAGTCTCACTATAGGATGCAGTTTTGTGTCAAACCCAATTCAAAAGGGGGCTGAAATCCTATAATGTGACATCTCTTACCCTCTCCAAAATAGTGGCACTAGCTTCAAAATGGTCATGAAGGTTCAAGAGGAATGAAAAGAACGAGAAGACAGAGCATCAACTAGACCTCTATTGGAAAGACGCAGAGAGAACTGTAATCTTGTAGAGGGTTATTGCCACTAAAATTTCACAGACACCCAACAACTATTATCAGCGAGATCTCAATTGTAAACGGCTGTTGCGAGAACCGAAATCTATTCAAAATGGTTAAAAGAAGCAGAAAAACTAAGGAAATGCCTGGAGCTTGCCAGAGAACTTAAAGGAATATGGAACATGAATAAGATCTTTGCAATACCAGTGATAGTTGGAGCACTACGAATAGTTCCAAAGATAATGGAGAAAAGATTAGGAGAAATTGAAACCAAAGGGAAGATTGACACCATGCAAAGCACGGCACAGATGAAAATGGCTGAAATATTAAGAAAAATCCTCGAGTTTGGAAACCAACTCAGATGAGCAGATAATGTTGAACGACAGATAAACAGAAATAGAATAACACTGCGTAAACACAACTAGAAAAACAGAAGGATAATTTCATGAAACAAAGGTAACTAAAACTACCAGAATAGACAATGCAGATCACTTGATCTCGTACACACACAGATACACACTTGCGTTGCCAGCGCGCATCTGTTGGTGCAACAAGAAAATGTTATGAAGGGTCCAGGAGGATAGAAAGACCGAAGGGGGAAACAGCGTGCAGCCCTCCAATAGAAGAACCAATAAGTGCTGGAATCCTGGGGAGACATAATGCGACTTAAATTCCAGAAAAAAACAGGATCGTTTTCAGCGTGAAATCAATGGTAAACGGCAGTTGAGACGACACAAAGTGATTTGTAACGGTTAACAAAAACAGCGGAGAGTACTGGAAATTTGGTGAGACTTGTTACCACATGAATTGAATTTAGAAAATTGTAGGAAACTTTAGATGAAACGGGAGGTTAGTTTGGTTTTATAAAAGATAGTTTTGCGTAACTAAAGTTAATTCTTTATTTATATATGCATCTGTGATTGTAAAATATGTTAATGTTTTCTGTACCATCTGTTCGACGAACATCAGTAGCAGCGCCCCCATCCCCAAAGTTGAACCCTTTCCCATTTTGGTAAGGGCGGTGGCAACGTGGTAGTGCTAGAGATAACAGACTAACAGGGTTTTGGTAAAAATACAGGAGGAATCAATATCAGGATCCATCGTCCTCTGGTCGTCTATAGTGTGTGTGGCTAGGAATGGCATGCCAGGCTCGAAACCGTAAATCCATTGGAGGGAGTATAAAAATGTTGCTTCTGTGCATGTTCAACCGGTTTTTCTTTGTGTGTTCTGGGCCAAACCTTCTCCAGTTTTATGCAACCGTTGGGCCTTGTTGCTCTGAGTGTCGAGAGTTTAAAAAATGCAATTTTGCAGATTTAATAGCTGCGACCAACGAGAAAGACTTTGTGCTGACCAGACTATCCTGAGTCATGATCTTTGTAGACTATGTACAGAAGACTGATTCGCTAGACATACTCAACAAAATCAGCAGCGAACTTGAAGTATTTGTATCGTGAAACCATTAGTGCTGAGTGTGTACTTTGCCGTATATTCCTCGACGCCGTATTCAACTGTTAGGCCTTGCTGTTCTGGGTGTCGGCTGTAAAAAAAAGTGAAATCTTGCAGGTCTAACAAATAGCTACGGCCAACGAAGAGAACTTCATGCCGACCAGACAATCCTGAGGCACGATCTCCGTGAGCTCTATACAGAAGTCCGATTCGCTCAACAAAAACAATAACAACAAAATCAGTAGGAGCGTACTTCAAGTGTTTCTAGTTTCGTATACAAGACGGTAACTGTGTGTGTGTGTTTTTTTTTTGGGGGGGGGGGTAGTTTATTTACTTATAGATGGTTTAGGTAAGTAACGAAACAATGAAAACGTATGCCGCCATTTTTTGACAGATCAGGAACATTAGTAATAATATTAATGATAATAACTTTTATACACTTTGCTAACAGTATTCTCTCGCTACAAATCTACTATCATATCTTGTATGAAGTGTTATTGTCATATTTGGACTGGTTAAACTCTGTCCCATTTCAGGCTTCTTTATAAGTTTAAGAATCGTAGCTGTAATTTGGTATGCCCCTCACCATTTCTTCTTCTATGTATCCTCTCTCTCAGAAATGCGATATTGCTAGTCTCAGTCTTTTTATAAATACTATTATGACATGTATTCTTCAAAGTTGACTAATCTATTCCCTGTTTCTTTTGTTCCAGCTCGCTTGATTCGTTGGTTTAGTGGTATTCCCCAACTCGCTGTTTTTATACTTCATTGTAATACAGCTTCCTATTCTAGTAGTTTTTTTTCAAGAACTGCAGTCTTGTGGTGCTCTCTTCTTGCTGGCTGTTTTCCTCTTACCTATAGCCTTGATCTTTTCAATACTAACATCAAAAGGCATCTGCTGTCTTTGCGATAATCATCTTTCGTTCTTTTCAGCTCCTTACATCAATTGGCTTTATGCCTTGTCTGATGCGATTTTCATGAATAAAAAAATACCTTAATAGGGAGAATATGTCGCTTTTTACTTCTAATCCTTATGAATCAGCTTAATTTTAACTTTATTAGTCGAAACAAAAACCATTTTAATCAACATTTTTCAATAACCAAAACCACTTTCTGCAGTCTGGTTCCGCCTTTTTTGTTCACTAATGTCGAATGCATATGCTGCGGTTTCTGGCGCATATCGTCGATCTGACTATAATTACTTGCAGTCATCGTTTTGCCAGGGTTCGGGAAGTTGTACGCAGATTAATCCTCATGTATATACTACCAAAGAATGACAATCATCTTCTGTTCATGTTTCTGTATTTCGTGGGGGGGAGAGGCGAATGTCTAGGTGATCGAACCACGAAGCTAATCGTCGCCGCTTATTATAAAGTTATCATCGTATATGGCAATACGATCATAAAAATGTGTCGGTTTTATTCCACAAAAGAAGCAAGCATTGACAGCACCTCAAACCGATGGTTTATTATACGTTATCATTTTCTCGACTATGTGGCTCAGTATATGACGGTGTTGTGTAAAAGGTTATAATATGGAACACCTGTTCCAGAAGTAGTGGCAACAACAACAATAACAACCACAAAAGCAGCAGATAAACTATCTACGTAAAATAGTCGATGTTTATTGGTTGAATTACTTAATACTGATTAGTCAATTCTATCAAAATACTCAATATCGATTGGTTAACGATACCAGACTTCAACCAATCAGAAAGAGCTTGCCCTGGTAGCCGAGCACTTTATGGCTTTGGCTATATAAGAGAGAATCCAAGCACAGCCGCCAGTAAGAGTCTCAACTCACCACATGAACTTATGTCAGTTACAACATAGCGTTAATAACTGCGACACATATTCCATAAAGGCGAGTTAAATATACCTGTGGCCGCTTGACTACAAGCATCTCGATAAACAGCAAACGTCACAGTCATGGACTACGAAATATAGCAACAGCTTATACACAATCTCACAAACACGCTCACACACAAGTTCACATACATACGGACGAAAACAACACTTTCAGCGGCTAGACATTTTGAACTCTTTTTTAACTATTTGTTGGTAGTTGTCTACTCCTCTACTTACAAAGTAATCTAGAATTTAGTTGTACCTAGCGGTTGTAAGTTACATCTCTAGTAAAGGAACATAAGAAAAAATTAATCTATGCCATATATCTAAAATAACATGAAACAGGATCACGATAATCCAGTGGATTAAATAAAACAGCTTGACTCATATAAATCATGTAAAACAATATATCAGCTTTGAAATATCGTCAAATATTATAGGTTTCTCTATCTGTATACATACTAAAACGCTGATAATCGTGTTTGCTTGTGTGTACATTGATTCCATTTTGATGGTAGAAATTACAGCATAATAGTAGAGTAAAAGAAATAAAGCAATATATAAACGTATACACATAGCTAATATTATATATATATATATATATATATATATATATATATATATATAGTAGCATCAGCAGATGACGTAGAGGAATAATGTAAATAACGGGTCAACTCGTAAACGACACTCTGGTCAGTCACCATGGCAACAAGGCTTTTGATTAATAGACGTAAATATAGTTTTATTCGACAACAGAACCGTTTGAAACGGTAGAACAATGTGTAACTGCCATTTCCGGGACTTATTCTTCGTGAAACATCGCTAATTTTCGTTAAACTGAAACTAAATGGTGACTTCATTCTCTACCTCTCTGGATGCACTTTTAAAATGTCTATTTCACTTCACAGTCGGGATACATTAATGTAGAATAGCCTCTGACAATGAATTGTTTACTTCTCCGGAATTATATAACCCATAAAATGTCAGAAAGCAAACAAACTAAAACATTATCATACAATTCCTGCTTTCTTTCTTGCTCGCTCTCTGATTTCCGAGACAATAAGTCATTACAATTTGGTTTATGTTTGTAAAACCGGTTTTCAACCTCCTTTTTGTCATTATCATAATTGTTAGGTTGTCGTACTCTCTGGCCCTCTTCCTTTCATGGTTTACGAGAAAATAATGACAAGTATACACTGCTTCTTTTTTTTTGGGGGGGGGGGGGTGAATAATTTAGTTTAGTTTTTGTCATAAATTTTCGTACCCTAAATTTTCTATACGTTTCTGTTTTGATTATCGTCTCAAGGTTTTATTACAATTATGCAGGTAATACTTTTTAGTACGTCAGTACGCTAGTACTCCAGTTCGTCAGGGCGCCAAGTTTAATGATGTCGATAATGAGTAACATTTGAATAATGCACTGTTTTAAATGGGCAGCACTTGAGAATAGTCTTTAAAATATGCGATTTTGATCGATTCATATATTTAAACCTAAGTGGCGTACTAATAATGTGTCATTGCTTTTTTTTGGCACGCCGTTGGCGTACTGCCAATAAAACGACTTGTAAACATTCTTTCTTTTTTAAACTAATGTTTGAATTCATGTTTTGAAACATGACGTCAATCACAAATCTATGACGCTTCGCCAAAGTTATAATTATTTTGTTTAGGTAATGTTTTAAGCTCTATTTATAAGAAGGTCCAGATAGGTCAGTTGGTAGAACCTTAGACTGAAGATCTGAAAGTTTTAATTTCCGGTCATGTGATCTGCTTTATTTATTAAGAATTTATTATTTACTATTAATGCAATATTCTCCATTTTTAAAAGTAGTTAAGATCTCTAATATTTCGAAATTAAGCAAATTCAGCAATGTATTTATTGCGTTTAAATAAATTGTGATTGATCGACGGACGGAGAGACGGGCAAAATCGATATTTATGTAATATTGTTCTTTGTTATAATCTATCAATTGCGATTTTATTAAAATATAAATCAATTTAAATCTTCCATTTCAAAGCTTATTTTAAATATTTGCCCATTTCAAGCGGGGCTGTTTTACTATTAAAATATTATTTTCCATTATTAGTGTATGGTATTAGCATTTTATTTACCACTTTGCCAAGAAGCTAGACACAAGGTCAAGTCGGGATTGGAAAAACTAGCGCACTAGACGAAATTCACTCCAGCTTTAAAAAATGCCTGATCAGCCCCGTCAGCATTCCCTGGTCGAGGCGCCTCAGGCGATTAGCAGTAAACCAACCCTTTCTCAGAGAAAAGGTAAAGCCTGGCAGAGTGGACCTCCTAGGACTGTACAACGCCATAGCTCATTAGCTCATTAGCTCATTAGATTAACGGCATGTTTTTGACATTAGCATATATTTATATTTTATGAATGAATATTGAAAAGATTTGTCTTTTTTTAAACTCCGTTGTCATTTATTTAGATACAAAGTGCTGATATGTATTTAAAAAAAGGTGATGATGAAATTAGAAATCAGTAATATCGAGCAATTATTAATTAACACTTGCTTTTCAAATCATTATGCAAATTAGGCGTTGCATTTACTCTGCAAAGCTGCAACTTTTTTTTAAAAATATATGATAAACTAAAAGAATACGCGTCCCATGAGAGTAACATTAATTCCTCGAACAGAACGGTTTTGCATCACTTTTATGCCCCCTTACAAAGATTAAAATGAATATATAAAGATACTAAACCTTATTTTGATCAAATCCATGAAATAATTTTGCTTCTTGAAAATGTCTAATATTTTAGGAGTCTTAAAAAGAAATTGAAATTCAGGGAGTCTTGCTTAATTGGTGTCTAATGATTATGGAACAAATTCAGTGCCAATCAGAAATACTTGAATTTCTAAATTAGAAGTTGTGCCCATATTATGCTCTGGCAGACATTTTATATCTAAAAAGGAATATTATTATTAACTGTAAATTATACAGATTGATGAAGAAAGCTCCGTGGAATTTCCACAGGATCCCGCTACTGAATTTGTAGTAGTGCATGGATCGGGTAAATGAAAATTGTATTTAACTACATGTACGAAAATGCACAAACAGAAATAAAACTAGTGGCATAGGAGAAGAAGGGGGCGATAAAACGTCACTGATATACCGGGAACAAATTTCCAAAGGAAACACTCTAAAATAACTAGATTCAGCAGAAACAGCAACGAATCTGGATAAGTATTTGAAAGAAAAACACTGCACCGCGACAATATATTAACACACGTAATTTCTATACTCGGAACAAAACTTCGAATGTAGCACGTTCGATTGAAATACCAACTCTCCAAGAATTCAGATGATTCCAAGTAGCTCTAAAAACAAAAAATACCCAATGACTGCTGGTCTCGTCGTTACATTTTTAGACCAAATACACAGGAGAAGAGGGAGAATCCGATTAAAGTTCCCAATACGACTCCGTACGTGAAAAGTCATTTAAAAGATGCAGGTGTCGATGTTTTCTGCCATTGACAATACACCCAGAAAGAAAATGTTTTTGAAACCGTCGTGCCGCTGATGAGAAAAATCTGTTGATGATTAACTTAAACTCAAAACACGCATGTGAAAGGTTTCTTCGTCGGCGTGATTTTATTTACGAAAGTTCTTTTGTTTTCGACAACACACACGCGCATGCTACCCAGGTCCTCTGTTTGGCATTGTATCGGTAAGATTTTACCGCTATACAATATCTACAGGACAAAATTCTTAACTCATGGTAACCGGCTTAAATCTGTCATCCCTCTGGCCCGGCAAAATCTCAACTGGAGACCGATGGAAGCTAACGGATCGAAATGCCAACGAATCGAAATGCTAACGAATCGAAATGCTAACGGATCGAAATGCTAACGAATCGAAATGCCAACGAATCGAAATGCTAACGAATCGAAATGCTAACGGATCGAAATGCTAACGAATCGAAATGCTAACGGATCGAAATGCTAACGAATCGAAATGTTAACGGATCGAAATGCTAACGAATCGAAATGCTAACGGATCGAAATGCTAACGGATCGAAATGCTAACGAATAGAAATGCTAACGGATCGAAATGCTAACGAATCGAAATGCTAACGGATCGAAATGCGAACGAATCGAAATGTTAACGGATCGAAATGCTAACGAATCGAAATGCTAACGGATCGAAATGCTAACGAATCGAAATGCTAACGGATCGAAATGCTAACGAATCAGAATGCGCATTCAGTCAAACGTGTTTATCTTAACGTATTACAGACTGATCGATCAAAAATTATACCTATGGAATTGTTAATAAAATTAACAATCCTTTCTGAAATCTAAACAAATTTGGAACAAATAAACTTCAGTCTATACCTTACTTGTCCACCAGGTTTCAATAATGAATGTCCAACAGTCTTGTTTTATCGCCATTCAATGATAACCACTCTTGGATAGGATGTTCAAAACTGTGAATAACTCTAACACGCTCCCCCTTATCACTACCTTTATTTGTGCTGTGACTGCCCCATTTAGTTCAGGAATAGTCTGGGGATTGTTTTGATAGACATTATCTTTGAGAAGGCCACTGATATAGAATCTGGGGTTATGGTCCGGTGAGTATGAAGTCCGATCGGGATCACTGATAGGCGTATTTCCGTATTGAACAGCGATAAGACAAATACTGTTTGAAATTCATGATTGAAACTTGGTATACAAGTCAGGTATAGACTGAGACTTGTTTCTACCAAATGTGGTTATATTGTAAAAAGAATTATTAATTTCATTAACGATTCTATGAGCGGAATTTTTTTTTTGGGGGGGGGGGGGTCACTATGTATTACGACATTAATTAGCCTCTAAATAATAATGGTGTTAGAATTCAAAATCCGCCATTAAAAATATTTTATATAAATTATAACATCTATATTGAAATTAATTCAATCCGTTCGCTAAAGAATGACCGTTAATTGTTACTGTATACGGCATAATCACGTTGATATACCGATTCTCGTTAGACCATTGAAGTTAAGCGACGTTGAGTCGTCTCAGCGCCAAATGGGTGACCTTTTGTGAATAGCAAGTGCTGTATGTGGGATGACGAGAAAACTTACCTGTAAAAAAGAAAAACTGCAAAAACCTACGTCATCATCTCCCCTGACCGGGCTATACATGCGACTGGGGACAGCTTGTGAAACTAATGTTCCCTAGAAATTCCCTCATTCGGAGGAAACCGGCTCAACCCAACCAGGATAAATGCCGCAAGAAGTACCATTTTTACTTTCCTCATACTTACCAACTTACATTGGGAGGTGACGGTGGTTAAGTGAATAACGACGCGGACTGAAGACCTGGGTATTCCAAGTTCGAATCCAGTTGGTTCCATAGTACCACTTTCACTTAGAGGAGTTGACAACCTTCTTGTGGTCCATCCCGTAAGTACCCGATGTTTTTCCAGAAAGATATCTTACTAGAAAAACATCGGAAACTAATGCTAACACCAGAATTATCTGATTCACACGAAAGACAGACAGACCAACATACATCACTACATACCTACGTTAACGACAACGACTTATACTACTAATAATAAATGTTTATACCCGCAATTTTTTTGGTAAAAATTGCATTAAATTTTGCATAAAGAGTCCTTGGTATGCCAGGTGTGCATAGTGAGGTAAACATTAAAATATTACTTATACATATAATTATTATAATTGCACTAGTTATAAACGCTTATTAGCTATAAAAACTAGTTGGTAAAATTACACCAAACGTGGTATAAAGAGCACATAAGATTCCGGGTGTATGAAAATTGCGTATACAAATTATGACGATCAAATTGGAGGAGGGGGGTCTGTGTTGAAATGGATATTGACACTGATTGATGACTCGACAATGCCGTGTTTGATTTAAGCCGGCTCCGTAGTACCACCTTCAATACGGATGTTTGGAAACGTTAATGTGATCCTTCCTACTTATTTTCGTCACCTTCTCACTTTCCTCTTACGTTGCCGCTAATTAAATCGAAGCAACGTACAACAAAACATATAAAACTACCTAAATATGTTTACAGCCAGATACAGTTTGAATGTTTGTTCAAGGCCACTTAAAACCTAGATATGGTAGGCGTACTACGACGGCTCTTTTTATTCCCCTCTTCCATCAGTTTACTCCCTCTCTCTCTCACTCTCTCAGAACGTCCCTTCTCCCACCACTACTTGTGGCATTAGCTCTTCTTTACGCCATCTAAAACATGCAATGTGCATGCAAGCTAACAAGCAAGTAATATTATCAGAGTTTTAGCATTATACGACGCATGACCCAAAAAGTTACAGGTCGTCTAAATAAAACGTCGTAGAGGATTTTTCCACATTTTCTTCTGAGTGGGATGGACAATGTCATCATTTTATGACGTCACTCACTGTGTGCCGTTATCCGCTGTCCCCTCTTTTAATGGATGGCGTCATCTTATGGTGACGTCGTCCACTGTCCACGGTTATCATCACCTATTTTACTGGATTACCCCACAAAAGGACGACATCATCCAATGTGCACGGGGACAAACAAACAGGAAAACACTATAAAATGATGCACTGAGTTGTAGTAGTATACTAGATCCCCAGGGGTCTAGACGTTCATCTAATAGATGCCCCGTGATCCGAAGGTCAACATAAAGGAACTCTTCCCACCTCCCCTTTTCTCTCTCTCTCTCTCTCTCTCTCTCTCTCTCTGATTTGATGGATGATGTCATCATTTTGTGACGTCATCCACTATGTTCGGTTAACCTCTCTTGTAATAGATGATGTTACAAAATTATGACGTCGTCATTTTGTGACGTCATCGACTGTGCCCGATTATCATCTATCTCTATAATAATATCATAGAATGCTGACGCTTTCGTTTTCTTTTTTTTTAGGTCATCCACTCTGTTCGGATATCCTCTATTTTTGTTTTTAGTGGATGACATAATCACTTAGATGACGCTGTGCGGTGTGCACAGAGACAAACAAGCAAGCAAGCAGGCAAGATCCACAGAGTGTTAATAGATAGATAGATAGATAGATAGATAGATAGATAGATAGATAGATAGATAGATAGATAGATAGATAGATAGATTTTTATAAAGGATCGGGGAAAGCAAAGCCAACGAAAGCAAACCAATTGTTTTCTGATAATTTAGCGTTCCTATTTATTTGCCTCCCCACTAGGGTAGAGTAAGACAAGGCCGGTTTTTAATGTGAGTAAAATACAGATCACTAAAAAGAGCACTCGGCATTGGGACAACAATTAAAATGGCTTCGATCTAAAAGAATTTCTTCTTCACTGGTCAAGGACAGAACAGATGAAGTGTACAATCAGAGTATTGATTTACTCCTCTCCAGGAGTTAGGCACAAGGCCAGTTTTTATCTTACTCCCACAAGTAAGATGTGACCCAAGGTCGGGTCGGGAAAGTGGAGTTTAAAAAATGCCTGGGCAGCCCCGTCGGCATTCCCCGGTAGGGGCGCCTCAGGCAGTAAGCAATAAACTTACTCCTCCCCAAAGAGGGGAGGCAAAGCCTGGGAAGGTGGACCGCCCAGAACTGCACAGGACAGACCCATTAACTGGCGTAAATAAAGACCCGAAGGCCAAGACAACACCAGTATGGGGTGCAGTATCCATCGGAACAAATACTACACTTTGATCTTAGCATAAAGGCCAAGAATTTTTTTATTTATCTACCTCCCACAAGGTAAGATGTGACACAAGGTCGGGAAAGTGGGATTAGATAAGCCAGCGCTCGAGAGGTGAGCACTCTGGCCATTTAAAAATTGCCTAGGCAGCCCCGTCGGCAGTCCCCGGTAGGGCGCCTCAGACAGTAAGCAATAAACTTACTCCTCCCCAAAGAGGGGAGGCAAAGCCTGGGAGGGTGGACCTCCTAGAACTGCACAGGACAGCGTGCAGTATCGATCGGAACAGATACTACACTTTGATCTTAGCCAAAAGGCTAAGAACGTTTTTGAGAAAAAAATAAAATATATATTTTGACAAATTAGTCACAAAGCTATAAAAAGTGTGGGGAAAATGGGGGGTCGTCGGTCATCCTTTGTCTATTCTATTTGTCTATCCTACTCTTGGCTAGAATCATGGTATTCACAACAATACTGCATTTACTCTAGGAGACATACTACTTAAAATATCCCCAAGGTGTTGAAGAATTTAAATGTTATTCATAAATATATATGTGCACAAATACATTGAGTGCGAAGAGTGGAAAAAGTCGGTAGTTATTCCGTTTTGTGATTAAATAAAGTCCCAATCATCCCGCGCATCAGCTAGCCTAAAAGTATGCTTATTGACGCTATGTAATCTAGTACTGCTCAAAGAAAAAATAATTCAATTTTTTCATAAATTGTTAAATTTGTAATCTTAAGAAGCACAAAAATGGTTAACCATTAACCTCCTAGCGGCAGAAACTAGTATCTTTGCGATTACTGCCCCTGATCGCCCGTGAAAAAAATGGCGGCCATCAAGTCATCCACTGAATCGATGAAAGATATTGAATATTTTAAATAATAATTTTTAAAAAAACTACTGGATTGTTTTCCGTAAAAATTCGTTATCGGTTTTTAATCACCATAACAAATATGTATTTCCTAAAATTAGAATTCTATTTCTCGTTTTTTATCGGGGAGTGTTATGCTAAGAAGCACCAACATTTTCATCTCTCTTTTCATAGTACTAGAATACCGCAATCGGTTTTTGCAGCAACCGATGACCCAAATGCTCGATTCATAGGGACGCTCCTATATATTTCTGTTTTCTCATTAGTTTTCTCAACCGGACTAACATGGTGTATCCGGCTGTTGACACACGACATCATCTGATCATTCCAACATCTGGTGAACGAAAACAAACAGTGATGCAAAAAAAAATACGTCATTACAAACACAAGTTCTCCTAGCAAGTCTCTATTTCACACATTTGGAAGTCGCATACGTAGAAACACAATTTACTAAAACGTGAGATTTACATATTTCTACCAAAATTTTACCATCATATTGTTTTAGTGTTTTGTTATACAATATATATATATATATATATATATATATATATATATATATATATAAGTATATGTATATCCAAGCAAGCGTTGTTGAACGCCACGGAACTTTCTCGTTTGTAAATCCTCTTCGTGAGGTTCTCAAACCGTCGAGCTATCCTTCTATTTCAGGTGGCAGTCCATAGAGTATTTCATCGATTGTTCTTAATTCGGACATTTATTTCGAAAAGAAATATATATATGCATATATATATATATATATATATATATATATATATATATATATATATATATATATATGTATGTGTGTGTCTGTGTGTATTTATGCATCATTTTCTCATTCTTACAAACATTGTTAAAAATAACAGAATTCGTCTTTTTAGTTATACGTTTTATCATTTTTTTAAATTTTTCTAATGATTGGTCTGGTGTTAAAATAACAAAAATGATAAAAGTTTCGTATGTGTCACGAAAGTTTTTAATTCCTCTTCGAATCGTCTTCAGGTGTCGAAAGCCAAATGGACTAAAAAGCTGGATAAAGGAGAGATTTTTTAAATACAACGGAGAGACGCGCACGTAAAAGAACGCCTTCAAATTGTTTCAAGAAACACTTAAACGAATTTACATATTTTTTACATTTATTTATGTATTCATTTATTTTTGTTAAGTAATAGCTGAATTTATTTGGTACAGTCGAATAAAATATGAAGAGAGAACATGGGGAGGCGAGAAATAATTACTTACATGAAAATATCCCTTTTCGAATTTCAATTCAGCGACGCCGAGGTATCGTCACAAAATAAGACTTTACTACGTTAATAATATATACTCGCGGGACCCGTGTAAATTACACGAAATGATGTTTTTAATACTAATTATCTTGTTCCTAACCTATACATGTTTGAATAAAATATAAGATTTGACTTGTATATTTATTTAAAAAAATGAACAATACATGAAACAATTTACAAAACTTCTTTATATACAATATTTCTAGTGAAAGTAATATTTTGACGACTAAACCATACTTTGTAAATGCTTTTGATTAAATTAAATTTGTCTCCAATTCATGAGATGCATACAAAGATTCGGAAGGTGGTTACTTTTGATGTAAGCGTGACACAAAATAACATACACGCTATCGTATTAATATGTGTCTTCCCGGTCGTCCCATCCCTACGCCCCCTTCGATGTAGAACAAAAAATCATAGAGGTTGGTTAGGATCGAACTATAAACCAGTTGGGCCGACGTCAAAAACCTACGTCGTTAACCGTTGCGCCAAAGGGAAATAATTGAAAATACGAAAATTAGGTGACTTGAATGTCTTTCCAAATCAAGGTGCGGCACGCATGTGCAGAGCTTTTGATGTAAGCCTGACACACGAACACACACGCTATCGTATTAATATATATATATATATATATATATATATATATATATATGTGGGGGGTTGTGGATAGAATGTGTATAGTTTACAGATTTATTTATTCATAAATCTTGATCTTTGTATTATCTATTTATGTACACACACACACATATATATATATATATATATATATATATATATATATATATATAAGTGAATAAACGCGAAAGTTTTTTTTCGATCTATACTAACTATATTAACATCAACACATGATAAAATAGATTGAAATATCCTATATATAGGCATCTCCAACTCACTCAAACTAATCTCGATTTTGCTCATGTGCATATTTATTTATTTTTAAGTTTTTAATAAATTAATATTCTGTAATATACCTTTCTACTTTGTATTGTCAAATTTTCTTCTACATACGTAATCGTTTTATCGATAGTACTATTATTATAATTATCAATAAAATAAAATAAAGAGATGTTATTAAAAAAAATGTTAGCGTTTAAAAACTTATTTAGAATTTTATTTTCAAGGGAGATAATTGACTTTCGGCTTTTGAGATGTTCGAGAACAGATACTACACTTTGATTAAAAAATAAATTAAAATAATTAAAAATTAACAAGTAGGTAGATCGGGATAACCTAACTGACTAAATAATCTCGAATCCAAAATTTCTACCTTACAATCAATAAAGAGTGGGAATATCTCTCTTTTTTTGTTCTATGTACGTACATAATAAAAACATATATAAATAGTGAAAATAAAAACGAAGTTAAATAAATAATAATTAGTAAATATTAACTAAGTGCGTTTGGTGATAAAAGATGGAATTCAAACATAAAAATATGTAACCGAAAAAAAACGGTCGAGGAAGGCCATCCAGAATATCAATTAAAAATACATTAAATTATTTCAATATACATTTAACCATCAAATTATTAAATTATCTACCTTGGACCCTAGAACTTAAATATTAAAAAATCTCAACCATCCATATATCAGCGACATCCCCAGGGTAGTAATCCAAAGAATTTTAACCGGGTTTATAAAAAGTGCTCAATATCCAATAGAGCTTTTATGTATAATTATTTTTATTTACACAGACATATACAAAATCTGCGACACTGGCATGTCGATGTTATCGATCAACAGCTATTACAAACTGAGATCTCATCAGGAAGAGTTAGAATCCGATTTTAACCCTGACAAAGGGGGGAAAATTGCTGTTTTCTGTTTTCCATCTAACACTTATCGTTGGTTAGTTTTTGACCTTGAAGTAATATTTTTTTAGCTTCTTATATCTAGTAGCTTCATGCCTTGTCTGGAGCAATTTCCATAAAAAAATTAGATTAATATTAATATTAACAAACAGATATAATTTTCAGGCCTGAGATCCCCTCTCCAACGGAGGCTGATCACGTCGGTTTATCGGACCCCACTTTTTTATTGAATATTCTTATACCCGAGATAATTCTCCCACACCCAATGATTTTAAATGTCTTGAGGACCCAAGGGTTTTTTAGGTGCTTATTGCCTCTTAATGCGACATTTAGATGCTAAATTCAGTTTGTTAGATTGATTAACCCTAGGGTTAAGATCGGATTCTAACTCTGCCTGATGAGATCTCAGTTTGTAATAGCTGTTGATCGATAACATCGACATGCCAATGTTGCAGATTTTGTACACGTCTGTGTAAATAAAAATAATATTATATGTATATATATATATATATATATATATATATATATATAGAGAGAGAGAGAGAGAGAGAGAGAGGGGGGGGGGAAGGGAGAGAGAAATTTGTAGATACAAAGTTTTAATAAACAATCAAATAATATTAGATGCACTGCCATTATTATTTATAGTAAGGATTTTTTTATAATTTATATTGTAATAGAGGAGTAAAGAACAACGAGAAGAGGAACAAAGAGTAATCATTTCGTAACTTTCTTTTTTTCTCTATGAGGATGGTTTTTTTTCTAAAACGAGTATTGAGAAAGAAAAAAAAGAAGGTAATAAAAGTAAATAAAATTACCGAGACGTCTTTCAATCGACACTTTTCAAAGTAATCGTCGACTACGAGGGGGGATCACATTAAAAACGTGGTCAAAAGACCATAAATAATTATCGATATATATATATATATATATATATATATATATATAATAGTAGAGATACGGATACTTTTTAATTTTCAAATCAATCAAGGAGAGTATGGAGTGCGGGTTTACTTTCGATGGCCTTGTAACTCTCGCTTTCCTTATTTTGTCCTTTAGTCCTAACATTCTATAGGCGATTTGCTGACAAAGGGGGAAAAATTGCTTATCGTTGGTTAGTTTTTGACCTTGAAGTAGTATTTTTTTAGCTTCTTACATCTAGTGGATTCATGCCTTGTCTGGAGCAATTTCCATAAAAAAATTAGATTAATATTAATATTAACAAAAAGATATAATTTTCAGACCTGAGATCCCCTCTCCAAGGGAGGCTGATCTCGTCGGTTTATCGGACCCCACTTTTTTATTCATATTCTTATACCCGAGATAATTCTCCCACATCTAATGATTTTAAATGTTTTTAGGTGCTTATTGCCTCTTAATGCGAGATTTAGATGCTTAATTCTGTTTGTTAGATTGATTTTTTATAAGGATTATATTTCATATACATAAAATATCAAATGTATGTGCATATATTTTTAATGCTGTAAGTGTAAATTTATATATATTTTCTTTTTAGTTTTCTTATCTTTTTGTTTTTGCTAAGATGAGGCATCCTATAGAATACCATACATTCACCCACTATTTTAGACACTCCAGCCGAGAGATCTTTTTAAGATTCTACCCGTCTCTTTAGGCACAACTGTTTGTATCTCTCTTGCACTTGGTTCACCAGGTATATTCGCCAGCTACTTTTTGAAATTTGTTTTCATTTGTCTGGTTGCTCCTACAATTACTGGGATGATGGAGATATTCCTAAGATTCCGGTTTCTTATATGTGTGCGTGTGTGTATAATGAGAATCTTTATTGATGGTCTTTTATAGACATATGTTTTTATGGGGCTTCTTATGGTTTTTGCTTATTTTTCCTCTTTTTTATGTCTTTTATGTATATCCCTTGAAGTATTTTTTTGGGGGGGAAGGCGAATATAGAATCCCTTATTTTACATAGCTTAGGTAACTGAAGATTAGACATGTATAATTTAGAAGTCCATCTGTAAAATCATTCGGAATTAATTGTATTTTTGAAATATTTTTTAAAGATTCACTAATAGATTTGAGTTTTTCAATTTTGAGAATTTTCTTTTAATAATCTGGTTTTTGATTTAAGGATTTAAGGCTTTATGAGTTTTAAGAAGTGTTTATTGCATGTTATTAATTTAGAAATAGGCTTTTCATTCCCTAATTTTTTTCTGGAGGTATCGTAAATAAATCATTATTTTTACAGTAAGTTTTCTGGAGTTTAGAAAGATTTCTTGTAAGGTTTTTCGATTTTTTTAGAAAAATAAGAGGTCTTTAAACTTTCTGGAGTCTTTTAAAGTTTAATTCTTCGCGAGTTTTCTTTTGTGTTTAAGGATTTTACAAAGGCTTTAAGGTTTTTAAAAAAAATGTTTTAATTATATAAATGTACTTGTATGACTTTAAGGCTTTTGAAGACCTGGATAAATTGAAACATTGTCGCTGATATATGGATGTTCGAGATTTGCCATATTTAAGAGAAAAAATGTTCTAAGATCCAAGATAGATAGATTAATTATTTGATGGTTAAATGTATATTGAAATAATTTACTATATTTTGAATTAGTATTGTGGATGGCCTCCCTTGGATAGTTTTTGTTTTGTTCGGTTAGATGTTTCGATGTGTGAATTACATCTTTTACCACCCAATACCGTGACTAATTTGTATTTATTTAACTTTGTTTATTATTTTAACTATTTATATTTGTTTTTGTTCTAAATAAAATCCAATGATATAATTACATAGGAAACCGAAATGAGTGAGAAATATGTCACACCCCTTATAAACCGTAAGGCAGAAAGTTTGGATTCGGGATTATTCAGTCGGTTTAGTTCGTCCCGATCTTCTTGTTTCTTTATTTATTAGTTTTTATTTTTATCTGTATTTATTTTAAATTATTTTTAATTATCTCTAAAAAGGCCTACTATGTTAATTACATAAACAAAGGAGATGAATAAATCAGTTGTTGTTGTTTTTTTAATACAACCGTGAAAAACTCTTACCCGGAGTGTCACGTGACCCAAATTTTAAACATGGCTGACGAGGTCTAACGGTAGTTTCGTTTCCTTAAGCCATTACAGATCGATTCAAATGGTCTCATGTTGATATATATATATATATATACCGACAGGGCGCTAAAATGCGGCGCCATTGTTGTGATGCTATGGCCATCCTCAAACGACCCAAGACCCCGGACAATGTGAGTAAAGTATTCACCAAGGCACCCAAAGGCGATAAGTAGTTAACCGAGAATGGCTGAGAGGGAGAGCGTGAAAGTAGTCAGTTTCTATTCATCAGGTGATAGGGGCCCTGACTTAGACAAAATACCGGACGTAGTATTTCCAGTCATAAGTTAAGAGATAGAGGAGTCAGAGTTAAGTAGAGAGCAGGGGTGAACAGATTTGAGCAGTTGCAGGGTAGACGCGAGAAGGCAAGCAGAGCTTGGCATAAATTTAGCAAACGACGTTTTAGCTGAGATACTAGAACTTTACTAGGGTTTGAGGGTCCTTTTTCGCGACGGTATTACACGCACACACACACTGACTACAACTGATTTATACACAATGTATCGGAGTTTGGGTTCTTTTGAGTCTGCATTTTTTTTGTTTTTCTATACTTGTAAACCAGTGCGCGCGCCCTCGGCGATTGCCAAGACGACATGACCAGAACCAGAACGAGGATAAGAAAGATGAAGAAAACAACGACACACAAACGTTGGGGTCGGCGATTTTCGAGGGACGGATATGGTTATACACTGTTACATACTGGCGCAAGTGCAAACTAAAAATCAAACAATAAAACAGGATATTCACATACAAGTCATAGAGTACACGAGCATATGTGAAAAAGATTTTAAAAGGTGGGTTGGATCTTCTTTGGAAGACATTTGCAGCAAAAACACGTTGTTCTGTCACAAGACTATTATTTCCACCTCCCTGTGCTTATCGTCAGATATGGACAGAACTTGTTTGCAAAGGCTTCCCACCTGTTTAATTAATTACCGCGGGACTGCTTTCCTGTTGATTACATCTCGGTCGTCTTCAAATCCAAAGTCAACAGAGTCTTGCCGCGGACCGACCCATCAGAACAAGTGAGGATCCGAGTGTTGGTCATGAGAAGAGAGAAGCTTGGTTTTAAAGGTGTTAAAACTAAAAAGCCACTTTTGAGCCCATTGTACAACGTGCTCCGAGTCGGAGTAGAGAGAGCTAGAAAGATCTTGATCATCAATGCTCTTTGAAGTGCTGCTATAGATCGTTGTGTTATTTGCATAAATGTCAACGAATGATCTCAGAATATTATTTGGAAGATTATTTATCAAGATCAGGAAGAAGGTCGGGCCTCGAATTGAACCTTAAACCACGCTGGTATTGATGTTGTGTGCTTCGGACTTGTACCCGTCAATAACTACTTTTATAGACCTATCAGAGAGAAAGGATTTGATGGTTGAGAGGGCATTTCCAGATATTCCATAGCTAACAAGCTTGTGGAGCAACGCTTTGTACCAACTCTATCAAATGCCTTTGATATATTAAGAGCTATCGTCCTAGAAACGATAGATTCACTGACCCTGTGCGATATCACAATCAGCATATTAGCTGTAGATCTTGCAGGACGAAATCCATATTGCTTGTCACCGAGAAGATTTTTTTCGCTGAGATGGTTGACAACATTTTTTAATTTATTACCGATTCAATCAACTTACTCATGACGCATAGAAGACTGATCGATCTATACTGGAATACAGAAAACCAATCTCCAGTATTTTTAAAATACCAGACAGACGAACAAAGTCTTTAAAAAATGTTGACCAACTTTGTAAAGATTGGAGATATTTTAGGTTGCACTTTCTGGAGTACTATGACAGCAACGTTGTCGAGACGAGTTGCTTTGTTGGCATCGAGTTTCTGGATAAGTTTGGCGACATCCCGGACAGTTATTTGGATGTAGAGATTTTTTTCGGTCATGGGGGGGGGGGGTCTTGGTGTAGGTGGCCCTGATCGCAATGGGTGGAATATGCTACAAAGTTCTTTGCAAAAAGTTTTGCTTTATGCTGAAGAAATCATCTCTGATCCATTGATGATGGTTGGAATAGAGGTCTTACATCTGTTCAGGACCTTGTTTGCTAATCGCCAAAACGAACCAAGCCACTTTAGATCTTACGGATTTGGCATAGGACATCTCGCGTGTTCTATAACGCTTTTGCAGTAGTTTCAGACATTCCTAATGGCGGCTTTGGTTTCAGAACATTTATTTCGTTGGAATAGGTGGGAATTCTAGATATAGGTGGCCCTGATCGCAAAAAGTGGAATTTGTTGCAAAGTTCTTTGCGAAATTTTTGGCTTAATCAGTAGCTGAGCAGATTACCTCTGGTCAATAAATGATGGTTGGGATGAAGGTCTTACATCTGTTGAGGCCTTTGTTTATTATTTCCTAATAAAGTTTTATTATTATCAGAGATTCAGTTTTGATCTAATTAAAATTTTAAAATAAATGATTACTTTTTGAAGACCCTATATATTCAGTTTTCATGCCGTGTTTTGTCACTGTAATCATTTGGTTCAGTGATGCTTGATATTGCGTATGAAAAACTCTTAACATAACCGGTGTGTCATATGAAGATCACCATTATAACTACTACTGCTACTACTACTGCGGCTGTAAGATATTATTATTATTATTATTATTATTATTATTATTATTATTATAAAGACGATTTAGTCAACGTTTGTTTCCCTAAGACATTCTTCCTGTATATCTTAATCACATTAAATACATGCTAAAATATTCTTCAGTTTTGGGATTGAGTTACCTTTAAAAAGATAACTTAAAATGTTCTAATTAGCTGCAATTTGCAATTAACTTACATAGTTACCAATCTCTTACTAAGTTTCTTTCACTCCTATCCTCTTTCACAGTATAATTTTACTCGCTCTCTTATTCTCTCTCTCTCTCTCTCTCTCTCTCTCTCTCTCTCTCTCTCTCTCTCTCTCTCTCTCTCTGTTTTTATGAACAGTCGAAGGTGAAAAAGAAAGAAAAAAATAAAATGATTGGAACAGTCGATTATAAAACAAGGGAATATCCCAACAAACACACTGCTACCAACGATAATAGTTTTCTAATAAAAACTAAATGCACTCATCATTTGGTTAACAAATTTCAGCAATTGTTTTACGAAAATTTTTGCAAATTATGATAACATTATTTGATTAATTTGCATTTAATTGTTGTAAATAGTCTGTACAGTTATTAACCTTTTTTTTCTAATTTCAGAGTGACCAGAGACAATAGCCCTTTTACTTCTTAACAACAATGTGACATCCAAAATCAATAATTGAGGGAGAGAGAAAATTATAACAAAGGAAACCGCTAAAGGGACTTCCCCTGGTGTCATTGCCCGATTATTATTGCTAGAATACCCAAGACTGTTACCAACATTTTTTGTCAACTCCATATAAAACCTTGACAATGAAGCAAATCAATCTTCACAGCAGTTGGGTGTCCTGACGTACCAAAATCAACAAGGAATGCAATTCTTCAAACAATGGCTTCTGTGAAAGTTCCACTTACAAAACTTCATCTTACACCAAGACGCAAAACATTCGGGAATGAAATGGGCAAAGAAATATATGAAGATGGATAGGAGTAAGGTTCTATTCACTGATGTGACACGGGCAACTCTCGATAGATCTGATGGCTGGGCAAAAGGATAGGTTTATTACGGAGATGAGTGTCACCATCGTTTGAGACAACGACAAAAGCGTGGATGAGTCATGATATGGGCGGGTATAATTGGGGATAGACTAGTTGGTTCTATAAGATTATCTGAAGGATTAAAATCTACGTGTGCTGCCTATTGCAATTGCTTGAGAAAATCGCTGATACCTTGGCTACATGACATAAACCTAGTTCTACTAAAGGATTTTGTCTTTATGCACGACAATGCCCCTTCTTACTCTGCCCATGCCACTAAGCATTTTGAGCATCTTTGGGCATTAAAGGTACAACGTTGAAGATCTGGTCTCCATGCTCCCCAGATTTAAACCCCAAAGAAAACTGTTTGTCTTTCATCAAACTAGATGTTTATACCAATAGACGTCAATGTACGTCTAACACGGACTCATGTAAAACCATGTATATTACAGCAAGCGAAATGCAACAAGCTACTATTAAAGAATTGACTTTAGTACATACAAGACTTCTTGGTTTTTATATAGGTAAATAAGATATTTTTTATTACATATATTGAACTATATATTATTATACATTTAATTATATCAATTAATTGTCAAATATAATCGCCATTCATCTATATTTTATTTATTCCTTATTTTCACTAATAAACGTTACATTTGTTGTTTTAATTAAATAGCTATTACAATTGTCCGGTAAACATTCATTGATTTCAAAAAATATTTTATTTTGCAAATACTAGCTATGAGTTTAAGCTTATTTTAACAACACTTTTGTAACAGAGTATTAGATTATCTGCGAAAGAATTACAGAAATGGAGTCATTGAATATTGAGAAATAACTGTTTTTGTTAAAAAGCTATTATCATTGGTCGCAGTGTAAAAATGCTATGTAGAATGTAACCCTTACCTGTAGAATGAAAGAGAAAGAGAGCGAAAAGAGATTGGGGGAGATATAGCGAGAAGAAAAAGACTAGTTTGTGATGTTGTCTTTTTTTTTTATTTAACTGGCTTTAGAAAACTCACATTTTCCTGATTCAAACAATCTAACCCGAGCTCAATGGGTGGCCCAACGCGTCACATTTTTCGCGCAACGTTTAAAATTTGCTGATCTTGTTTTCTCTCATAATCCAACCAATATACGATGGTGGGGGGAGGTCTGCAAAAGTAATGAGGCTGACGTCACAAAGAATTTATTTAAATTCCGTACAACAAATCACATTGTGCCCCCCTTCAAAGCCCCCCCCCCCATACACACATAAATCTAATGCATCTTCATATCCTTTTCTACCAAGCCTCCATGCACTGAAGGGAGAATTTGGTGGGGGGGGGCTACTCAGCTTCGTCATTACGGCCTTCTCGATGGTCTCCATGCCTTCAAAATGTGTTCTGATAACATTGGGGAAAAGAGAAATATCACATAGAGTAGGATCAGGTTAATGAGGATGTTGTTTCAGAAAGTGTCGGATGGTCGGGTCGGGTCATGAAAGGAAGAGATGTATTGATTTACTCCTCTCCAGGAGTTAGGCACAAGGCCAGTTTTTATCTTACTCCCACAAGTAAGATGTGACCCAAGGTCGGGTCGGGAAAGTGGGGTTTAAAAATTGCCTGGGCAGCCCCGTCGGCATTCCCCGGTAGGGGCGCCTCAGACAGTAAGCAATAAACTTACTACTCCCCAAAGAGGGGAGGCGAAGCCTGCGAGGATGGACCTCCTAGAACTGCACAGGACAGACCCATAGACCGGCGTAAATCAAGCCCCGAAGGCCAAGACAATACCAGTCTATGGGGTGTAGTATCCATCGGAACAGATACTACACTTTGATCTTAGCCAAAAGGCCAAGAACCAAAAGGAAGAGATGTATTATTTACTCCTCTCCAGGAGTTAGGCACAAGGCCAGTTTTATCCTACTCCCACAAGTAAGGTGTGACCCAAGGTCGGGTCGGAAAGTGGGGGTTGAAAAGCCAGCGCCCGAGAGGTGAGCACTCTGACCATCAAAAATTGCCTGGGCAGCCCCGTCGGCATTTCCCGGTAGGGGCGCCTCAGGCAGTAAGCAATAAACTTACTCCTCCCCAAAGAGGGGAGGCAAAGCCTGGGAAGGTGGACCTCCCAGAACTGCGCAGGACAGACCCATTGACCGGCGTAAATCAAGACCCGAAGGCCAAGACAACACCAGTATGGGGTGCAGTATCTATCGGAACAGATACTACACTTTGATCTTAGCCAAAAGGCCAAGAACCAAAAGGAAGAGATGTATTTATTTACTCCTCTGCAGGAGTTAGGCACAAGGCCAGTTTTATCTTACTCCCACAAGTAAGATGTGACCACAGCTTGGGTCGAGTAAGTGGGGTTAAAAGCCAACGCTCGAGAGGTGAGCACTCTGGCCATTTAAAAATTGCCTGGGCAGCCCCGTCGGCATTCCCCGGTAGGGGCGCCTCAAGCAGTAAGCAATAAACTTACTCCTCCCCAAAGAGGGGAGGCGAAGCCTGGGAGGGTGGACCTCCTAGAACTGCACAGGACAAACCCACAGACAGGTGGAATCAAGTCCCGAAGGACAAGACGACAGATGTAATTAGCAGCATGCGAAAAGAAAGAAATGTAATAAGATTACAGTTATACACTCTCAAGATATCATGGCAGATGATAACGCCATTTTATTGTTCTTCTTTCGCCCACAGTTGACGCTGCACTCTCAGCCCCCTTACGTTTCGTATATGTTATTTACGTTACCTGTGCTGATGGATGTTCGAAAAAGAAAAATGTCACACAGAGTAAAATCAGATTAATAGAATTAGTTAATTAGAGTTAATTACCCATTATATGATTTAAATGTATTGAAATTGCTCAAAATTTTGGAATTTATAGAATCGTATGTGATTCGCCTGTATATCATCACTTTCACATACAGGTTCTGATTAGATCACCAAAATTAAAAGATGTTCGGCCAGGTCAATTCCAGATGAGTAATCATTTGGGAATACCAGGCGGTGTATGTGGGAGAACGGCGCCACCTCCCTGCAAATACTAACATTTAATTAATAATCTCCTCTGACCGGGAAATACAAGCTACTGGGGGGCTGCTTGTGAATTTACTATTCCTTAAAAACTTGATTATCCTATCGAGTTTGGGGAAAATGAAAAAGTCACATGAAGCAATATCATGTAAATATTGAGGTTGTTGTAGGATGTTTATGTTCTTCTTGGCTTGGAACTACCGGATTCTCCGGTTGTCATGAGCAGGTGCATTGTAGTGGTGAGAAAGAGGAAGTATACGAAAAAATATATGAAAAACATTGCAATAGTTACATGAAGCTAGGATCACAACTATATACTTAGAATATATCATTATAGATACTAACGCAATCTGTAAATCCCTATTTATTTTTACTTTTTTTTCCTCCCTAACAAGGCATATTGTCAGTGAAGCGTAAAGGAATACTTTGATAAGGACTAGATTTATAAGGGTAGCCTATGTGGGAAGTCAGGCAGCAAAATGTTTCTTCATATTATATTTAAATGTCTTCGTGTTATTACGGTTTGGGGGAACAGGGAGCAGGCAGATAATTCCAAATGCTAACGATCCTAAGAAAGAAGCTATTAGAATAAAAAGTATTACACTCATAGTTCACAAATCCTTGAGTACAACCAGTCCCGTTTACTTGCAGACACACGTCCTATAAATTCTAATAACGGACGATTTATCAGTTAGAGTATTCAATATTAAAGAAAAAGGAAAAGGCGCGAAATATGAGAAGTCTATTTTTGTCTATTTCTTTTCCAACATCCGATACTTTTCAAGTCTGGGAAGTCAATATGCATAAAAGGTTAAATCTTTTATTAGAGGTTATCCAAAATCTTTCTCTGGTTACCGGTTTAAACGAAGATTATTTTAAACCTGACATATAATCTTTAAAACCTTTTTCTTTTATCTAAAATGTGTGTAGAATCGACGTACGAGAAAATAAAAACAAAAAAAACAATAAAATGCTGAAATCTGCAACTCACTGCTTCGTTTGTTATTCTCTGTCCAGCATTTGGATAGATATTTAAAATCACGTATTAGGATATTATTTATTTCGATTTGGATAACGTTTCTCTTTCATCAGTCAAGGATGAAATAAACGATCGCTAGAAAATCATACGTTCTTTTCAAACACATGCATTTGTTTACGATTTACCATTATATTTATATGTGTGTGTATTGATAAATAAGTTAAACAGGTGAATAACCTCTCAAGTAAACTGCATTTTTTTAAACATAGTTCACGCCAAACATGGCAAGTTGCCACTGTAGACGTAAGGGGGTATTGAGAATTAAAGTAAAAGTGTTTTTTTTTGGGGGGGGTCATCCTAAATTGGGAGCTGTGCAGCGAAATGCTTGTTCACATGAGTTTTAAATGTCTGCATGTCGGTACAGTCGGGGGAACAGGAAGCAGGGAAGAAGTTTCAGAAACCGGAAGCTCGAGGAAAGAATCTATTGGGGTAGAAGGCTCTTCGGCATCTGGGTACCTCCACAGTGAAAGGATCGGATCAATCTGATTGTCGGGTTAGTCGAGGGTATTTACGTCGAGGGGCACCAGAGCAGCAAGGTCATCGGAGTACCTTCCATTGTAGTACTTGTAAAACAAGCACAAGTATGCATCATTGCGGCGATGGGACAGGGGATGGAGCTCGGTGGATAGTGAGGGACCTATTAGATTAGATAATCTTTTTGGGGATCTTGTCTAAGAGGGGGAGACTGCTTGATGGTGCACCAGCCTAGATGTGACAACAATACTCCATGCATGGGCAGATGGTGGATTTGTAGAGATATAGGATACTGTCAGGTGTGAGAAGTTTTCTAGCACGATAGAGGGGGCCCACTTTCTTTGAAGCAGCCATGGCAATGTCTTCTATGTATTTGTTTCAATTCATATTACTTGTGTGTGTTAGTCCGATGTGTTTGAACGTTAGTTTCTCAGGTAGGGTGTTATTTGCCATGACAATCGGTGGTTGAAGAGGTTTCTTGTAGTTGTTGAAGGAAAGGAGCTTTGTCTTAGCAGCATTAAATGTTACCATCCATTTAATCCATTTATGACCCCATTCCACTACATAGTGGGGGTCACTTTCTAAGGATTCAGCCATTGCCTCGGATATGTGCACGTCCGTTTTACCCACATGACGAGAGTAGCACGCGGTGTGATTGGCAAATATACCCATCTAAGACACAATCTCATCAGGAACGTCGATTATGTAAATCAGGAACAATAAAGGTGCAAGGATCTATCCCTAGGTTACACCTGCATATATGGCATGTTGTTTGGATGAACAGCCATCGATAACATCCTGGGTCTTTCTTTTGATTATTAAATATCCGTTCAGTAATACCATATGAATTAAAATACGTTTATGCCAGACTTTGTCAAAAGCTTTAGATATATCAAGCGCTACCGCCATAGCTTTACCTGCTTTGTTCAGTGTATGGTATATGCGTTCAGAAATGACCGTTAGGATATCCGCAGTAGACCGTGCTTGCTTAAATCCATACTGATGGTCAGAAAGAAGTTTAGCATTAACGAGGTGACCGATTATCGCTAGATTGATTAAAGATTCAAAGATTTTAGCGAAGAGTGGGAGTAAACTGATGGGGCGATTATTCTGAGAGTCAGTTCTATCTCCAGCATTCTTGAAGACTGGTACCACAGAGGCAATTTTCCAGCTATCAGGAAAGCAAGATTCGACAAGGCATTTGTTGGAGAGGATAGGGGCCAGTTCAGTAGAGCATTTCTTTATTACTACTATTGTTGTAAGATAAGACCCACATGCTTTGGAGATGTCAAGGTTTTTTATGATGTCCAAGACATGAGATGGGGTGATGGCCAAGTCATCAAGTGTGGCTTCAGTCCACAATCGGAAATTTGGGAGGAAATGATTTGTGGAGTCCAAAGTGTATTTTCAGGCGAAACACTGGGCAAATCGTTCATCCTTATTAGTTGCCGTGCAAACGACATCGTTGTGGTTTGATAGTGGTGGGATTGTTAATTGTCCATTGTAATCACACTATTGAAGATTTTTTAGAAATCACGAGTACCTAGTTACTACGACTGAATGCGTTTTCTAGTCTTCTCTGTATACCTCTTCTTTGCTTCAGTTATCACAGTCTTACAGTTTTTTCTTGACGGTATAAATTTCTGTCTATTCGTAGTTGACTTATGGCGGCTGAATTGTCGGAATGCTTGCTACCTCTGAGCTATACCAGCTGCACACTCCGAGGTGAACCATTGTGAAGAGTAGGGTTTGCTGTAAAATGCTTGCATGGGGACATGTGCCTCCTTTTGGTCCATTCAGTTACCTCATTTGCGCACTGATCAGCAGGGAGTTTAAAAAGTTTTACACATTTGTAGACCTTGCACCAGACTTGGATTGCCCTCTCGGGGAAAGATATAAAAATCGACAATTGTGTTTTCGCATTCGTCACTACGGACGGCGTTTACTATCAATCACACTTGGGTAGCTCAGGGTCAACAAGATGTTTGTGAAATCCAAGGTTGACAGGTGTATAAGATCGGTTAAAGGTCAAATCGACTGTCGCATGTTTGGTCTGAGAGTGTCGGTGACTTTCTCTTTACCTCCCTTTCTTTTTCAAGTATACTTGTCTCTCTTTTTCCCCCTCCTCTCTCTCCCTTTCACTTTATTGCAGCGAGAGAGATCTAAAAACAGTTTGGTGATTACATTTGTACGAGACGAGCGCGTGTCCCGAGTCAGCTCACCAACTCGAATTTCGGGTTATTGTATAGAAGCATTGGAACTGATTCAGCTTACTCCGGAAAGTAAGAACTGCTTATGTCACGACTGCAAATTTCTGGATGCATATTCCTAAAAAGCACTAACAAAACTTTGGGATGCTAGGAAAATGTATTCTAAAGCATTAAATATTATTTACGAACTTCATTTTATTGTAGGAAAAAAAAGAATTTAAATTTGTTTCTGAAATTCTTTTTTTGCTGATATTTTTTTTTATTATTCAATCATTCTTTTATATTCAACCATGTCAACACCGTAATCCGGCGACTGCTAGTTTAATGAATATAGATATATTTATCTTTCTTCGCTGTATAGCTTTGTTAGTGGCCGTGAAGGCAAATATGTTGGATAGCAGTCAAAGGTGACTTCAGTTCGAGGGTACCAGTGGTACAGTTATACATAGCCACACTGATGGTTTATAAGATGAAACATACATGCATGTAGATATTGAAAAGTATTTATCATATATATATATATATATACGAACAGCGTAGATTTAGTATAAGGAACGTTTATGTTTTGTCTTTTAAGGGAAGTGGGGTCTGATCAACTCTGCTGGGAAGCCATGAAATTAAATACTGTCTTGTTTTTAAATTCCCGAAACAGTTTTTCATGGTAAACAACTGATGATCCCTTAAAATAGTGTTAGAAATAAACTAATATAATAACTGTAAAAAATAAATTGACTTATATGAGTGATTTTCCACTGGAAGACTTGGGACTATAATTTTTTTTTTTTTTTTTTAAATATAGTTTTAATGGTTGAGAAACTTCCGAGACTATATATATATATATATATATATATATATATATATATATATATATATATATATATATATATATATATATATATATATATGGGGGTATAAATAAGAAAACAGAGTAATCTCTCAAGTATAGCTACAGGGTCATTGCATATCTGCATACATTAAAATAAATCCCAATTATTAACTACATTGCCGTCTCTGCCTTCCTCCACAAACGCCCTCTAATATATATGTAAACGTCAAGCTGCGGACGGTTCTCTTTCTCATGCCATCTGGTCTTTACTAGGCAGCTTGTTTGTTATTCTTAATTGTTTTACACCCGATACTTCATGACAGATTTAGTACAATTTTACGACATATTTATCTGTTTATCATTATCATTAGTAGTAGTAGTAGTAGTAGTAGTAGTAGTAGTAGTAGTAGTAGTAGTAGTAGTAGTAGTAGTAGTATAATTGTGCTATTGCTGCAGGGTCATTGCATACGTGTATTCATTAAAATAAATCCCAAGTTTTCTTCATGCAAATTATTGAGCAATACATTCGGAATCTCCGCAGTTATCAGTAGTAGTAGTAGTAGTAGTAGTAGTAGTAGTAGTAGTAGTGTTATAGTGTATAGTATTGTTCTGTGTTGTAATATTGGGTGTAGTAATAGCATTATGAATTGCACTAGTATTATGTAATACTAGCTGGACCCGTTTCCCGGCGTTGCCTCGGTGAAATATAAAAGAATAAATTAAAATTTGTCAACATCCGACCGAACACAAATAGGTCACATCGGACAATTTTAATGTTTAGAATAATTGTCGGTTTGGAATTATCGAAGGTGGAAAGAAGGAAGAAAAGAATGAAGGAAGAAAGTAGACGTGGTTGTAGGAGTCTTCCTGCCCATCCCATGGTACCGGCATTTCCCCGGGAGTTTTCTTTTTGATTAAACTCTAGCTCTATCTATGATAGTGGGCATTATTTAAATTAAAGTGGACTACAGATCCTTATTAAAACCAATCTCCCCGTTATCTTAGTATAGAAATTCTTCTTGTTTGTGAGGAAAGAAAAAAGAAAAATGAGCATGCCTCATGAGCATTACTGAAACACACAAATATAATTAAGGAGGTCTGCAGAGAACTCATAAATAATGTCTGAACGAAGATGAATTATTATATTCACAATAGTTAAAGTACTAAATATTACATAATAACGTTGAATGTAAAAATCCATAGTTCTCCCCCCCCCTCCCTCGTAGGTAAAAGTTTTACTATGTAAAAAAAAAATTGTGAGTCGACTGGGATCGAACACTAAACCTCTCGGTCTTGGATGTACGTCGATAACTTCTTCGTCAGGGAATCGAGTAGAAAATATCTTGAAAAATAGATGACTTAAAGCAGAGACTTTAGGAAGGAGATCGCGGGCCGGAGTGAAAAACGAAATCTCAGAATTACTATATTTTGTTTACATGAATAAATTGTACAAAAATTGCATTGAACACTCTACAAATCTGATTTTTTTTCAAGAGACTTCTGTATGTGATGTTATAAAAGGCGCCGATAAAGGGCCATTTTTGAACCATAAAAAATAATGACAGGGAAGTAGCAAGTTGATCCAGCATCCGTTTTGACACACCTCACATATGTTCTCTGTTTCATGCCCTTTCCTTGTCTCTCGTTTCCTCTTTGCCGCTCTCTTTCTTGTTTTCTATTTTTATCTCAGGGCAAGGATTTGAAATTAATAGTTAAAGAAAAATGAAATATACATGGATCATCGCTCGCTGATGTTTATACATTTTTATCCCACTGTAAATCTTAATTGAAACCTTTTACGTCTATGTCACAAAATGATACGAGTTTTACTTTGAGGTCCACGAGCCGGATTGCAATAATAAAGCATAACAGGGTGGCGGGCCGGACGCTAAGCCTTCGCGGGCCGGATGTGGCCCGTGGGTCGGAGGTTGCCCGCCCCTGACTTAAACGAAGCCTGTAGCTGCCATGCGTTTTATTTTACGATCCGTCAGAAAGCGACCAATTGTAGGGTCCACCAGTCACACGTTTGGTGGAATTTCAATACGAAGAAATCAATGTGTTTTTTTTTCAATTTTTGGATATCATGCGCGTGAAAGGTATAGGATTCAGAAAATGTCAACTTTATGGTCTCAGTCGCGTATTTTGTCGTATATTGACTTAATTCGGAAGTTAAGACGCTGAAGAAATTGTAGCCGCCGTGTTAAATAATGAAACACTGTTAGAAACTTTGTTCGTTAATTGCATTCTCAAAAACCGGAATTAGTATAACTGTATACGTAATAGGTAGAAATAACCAAGATTTTGGATGATGGCGATGCTGCGGATATCCTGTTTCTGGACTTCTCCAAGGCGTTTGACTCCGTAAACCACCGCCTGCTCCTTCACAAGCTTGATCGGTACAGGATTCACCGGTCCATCATCAGCTGGATTAGGTCGTTTCTACAAGCACGAACTTTTCGAGTTTCTGTGAGTGGATGCACTTCAGCAGAAGCAAATGCTTGCAGCGGAGTACCACAAGGTTCAGTGCTTGGCCCGATTTTGTTCCTCCTGTTCGTCAACGACCTTCCAGACTTACTTCAGGGCAAAGTTTTGCTTTTCGCTGATGATGTCAAACTCATAGCGCAAAGACGCAATCATGCCATCCTGCAAACCGATCTGGATTGTACTGCAAACTGGGCCTCAGACTGGGACCTTCCACTCAACGCAGCCAAATGCAGTCATCTTCCAGTTGGCGCGCGACCATCCCAGCTCTTCACTATCGGTCCGAACAACCATGAAATGGCCTCAGTATCTCAGGCAACTGATCTTGGTGTAAGAGTGGATAGCTCTTTCAAACCGTCTCGTCACTGCGTTGAAATGTCCAGCAAAGCCCGGGGCGTCTTGTTTCAAATTCGACGTTCCTTCATCAACCTGACGGCCGAAGTGTTCCGTCCACTTTATTTGACGCTTGTTCGACCTTTGCTGGAGTACGGTGTTGAGGCGTGCAGTCCCTATCTCCGAAAGGATATACTTCATGTTGAACGCATCCAGAGACGTGCAACCAAAATGATTTCTGGCTTTGCCGATCTCTCGTATGAAGAAAGACTCCACCGTCTTCAACTTCCGACGCTCGAAATTCGAAGGATGCGAGGGGACCTCATCCTGGTTTACAAAATCCTGAATGGGCTCATCAATCTCCCCGCTGACGAATTCTTTACTCGTGCGCCAGACAGAGGCCTTCGAGGTCATGACCAGAAGCTCTACTGTCGTAAATTTCGACTTCAGAGGCGTCAAGCATCCTTCTCAATTCGTTCTGTCAACCCCTGGAACAGGCTTCCCGCTGAGGTCATCCAAGCGCCTACTATCAGTGCTTTCAAGAGAAAACTTGATTTATTTTTGTACACTGATTAAATTTTTGCCTATCTTACATGGCTTGTGCGTATGCTTTCTTAGCCAAAAAAAAAAAAAAAAAAAAAAAAAAAAAATAACGTAATCCGATATTCTCGAAAATCACCAGAAAACTTGTGCGAAATGTATTGTATTATGTATTAAATTAATTACAGATAGAAAATAATAACGGTTATGTTTTTATAAAGTTTCGTTGTTTATTAGTTCTCGGTGTATATGAGGAGAGTGTTAGTAGTAAAATATTAGAGGGGAAAGTTTTTGCTACCATCTCTATGGAGTATGTTTTGGGGAGAGTCTACGGTGGTTGGTCAAAAGTAATATTTAGTGATAGATGGAGGAAATAATCATGAATTTATTAAAACACGTTCAAGTGTATAAGCTTAATATAGTGGTGAGTTTAGTAACCTGCGGTGCATGTGGTTATTTAATTACTCTTGCCGCAGGTACAGAGGAAACAACGTCTTAACTTATATAGAAGATATTATTAATAAATTAAAAATAAATAAAATAGGGGTGAAGAGGAAAAGTAAAAGGGGGGGAGTAAACTCAAGTAAATCACCTTTCTTCGATAATGCCAAAATTGTAATCCATAACTTCCTTTCTCTTTTCGACAGTATACATGTTCCTTGTGATTGAATCCTTTTATTGCTGATAGCAAATTTTCCGACTGTTTAAACGGACACGAACTAAATGATTTTGTTTTGTTGAGGGCGTTGCTTATAACCCGCTGTGCTTTTGTTTTTATAGGTTTTATATTTGTGTGATTTCTGGTATATTTTTCTTATTTACCCATTGTCCGAATTTATTTTCATTGTCATTTTGAGCTCCGGTGAGGTAACATCACCGAAACAGCCGCTGCAGTTGCGTAGCCAAAACAAATGTTTACAAAAATGTATAAAACCTTACCAATTATTGAGCACTTTTTAAATTTATTTTATAAATACATCTGAATTTGTTTTATATATATATATATATATATATATATATATATATATATATATATATATATATATATATATATATAGTGTGTGTGTGTCAGGTTGTATATGAAAAGAAATCAAATAAAGTGCTCGATCATATAAGAGAGCTAATATAATTTATTTAGATACTGTATATTACATATTTCAGCAATGTACCGCGGTTTCATCCAAAAGGGCAGATTTAGACATCTTTAGTAAATCTCCGTGCCCAGTAGAATCATCGGCAAGCTGATTGTTGACGCCATTCCCTGTCGGGCGTGACTACAATCGTTTCAGCTTGCCGATGATTCCACTGGGCACGGAGATTTACTAAAGATGGCTAAAACTGTCCTTTTGGATGAAACCGCGGTACATTGCTGAAATATGTAATATACAGTATCTAAATAAATTATATATATATATATATATATATATATATATATATATATATATATATATGTATACATATATATAAAGGAAAAAAGAGAGATAAATATGTACGAATGACAAATCTATTTCAACTTCGATTGTTCAATGCAGGGTGTACTCGGTAAAAACAGGTTTATTTTTCTTTCCTTAAGCCAAGGCTTTTTAAAGATTAAAATCTTATCATCAAAGGAATTACATAGATGGATAAGTTGACAGTGGAAAAGTCAAAATTCAAAATTTGAAAAAATATAAAGTAATGGAGAGTAAGAGTGTGCGTGTAAAAATTTGGAGTCTGTCCAGTTGGTGAATGTCCGTAGATAAGGTGTCCGGTGAAAGGAGATGTAAAGATGGAAAAAAGGTTTTGTGAAGGCAGCGTTGAAAATGTTCAAAAATGAAGTAAATCCATTAGAAAGATGTTTAATTGAATCTTAGATGGAACGCACTTTTTCGGATGTAATTTTGAGAATTAGGGTCATTTTAAAATACTTGAACAATCGAAGTTTAAATAGATTTGTCATTCGTACATATTTATCTATCTTCTTTCTTTTATCTGTATAATTGATCTATCTCGTATATTGAGCTTAAACTATTTCACTATAGGTTCTATCCTCTTAAAGTATTCTTTTAGTTTCCTATATATATATATATATATATATATATATATATATATATATATATATATATATATATTTAGGCAGCAAGTCATTATCTAAGCAAGTTGAACATCACGGAACTTTCGCGTTTGTATATTTTCCTCGTGATGTTCTCAAACCGTCGAGCCATCTTTCTGGTTTCAGGTGGCAATCCGTATAGTACTTCGCCGATAGTTTTTAATTCGGTAATTTTCTCGAGCGCTTTCGACTTTCGTAGTCGTCTTCAGGATTAGGGTTTTGTTTGTTCTTTTAATTTAAATAAGAAGACTGGAGTTAGTGTTTTATAGTTATCGCTACGGCCGAATGAAAGAGAGAAGAGGGTGTGTGGTTGAGTTCATTTTATTCTATCGTTTGTGTGTTTGGTTTTATTGTTTACTTATTTATTTTATTAGTTCTTATTTTTGCTATTATTTATTTATGTATTATTATTTATTCCTATTACTATTATTACTATTATTTATTTATTTATCAAGAGAAAATGGCCGAATTAAAAACTATCGGCGAAGTACTATACGGATTGCCACCTGAAACCAGAAAGATGGCTCGACGGTTTGAGAACCTCACGAGGAAAATATACAAACGCGAAAGTTCCGTGATGTTCAACAACGCTTGCTTAGATATATATATATATATATATATATATATATATATATATATATATATATATATATATATATATATATATATATATATATTATTTGGTACACAAAATAAGTATAACATCAGTACCATTGGTTTCAAACTAAGAAGGTGTTTACCCCTCGGCTATCTTCAGGTTTATTGGTATCTGGTAAAGAAAATGGATTGTCACGTATCACCCTCATTTCGATAAGTTATTTCCTTTGAAGTGTTTAACTAGAATCATCTACATTTAATGTGCGATTCTAAAAACTTAATAAAGTCCAAAAAAGGGGGTAAAATATAAAAGTTAAAAAAATTTAAATTTTAATAATATTTTCACTATTTGTGAACAGCGTTTTTATCTGGACCGTTATTTTTTTTAAGGGTTGAATTAGTTTCGTCTAAATTATGTGTTAAGGAGAGAATATGAGGGTGTAGAATTAAATTAACAAAAATTTAAAAAATCCATAATTTAAATTTAAAATTTTAATTCAAAAAATTTTAATTTCAAAGTCTTGAAAATGTTTTAAAAATAATAATTTAAAATTATTTAAAATCTCGTAAGCGAGTAATCGCAAACGATAAACTAATATAAGGGAAGTAACTCTACAAATCCTTAATTGATTCTGTATATAATAGTTAACACTTATATTTAAGGTATAATTTGAAATTTAGATTTATAATGGAGTATCAAGTTATTATGAAAATAATGATTAATTAATGATGTGGGTGATTAAGCCTGATTTGGAGATAAGAAGAAGATTTAGGCAGTTGATTGATTCTGTTCAGAGTGTTTTAGTATCATAAAAGAGAGGTCTTTCCTCTTAACAACTGGAAAAAATTGTCGTCATATTTTCGTGGTTTAATTTACTTGTTTTAAGTTTTGGTATAAAGATGGACCATATTAAAATATAAATGGTGGGGGTTGTAATTAGACAAGGACATTCCGGGGTAAAAAGCGCGAATATAAGAATGGATCATGTATTGTATGGGGCTATTTGGAGGTTATGTATTTTTGATTATTGGATTTTTTTAAATGGCAGCCTTTCTTAAAACAAAGATTGATTTTTTGTAAATTTCATGAATTCAAGTGATTCTGGCAGAGAACGGTTAAATTGTCGCCTGCTAAAGTTGGCAAGATTATAGAAACAGAATATATAGAACAAAGCACACAAGACTGAAATAAAACGATAATATATGTATTAAACAAATACAGATTTCTTGCAAAACTAATTCCATTTTGCGTCTTGAAAAGTTCAACTATAAAATAAAATGTTCTTTTAATGTCAGCAATTGACGGCTCACTAGAAGTGTCCAGGTTCAAGTAAGTCACATTCAAAATAAAGAGGGACTGCCTTACGTGTTGACTTGACTGCAATTATATTTTAAAAGGACGAACAAAAAAAATGTTTGCATCCAGCTCGCCAAAATTAAGTGTCGGTTAATTAGTCATAGAGCATTGGTCAATCAAATAAGAATATTTAAGAAATCAAGGGAGCTAATTCAATTGTTTCTTTACAAAGAGCCTTTTTTATCACGCTAAAAAGCATCAGGAGACATCAACCATACAAACAGACTGTTTCGCAACATCACAACTCTTAAGTGTGGTCTACTTGACAATCTCCACCACTATGCATTAGATCACGGGGAAACGCTCGTAAATGATATCTACAATATCTATTTATATAAACACTGACCGCCGCTTCCATCGCGCTCAATGTGTCTATTTAAAAAGAGCTTTGCATTAAGTAAAGGAGCAGCAGGAGATATCACCCTACGACAGTGCTCGATCCGAGAATATATAACCTTAGTTGTCCATAGAACAACATTCAATATATTTATCAAAACACTTTTATTTGCATACAATTGTTTCTGCTCATCTAAAGAACGTAACATATCTTGTGATTGTTGAATAACCATGATGATACACACAAACACACATGTATATATATATATATATATATATATATATATATATATATATATATATATATATAATAGATAGATAGATAGATAAATAGATAGATAGATAGATAGATAGATGAACATGTGCTTGTCTCTATAAGTGCCTGTTTCTGATATCTTTTCCTTTATTTTTGCAAACCATTTATACAAATAAAGCCCTCTCTCTTTGTCCTCCACTCTCTCCCTCTCTCTCTCTCTCTCTCTCTTCTCTCTCCCCCTTTCTCTCTCTTTATCTCTCTCTTTCATACACACACATACATACATACATACATACATACATACACATGCGCATTGTCAGCGTCTATTCTCGAAATGCGACGGGGTGGGGGTATGTCACCTTCCTTTTCATTTCCTACGGCCTGTTTTGTTGTTCCTGCTATAAATAGGCCCACAGTATTCACATGTACACGAGCGATCTCAAATATGCGCTGACCTACATTGCTGCATACAAATTCCTTTAAATGAACACAAACACAAACACACACGCACACACTGATTAGACAGGCACGCACACGCACGCACTGAAGAATGTATAGTCTAAAAGTAAGCGTTCTTCTCGGGCGCAAGAGTTCCCTTGACTTTTGCTCAAGGCTTTTACGCGTTACCTCATAAAAACAATTCCAATCGCCCCCCCCCCTGCCTCTCTTACACCTCTTTCCCGTTCCCCTACTTCTGCCTCACCCTCCTACCCCGGCGTCCGTAAAAGTTCTGTCCTTTCAGGTTTAAAATGGAAATATTTTTTTAGATGGTCATATAAAAATGTTACAAGGGAGGTGACTCATAGAAAACTAACATAATCATGGTGTTAAAATTTGAGAGTTTTTTTGTTTGTTTTTTTTACTATACGTACGTGTGATACAATTATTGGAATATAATAAAAAAAACTGTTCTATATATATATATATATATAATCGATGTAAAACTTCCACGGAGTAGTAATCCAATCCGGGTTTATAAAAGGTTCTAAATATCAAATAGAGCTTTTATATATAATTATTTTTATTTACACAGACATGTACAAAATCTGCGACACTAGCATGTCGATGTTATCGATCAACAGCTATGTTATTGATCAACAGCTAGTTCTTTCCAAATATGATCTAAGGTTAAGATCGGATTCTAACTCTACCTGATGAGATCTCAGTTTATAATAGCTGTTGATCGATAACATCGACATGCCAGTGTCGCAGATTTTGTACATGTCTGTGTAAATAAAATAATCATATACATATATATAGATAGATAGATAGATAGATAGATAGATAGATAGATAGATAGATAGATAGATAGATTATTATTTTTATTGATACAAATAGGTACAAAATCTGCAACATTCGCATGTCGATGTTATTGATCTACAGCTGTTAAAAACCGAGATCTCATCAGGCAGAGTTAGAATCCGATCCTTCCCTCAGATAATATTTGGAGATCATATTTTGTATATCGATAACATCGGCATGCCAGTGTCGCAGATTTTATACATGTCTGTATGAATAAAAATAATCTTATACATAAAAGCTCTATTTGATATTGAGCACTTTTTTATAAGCCCGGTTGAAATTCTTTGGATACCTATCCTGTGGAGGTTTACTTTAGCTGGATTATATATATATATATATATATATATATATATATATATATATATTATATATATATATATATATATATATATTATATATTAATTATTTAAAAATAATAATAAGCAATTAGAACGCCATACAATAAAGATATATAAAAATACCTTTCATTTTTTTTTCCTTTTAGTTCTCATTTTGCTTTTTTTGGTGTTATCAGTTCGATGTTGGTGAACGAATGAGAGTCTTTTTTGGGGGACGGCACATGGCGGTGCAAATTGTAATAATATAGTGTTGTCCTTGGTTAGAAAGCATTGTTTATATGGAAATATTAATTATTTAAACTTTATTTGAAATTCAGTAATTCTGATGAAGAAGTATAACTTTCGAAAATTAAATTGAAAAAAAAGTTAATAAAACTAAAATGCATTGTATGGCGTTCTAATTGCTTATTATTATTTTTAAATAATTAATATTTCTATATAAACAATGCTTTCTAACCACGGACAACACTATATATATATATATATATATATATATATATATATATATATATATATATATATATATATAGTAGAGAATGGTAGTTTGCTTGAAGCATTGCTGGGTATAGTAGTAGTAAGTTTTTGAAAGGCTGTGGGCAATGCAATTCCGGGTAAGATGCAAGTTGAAAGGAAAGGAACAAAAACAATAAAAATAAATCGAATACGATATAAGACTTACTATTTATTTTTCCTTTTTTTTCCTTTTTTTTTTTTTTTCTTACATAACAGCAAGAGTGTTTTAGCTGTCCGGGTGATTAAAAATCACTATTTGATATTTCGGGAAAAGACATCCCTTTTTCAAAAATAATTAGACCAGAAGAAGAATAATATTTTATTCTTCTCCGACTGTGTAGAGAATAATACAAAACAAAATGGCTGCCAGATATAGACCGCAGCAAAAAAACAGTTTCACAGGGAATATAAATTAAATTAAGTTTTATTTTAATATTATGTTAAATATATGATTGGTGTTTAGAATATTAGTGTAATGTTGGTTGGGTGTATGGTGTTCGATAAACTGTTATTTTTGATAATATATATATATCATTTTTTTATTTTATTTTTTTTTTTTTATATTTGAATATTTACTTTGTTTTATCTTCACTCATTACTCACCTCCCATAATAAACTCACCATACACCCAAACAATCAAACAGGCCCCTCCCCATATGAACTTCCATCCTTACACACTTTCAACCACAAACCAAAAACCATATTCAGCATACTCGTCTAACCCACCAAAATAAGTCACTCCATAACCTAGCATTATTAATTAATAAATCCAAACACATATAGAATGTATACAAATAACATGCAAATATTAAATAAATAATTCATAAAATAATTAAACAAGTAAATAATAATAATAAAAAAATAAATAAATAAATAAATAAAAAAAAACAAAAAAAAAACAAACAAACAAATATGTAAAGAAATTGATGAATATATATAGATAAACAATTAAACAAACAATAATACATAGATATGTATATATATATGTATATATGAATTTGTGTATATATGTTGTATATATATACTAATATTGTTATACAGATCTCCACCAAAAAAAAAAAAATTTTTTTAAATTAAAAAAAAAAAAAAAAAAAAATTAAAAAAATTAATTATAAAAAAAATATTTTAAAAAAATCCAGAGTTACTCCCCTTTATCTTATAATAAATATATCAAGTTAATAAGTTAATTCGTTAATCTAATTTGACGAAACTCACAATTAGTAATTAATAACACTTCTTTAATAGATGATAATCGAAATCGATAAGTAGATAGATCTAGAATATTTAAAATATGAGACTAATTACTTTAATTTATATTAAAATTCTTAAATTACGATAGAAAGATAAACAAAATAAAAATACGAAGATAAAACAAAGTAAATATTCAAATATAAAAAAATAAAAAAATAAATAAAAAAATGATATATATATATTATCAAAAATAACAGTTTATCGAACACCATACACCTAACCAACATTACACTAATATTCTAAACACCAATCATATATTTAACATAATATTAAAATAAAACTTAATTTAATTTATATTCCCTGTGAAACTGTTTTTTTGTTGCGGTCTATATCTGGCAGCCATTTTGTTTTGTATTATTCTCTACACAGTCGGAGAAGAATAAAATATTATTCTTCTTCTGGTCTAATTATTTTTGAAAAAGGGATGTCTTTTCCCGAAATATCAAATAGTGATTTTTAATCACCCGGACAGCTAAAACACTCTTGCTGTTATGTAAGAAAAAAAAAAAAAAAGGAAAAAAAAGGAAAAATAAATAGTAAGTCTTATATCGTATTCGATTTATTTTTATTGTTTTTGTTCCTTTCCTTTCAACTTGCATCTTACCCGGAATTGCATTGCCCACAGCCTTTCAAAAACTTACTACTAATATATATATATATATATATATATATATATATATATATATATATATATATATATATATATATATAATAAAACAAGTTCAGATGTATTTATAAAATAAAATATTTCCACTGTTTGATAGCATTTAAATTTGTATTTTATTTCAACGGTAAGAGACCAATAAAATGCAGATTTTTTTCAATGAAATATTATTTATTTGAAATTCAAATTTTCTATGTATTAAAGAATTTTCATCAGGAGGACACAGACAATATTTTTTCTTCATTTTTTTTAAAGCGACATGTTGCCCCTTAGTCTTGAACTTCTGTTCTTATTTAAGTCTGGTGTCTGATGCCCTGGTACGCACGTGTGAGTTATGAGTAAAATATTTCCACTGTTTGAATGCATTTAAATTTGTAATTTTCAAAACGGTAACTAAACAAATAAAATGCAGATTTTTTTTTTAATAAAATATTATTTATTTAAAATTCAAATTTTCGATTCAGTAAGCAAACATTGTTAAAAATAACAGAATTCTCTTTTATTTTTTATTTTTCTAATGATATTTTTGGCGTTAAAATAAAAAGAAAATAATGTATGTTCCATATGTATCACGAACGTATTTGATTCTTCGTCGAATCATCTTCAGGTGACAAGAGCAAATAGACAAAAAAGCTGGAGTAAAGTAGAGAATTTCAAAAGATAGCCGAGAAACGCGCACGTGAAGAACGGTCTCGCATAATTCCGGGAAAGACGTTAATAATTTAAATTCTGCGATGCCAGAATTAGCGTGACAGGATAAAATTGTATTACGTTAAGTATTTTAAAATGTTGTTACTGCTTTCACGCGTAATATTATTAATTGTAGGTTGCTGGGTTTTAATAAAGATAGCTTCGAGTATTGTTACTTTTTTTAATTGCTTTCGGAATGCATTATTTTCGTATTTATAACTAAAATTTCTCATAAATCAGAAGGTGACAGTTATGTTTTTTATGTTTTTGGTAAAGTTTACGAGATGCATGATCAGGCGGCGGGATAGGGTAGTGGTTGTGAAACCAATGTAGCTATTAGCTTCATTATTATTATGGGAGTTACATTTTCCCAAAGTGCATTAAAACTTATAAATCTCACCGGGTCTTTCCAATGTTTTATTGGTTGGGGAGGAGGTTTTTTTTACTACAAGATTGTGGGTATTAAATGATTCTAATTTTATTATCATTGTCAATTGAGGATATGCATCAGTGTACAATATTTTTATGTTTTTTTTCTTCTAATCTGAAGTTTGGTTGCATTTGATTACAATAGTATATGTTAATATAGATTTAGTTGTGATGTTGGATATTATTTTTCTTGTTAATTGTATTTTTTAGTTTCAAATCATTCATTTTATTTGTTCGTCGATGATGTAATTAGGGAATTCTTTATTAATAAGAACTTATTAATAAGAAATTGCTTTATATTTTTTAATTCAAGTTATAGTGTCTTTTGTAGAGAAGATTACACGTAATCAGTAATGAAAAAAAAATAAACCAAAAACCTATAGAAAGAAGTGGACCACCACCACCTTGCTGAAATATATACGATTTTTATTGCCATAATGTTACGTAGTTTTGTTATTGTTCTTCACTGGTGATGGAAACATAGCTGTTCTCTTAGTATGTTTCCACTTCCTAAGCTGTAAAGAACATTGCATTAGGTCGCACTTCTTTAATAGGACGTGTCATTATTTTTATTTTATAAAAACTGCAATAGCAAAAACTATATATATATATATATATATCAGTATCATCAAACACACATTTGCATGCAAAGTTACTATATTTAATGGTGACAAATGTATTGGTTCGACACGATATTCTATCTATTTGAAACTTCCCGTGTTAGGTCCCGACGGCCTTTACATAATCAAAATGATTTCTTCTGCTCAACGCTGTTTTTGAGCAACTATGTTGAGAGTAGTCTATACGACTCAGACCCTGTTCTATTCTTTATGTAAGGATGTTTACCTGTCATTCAAAAGAAGTCTGCTGTTTATAAAATGCTATACCAGTTTGGAGCTGACTACGTTGGCAAGACATCCCAAAGATTAGAAATGAGAATAGCCCAACACCTAACACATGATATTCGTTTACACAAGGTTTCGAGATCATCTGGAACATTCAAACACATGAATCTGCCATCAGTAATCACCCAGTCGATACAAATATTTGTTCTGACCAGTATTCCGACAGGTGGTTTTCTGTTTTACACAGTGTTTAGGTTTAACTATTATCTCAATATTTTTGAGGCGTTAGTTATAAAAAATGCTCGAGATAGCCTGTGTAGACAAAAGATTTTGAAACATCAGTTAGAAATCTGCTACGATTAAAATCACCCATAATGCTAACAGATTTACCCCTTTTGTCTTTTTTAATTGATTTGTCGAACTGAAACAATGTTCCCCTTATTTCCCATCCGATTTTCTTAGTTCTAAATTCATCATTCTAACGTTTCTTCTTAGCAATTTTCTTTTTTTCCACCCGCCCCGTTTCCTTGATCAATTAATAATGTTTTCTCTAAAACATATCTTACCATTTTGTTATATTAGAAATCTAAATAAAATATACTTACGTCATTAATTTAAAAAATCACCATTGATCTATTTTAACTATCAGATAAACAATTATATTTGTTTTAAATAAATATCTGCCTATTTATCACTTAGAATTAGTTAACATCACAATAGTACGTAACACATACTTAAACTGCCGTCTTCTCGCAGTGTCTACCTTATACATGATACAAAACTAACCTGTGCATGATAAAATAAAACAAAAGATCGTTTACATGCAAATATTTAAAAACAAAATATTACCTCTTCGAATTGGTTTGGTTTGGCTTGGTTTGTTTTACGGCATAGCAACCAACTATGGGTTATGTAATGCCGAATAAAAATGCAATTCGAATTATTTCACATTGTTTTCAGAGACAATGAAACGTGAAAAGATGAATTGCGATTAAATTCAACCTCCTTGATGAAGTCTAGAATTTTTGTTACATTTATGTTCTCAAACAAGTGTTTTAGATTTGGGGAGTCGAAATACTTGTTACGGGTTTGCTGCAGATCTTGACAATCTATTAATATGTGTTTGACTGTGTAGGCTTGTTGACACGCTATGCATATTGGAGACTCCTCTCCTTCCAATAAGTACTTATGAATGATCTACGTATGTCCTATTCGAAGTCTGGTTATTATAACCTCTTCTCTCCTTACTTTTCTAGACTCCAGGGGCCACTCATCTATAGTTGGCCAAATCTGATACAATTTGTTGGTTTGACACTCATCCCAACATTCCTGCCATTTTTGTTTGGTGATCTTATTAATATTAGGCCGAAGATCTGTATATGGGATCCTTGTATTTGTTGGTGTCAATTTTAAGGAGTCTTTTGCGGCTTTATCCGCTCTTTCATTTCCACGAATGCCGACATAGCTCGGTATCCAGCAAAACTTAATTTTACATTTCTTTTTGTTATAAAAATTAGTAATCTTATTTAAGATTTTTACAATTAACGGGTTGTCTAAATTTTTATTTTTCATTGCTGTGATTACAGATATGGAGTCAGAGAAGATGATAAATCTATCAGTGCTACTACCTTCTATTATCTTTAAAGCCAAGTATATGGCTGCAGATTTTGCGCTGAAAATTGACGCACTGTCAGTTATTCGGTATTGCATTTCTGTCTGATTTAAGACAGCCGCACACCCAACTCTATTTTATTCTTTAGATCCATCTGTATAGATGTATTTGTAGTCAGAATGTTGGTGTTTGATATATTCATATTCCTCTTGAAATATGATGGGGTTTGTTTGGCTCTTTGAAGCTGTTGCTAAATCGAGGATGTAGGTGGGTTGTTTTAATTCCCATGGTGGAATTTTTGAAATTATGGATTCGTGGATGAGACTTGAGTCCACTTATAGTTTCATTCTTAACTCCTCGATCCGGTAACTGAAGGGTCTGGTGGCACTGATTTTTCTCTCTTATATTGAGAAAAAATATGTGCAGTCGTAGGCAGCATTTGCTGGACATGACAATAATTTGGTCATATATTGTAGTGCCAATTTCTCTCGCCTTATATGCAAAGGACCTTCATTAGCTTCAGTATATAGGCTTTCTACTGGAGACGTGCGGAATGCCCCAAATGCAAGTCTTAGTCCCTGGTGATGGATAGTATATAATTCTTTTAGATATGAATGTCTTGCTGCACCGTAAATGAAACTTCCATAGTCAAGTTTCGACCTTACAATTGTTCGGTACAATTTAAGTAGGGATTTTTTGTCTGCTCCCCAGTCAGTGTGAGCTATCACTTTCAATAGATTAATTGCCTTGTTACATTTTTGCCGGAGATACTTCATGTGGGGAATAAACGACAGCTTTTTGTCAAAAATAAGATAAGGAACTTATATTCATCTGCCATGTGTATCTCCTTACCAGCCAGTTTAAGGCATGGATCATTATGCATTTTGTGTAAGTTGCAAAAATGGACACACCTCGTCTTTGATTCAGAGAATCTGAATCCGTTCTCTTCAGTCCATTTGCTGATTTTATTTAATGTGAGTTGCAACTTACGTTCTACCAGATGCATATGTTTTGCCCGGCAGCAAATCAAAAAATCGTCCACGTACAGCGAGCCTTTAACTGTGGTGTCTAGGTGTTTAAGATGTTATTCATCTTGACATTAAAAAATGTCACTGATAGGATACTTCCTTGGGGTACCCCATTCTCCTGCTCTTTTACGTCGGAGAGTGTAGTTCCGACTCTCACTCGGAAGTTTCGGTTTTCCAAGAAGTTTTTTATAAAGAGAGCCATTCTGCCTTTTAGCCCAAGATCACAAAGGTCTTTTAATATGCCGTACTTCCAGGTGGTATCGTACGCCTTCTCTATGTCGAAGAAGATGCCAATCAGATGTTTTTTTATGAAGGCTTCTCTAATAAAGGTTTCCAATCTGATCAAATGGTCAGTGGTACTTCTTTTCTTTTCTGAAACCGGATTGTAAGTTTGATATGAGATTGTTCGATTCCAGATACCATGTCAATCTGTCGTTAATCATTCTCTCCATTACCTTACAGAGACAACTGGCTAAGGCAATTGGACAATGACCTGAAGACCTCTCAGAATTTTTTGCCGTCTTGGGTATGGGAATTACTGTGGCTTGTCTCCAGAGATCTGGGATTGTTCCGCTCATCCACACCTCGTTATATATGTTTAGAAGGTATCTGGTAGACACCTGTGGTAAGTTTTTGAGAAATTCGTAGCATATATCGTCTGGACCGACCGCTGTATTGTGGGTTTTAGCAAGTGATTCACTGAGCTCCGATGCCGTAAAGGGTTGCTTATAATTTTCAGTGTTTTTGGAACTGAAATTGAGAATTTTCTTTTCTTCAGTTTTCTTAATTCTTTTAAACTTCTCAGTTTGACCCTTGGAGCCAGAAATTTCTGCAAAGTTGTTTGCCAAGGCGTTAGAAATTTCTTTTTTGTCAGTGATCTTTACACCACCAGATATCAGGTGTTTAATTGGCAGACTACTATTTTTCCCCGCTATTTTTCGCATCATGTTCCATATTGTTTTTGAGTTAGTGTTTGAATTGATTTTCGATATATACTGTCGCCACGAATTTCTCTTTGACTCTTTAATCGTCCACCGAGCTTTGGCTCTTTTGATTTTAAATAAGTCTAAATTCTCCCGAGTAGAATTAGACTTGAACCTTCTCAGAGCAGAACGGCGTGCCCGGACAGCCTTTTGGCATTCTTTGTTGAACCAAGGTTTTTGTTTATTGTGGTTGGCAGATTATTTTGGTATACAATCGTCGGCTATTTCTATCAGTGTCTCTGTAAAGTAGATGGCGTGATCCGTTTGATTGACATTAGTATTAGTTGTCAGTCTTTCTTGGCATTTTTCTTGGAATTACTTCCAGTCTGCTTTCTGCAGATTCCATCTTGGTAGTTTGTCTTCAATTTTAGGACCTGTGCTTTCTAAAATAATTGGAAAGTGGTCACTACCACATGTCTCTTCATGCACTTTCCATGTATAGTCCATGAAAATTGATGGAGCACACATAGTTAAATCCAGTGCTGAATATGTTCCCGTTGCTGAGTGTAAATACGCGCTGGTTTTATCACTGTAGAGGCATAGGCCATTTTGATCCAGAATTTTCCAAACAATTCGGCCTTTTTTATCGGTGGTTTTACTGCCCCACATTTCATTGTGACTATTAAAATCACCCAACAGTATTAATGGTTTGGGTAATTGGTGTATTAACTCATTCAGCCTGGATTCAACTATGTTTTCACCTGGTGGCAGATAAAGGGAACACATAGTGATTGTTTTATGTAAGGTTACTGATACAGCAACCGCCTGCACGTTTGTGTCAAGTAGCACCTGACTCTGCGGAACTGTATTTTTAAAAATTATAGTTGCCCCGCCAGAGGCTCTATCGGTTTCTTCTTTTATGTAATTATATACATTGTAGTTTTTAATTTTAAATGCACTATCTTGCCTAAGGAATGTTTCCTGTAGGCAAACAACTGCTGGGCACATTCTCATAAGAAGAACCAGCTCTTCATAATTAGCTTCAGTGCCTCTTACGTACCATTGGATTATTTTATCTCCCATGGTTTATATTTTGATTGGGGGGTGTTTAGTTTTTGGTTCGGTTCTTTCCGTATTTTCTCTTCTGTCTCTATCATGTTGTCCAGAGCCTTGAATCGGTTCTGAGTCAAATTGACTCAAATTTTTGGCTTTGGCTTTCGAGGTGATTTTTCCTTTTTTCTCAGGTTCAGAATTTTTATCTGGAGACTTTTTTGAGGATCTTTTCGGATCTCTTTCATCGTAGTTTCAGGTGTTTGGTTTGGTTTGATCTGTGGTGGGTCATCTGAAATGGGGGAACCCAGTTGAGAGGGTAGAAACCAGATGTTTTCTTCACTCAAATCTACCTGCGTAACCGGTTGAATAAGGTTTTTACTCCAAATATTTTCTTCACTGGGTTCTGCCTCTTTCTGAACGGCAACCGCAATCAGTCGAGTAGAAGGTCTGGGTTCCGCCCGTTGTTTTTTAGCGGCAGCCGGTTGAGGAGGAGGTTTGGGTTCCACTTGTTTTTGAGCTCTAAATTTAGGTTCTTCGTACTCTTTTCTGAGTGTATTTTGAAAAACTGGCCAGTCTTCCGGTCCCAGCTGAAGTAACCGTTCTATCAGTTTTTTATATTTATTTTCTTCTTTGTTTACTACTGGGGACATAACCTGTGAATATGTCTTCCCTCTAGTTATGTCAACCATCTTCCTTGCTTCCTGAAAAGAAATGCCTCTTGTATACTTGGCAGTTAATAATTCATTTTCTCTTTTTCACTTTTCGCAGATCTTTGCATGAACTGGGTGGTCACCACCACAGTTTGCACATGTGTGAGTTCCCTTACACTCATCCATAGAGTGGTCAGGGTCCTTCTCTCCACATTTCCCACATGTTTGCCTGCCGTTGCATTTGGTTTCATGATGTCCATACTTCTAGCACCTGTAGCACCGAAGAGGATTTGGGATGTACTGCTCAACCTTTTCGATAGTATAGCCTATCTTGATTTTTGGAGGTATGGTAGGTGTATCAAAAGGCATCACATAGGTATTCGTTTCTATGGTTGGGTTATCTCTTTTTATAGAGATTATTTTAGCTTCGGTCACCTCCTGGGACTTCAGCACCTTTTTGATCTCATCTAAAGTGCATGAGGAGAGTTCTTGGCTCCTTATCACTCCTTTGTAAACATTTAGGTACTGGTGTGCATAAGCTTTTATTTTTTGGTAATGAAACATTTTCATGCTCAGCAAAAAATCCGCATATTCTTTTTTTTCTACCTCGACCAGGATATTACCGTTGGCCAGTTTTTTTACATCTTTTGGCGTCATATGAGACGAAATTATTTTTTTAATTATGAATGGAGTTTTTGATAGTTTTGGTTCATCTAGAGCTTCCAGGACAATAAATCTCGGGAATTTATTTTGGTAACTTCTTTCTTCTTCTCTTTCTGAACTAGAGTCTCTATGGACTCGTTTTGTGGTTTTGATTCACCATTCCTGCTCCCCACCCACCACGGATCCCACTATGGGAATTGCCAAGGGCGAAACCCAATCGCGTTGACAAGACAGGGCTACAGGAATGGTATACTCAACCCGATCGTGATCACAAGCACCCGTGTTCCATCGATCTCTCTACCCACTAATAGCGAAACGTCCGGGGCACACAGCCATGTTGCGGTCATGTCTCTCACAAGTTGATTGACCCTTGCTACCGCCTTCTAGTACTTATAAACTGGAATGGGTATTGATAACTTTATGTAGTTGATCAATTTTATTATTGGAAACGATCGGGTAAGTTGAAAAAAAAGTGCTAGGGCAAGACATAACTAGCCGATTGATCAGATCGGGCCTCTCCGACCTCCCGTCTAGCCGAAGTAAGGTCCGAAGTGGAGTGTTGCAGGTCACGTGACCATTTAGGCAACCAGGCCACGGACCGCTCAGCCACCAGGATCCCGTCCCAAGACGTCACGGGTCGCCACCCACGGCAAACAGGTGGCCCCGTTTTCGGGGGGGTATCCCTCTGCATGTGGTTGCAGTTGGCGAATTCGCTGCCCCGCCGACAGGGCACGACTTCGAATTGTGTAAAAGGAATGCTTTTACAGATTTAATAAAAATAACAAACATTACCTAACAACATAAGTTAATTCGCTCATCATAATCGGCTAAGTTCTCAGAGAGAAACCTTACAAATGGCCTAACAAAATATTTAGCACAGTTCACATAGCACGGGAGATAATTCCGTTCTCTTTTAATAGATGCATCTTCCTTTCCTTTAGTGGCTTTGTATGTAAGAGAACGATTTCTTTTTTATTTAATTTTTAAATTGAAAATTGATACTTACAAAATTTGCAAAATAAAAATAGTAATATGTGGGTCATAGCTTAGAACAGCAGTTTCATTTTTTCCCGCACAACGTCGATAAAGTGACTGCTACTATATATATATATATATATATATATATATATATATATATAGTAATATTCTACACGGATCATTATGAATTTTGGAATATATATTCTAAAATATACGTGGTGTAACATGAGTACATTATTCTTTTGTAAGTGTTAACATTTAGGAGGTGAATAGATATATAAAAAGATTTTTTTAAAGGTTTTTTTATTCTTGCTTTATGAGCCGATCATTATTAATTTGGAAATATATATTCTCGGTAACACGGTGAGTAACGTAGACATTTATTTGTAAATCTTACCATTTAGGGGGTGCCTCCCCCAAACCCTCACCCAGCCCCCAGACATCAGCCCCCAGCTCCCTTCCCCCACCCGTTTGTCAATTGGCCTGATGAGCTCCTTCATGTAACAAAACACACATGTTTATGTGCACCTTGCTTGAATTAATTATATTTTCATACTATGAGAACAGGAGAGCCCATATCTATTCTTGTTGAAATAACAATACTAAAACGATGCCAATGTGACATTCTAAGTAGATTTATTGTATAGTTACTTTTTTGCACTAGTGTCAGTGATCGGTGTTCGCGCCCACGTGAAAGATGGTTAATAGTGATTCTCAAAAATACACGTCCACAATAAAATAACTAGCACTTATATACATATACTTTGACTTTCACAGCCTACCAAATCGACTTCGAAATCTCGTTTGGGTAATCTCTTATCTTTCCTACAGACCCGAGCTTTCTATCATTATTTCCATGGAAGGTGATGCGATCTTTAATTCCTCTTTGTAAGACATTCTCAACAAGAACTCGTCTTCCTACCACAACGAACAAAAAATGTTCCTTTATTCCTCCATGTGTGTAGCGCCAGGCGGAATTTTCATGGACAGAGTTTCTTTGCAAGGGCTTCTCACTTGTGGAACACCTAACTGCAAGACTGCTTCCCTGCTGATTACAATTTGGGCGTCTTCAAATCCAATGTCAGAAAATTATTGTCATGGACCGCCCCATTAATAATCAAACGCAGTTCATACCATTGATCATTGTTAGTACTCTCATAGCGTTCATCATCGTCTCTCTGGCAATTAGTTCGGTCTCATTAATCCTTATCCTCGAGTAGCTTTTGGCCTGATAAGTTGTGACCACAAAAGTAAAAAAAAAAAAAGCCGAGTAGACATCAGCGATCTTCAGGGTCAGTCCCTGTTTTGAGTGGCATTTCAATTGTGCTTATAACTCTTATGGGTGAATTTGGGGGTGAGTATCAACCCGGGGGCTAACTTACATTTGTGAAACTGCCTTCGGAAATGTCTGATTTTAGCAATGAATGAAAGAAATGGATTAAATCATTGATTTCTAAAAGAAAAAAGAGGCTTTTTTATAACAGCTCCAGCACCAACGTGTAGGAGAATGAAATAAATAAAGTGAGGGACAGGGACGAAAGAAAAGGAGGCAAATATTCTCGGAATATAGAAAAAAAAAGGTGAGGGAAAATACATGCAATAGTAGTTGTCCACGTTTTTTTTTAAAGTTTTTTTTTATATATGGTTAACATTATTTCGAAAATCTGGTCACTCGATCATAAACTACTCCCTATTTACTTGCCTACCCACGGGAAAAATGTAGTCCCCCCCCCTCAAAAAAAAAATAGGCACGCTGGGTTGAAGAGTGAGGTATTGGTTTCCTACTATATCTGAGAGCAAAACAGATATTACACTTTGAATTACACAAGGTCATCAAAAATGTGGAGAGTGTGGGTTTTCGTTGTTCATCCTCTGATATTCGACTCTTGGCCAGACGCATTTTGACTTATTCGTCAAAACATTGTTCGTTTCATTCTTTCATCATTTTTACATCATTTCCACTTCAGCAGTCACCGCAATACCACATTTACTCAATGTATTACCCTGCTTAAAATATCCTGAATGGTTTTAAATTAGTTTCATTTACAAAAAAAGATTTAAATTTAATACATTTTGATCCGAATCGGAAATCCCCAAAAATAGTCATCATAAATTTTATTTCAGTTAAAGGCTGTAAATACATATGATAGTCTGTAAGGGGATGATGAGTGGAGAGGGATGAAAGGAGTTATCCATTTTATCTTCTCGTAAAGAAACGGAACAACGAAAAGTATTTCTGTAACTATAACAAAAAGGGGTTTTATTAACTCAAGGTTACCTATACCGTTTGATATCGGTAGAAGAGAGTGGGACGGTGTCCGTCTGAGGAAGAGGAAGAATATAAGAGTTCTTAGAGCCGCCCGTGTATTTCTTCAGGTGAAGATGGTAGTAGTCGTCAAGTGGCGACGGCGGCAGGAGAGAGAGCGTTTTCTCGTTCCTCGCTGGTGCTCTCTACGATGTGCCCAAGCTGGTGCCAGGAGGTCGTCTAATCTTTTTCCTCGAACCCTAAGGGGACATAAGTAGTCCCTTAGGGAACTAACGATATTACTGCGCCTTGTGATTTGATTGGACAAGCCAGCTCACAGGGACAGTGATTACGCATTCAAAAGTAGTCCTTATTGGTGACTGCTACAAGTCGGCCTTTTTTAAGAGTTAAATTAGTTATGTTTGAATTATCTCCCTTAGTTTAAGTTTACTTCATATGATATGCCAATGTAGAATGCTTCAAACACTAGGCAAAACACATTGAAGAAGAGATCTAACGTAATCCAACCACTCACCTCCAACAGATTAAAGCTGAAACCAAATTGAAACCGAATTTGAAGTTTTAAGTAAGTTCCCCAAAACTAACCTATTTAACAACAGAAGTTGTTGAGAAAGAATTGTATAGAAATAAATATACATGTTAATTACTGATTATTTGAAATGTAAATGTTTGGGATATAGAGCGATTATATAGGCTAATTCCTATTTCAGTCACATAAATTATTAAGGATAAAATCGGTTTCTGGAGATCCATAGAAACATTTCTAAAAGTTTCATCAGTGATTTAGAGATTTAGGAATATTGCTAGAAAATTAAAAATTAATAAAATAATCAATTCTTCAATAAACTTTAATTATATTCAAAATATCAAATTTTATAAGTATTACTCGTAGAATACAAGTCCCAGGACGGGAAGAATTAATTCCCCAAACAGAACAGTTTTAACGGCTTTTATGTGCCCTTCACAAAAGTTAAAATCAAGATATAATGATACTAAACATCATGTCTATTTAAAAAGTGTTCTCCAATTGCAAACCCGGGAGTAGAAAAAGATTTGATGCAAAGTATCCAGTCTTCCACTGCATATTTTAGACAGCGCATGTTATATATATATATATATATATATATATATATATATATATATATATATATATATATATATATATATATAAATTATTTATGAATAATATTTTCAAATTAACCCTTATATTCATGTGTGTCATGTCAAACCTGTAATCATCAGTATGGTAGGATATATATATATATATATATATATATATATATATATATATATATATATATATATATATATGAAAAGTAGAATAATTTGGGTAAGAAATCCGAGTAAGAGAGATCAATGTTGAAAACAGAGCAAGAATAGAATATAGAAAGAAAAAATGCACATACACATTGCAACTGTCAGCATTTATAATTTATTTCGACTTCCTAGTCTCTTCAGAATGCTAACGGGACAGCTACACATTGGAAATGACGGAATAAAGAAATATACATCAGCTTCCCTTCTTTGCCTCCGGCAAAATCTAGTCTGGCTGTCTGGCTGTCTGGCTGTCTGGTTTCGGTGGTCTCGCGGCTGGAGAGGCGGTGGTATTTGACTTTATGTCAACATACTCATGACAAATATGATTTGGAAGGTATCATCGACGTATCTTAATAATAAGTTTTAATTGTATTTTATTCCAACTGGAGATATATATTAGTTGACCTCTTTATATTTCTCCTTCTTTTTTAGATGATTTTAATTTAAGTGTGTTGCTTGTCCCCTTTTTACCCCCCTCTCTCTCTCTGCCTATGGTATTTCTTTTTTGGCTGGGGAATTTTATTTCTCCACCATTTCTAATATGTAGTTGTCCCGTTAGCATTCTGAAGAGACTAGGAAGTCGAAATAAATTATAAATGCTGACAGTTGCAATGTGATTTTTTTCTTTCTATATTCTCTCTCTCTCTCTCTCTCTCTCTCTATATATATATATATATATATATATATATATATATATATATATATATATATATATATATATTTATATGGGGGTTCATCCCAGTGCAAAAATGTTAGTAAAACATACGCCTTTTTCTAGCTCCCGGACGAAACCATGTCAAATGGTGAGAGGAAGCGAGAAAGCAAATAGCAAGTCAGTCAACCACCTCAGACTTACCCTGCTGCATAAAATGAATTCGGATGGAAATCCTTGATTAGATAACGATGTGTATTTATTTTTCTTTACGTTATCATAAATTATAATAATAAATTAAATATGAAAAATTAAATTACTTATGTAATTCTATGATTTTATATGAATAGTTTAGCAATATATCTAGATAGATAATGAGTGCGAACACTGGCGAAACATAATCTTTTTCCGTCATTCTTGACGGAGAGAGTACATTAATAGATGCATATTTCTCTGGAATTTATTTAAATAATTATTGGATAATCATTGTTTCATAAAACGAAGAAACGTATCGTTGAATTAAGGGAGGCAACCAGTTACAGAGTGCTTACTTGTTTTCGACTGCAGCGAGGCGTGGCACAAGGCCGCGAGTTTGGAGAAACTAGCTAGAAGAGACATTTATAGGGTACAAAAATAGCCATGAACAAACTCGTAGGGAGTGGGGTAGGGTATCAAGTCATCGGCTATAAACCAAACCCACTTCCGAAGGAGAAGATAATGTTTGGGGAGATGCGCATCCTAGGATCCAGTCGGTTCATACCTCGCCCCAATATTAAAGAGCCTGGTGTTGTCAAGTCAGCCTCTAGCTGATCAGAATGATTGCCGAGGCCAACCTCGGCTGGTATGAAATACACTGCCAGAACAGAGTACTAGTAGTACTGCTGCTATTTACCCTCTGTCTCTCTTCACAGTGGTGGAAGTGGCAACAGGGTGAAAGTGAGGAAAGCTGACAAAGAGAGTAACAGTAATCGATTTTACCTTTGACTTTTAACAAACAAAGATAGCGAGAAAGGGGAGAATTAGACAACATATGAAATAAGAGCGGGGTCAATCAACAAACTGAGAAAAGGTGATAGAGTGGAATCTAGTAAGACATCGGTCACTTTGTCAGTTAATTGGAAATGATGTCGTATCCAACGAATTAAAATGCTGTTGTTTTTAAACAGCACTCGGTTTAAAAATTAAGTAATAGTTTAATACATCACTGAATAAGTCTCCGGTCTGACTAATAAAACAACACCTTTGAGGCAAAATTCGGCTTAATTCATTAACATAGTCTCCTTCTAGGGTGATACACTGATTGCAACGATTCTCTTATAACGCAATGCCTTCTTTGTAGAACGATCTTTGGACTCAAAATACGCCTCAGTTTCCAATATCACTTCTGCAGATCTGGAGAATAGAGTGGGTGTGGAAAGAATACGAAGTGCAATGCACATAGTTTTGCTATCGTTGTGATCGACTTCTACTACGGTGCATTGTCTTGGTGAAAGAACACTTTTTCTTCTTCATTTTGATCGTTTTGTTTTGGCGATTTCTTTCTTCGAACGCATCAATAATGCTATATAATATTCGCTATTGATAGTTCTTCTTTTCTCAATGTAATCGATGAACAAAATACCTTGCACATCCAAAAATACGGATGCCAAAACCTTGCCTGCTGATGTTTGCGTCTTTGATCGCTTTTTGCAGGTTTTACCTGCTGCTGTTCACTCTGCTGACCACCAATTTGACTCCAGAGTGAAGTGGTGGATCCGTGTTTCATCCATTGTCAGGTATTGACACAAAAACACTTTGTCGCGTTGAAACAGTGTCAAACAATGCTCTGAATCGTCGACGTGTTGTTGTTTTTGATCGACTATGAGCAAACGTGGACCCCCATTTTGAACTAAGCTTTCCGATTGAAAATGTTAATACACTGCTTTCTGATATATTCAACTCCTCGGCTATTTCACGCTATTTCCAGCATCATTTGTTTATGTACAACCGTGTTTAATGTCAGCATACCACGTCTTAATCGTTTCCAAATAACATTTATCAATCCAATGATTTGCTTAAATAGTATTTCTCTCGTCAGAAAGCAATGCTTTACCAACACACGAATTTCAGATTTTTCCCATTGTTTTGAAAAATTGCAACAGTAGCTCAACTTAAATAATTGTAATTTGTAAACTAATAATCCGATTGGGATGAAGGCTTAACACGTGCTATTTGAAGGTTAATACTTTATAAATATAATATTGATATTGGTATTAGTCGCGCCATTTATATATCAGGCTCGGAACTGATTAGAATGATATCTGGGCATGCATTTTGTGTAATAAAAAATATATAGGGAAAAGGCTATAGAGAAACAAACGTTGATTAACTCAGCTTTAGTATAATAATGGATAGGCAGAACAACATTGGTGGCCAGATATTTCTTATAGCAACCTTTATAATCAGTGATAAATAACAGGTGAATTTGAAACTAAGCCCAATTAATTCCTTATAATATACCCTGTGCTACATTATCCCAATGATAATGAAAGTGTTAAACAATTAAGATCCCCGCAATCATTCATATGCCGGTGGTTTTGCTTATACTTCATGCGATTACGTCACAACCGATTGAACAAACATTCTGATTTCAGTGGTTTAAGTTTGATCTTTATTTTTGTCAATTTCCTGACCGTTGCTAGGCGCTAGTTATCGAGCATCAACTCGATGTTATGTCAATCCTGTCCTTGTGGGGAGACGAATAAATGTCATATCCGGTGCAGTAGCAGGAAATAGGTGGTCTATGTATACCGAATATATATATAGAGAGAGAGAGATTCTATTCATTTAAAATGAGTTCATTCATATAAACAAACGAATATTTTCTGACGAGATGTTAGTTGAAAGGGGCAAAGCATTCCGTCCATTTTATTCAAATGCATTTATAACTTTTGTACCTCTAAATACACACACATACACACACACATACACAAATATATATATATATATATATATATATATATATATATATATATATATATATATATATATATATATATATATATATATATAAATATATATATAATATTTTTAAAATTAACCTATATACACATGTGTTTCATGCCGAAACTACAATCATTTGTATGGGAGAAGACAATCCCTGACAAGTGACTTTGATTATATTTTTTTTTTAACTTTTTTAATAATTTTTTTTTCTATATAGCAAATCTTAATTGATTAAGCAAGACTTCAACACTGATGTAATCTGTGTGACTGAGTTCCATAATATATTTCGAGGCAGACCTCTTTATCAAATCGTAGGTGTTTAAATCTCGAAAAACGTGTGAATGGCAACATTGCTTATAACGCAGTAAATATTAATATCCGCAGCAAATGTAAAAAACTAAAACTATAACTGATTTTTATTTTTATTATGATTTTAATTACTTATTAATTTATTTTTCTGAATATTTTTTTAATTTTTATCTTTTATATTTGAACCCATTGATGAAGTGTTATTTTTTTCAAGATTTATTTGATATATTTTTATATATACTGTTGTTATCTTATTTTATTCAAACAATATGTATTTCTCTACTTTTCTGAAAAAAGAAAAAACAAATTTGTAATTTATTTTATTTTTTTAATTTTCAAATTTATTTTATGATTAACGGCGAAATATGTTTAGATTTATACCATTTGTAGCACGCAGTAAATTTAGTGAACGAAACTAGTTCTTCAATTCTTGTTTAGTTTATTTTTTTAATATTATCATTATATACTTAATCTGAAACTATTTAATGTTGTTATGATTTTAGTACAATGTTATTAAAATTCATAGTTTAATTCACTAACGATTTTTTTTAAATTTAAATTCAGTTCAATTTTCTATTTTTTTCCTTCCGAGAAGGTGAAATAACTCTTGTAAAATAGTAATGAATTATCTCCCTTATACACATAAATATAAAACTAAATTAAATTAAATTAAATTACAACGAATTATAAATCTCCAATATATAATTTCTTTTACAGGATTTTCAATACTTATTTGAAATTTCTAAATTTTTAACCTTACTTTTTGATATATGTCATTCAATTGTAAAAAGCATTCCGTCCATTTTATTCGAATGCATTTATAATTTTTGTACCTCTAAATACACACACATACACACACATACACAAATATATATATATATATATATATATATATATATATATATATATGTATGTATATATATATATATAAATATATATATATAATTTTTTTTAATTAACCCATATACACATGTGTTTCATGCCAAAACTACTATCATTTGTATGGGAGAAGACAATCCCTGCCGATCGTGTGACCGGCAGGGATTGTTTGAACACTAATACGAAAGTCATATTTAACTCAGTAGTCGGAGCGCGTACTGATCTGCCCAAAACGCATTGTCTGGAAATAGGTGACTAGATTATGTCTTAATGGAAAATTCAGCGGGCATAAGCATATATATATATATATATATATATATATATATATATATATATATATATATATATATATATATATATATATGTAAGTAAATTTCGTGTACAACACAATCGTAGGATTAATTTTAGAGGAAGCATTATTATAATCAATGAAACAGACGAGAGGAAAAAAAAGGAAAATTGTTAAAATTACCTTAAGGCCTTATCGTCTGACCCTCTGAGAGGAAACGTCAGAATGGTAAATTAAAAACTAAAAGTCGAATGAGATATGAGGGGGGAAAACTTATTTCAGTTGGAGGAAACGATTGAGAGGAAAAAAAGGTAAATCTCTCAACGTTATGGTGGCTTTGAATCATTAAAGATCTCCAACTGATGCTTCAAAATCTTTTGTCTACACAGGCTAGGTCGAGAGTTGTTAATGACTAACGCCTCAATAATATTGAGATGGTAGTTCGACCTGGCACTGTGTAAAACAGAAAACCACCCATCGGAATACTTGTCAGAACAACTATTTGTACCAACGAGGTGATTATCGATGGCTGATTCCTGTGCCTGGAAGTTCCCGGATGATCTCGAAACCTTGTGTAGGTGGAGCTGACTACGTTGGCAAGACATCCTAAAGATTAGAATTTAGAATATCCCAACACATACCACGTGATATTCGCCTACACAAGGTTTCGAGATCATCCGAAAGCTGCTTCCTTAGTGATGGGCCCGAGTGGGCAAGCTGTATGTTCAAGCCCTCTCTTTTAATGGTCTTGCGGATTGCTGTTGTGATTTCATCACTGAGATCAGGCAGTTTAAAGAAGCAGGTGTTAGCTGTAAAGCGTCTCACCCGTTTTTAGGGTTCTCAAGGTGCCTCTGTAAAAAGATTATACATATTTAAGACTCGCACATCGGAGTTGGGAACTGCGTTTTTGTGTGTTTTGTTTAAAAATACTTTTTCTCACTTTTGTACGCATATATGGACGGGAATTTAGTGTTTATTAAAATACATTTTATCTTATGGAGTGTATGGTCTATTTGGTTGAAATATTTGGCTATATGGAAGCATTTGATATCTTTATATATATATATATATATATATATATATATATATATATATATATATAGAAAAGAGGGTAGTGCAGTATTAGTGCAGTTCCAACGAGAGAAAAGTATATATGTAAAGGAGTAAGGCTACCAACATTTGTAGAATGTTTTTTTCAACATTTATTTATTATTTTGTTGTTTTTTTCAACATTTATTTATTATTTTACCATTTTATGATTTAATATATAACGCGTTTCAAGCGGTGGCCCGCTTTCATCAGATATGAAAATCCATTTGAAGAAATTTCTTCAAATGGATTTTCATATCTGATGAAAGCGGGCCACCGCTTGAAACGCGTTATATATAAAATCATAAAATGGTAAAATAATAAATAAATGTTGAAAAAAACAACAAAATAATAAATAAATGTTGAAAAAAACATTCTACAAATGTTGGTAGCCTTACTCCTTTACATATATATATATATATATAATCATCCACGGACAGACTTTTTCGCTGTATGAAAGCTCTTCAGTGAATTTAGACTAGAACCCATTACAAGCCAGGAATCGAACAGCCAGCCATCTAGTTGATAGTCGGTAGCTCTAACAACTAAACCACGGATTAGGCGCTGGTAAATGATATCAACAATGATTTTATAAACACTAACTGCCACTTTATAGTGTTCTATATGTTTATTCACAAAGAGTCTTGCATTACGCTAAGAAGTAGTAGGCGATAACATTTCACGACAGTGCTTAACCTGAGAAGATATAGCTTTTATATATATATATATATATATATATATATATATATATATATATATATATATATATATGAATCAAAGCATTACTTTTACTGTTCTAAGAATTACAACATCAAGTTTATTATGGCGTACGATCGTTTCCAAAACAGTTTGGAAATACTTAATTTTATTTTAAAATTTTATAAAGTTGGTCCCAAACGTTACTTCATCAGCGCCTATAGCAACACGTCTTACAAAAAATCAGAGAAACTTAGTTCTAGAGAAACAACCGCTAACAGAAAGAATCACAGGTGGATATGTTGGTAGCATAAGAAGGGAAAATAATACAATGATACTTATCAGCGGTACATGTAAAAAATTTATCATAAAATTTTCCAAAGAGTTTTCTTTTTCATTCTTTATTTTTATATTTTAATATTGTTTTATTTTTTTACTTTTTTATTTCATTTTTATTTTTATTTAATTTTATTTAATTTTATTTAATTTTATTTAATTCGCTAATCCCCTTTTTAAGTGTTTCTACTTTCTAATTTTTATAGGAAATTTTGAAAAGGAAATACCCTCGATAAAATTCTTGTAATTAAAAAAAATATATATATATGTATCATTCTTAACCTCTGTGATAAAATTTCTTTTTTAATTTTAATTTTTCTTGCGGAATTTTGAAAAGGCATAACAGATGTTAAGTAATAATCAGTTTTAAGTGACAGTCTTCTGGTGGTTAAAGGTTCAATCCCCAGTACAGGCGATACTGATAATATAATTAAGAATTACTTAAAATATTTACCCGATCATGGCTGGCGGAACGAGAGCAGTGTACCCGCGTGGATTAAATAAAGGGTTCCGTTCGAAATTCCATACAGATTTCCAGGTTCGACACAAAGATTATCGAGTTCAACAAGACGCACCTGAAGAAGGTCAGAGGTTACATCGGCCGAAACGTTGTGAGAATAACATGCACAATATGAACAAATAATAACATTAATCCAAATAATACAGCATTTACATTGGTCTGTCACGCTTACGTTGAAATAGCATTTTCTTTGGTCTGTAACGCACAAGTTTATAATATGATTTTATTTGGTAGATCACACTTAAGTTTGAAATGGAATGTTCGTCCATCTGTCACGCTAAAGTTTCAAGTAGTAGTTTTGTTGGTCCGTCACGTTTAAGTGTGAACTAACATTTTCAGCGCATGGCGCACAAATTATATGGACGCATTTTAATGTCTATCCGGTCTTTTTGTAAACCTCTTATTTGTTGTTATTTTTTATTTTAAGTTTGTTTTATTTCACTTTATTAATTTCCTTTCGTTTCATGTCATTTTTAGTGCAAAAAATGATTCAATTTTATTCATCATGACATTTTTATTTTTATTTTTATTTTTATTTTTATTCAATGGCGAATTTCTTTGAGCATATTTTGGTTCCATTTTATTTCAGTTTTTTGTCAATGCGAAAGCAAATGGCTGGAACAAATGTAAGAGAAATGTTTTCTTCTTCGGCCCCACCCTGCCGAAAATCCCAAAGTTACCTCAGCATATGTTCTGGATATATATATATATATATATATATATATATATATATATATATATATATATATATATGTGTGTGTGTGTGTGTGTGTGTGTGTGTGTGTGTGTGTGTGTGTGTGTGTGGACCACCCTTTATGCTATATGCTTCCTCCTTTTTTTAGTTTTGCATGTATACACATAAAAACATATAAATGCACATGCGTATAGTCCCTAATGATACTGGCTTAAACAGAGCTGAGAGGGAAAGATAACGACATACTAAGTTCTTATATACGACATGAAAAGAAACTTGAATCTGGGAAAGATCTCCATCATTCCAGTAATTATAGGAGAAACCATGAAAAAGAATTTCAAAAACCACCTGGAGAATATACCCGGTGAACCAAATGCAAGAGAGATACAAAGAATTGCATTTAAAGGGACGGTTAGAATCTTTAAAATATCTCTAATCATATCAGTAAGCAATAAACTTACTCCACCCCAAAGAGGGGAGGCAAAACCTGGGAGGGTGCAGCTCCTAGGACAACCCAGGGCAGTATACCTCAATTCGACAGGTAAATAGCTACCGAAATGCCAAGTTCCTGTCGGACTGATTATCAAGAACGAATCATTGACTGGTATTACCCCATCCCGACGTCCTCAATCAACCGAAGTTAATGAGAGACTGAACAGGATGGGACGAGGCCCAACGTTTTTTTAACTCCCACAACGGTAAGATGTGACGCAAGGTCGGAAAGTGGGATTAGAAAGCCAGCACCCGAGAAGATGAGCACTCTGGTCTACAAAAAATGCCTGATCAGCCCCGTCAGCATTCTCGGTAGGGGCGCCTAAGGCGATTATCAATAAACTAACCCCTTCTCAAAGGGAGAGAAGGCAAAGCCTGTGAAAGTGGACCTCCTAGAACTGCACAGGACAATCCCTTAGACCGGTGGAATCAAGGCCTGAAGGCTAAGACGGTACCGGTCTATAAGGGTGTAGCATCCATCAGAACAGATACTACATTTTGATCTTAGCCAAAAGGCCAAGATCAAAGACTAATCAAATTTAAAAACTCATCTACATACAAACGATACAACACACTTAAAATAAAACCGATTGGTTCTTTCACATCACGCTCGCTTAAGTGTATATAAAAAAAAATGTCTCATTCATATTGTTCTATGAATTCAGTTTCAATCCTGGCTGGAGGCGGCTTTCTCAGAAGAAGGAATTTTCTAGGAAATATTGAATTCACAAGCCGTCCCCAGTCGCATGCATACCCCGGTCAGGAGAGATTCATTTTTGCAGGGAGGTGTCGCCATCCTCCCATATACAGTGCCTGCTATTCCCAAGTGGGCAACCACCTTGTACTGATCATACTCAGCGTCGTTTAACTTCGGTATGTCAACGTGATTATGCCATTTCGGCGTCGTTATAATACGTGGCCTACCTTTTTGATTGTGTTATATTATGTGGTTTTAATGTGTCTTACTCCAGTAAGATTATATTTATACATATAAGTAATAGGCAATTTCTTAAAATTAATTATATTATATATATATAATAGCGAAAATCGGCGGCTATTTACCAGGCAGTTAGAGTGATCTACGAAACGTCGTTCGGATCGTGCATATAGCTATTTGTACTGCTTGTTATTAAAGCCACTCGAAAGTGCCCAGCTTTTGTGGGAGGGGGCTGATAAAGAATAATATTTTTATAAATAAATATTAATTATTTAAGTACCTAGAGACATCGATGTTTCATGCTAACGCAATCTTCAGTCTAGGAACAAATTCTCAACGGTCGGTAGGCGCGAACCCCGAACACAAATTGAATTTCAAGAAACACAATTCAGTCATAAACTGTATTTAGCAATTCAAAATGCTAAAATTTCTCCGGCTTTTTCCGACTGTCTACGTAAACAGTCGGAAGATGCCGAACAAATTGTTTTATCCTATTCTGTTATTGTATTTTGTTTGCCATTCCGATATAATAAAAAAAGTTGAATGATCGCAAAAAAGGTTTGAATAATCTCCCATGCAGAAACATCGCAGCAGTTCTATAATTATATATTTCCAGGCAGTTATACCTCCTTATAATATGCTTTTAAAGGTAGGCCAGATGTGTACGGGGGCAGAATTTCGTAGGCCACATTCGAAAGGCAGACCACATACTATAACGGTACCGCCCTTTCTGTTTCAATCGCGTAATTTTCATTAACCAATGGCGTAAATAACCATGAGCGATGTTTCTGACAGGGAGGGGGGGAGAATTGCTCTTTTCTGAGTTGGAATCTATCCATATAACACTTATTGTTGCCTAGTGTTTTACCTTGAAGTAGTATTTTTAGCACCTTACACCAAGTGGCTTCATGCCTAGTCTGGAGTGATTTTTCAGATGGATTCTCAAAAATTAAGAAAAAAAACGACTCACCAGACTAGCAACAAAACCACGCCCATTCACTGTATAGGTCCCAAGATGCGGGAAGATTTTCTACTCTAATAGCTTCTTTCCTCACACTGCTGGCCTTGCCTTTGGAATTCCCTCCCTGCTCCCTGTTTCCCCTTACCGTACCAATATGCAGAAATGTAAATGTAATGTGAACAAAAATCTTATTGTCCAGCTCCCCACTCAGGTTGGTCCTATAAATCTGACTCGTATCACGGTAGTCCATTACGCTTTAGTGGCAATATTCATCGGTTGAGGCAAACAAAAGTAAAGAAAAAATAATTTTTTAATAGTAGGTATCCCCTACCTGCCTCACATACACAAACACATTCACTAAGGTTATTCGTAAAATGATGTCAACTTTAGGAAACAAACATTAATTCATTAAATTCATACGAGACTCACTTATCAATTGTTTTCACCTGATCAATTTGTTTCGGATGGTCGGACATAATAAAAATACCGACATCAAATGACATCCATTATCTGACACTATAACGTCGGTTTTGATCAACCATTGCTTTAAAACGTTCATCGTAAAATCAAATCAAGTTTATTGGCAAAAAAATAGCTAAGTGCAACAAGCCATGTAAAAGGGCAGTTAAAAGATGGGTACGTCTATATATCGTCTGAATGTTTGCCCAAAGCAACTTTAAACCTGGATATGGTAGGCATCATCACTATCTCATCTGGAATATGGTTCTATGAAGCAGAAACACGTACAGAGAATGTAGCCTGTCTTCTAATAAAACGAAAGCACTTATGGTACATCTTTTGCTAGGTGCCGTGGAGACCACGATGTGATACCTCCAGCTCTGCCTTGAAGTGTTTGGGCGTCTGCTGGCTGACCACGGCTTCTGACACGGCTCAGTGACCAGAACATTAAGCCGAAATCGTCTAGATACACCTTATCTGCCGAGCTTACCCATCTTGGCCTTTTGGCTAAGATCAAAGTGTAGTATCTGTTCCGATGGATACTGCACGCCTGTCCTGTGCAGTTCTAGGAGGTCCACCCTCCCAGGCTTTGCTTCCCCTCTTTGGGGAGGAGTAAGTTTAATGCTTACTGTCTGAGGCGCCCCTACCGGGGAATGCCGACGGGGCTGCCAAGGCAATTTTTAAATGGCCAGAGTGCTCACCTCTCGAGCGCTGGCTTTTCAAACCCCACTTTCTCGACCCGATCTTGGGTCACATCTTACTTGTGGGAGTAAGATAAAACTGGCCTTGTGCCTAACTCCTGGGGAGAAGTAAATAAAACCTTATCTGCCGAGAAGAAGAGATCATGAGGTACGTTGTAGTTGCCGCACATGATGTTAAATAACCGTCACCTACTTTTTGTCATCTTCAAGGATCTCATTACCACCACAGAATTTCTGAAACTATCTTTTCTGAAACTATCTTTATACTGAAAAGTGTACACATTTCTACTTTTTTATCTTCTTTATTAAGGTCTTATCTTTATATACTACTAAAGGTCTGAAAATGTCAGACGTTGTTTGTAATTTAAAAAATGATTTGTCCTTTAATTAATCCCTCCCCCCATTGTTAGTAAAGCGAAAAGATACGACACATATACTACACTTTGGTCTTACCCGGTCGTCAATAGGATGGTTAGATTAAAACCAAACACATTGGTGCCAATCCGTTATATAAGAACTTCTTTTTCCCTTTTCACTGTTACCACTTCTCACACACACACACACACACACACATATATATATATATATATATATATATATATATGTATATATATATATATATATATATATATATATATATATATATATATATATATGGCGTAGTGTGGTGGAGTTATCCACAGGTCTGCGTGATGCGTCTAGTGCAACAGTGGAGCGTACTTGTAGTTGCATGTGCTTCCTACTCTTACTCTTTGCTTAGCCGCCAGATAGCCCACTAGCTGAGCGAAAAGGGAGCCGAGTGAGTAAGTCTCCCCTGCTGGTATATAGCCTATCCCCAGACAAGACTCTAGTCTGACCTCCCCGTTGTACACTATGGTAACTGGGCGCCTTGCGGCCCCAGGCTAATAGACTAGAGATCTCGGAGTAGGTTATGACCCCAGAGGTGCAGTGTGCAGGGCCTGCTGGCATGCAGATATGTCCCGGCGCTCACCAATCTAACCCCCTGCCACTGGGTAGTGGTCTGTATCTATATATGTATAGACATATATATATGGTGCCGGGTTATGAAAATTCCCAGGATAGTGTCTGGGGGCGCGTTAATACCACTGGGCAAGATACCTCCCTTAGTCGTTGTTAAGACAGGTATCTAGGAGATGGAAAACTCTGATGTTAAACCTGAGGTCTTTTCTTGCTTAATCTGTGGCGATTTTTCTGCACCGACTTGGGTTTATGAAAAGGTTCAAAAAGTGTGGATAGTATTTACACAGGCTTTCACCACTATAAACAAATCTTTTGTGTGGGTTTCTTGACAACTTAAGTTTATACCAAAGTCCTGCACACAAAAAAAAGTCCACAGGCGATATGGTAAGGCAACGGGAACGGGTAAAGGATATTACTGAAAGTTCTACGCTCGATCTCTACACTTTGGCAACTGGTGGGTGATGACCGTTCTGCCCAAACATTTGAGCAATTGTGCAGTCCGTGTCCTCTATCGGTGACAAAGCAGCCCTGTTTAGGGATAGCACTGCTTTCCATATGCTGGGGAGGGGGCGATAAAAGGAGCCCTAAACATATGCTTGCTCATTATTACCCTTGGCAGCCAACTGCAGCTGTTTGGGTATCCAACATGCAGTCCCAATAACAGAAGAAGTAAAAACTTTCATTTTGGATCTTAGAATGTCCGTACTTGAGCTTAAAAGGTTTGACATCGATATTGCCGCTCTTAGTGAAACTCGCCTGGCTGGAAATTCACAACTGACAGAAGAAAAGGGTGGTTATACCTTTTTCTGGAGTGGCAAAGGCCCAGAGGAGCCTCGACATTCTGGAGTAGGATTTGCTATCAAGTCCAATCTTGCAAAGTCATTGCCGACCCTTCCAAAGAGGTTTTCGGATCGCTTGATGACATTAACCCTTAATCTTGAATGTGATACCCGTGCTATTTTAATTAGTTGTTATGATCCCACGTTGAACAGACCAGAGCAGGAGAAAAATGATTTTTACCAGCAACTAAGAGAAATTATCACTAATGTTCGACACAAGGACAAACTTATTCTTTTGGGTGATTTTAATGCACGTGTGGGTGTGGATAGTACATCATGGCGTAGTGTTCTGGGTCATCATGGCGTTGGTCGTATGAATGGGAATGGTCTTCGTTTGTTGTCTCTTTGTGGAGAGCTTAATCTGTGCATTAACAACACTGTATTCCAGCAGAGAAAACTCCCACAAGACTACATGGATGCACCCTCGCTCTAGGGAGTGGCATTTGATTGACTACATCATCACCAAGAGACGTGACCTTGGGGACTTTCGTATCACTCGTTCGTTCCATACAAGTTACTATCTTTCAGATCATGCCTTGCTTCGAAGTAAAACGTCTTTTCGTTTACAGCACAGACGAGTGAAACGCTCCTCTGTCCCTAAACAGATAAACATTCTACCATTAAAGAATACCGTTCAGCGGGCAGCACTGTCGGCCCGTCTTGATCGCTCATTGGATTCTGTTGAGATAACCGATGATATCGAATCTTCCTGGAAATCCTTGCGGGACATAATTCACACATCTGCATTGGAAGTTTTGGGGTTACCTGTCCGTAGGCATCAGGACTGGTTTGATGACCAGAATGTTGAGGCCCAGGAGTTGATCAATGAAATGCATATGGCTCATAAAACCGGGATTGATGATAAGAACTCAACACTAAAGAGGAAATTGTACAAGGAATGCAAAAGTAAAGTCCAGAAAGCATTACGGCAGGTGAAAGAGGCATGGTGGTCCTCACATGCCAAATTAATGCAAGAAGCATTTGACAGAAAAGACTTGAAAGTCTTTTATGAAGGTATTAAGAAAGTTTTTGGACCGCACGAATCTGGCGTTTCTCCCGTATCTGCAAATGATGGCAAACTGATAAATGATAGAGCGGATATATTGAATCGCTGGAAGGAGCACTTCGAAGCGGTCCTAAACAATACTTCCACAACTGATGAAGAAATACTTTCATCTATCACTGAACGACCTGAGATTCCTGAACTCTCCTTCCTTCCAGCAATACATGAAGTTTTCGTTGCTATTAGGCAAATGTCATCAGGCAAAAGGTCAGGGAAAGACACCTTACCTCCTGAGGTGTTTAAGTACGGTGGCCAGACACTAGTGAAGAAGCTGCACAGTCTCTTTGTGAAGATCTGGCAAGGTGGAAATGTCCCTCAGGATTTCAAAGATGCATTAATTCAACACTTGTATAAGAATAAAGGCAATAGAAACATCTGTGATAACCATCGAGGCATCTCACTTTTGTCAATTGCAGGGAAGGTCTTGGCAAGGCTTATTCTCAACAGAATAATTAAACACCTTGTTGATGATATCTATCCCGAATCTCAGTGCGGTTTCCGTGCTGGTCGGGGTACTGTCGATATGATCTTTTCCCTCCGCCAGGTTGCCGAGAAAGTTCGGGAAAAGAACGAGGAGTTGTATATGGTTTTCATTGACCTTACAAAGGCCTTTGACGCAGTAAACCGCGAAGCCCTCTGGAAAGTGTTGGACAAGCTGGGAATACCTAACAACATGCTGAATGTAATTATTTCTTTCCATGATGGAATGAAGGCATCGGTTGTTTCAAATGGAGAGTCTTCAGAACCTTTCAATGTGACAAATGGCACCAAACAGGGTTGCATAATGGCACCTGTGCTATTTGCTTTGTTCTTTTCAGTTATGCCGAGATATGCTTTCGCTGATATAGATACTGGAGTGAAGTTTAAATTTAGAACAAGTGGTGGTCTCTTCAACCAGCAACGTTTCAAAGCTAAGACCCTTCTTCGACAAACTGTCATCAGGGATCTTTTGTTTGCAGATGACGCTGCACTTTGTGCAACATCTCGGGAGGAAGCGTAACTGCTTGTGGACATGTTTTCGGCTGCTTGCAAGGCTTTTGGTCTGACAATCAGCATCAAGAAAACAGAAGTGATTCACCAACCTCGCCTCATGCCTAAACAAGTTCAGGGTGTGAAACAACGGCCACCAGTAAAGCAACGACCACCAGTACACTGTTTTCCAGATATTCCAATCCAAGTGGACGGTAAAGATCTGAAATATGTGAAAAACTTCACTTATCTTGGGAGTAAGATAAATTGGAGCGCCTCCTTGATGACGAAATCTTTAACCGAATTGCGAAAGCAACCACTGCCTTTGGAAAACTGCGTCATCGGTTATGGAAGGACAGGGGGATACGTTTGAGAACAAAAGTACTTGTGTATAGAGCAGTTGTGCTAACATCACTGCTTTATGGATCGGAATCATGGACAGTCTATCGCAGCCACATTCAGAAGCTTGATGTCTTTCACAAAAATTGCCTTAGAACGATTTGTGGTGTCACCCTAAGAAATCGGATGTCTAATGCGGACCTATTTACATGCTGCGGTATTGGCGAAATTGAAAGCTTTTTGATGCAATCACAACTGCGTTGGGCAGGACATGTCTTACGTATGGAAGATGATAGAATACCAACAGAAGCTCAACAGTGGAAGGCAAAATGTGGGTCGACTGCTGCTTCGCTTTAAGGACAAGTTGAAGATGAATTTGACATCTACCAATATTGCTTATCGTGATTTTGAACAGCTTGCTTCTCGACGGAAGGAATGGCGATCTGACTGCCAGGCATTTCTCTGTAACTGCCATTAATCAACAGCGCGAAAGACGCGAAAAGAACATAAACATCTACAAGTATCCCAGCCGATTTTTCTCAAGATCTTCCTTCTTCAATCCATTGCAAATCTCTCGCAGGACTCAAATGCCATTTACGATTGAGTAAATGTAAGCATGCTACATCCATCGTAGACTAAACAAATTTTAAGTTGTCAAGACCTCATACGTCGAAATCGACGGGAGAGTCCATGATATATATATATATATATATATATATATATATATATATATATATATATATATATATATATATATATATATATATATATATATATATATATATAATATTTGTTTTTGTGTATTATCTATGTACGTATACGTTTCGTCCTTTATAATCGGGACTCATTAGCAAAGAGATATGACTATTCACTACTGGTCATGCGATTCGAAACCCCGGATTCCAAGTATTTTGCAACTATATCCCGACATCTAGAACCACTCGGCCAACGCTGAATGGCGAATAAATAGTGATAATTTTAACACTTTATCCGTCGGCTTGACATCATAAGAGCTTTCTACTTAATGAAAGGAACGATGCACATATAGCTAGCGACGTCATGCTGTGTAAATACTACACTTACAGTGCCCATCTAGACAGGTTTTCTAGGAGCTACAAATAATAAATATTTGTTATTGTTCATTATCTATGGACGTATACGTTTCGTCCTTTATAATCGGGACTAATCAGCATAGACATATAACTATTCACTACTGGTCGCGTAATTCGAAACCCCGGGCTCCGAGTATTTTACAGTATATATATATATATATATATATATATATATATATATATATATATATATATATATATATAAGCCGTCTAATCTAAGATATAAATGCAAGTTTCTTTTTTGTTGAACACTGTCATGACGGATAACTATAGTTGTCCGCCTGCTTAAATAGGGTTTATTTCTCATCACGTTACGTAACGGTTGGAATTGGTCTCATTGGTTAGAGCGTTCGAAATTTGAGTTAAAGGTGACTACTTCTGATGATTCCGCAAGGATGAAACGTATACGTATGTAGATAATGATTATATATATATATATATATATATATATATAGAGAGAGAGAGAGAGAGAGAGAGATAGATAGATAGAGAGAGAGAGAGAGAGAGAGAGAGAGGGAGAGAGAGAGACTGTGTCTATCAAACACAGGAAATTCGATCAAATCAAAGACATTCTCATACATAATCACTTACGCAAGAACTTTACCATCCATTCATAAAAAGACATCGTTTGTCTTTGCGTATTCTGATATTTTCTTTGTTAGCGAGTCACAACTTATCAGGGCTAGCAGTCACTCAGATTTAAGGGTTAATGAGATGAATCGATTGAGATAATAAATATTGAAGCTGTAGCGGAAATAATGAATGGAAAACTATTTACTGACATTAGATTTGAAGATTAGCACGTCGCTCTCAGTGAAGCAATCTTGTGGCAAGATAAGAAGGTTCTTGGAAATTGTTAGGCACGCGGTGAAAGAAAGGAAAGTTCTTTGCAGTAGTGATGGAAAGGCGCGTTAAGAAATAACGCAGAGGGATCTAAATAAGTTGTCATTTTTCAAAGATAATTGGAAATAAAAAATTTATATGCAAAGATGTAAAGTATTGGATCCAGGAAGGAATATTAAATGTAATAGGAAATATATGCTTCTTATATATGTCTTAAAAGTCCGATAACGTTAGAAGACGGAGAACATCACTGGAAGGGTATGGAGATTACCATAATCTTCAAGAGACTTATTATCCCTCAAATTCCAGAGAAAGACAACGACCGTTATCAACGAGTAATCAATTGTAAACGGTTGCGTCGAGAATGAGAAACGATTTGCAACGGTAATCGAAACAAACGGAGAATGCTAGAAATCTCGGGAAACTTGTTGTCACTCACCACACCACTTGTTCTTGCCAGTGAGCGATCACTGGTAGTGACTCGTGTGAGAACAGAACTCCAAGTGAGTAAGAAATAATTATGGCATATTTTTTTGTGTGTGTTTTTCCTCTTTTACTCTGTGGTTTTTAATATTCTTTTTCTAACTAGAAAAATACATCGCAAAATAAGAATATAAGCCAGATATGTGACTGTATACCTTCGTCTGACAACGTAAGGATGTGCCAAAATATTATCTTGGCCTTATTTCTCCACATTGTATGAAGTATTCCCGAAGTTTTGCCATGGAAACGTTGATAACTCAAAAACTATTTATCTGATCTGGCTGAGATTTTGCATGGTGGTTACTGTTATCAAAGAGTATCAGGTCCCTACGTCAAATTTGGAAAAATCCGAACTTAAAATTTCGTCGATATTTCGACCTTGGCCGAACCTTTCAAGGTCAATGTTATATTAGATGCGGGACTTTGTTCGTTACAATATGGGCCAAGTAGCGAGTCTCTACGATGTATAGACCCGAAGTTATCGCAAAAAGTGTTATTTTAACCTTTTCCGTGGCCTTGATCTTAACATTTGACCTAAATATCCCAAAATAAAATCAGATCTAAGTTTGACCATGACCGATATTTTGACCAAGTTTGGTGACGTTTAGTCAAGCGTTGTGAACGCTGGACTGTATACAAACAAACACACATAGTAACAAACTCGATCGAAAACTTAACCTCCTTGGCGGAGGCAATAACAGAACACACAACAATATATACATGCAAACAGGAAATACAGTGTAAATTAGCTGGCATTTATTACCGTTACACACCTCTTTAAAACGAGGTAGACAACATAATCGTTTAAGATTGTTGACCGACAATCGAAAGCTCTGTTCCGCCACACAGCTTGAGAACTAATCGTAGGAGATTTTATTGAATGTGGCAACCAGTTTGACAAAGAGAGTTATTGTGCGTAGCTATCCTTGATACTGGTAACTTAAAGAAATAATGGAGAGAAGCAATTGTTGATGACAGAAGATTCAACGAAACCCCGGATCAAAAGTATGGT
>OY744526.1:48393344-48400844 GCA_963556195.1 Sepiola atlantica | reverse complement strand
CAAACGTTATGGGAGAAAAGGGTCATTTTTTGCCATTTTGGGGGCTTTTGACCCCCTGGGAGCGCGAACTAGACTTTTTCCAAGGTCAGCGATACTCATTTTCTATTAGGAACAATGGCCTCCACATTTTGGCCAAGTTTCAGAGAAATTGAATGGATGGATGAAAAGTTATGGGGCAAAAAAGTCATTTGTTCCATTTCGGGGCCTTTTGACCCCCTGGGGGGCTAACCAGATTTTTTTTAAAAATCGGAGAATATCACTTTCTAACCTGACCAAAGTTACAACTTCATGCAAAATTTCAGAGAAATTCAATAGATGGTTGTGGAGAAAAATCCGGACGGACGGACGAACGGGCGGACGGACATGCCTCAAAACATATGTCCCCCGATTTTATAAATCGGGGGACCAATAAGGAAATAACGTGTTTCCTTTTTCACTATTTTGTTACGAAACTTTGTAATAGGGTATACATGGACCTATCAGAAAGAAAAACTTTCTTAAAGAACAGGTAAATTGATTCATCTCGAATTGTTCCGAGCATCAACTTATGGAAGTCACTTTCTCGCAATAGCAATAAATAAATCCCAAATTCATGAGAATTTTAATTTACTTCATTTTACCCATTTTCTCACTCCCAATTTGACAGTATATCTCGGGAAACTAGTCTAGGAGATGGAAAATCTTGAAATTACACAATATCCTTATCTGTTGATTCCGGCATAGTTTATTGTTTATTTGTAATTTTTCTCATTACTGCATTTAAGCAATACCAGCTAAGAGAAGGTTCATTGATTGCGCAACCATTGCTTCATTATAGATTTCTCACGGTTGGATGTTTCTATCTTCTAGGCTAGTTGCCCTACACAGGTTTAGGAGTTTAGTTTATCCTACTCATTGAACTCATAGCTGAGGAAGTCCATCTCCTGATCCTAAACAGTTATGGTGTTTGGGGAGTTTCTCTGTTCGTACGCAAATAGAAACATGTGATTGGTTAACAAAAAAGGAATAGGCAGAGTACACATTACTAAATCAGTAGTTTTTACGATGCCAATACCAGAGTTCGAATCTAACGTTAATCTAAAGGATTTTTTTTAAAAACTTGATACGCGTTTTATAAATTTAGAGAAATTAGCATAACATAATAACATAAAAAACAGTACACAAATAGTTGTAACTAGTTCACCTGTTTTGTAATAATCCGCAAGAAAATAGACATAAAGGGTATTCGACATTAGTTCAAAGCGAATTAGTTTTACTTCAAAACAACATCTCTAATGTGTGTTGTAAATAGCTGCTCCCCCCCTCCTCCGAGGAGCTGGCTATTTTATACTACAATCAGACCGACAGAGTCTTGAGCATTCTATGGCTGGCGTGGCCTTGTTCTCTGTCGGTCTTAGGTATGGTCCTGTGCAGCTCTAAGAGGTCCATCTTCCCAGGCTTTACCTTCTCGCCCTTTGAGAAGGGATTAGTTTATTGCTAATCGCCCAAGGCGCCCCTACCGGGGAATGTCGCCCAGGCTGCCCAGGCAATTTCTTTGTTCCGTCAGAGTGCTCTTCCTCTAGAGCGCTGGCTTTTCAAATTCTACTTCCCTGGCCTTGTGTCTAATCCTCCCGCCGTCGGGGGGAGATTAATAATACATTCATTGTAGTTACTTACTCTCATGCAGATACTAAGTGGCGTATTTCTTCCACGAAATTTCACAAATATTTCTTGCTATAAAACGGTAGAATCTAAGTAAATATAGTAGTGTACCAACACCGTTCAAGGAGCGGGTATAAACTAGTAAGACTAATTTAGTTTATGAATAAAATGTATCTGAGAGAAGAGTGTAGCTTCGGTAGTAGTAGTAGTAGTAGTAGTAGTAGTAGTAGTAGTAGTAGTAGTAGTAGTAGTAGTAGTAGTAGTAGATGATGATGATGATGATGATGATGATGATGATGATGATGATGATGATGATGATGATGATGATGATGATGATGATGATGATGATGATGATGATGATGATGATGATGATGATGATGATGATGATGATGATGATGATGATGATGATGATGATGATGATGATGATGATGATGATGACAAACCAGAAGTAATCTTATAGCGAAAATGCCACACATCATGACACCATTGGAGAGTTACTTTCTTATAAAGGAAGCAAAAATGATACATGAATCAAATTATAAACAAAAACACTTTCAGAAGTTATTTATATAAGACAACTAAAACAACTTAATTAATTAAAATTAATTAAAATTATTAAAATTAATTAAAATTAATTAAAATTAATTAAAGCTTAACATTGTCCTGCATTTAGAATAAGCCAATTCTACGTTCATGACATAAAACATAATCACACATGTACTTATAGGTATCTATCTGTTAGTGTGTGTGTTCGCTAGCTACTTTTAGGCTATTAGACCTAAGAACGTGTAATTTAGTATGATTGGTTCCTTTTATATACATATTGTTGCATGGCGGGAATATTTATCATTTTACATATAAGGGTGTCTCCGATGAAAATGAAGTACACACTGGCATGTGTGAACTTTTACTTTTAATTATATTTAGGGAGATGACAATGGTTACGTTGATAACAACGTGGATTGGCGATCTGGGCGTGTCAAGTTCGAATCCAGTTAGTTCCATAGCACTATTTTTACTTGGCAACCATTACGTGGTTCCTCCTGTAATAATGATTCTATTTATCTTCGTCCCACAGGGTAAGATGTGACACAAGGTCGGGAAAGTGGGAAAGAACCAGCGTTCGAGAATTTGAGCACTCTGGCTGTTTAAGAATTGCCTGGGCAGCCCCGTCAGCATTCTCCGGTAGGGGAGCCTCAGGCAGTAGGCAATAAACTTATCCTCCCCAAAAAGGGGAGGTAAAGCCTGAGAGGGTGCACCTCCTAGGACTGCACAGGAACGACAAGCAATAGACCGGCGTAAATTCAGACCCGAAGGCACGGACGATACCGGTCTATTAAGCGGGGTAAAAAGAACCCTTGTTGCTCTGCGCAAAATAATGATACCAACAGAATAAAGTCAGTCAAATAAAGGTGCGCCATGTTAATTCATACGAATTTACTAATTCTGAAGTTTTATGACCCCCAAAAATACATTGTAATTTCTTTTTGCTTTAAAGTAATTTTGGGTCCTGCGTCTAGCACTGATTAAAGAGTCCAAAAGTGTACCAGTCTAATGAACTAGTAGTCGTACCAATATTTCACTTTGTTATTTATACTTTTAATTTAGTATGCACTAAAAATGATTTTACTTGCGAAATCATTACAAATGATTTTACGATAGAAATACATTGTAAATAACTTTTCTAAAAATGATTTTACAATAGAAATGTACAAGAAATGATTTTTATTTTTAAAAATGTATAATATAAGAAATGAATTGGAAATGATTTTATGATATACATGCATGATAAAAAATATGATAAAAATGCATTGAAAAAAACTTACGATAGAAATAAATTGCAAAAGATTTTGCTATTGAAATGTATTCCAAATTGTGTAGATTTAAAAGCTTTGCAAAATGTTTAACTATAGAAATAAATTGCGAATGAGTTTACTATTGAAATGTGTTGCAAATAGTTTAGATTTAAATGCTGTGCAAATAATTAAACTATAGAAATAAATTGCAAATGATTTTACTTTAGAAATGTGTTGCAAATAGTTTAGATGTAAATGCTTTGCCAATAGTTTAAGTATAGAAATAAATTGCAAATGATTTTACTATAGAAATATCTTGAAAAAGTGTTTAGATTTAAATGCTTTGCAAATTGTTTAACTTTAGAAATAAATTGCAAATGATTTTACTATAGAATATATTGCAAATTGTTTAGATTAAAATGCTTTGCAAATAGTGGAAATAAAGAAATAAATTGCAAATTATTTTACTATAGAAATGTATTGCAAATTGTTTAGATGTTTATGCATTGCAAATAGTTTAACTATAGAAATTAATTAGAAATAATTTTACTATGAAAATGTATTGCTAATTGTTTAGATTTGAATGCTTTGCAAATAGTCGAACTTTAGAAATAAATTGAAAATGATTTTACTATAGAAATGTATTGTAAATTGTTTAGATTTAAATGCTTTGAAATAGGGGAACTATAGAAATAAATTGCAACTGATTTTACTATAGAAATGTATTGCAAATAGTTTAGATTTAAATGCTTTGCAAATAATTTAAATATAAAAATAAATTGCTAATAATTTTACTATAGAAATGTATTGCAAATTGTTTAGATTTAAATTCTTTGCAAATAGTTTAACTACAGTAATAAATTGAAAATAGTTTCACTTTAGAAATATAGCTCAAATTGTTTTGATTCAAATTCTTTGCAAAAAGTTTAACTATAGAAATAAATTAGAAATGATTTTACTATAGAAATGTATTGCAAATGGTTTAGATTTCAGTGCTTTTCAAATAGTTGAACTATAGAAATAAATTGTAAATAATTTCACTTTAGTAATGTATTGCAAATAGTTGAACTTAAGAAATAATATGCAAATTATTTTACTATATAAAAGTATTGCAAATGGTTTATATTTAAATGCTTTGCAAATAGTGGAACCATAGAAATCAATTGAAAATTATTTTACTATAGAAATGTATTGTAAATTGTTTAGATTTTAATGCTTTGCAAATAGTTGAACTTTATAAATAAATTGAAAATTATTTTACTATAGTAATGTATTGCAAAAAGTCTAGATTTAAATGCTTTACAAATAGTTTAACTATAGAAATAAATTTAAAATGATTTTACTATAGAAATGTGTTGCAATTTGTTTAGATTTAAATGCTTTGCAAATAGTGGAACTATAGAAATAAATTGCAAATGATTTTACTATAGAAATGTAGGGCAAATGGTTTAGAATTAAATGCTTTGTAAATAGTGGAACTATAGAAATAAATTGCAAATGATTTTACTAAGAAAATGTATTGCAAATTGTTTAGATTTAAATGCTTTGCAAATAGTTTTACTATAGAAATAAATTGCAAATGATTTTACTATAGAAATATCTTGAAAAAGTGTTTAGATTTAAATGCTTGGCAAATTGTTTAACTTTAGAAATAAATTGCAAATGATTTTACTATAGAATATATTGCAAATTGTTTAGATTAAAATGCTTTGCAAATAGTGGAAATAGAGAAATAAATTGCAAATGATTTTATTATAGAAATGTATTGCAAATTGTTTAGATTTTTATGCATTGCAAATAGTTTAACTATAGAAATTAATTAGAAATCATTTTACTATGAAAATGTATTGCTAATTGTTTAGATTTGAATGCTTTGTAAATAGTAGAACTAAAGAAATAAATTGAAAAAGATTTTACTATAGAAATGTATTGCAAATTATTAAGATTAAAATACTTTACAAATGGTGGAACTATAGAAATAAATTGCAAATAATTTTACAGTTGAAATGTATTGCCAATTATTTAGATTTAAATGCTTTGCCAATACTTGTACTATAGAAATAAATTGAAAACGATTTTACTATTGAGATGTATTTCAATTTTATTAGATTGAAATGCTTTGCAAATAGTGGAATTATAAAAAATAAATTCCAAATGATTTTACTATTGAAATGTATTGCAATTTTTTTTTTATTTAAATGCTTTGCCAACTTTTAAACTATAGAAATAAATTGAAAACGATTTTACTATAGTCATGTATTGCCAATTGTGTAGATTTTAATGTTTTGCAAGTAGTTGAACTTTAGAAATTAATTTAAAATTATTTTACTATAGAAATGTATTGCAAATAGTTTAAATATAGAACTAAATTTTAAAAGATTTTACTATAGAAATGTATGGCAAATAATTTAGATTTAAATGCATTGCAAATAGTTTAACTATAGAAATTAATTAGTAATCATTTTACTATAGAAATGTATTGCCAATTTTTTAGATTTAAATGCTTTGCAAATAGTAGAACTATAGAAATAAATTTCAAATGATTTTACTATTGAAATTTATGGCAAAGTGTTTAGATTAAAATGCTTGGCAAATAGTTTAACTATAGAAATAAATTGAAAATGATGTTACTATAGAAATGTATTGCAAATTGTTTAGATTTAAATGCTTTGCCAATAGTTGAACTATAGAAATAAATTGCAAATGATTTTACTATAGAAATGTATTGTAAATGGTTTAGATGTAAATGCTTTCCCAATAGTTTAAGTATAGAAACAAATTGCAAATGATTTTACTATAGAAATGTATTGTACATTGTGTAGATTTTAATGCTTTGAAAATAATTTTGCTATTGAAATAAATTGAAAATGATTTCACTTTAGAAATGTATCGCAAATTGTTTTGATTAAAATGCTTTTCAAATGGTTTAACTATGGAAATAAATTGCAAATAATTTTACTATAGAAATGTATTGCAAATTGTTTAGATTTAAATGCTTTGAAAATAGTTAAACTATACAAATAAATTGAAAATCATTTTACTATAGAAATATATGTCAAATGATTTAGATTTAAATGCTTTGCCAATAGTGGAACTATAGAAATAAATTGAAAATAATTTTACTATTGAAATGTATTGCAAATTGTTTAAATTTAAATGGTTTGCAAATAGTTTAACTATAGAAATAAATTGAAAATAGTTTTACTATAGAAATTATTGCAAATTGTTTAGATTTAAACGCTTTGCAAATAGTGGAACTATATAAATAAATTGAAAATTATTTTACTATAGTAATGTATTGCAAAAAGTCTAGATTTAAATGCTTTTCAAATAGTTTAACTATAGAAATAAATTGCAAATTATTTTACTATAGAAATGTGTTGCAAATGGTTTAGATTTAAATGCTTTGCAAATAGTTTTACTATAGAAATTAATTGAAAATGATTTTACTATAGAAATGTATTGCAAATTGTTTAGATATAAACGCTTTGCAAATAGTGGAACTATATAAATAAATTGAAAAATATTTTACTATAGTAATGTATTGCAAAAAGTCTTGATTTAAATGCTTTACAAATAGTTTAACTATAGAAATAAATTGAAAATAATTTTACTATAGAAATGTGTTGCAAATGGTTTAGATTTAAATGCTTTGCAAATAGTTTTACTATAGAAATAAATTGAAAATGATTTTACTATAGAAATGTATTGCAAATTGTTTAGATATAAACGCTTTGCAAATAGTGGAACTATATAAATAAATTGAAAAATATTTTACTATAGTAATGTATTGCAAAAAGTCTTGATTTAAATGCTTTACAAATAGTTTAACTATAGAAATAAATTGAAAATAATTTTACTATAGAAATGTGTTGCAAATTGTGTAGATTTAAATGCTTTGCAAATAGTTGAACTTTATAAATAAATTGAAAATTATTTTACTATAGAAATGTATTGCAAAAAGTCTTGATTTAAATGCTTTACAAATGGTGGAACTATAGAAATAAATTGAAAATTATTTTACTATAGAAATGTATTGCAATTTGTTTAGATTTAAATGCTT
>OY744526.1:48353344-48388344 GCA_963556195.1 Sepiola atlantica | reverse complement strand
GCTCTATTCAATATATTGAGCTTTATATTATCACGATACATCGCTTATCTTTAATTTAATATTAATATATATATATATATATATATATATATATATATATATATATATATATATATATATATATAAGAGGTTGATGTAGTTTGCATTAAGAATTATTTAATGTATATATAAAGGTAATTCATATAAAGCAATGCAATGCAGAAGTGTAACGGATAAACACGAACTGAAACAAATTATAACATATAACATATTAAGCCAGTCGTAATATATATATATATATATATATATATATATATATATATATATATATATATATATATAGTAAGCAATGAAAATATATATGGCAATCAAGCTACACAGAGGCTCCCGCGTTTCATCCCCGGGGGGAATCTTCAGGCTAAATTAGGCATGGTGGTGATGAAATTTAGCCTGAAGATTCCCCCGGGGATGAAACGCGGGAGCCTCTGTGTAGCTTGATTGCCATATATATTTTCATTGCTTACTACCTAGCTCTACTTACGTATCGAGCACTTTTGACGTAAATACTGAAAACTGATACATAAAAAATTATATTTCCTTGTAATATTTTATGTGGATACATGAAGTACTAATATTATATATATATATATATATATGGTAAAATGAAAAAGGAAAACCAAAAACTGGATGTTTTTTATGTGTACATCAACGTTTCGTCTTTATTTATAAGACTTCATCAGGATGATGATATAGGGAAAAGATATCATGCAAGCACAGATACATGTAGGGTAGACATGTTGGGAAGAAAAATAAAATAAAATGAAAAATAATGGCAGCGTCTTGCTGGACGTCCGTACTTGTTAGAGAATGAAAATGAGTGGGAGAAAAAAGGGGAAGGGTGGAGGGAGCAAGGACTACTGTGGCTGGCGATGAGAGAAAGAGGTGGGGGATGAGCAGGGGTAAAATGGATGGCAGAGAGAGATTGGAGGAAGAGGGGGAGGGGGTGTTTGACCAGATGGCTGTGGTCGAGATAACCCCCTTAGCGGTGTATTGGCCTGCCTCTTTTTAGAATTCTTAGAATCCGGTCCTTTCAAATATAGACTACCTCCTAACATCGAATACTTTAGATACATAGATGATATTTTAATTTTCCTCCCCACAGACACACAAATCATTCATGTTAAGGATAAACTCAACACAGTAGAACCCTCCATAAAATTCACCCATGAGACTGAAATAAACGGCTCTATTCCCTTCCTTGATACTCTTATAATTAAGTCCAACAATAAACTAGAATTTAAGGTACACCGCAAAAACACTCACAAAAATGACTACATACATTTCTACTCCCACCATCATAGCAAGATCAAAACAGGTATAATTATAGGCTTCTTCCTACGCGCCCTTAGAATATGTAGCCCCCCACACATAGATGAAGAAATAAAATACATTTTTAATTCCCTAAAAACATTGCAATACCCCACACATTTCATATTAAATGCCAAGAAAAAAGCCTTCCAAATATTCTCCAGAAACACCACACAAAAAAATCAAACCCCTAACACCTCTCTCATAGACAGACCCCTTCTCCTACCCACGCATTCCAATAACACATCCATATGCAACACGCTCAACAAACTAGGCATTCCAATAGTACAAACCACTTCTCAATCCATAAAACAAACTTTAAACACATCCAGACATTTCCAAAAAACACCCACATCCCATGCCGGCTTATACACTGTCCCTTGCAATGATTGCCATCAATTCTACGTGGGAGAAACACAACGTGAATTAAAGAAACGATTAAATGAACATAAAAGGGACATAAAAAACAACAACCCTCTTAGTGCCCTTTTCTCCCATGCTCTAGAATATGGTCATGCATTCAAATTTGAACAAGCCAAAATCACTAAACACATCCACAACAAATCTCGGCGAAGATTATTGGAAACTGCCCTCATCACATCCTCCACTACCATCAAGCAGCGAAATGGTTTCTTTAACCTATCACCCTTAATAAGCAAGATCATCCTCACAGAACAAAGTCTTTTGCCTGATCATGGCTAACTTTTATTTTCATCTCTAACCTTATGACACTCTTCTATTCACCCACACCCTTCCTTCTTCTCCCTGAATCTTTCTCTTATTTTTCCTCACTTTTTTCCCTCACATTTTTAATACTACAGTCCAAATAAACTTTCTCATGTTCCAAATATTTCAAATATTCCTCACCCACCCTTTCAATCACCCCCCTCCCCCACCCACTCCAATCCCTCACTCATTGCTATCATTTTCCAAATATTTCAAATATTTCACACCCTATCACGACAAATCCTCCCTCTTCCCCCTCTCATCTATTTTCTCCCATACCTCTTCTTAAATTCCCTCATTTTCTCCAAACGCTCTCTAAGACCATAACTTTCGCCCATCCACCAAAATCACAGCCCCCCCTCCCTCTCTACCCATCCCCATTTTCCCTGCATACACCCCCCACACACAAACATTCCAACTCACTCTTCCCCTTCAATCTCGACCACAGCCATCTGGTCAAACACCCCCTCCCCCTCTTCCTCCAATCTCTCTCTGCCATCCATTTTACCCCTTCTCATCCCCCACCTCTTTCTCTCATCGCCAGCCACAGTAGTCCTTGCTCCCTCCACCCTTCCCCTTTTTTCTCCCACTCATTTTCATTCTCTAACAAGTACGGACGTCCAGCAAGACGCTGCCATTATTTTTCATTTTATTTTATTTTTCTTCCCAACATGTCTACCCTACATGTATCTGTGCTTGCATGATATCTTTTCCCTATATCATCATCCTGATGAAGTCTTATAAATAAAGACGAAACGTTGATGTACACATAAAAAACATCCAGTTTTGGGTTTTCCTTTTTCATTTTACCATCACGTCGGATTACCTTCATCCTTCTCTTCCCATATATATATATATATATATATATATATATATATATATATATATATATATATATATATATATATATATTGTATTAATAAAACGGTGGAAACTACATAACTCATTTCACCGTTATATGACTTAATTTTTTTCAGTTCGTATTTATTCGTTACACCTCTGCACTGTATTACCTTCTATCAATTACCTTTATTTATATATATATATATATATATATATATATATATATATATATATATATCAGAAAATAACTCTGTTAGTTGAACATTTAATACAAAACAAAAGTTTTTAAATCGTTATATAGATTCACTTTACGAAAACTTGGTCACGTGGCTTGCAAAATTAAACAATCGTGAATTTATTTCGTTTGTTTTTATATTGTTCTTTATTCAATACCTTCAAAATATGATCATTTTTGTCTTTTTTTCGCTAATCTAAAACAAGATCTATCCAATAAATCGGTGTAGTTGCCGGAAAATAATGCTAATTTCTCTTTGTTTTGGGAACACAATCAACCGTAATAAACTTGTCATTAGTCTATGAACTTTAACTCGAGCCCGGAATAACCTTCTATCCGCCAATATAAATACTTCAAGATTAGTTCACTTCATAAAAAAATGTGGAATCAATTTACAAGTAATCATACGAGATGCCGCAATGGCACTCACTGCAAAAATGGCTTTAAATATGGCTATTAGAGCCACATTTAATCTGCTATAATATGCAATGCAACACATGCAATTTCCTTTTTACTGTTATTTTCTTTTCCACCGACGGACTCATAACCGAGAGAAACTTAATTATGTCTTTTATTTGTCACTTTTTCAGTTTGTATTAATCTGATTACACACACACACACACACACACACACACACATATATATATATATATATATATATATATATATATATATATATATATATATATATATATATATATATATATATATATATATAAGTCAATGAGAAATAATTAGACCTGCAAATGGAAGCAAATCAATATCTTCAGTTGTTCAGAACAAGGAGCATTTAGTGAATAAAAATATTTATTTTTCTTCTCTTTCATTCCTTAAGCCATGCTTTTCAAAGATTAAAATCTTATCATCAGAGGAAGTTAATGATTGATAAGTTGACAGGTGAGGACTGTCAATATTCGAAATTTGAAAAAGTTTTTTAAAAGTGTTAAAGTTCAAACGGGTATGATCTAATGTAAATGAAAATCACCAAAAACGGAAATCCAAGTAGTATGGAGTTCAGATATATTGGTAAATCCAGAAAAATCTGTGTAGAAATCCAACGACGACGATTCCACCCAAGTCTGTAGTCCTTGGAGGGGGGGGATCAGATACAATTGGCCATGTTGAGAAAACGCAATTCTTCATGTTTTCTATTAAACAGATTCAAAGGCAAAAGCAACAAGTTCTCAATAAAACCCAAGACGAACTGTTGTATTGTATGAAAATTACTTGGGATTGTGGGATAGGAGAAAAAAAGAGAGAGAGAAAACAGAACAAAATGGAGAGACAGAAGGGGGTGGGGTAGGAACCAAAGAAGAAAAGAAAAAAGAAAAGAGAGCGAAAAGGGAAGGCAATCCGACAGGTAGGGGGTAGGGGGTTAAAAGGGGCCAGATATTTAGGCAGAAGAGGGAGAAGAAAAAGAAAAATAAATTCCAGGATGGCCGAATCATAAAATGTTTAGTTAAATGGCCAAATTTCTGGTCAGCACGGTGAAAGTGGGTTCCCGTGGGGTTTAAAGGTTTAGATTGAATACAGATAAGCTTCAAGGGCTAGTTCTCAGAGAAGATTTTGCTAAGATAATTAGATTGTTGGTAGGAAATCAGGAATATATGGCGATAGGACGACAAAGGAAATGATATGAATAGATAAAACTAAAACTTGGGTGGGAAAATGGGGACAGGGTGTTATGGGGGTGTAAGAAGTAAAAGAAAAGGAAAAAATACTGGTGTCGCTAGTTAAGTTAATCAAACAAGAAAGGAGAAATGTCTGTGTTATTATGATGGCTTTGAAAACCTTAAGGTCTCGATGGATTTCTTTGCGAAGGAAAAGGGTAGTGCTGAGGGATTTCGAAATGATTGTCATTCTATAAATAAATCGACAATGTAGGTGGTCAAAATAGGGAAAAGAGGGGAGGGGTGTTTAAGCAGATACAGAGCAAATTAATAAAAAAGAAATAATAGTAAAGGATTGTATTATAAATGTGCAGTGTGCGTTGTTTCACTATAGAATTTAATTGTCGAATATTATTTTAATGAAAATGCATAGTAATCGATTTTACTACATATTTGCATTGTAAGTGAATGCACAGCAAAGAATTTGTATAGAAATTAATTGTACATTATATTATTATGGAATTGAGTTGTCAATCGGTTTGTATAAAACTTCATGGTAATTACTTTTGAAAAAGATTTGCATTACAAATGACTTTAGAAAATGAATAGTGGATGATTTTATTAAAGAAATATAACGGCGATTGATCATTTATAGACAACTGTGGATTTTACTGCAGACTGGCATAGCAAATAACTATCCCACTAAATGCATAGTAAACAATGTTATTATAGAAATGCATTGGATATTACCTAACCATAGAATTGCAATGTAGATTAGTTTAATATAACTATACGCAGTGGTTGACTTTATTACAGATTTAGATTGTAAATAACTGTACAATGTAAATGCATTGGAAATAGTTTAATTATAGAAGAGCATTCGACATTGCTTTTCTACAGAATTGCATTGTAGATTAGTTTACTATGATTATATGCAGCTGTGGACGTTACTAAAGATTTGCATTGCAAATAGCTTTACAATATAAATGTGTAGTAAATAATTTTATAAAAGAAATGCATTCGACGTTATTTTACTATAGAATTGCTTATAAATTGTTTCATTGTCAAAATTCATATTCACTGTAAAACTTTTACTTCATATTTTTATATTTCAAATGACTTTACAATGTAAATAAGTAGTAACGGATTTCATTGTAGAAATGCAGTGTGCATTATTTTACTGTAGATTTGCATTTTAAATTGTTTGTTATAACGATTTATAGTATAGGATTTTGTAAATGATTTCACACTGTAAACGCATAGAAAAGGGGTGTATTATAGAAATGCTTCGTCCATTATAGAAATACATCACCATTATAGAATAAAGCTATTTATTAGAATAAAAGAACACTTTTTAATCGATGCCTCATAACCGTGCATCTAATCAGTCTGCATAATTAATATCTAAAGGCATCGATGAGAAATAACTTTTTATTTCCACTTACCTGTAATCCCAAAAAGGGAAGGTGTTTTGTCTTTCTCGCTTCTTGTCCGATTTCTTACCATAAGTTCTCATTACATACATTTCCATTGTTTTTGTCGATTCTTGAACTTAATAGATTCGAAAATGTATTAATTGCTTCTTCTTTTTTTTTTTTATTATTTCATTTGTAAAGGAGTTTATTGTGAACTCCGGGATTAAAAAAGTAAATAAATCCTACGTGTCGCCTGATGGTGATTATAGTTCAAAACAAGAATTTTGGATCGATAAAAAAATTATTTTTCTTTTTCTATTACTATCTATTTTTTTTAGAGATATATTATCAAAAAAGATTTTGATTACAATTTTTCTTCTTTTTCCTATTCCTCTTCTTCTTTTTCTTCTTCTTCCTTCCCTTCCGTTCTCTTTTTCGTTTATTTTATTCTCTATCTTCTTTCTTTTCGCTACTCCTCTTTCTTTTTCCTTCTTCTTCTTTCCCCCTTTATCCTTTTCTTCCTCTTCTTCTTCTCTTTCTCTATCTTCTACATATATTCTTCTTCTTTTTTTTCTTCTTTTTCTTCTTCTTCTTCTTCTTCTTCTTCTTCTGATTCTTTTTCTCTCCTTCTTATATCACTTGCACCGCCTTTTCTTATTCTCTTTCTTCTTCTCTATCTCCTTATTTTATTTCTTCTCTTTCTCTTCTTCTTTTTATTCTTCCTCTTCCTTCCTCAACTCCTCCTCCCCTTCCGTTTATTCTCTTGTTCCTTATTTCACTCTTTCTTCTTCCTCCTCCCCTTCCTCTTCCTCCTTCTCCTCTTCTTCTTCTTTTTCTTTTTCTTCCAATGTAAACAACCCTCTTTGCCTAACGATCGACAATAATACCTATTTACCCTTCTGACCCGCCCTTTCTCTCAACGAATCGACAATAATAAAAAATCGTCGATACCCAAAACATAAAGAAAGAGATAACGAAAAAAAATCACTGCAAAATTATCTTCCTAGAATAAATGTATTGATCATTCATTATTTTATCACGGATTTGTTTCTGTGATTACACTTCTTTTTTTTTATCTTATCTCTCCATCTTTGTGGCTGGATGCTGCGTTCGCGGAGATGGCTTGTTTACAACATCGATCTTATAAGTCCAATATTTTCGATCTTTCCGATAGAGATAACAAAAGAAACAATACTTTCTTTTATCAAATACACCTTTTTCTATACGTACACATGTACGGGCACCTGTTCTAAAAAAAGGGGGCTAAAAAGGGTAAATCCTGTAAACAAACTTGTTGTTACCATGGATACACCAATTAATAAAATGTTGCCACTGTAGTGATTTATCGATTGATATTTTTTACAGAAAAAAAAAACAATTCTGTTTAGATGAATTTTATAAAAAAATAATGGTTACCGGATGTTTCCAGAATGTTAGTAGAGGAATGTATACGCACTGGTGCCGTGGTTTACGCACTTATGTAATGGTATACTATTTAGCCACGTGGTTACTGTTGTTTCGTAGGCATAACGTAAGTAAAAGACGTCTTATTAGTAGTTGCGAGAGTTGAACGTCGAGGCGTCCATTGTGTTGGTATGTTGTCATGATCACCAAGCAGCCGGGCGACTAACCTTTATTGACACTTGGCGTGTTCGTTATTATTGTTTAAATAAACTTTGTCGTGTGCGAAAGTGTGGCATTTTTGTGCAGCCTTTAAAGTAGTGTTGGCCGGTTGTTGGCTTTTCCGGCATTTTGGCTAAGATCAAAGTGTAGTATCTGTTCCGTTGGATACTGCACGCCTGTCCTGTGCAGTTCTAGGAGGTCCACCCTCCCAGGCTTTGCCTCCCCTCTTTGGGGAGGAGTAAGTTTATTGCTTACTGTCTGAGGCGCCCCTACCGGGGAATGCCGACGGGGCTGCCCAGGCAATTTTTAAATGGCCAGAGTGCTCACCTCTCGAGCGCTGGCTTTTCAAACCCCACTTTCTCGACCCGATCTTGGGTCACATCTTACTTGTGGGAGTAAGATAAAACTGGCCTTGTGCCTAACTCCTGGGGAGGAGTAAATAAAGCCTGTCCTGTGCAGTTCTAGGAGGTCCACCCTCTAAGGCTTCGCCTCCCCTCTTTGGGGAGGAGTAAGTTTATTGCTTACTGTCTGAGGCGCCCCTACCGGGGAATGCCGACGGGGCTGCCCAGGCAATTTTTAAATGGCCAGAGTGCTCACCTCTCGAGCGCTGGCTTTTAACCCCACTTGTGGGAGTAAGATAAAACTGGCCTTGTGCCTAACTCCGCGAGGAGTAAATAAACATCTTCTGCCAAAAGCGTACTATGTTTTATATACGATTATAGTTCAATTTGTTTTGTTGGCTTATATTTCGTAAACAAATAGTCAGTAAAAGATCGTTTTTATTTAGCCTTGATAGATGCTATCATCTTGATACGATGCAGAAACGTATCTGTAATTTGATTGGGCACACCCTTTCTTCTTCTCTGCACCCTCTCTCTCTCACAGATATGTTGTTGCTAGTCTCAGTCTTTTCTATAAATACTATGATGGCATGTGTTTATCAGAATTTAGTGATCTATTCCCTGCTTCTTTTGTTCCGGCTCGTTTAACTCGTTGGTCTAGTGGCCTCCATCAATTTGCTGTTTTGATACTTCATTGTAATATAGCTTCTTATTCCAATAGCTTCTTTCCAAGAACTGTAGGCTTGTGGAACTCTCTTCCTGCTGACCGTTTTCCTCCTACCTATAGTCTTAGTCTTTTCAAGACCAAGGCCAATAGGCATCTCCTGTCTTTGCGATAATCATATTTGTTCTTGTTAGCTCCTTACATCAAGTGGCTTCATGCCTTGTCTGGAACGATTTCCGTTAAAAAAAAAAATTTGGGATCATAGTGGACCTGAGAGTAACAGCAATGAAGGGAGGGCCTTACATTTCTCAACGTCCCCAAATTAGAGTCTCACCACGGGATACAGTTTTAGGTCATATCCAGGACAGTTTAAAGTACTGTTTCAGCCAGCTGTTAATCTATTATAAAATTAAAGCTGAATTAATCAACGCTTGTTTCCCTAAAGCTTTTTCCTATATATTTTAATCACAGAAAATACATGCTAAAATATTTCTCAGTTTGAGGATCGAGTTATGTTTGAAAATAACTTCATGCTAATTGTTCTAATTCGCCATAATTCGCAATTAACTAACCAGATGACTCATCTCTTACTACGTGTCTGTCTATCACTCTCGCCCCTCATACTCTATGTTGTTTGATCTCCCCCATCGCTTTTATTTCATATGCTATACCCCATTTTTGCTTCTCTCTCTCTCTCTCTCTCTCTCTCTCTCTCTCTCTCTCTCTGTGTTCCTTTTCCACTTCGTCTCCGCTTCCTTTAAACTCCTACCCTCTCTTTTTATATTGGCGAAGAGATACAATGAGTAAAGAGTAGTAATTATATTTAATCAGTAGTTGGATAGAGAAAGAGATTAGAGAGAGAGAAAAGAGGGTAAAGTGAAATAGAGATATATAACGAGCAGAAAGAGACTAATTTTAGATTTTGTCTTTTAATTCTTTTAAATTTAACTGGCTTTGCAAACTTAGTTGTTCCCGATTCAAATAATCTAATCAGAGCTTAATGGGTGACCCAACGGGTCACAGTTTTTTTTTCTGGTATATTACTAAAATGCTTAAATATGCACATGTTTGTAGGTGGCATTGAATTTTAAACTAATCTTAATTATTTTTTAAATATGTTTTTTTTTATCCGATGTCAGAAAGCGGTAAACAAATTTTAAATGTTGGTTAAAGCTTTCTTTTATGATTAATTTTTTAAACTTGTATTGAATATAGAAACAAAAAGAATCAAATAGATCTTTGCGAAGTGTGATTTTCACTTTTTGTTTCAGATAGATAGATAGATAGATAGATAGATAGATAGATAAGGATTTTTATAGATATAACCATTCTAAGAATTATTTCTAGAAAATGCTTCATTGTGTATAGATTTTGTTGGTTGAAATCTCCAAGTGAAACCCGCAAAAGAATAAAGAAAGTTTCGTAACTCTTCACTACCGGAGATATAAAATTATTGTGGCCGCTCATGTCTGTGTCAAAATTATGCAACAAGCTAAGAAAACGATGAGATATCAAGTTACCAATCGATTTTGTAACATTAATATTTTCTGAAGATATCTATCTTGTGCATTTAAAGAAAAACAAATAAACAAATAATAAAAGTATGAAATAACTCGAGAAAATCAAGGCATGTTGCGTTATTCATTCTTGAAAATTGCACGAGCAGATTGAAAGCTGTGTAGCAGTTACCTCCTCCTTTCAAAACATAACTGCACCGGTTGGCCGTTATGTGTTGCTTTTTCACCGACAGGTGGTGCTGAAAAGCGACACCAGAGTTATCTGCCCTTTGATGCAATCGAAAAATCACCCTCTTTTCTCTTCAACTGGCCTCGGCAAAGCAACAACAAACACACGTTTCTTCCGTCAACACGTGGTCAAACAACGGTAAGAGTTCTCAACTCATTTTCTTTGTGTACATCTTTCAAAGACTTTTCCCACGACTCACTTCTACACATACGCATTTCAAGAACTGTTTCTTATCGACACACATACACACACCACACACCTCATCATTCCACATTACACACACGTTTAATAAACCTTATTTGAACTACCTCCTTTTGTCTGTTAATTATTACTCTGTCTTTGCATGCAACATTGCTTGATTTAACGTACACGCTCTTAATCGGGGGACACGACCCTCGATCCGAACAGCTGTGTGTGTGTTGCTTAGTAGATAGTGATGTATTCAAGAAACTCCTGCTCAGAACCCTGAAGCCTATGTTACACTGTTTATTTTATAATATCTTTAAGCAGAAGCCACGATTTTTTCCCCTACATTATACAAAAAAAATATCGGAAGATTTATGCTACGTTGCATTCGAGATACAATCTTATACCGTCTGACTGTGTGTTTGTCTGTTTGTTCGGCGGTACAATTGAAAACAAAGCCCTATACCAAGATAAAACATGACATTTTTCGAGTAAAATTTTACGCGACATCCGATGATTTGTATTAGGTGGGTTTGCCATGATAATGTCGGGTCTGCGTTGGGGTCAGATATCCAACAACAGTACATGCCACGTTTTACCGTATTTTCTTGAAAATTGAAAATATTGAAATTAAAAAATAAGAATGAAAATAGTATTGTGTGGGGTTCGTCGTTCATTTCACGGAAACATGCATGCTTTACTTATCTATATGTATATGAACTTTGGTATGTGTATATTTTTATATATATTTTTTACAAGATTCACTCCTAAACTAATTAACCGATCATTATGAGTTTTGTAACACAGCTTCTAGGCGTGAAAGTGGGTAATGTGGTCAATATTTAGTTTAATTTAGGATCATGCATAGTGGGCAATAAGCGGATGGAAGCCCTTCGTGAAAAGTCAGATGTTCATGTATTTGACATAAATTAATGAATATTCCCAACTTTCAGTTTCTTTGGTATATTAGAAAGAGTTTTTAGAAGCATGATATGGACACAACCTCCCATTTAAACATTCAAATATTTATCATTTGTATTAAAGTTGATCCATAGTCATTAGAAAGAAATCAAGCAAGATTCCCTGAATTAACATTTCTTCTTGAGCTTAAGCCTTACATTTTAAACATTTTCTAGAATCAAACTGATTTAATGGATTTGGATCAAAATTGCAATAAGGATTCTAAATATTGCGTTCAATAACATTAATTTTTTATTTGTGACATGAAAGTGGTGCAACATTTTAATCTATCTGGGTAAGATATTCTTCTTGTGTGTATGCATGTATGTATGTATATATATATATATATATATATATATATATATATATATATATATATATATATATATATATATATATATATATGGAGTAAGGTGCACGATAATTCATGAAAAAAAAACGTCGTGATAGACAAAATGTGTGAAAAAAATGGCTAACGGAAAACAAGTTAAAGTGCAGGAGAAAAACAAAGACAAAAGATTTTGACCGGTTTCGTTCTGTTGGAGAACATCTTCAGAAATGAAGATAATAAAATAGTTTTACTTTGAGAGCACATACATGGGATGAGGAGAGGATGATCTGATTGGACCATATGAAGAAGAACTTAGGTGATGTTGAAATATGACGGGTGGGTGGCACATTCTTCTATGTTTCTTATTCTTCTGTTTATATTTCTATTTATTTTCTTTCTCTTTTTTATTTTCACACCTAATGAGCTAGTGTGGAGAAGGTGGTGGGAGAGGGGGAAAGGCGACAAGAGTGGGATAGTACGAGTAGCTGACCAGGGTGAACAAGTGGGAGTGGGCATGAAATTGATACATTGGACGCCAGAACCCAAAGATTAATCAGAATGAATTGGGGATAAGTCTGCTAGTTTATCACACATTAGGTTTTTAAAGAGTAATAAAAGGTCTTACACACGACAATCTATATATGTGTACACATATGTATCTATATATATATATATATATATATATATATATATATATATATATATATATATATATATATATACATACATATGTATACATGGGGTGAGATGTTTTGTCCACCACGGCACTTCACTTTCATGAATTATCATGTATCTTTTTCCTGGAGGTGTGTTTTCCTTACCTGTAATCAAACAACCATTATTTCCCCTTTGTGTCCCATTTTTGTACACTGTCTAAACTGGTTTGCTTTATTCATACTCCTATTCGCGTCATCCTCTCAAATTTGCTGTACAACTGGGAGTGTTCAATTCTATGGCCCTGATGCTGGTTGCTAGCTTCTAAGTTAGTGTGTATACACTGTGCTGATAAAGTGACTCGATATTAATAAAAACTCATATCGTCTCAGAAACGATCGTACATAAGCTGTTGTTCATGTTTAATTCTTGGGGCGTAAATAAAAAAAATCATATCGTAATTACGTTTAGCTAAGATATGTATCACACTGTAGTACCCGGTTGTGGGCATGCAGATGGCTCTGTATCTTCGGTTTATTTTTACAGTTCTTGCCACAGGTATGACACACCAGACCACTTGCTTTCGTTTGTACATCGCTATGTTCTACTGCTTTGCACTTGTGTTGCTTTTTTGCTGTCTTGAGATCTTATGTGACTCAGTATACCAGCCCTCAACAAACAGGTTCTATCACATGAATCACACACATGGTCGGGCTTAAATGTGTCCGAGGCGCTCAACAGTTGTCTTCTGACTACGCATAATGCGCACTTCTATGCCAGACGCAAAAATTCGCTATAGAACAGTAGTGACTGGTGTTAGCGTTTGCCGTTTATAATCTTCCTAATGGCATGCCTTCCTATGGCCTTGATGTGTCGGCGGTAGGTAGTCCATGTCTTCGAGGAATACAATAGTATAGACAATACATTATCCGTACACATTAAACTTTGCTTTGATGGTGAAGGCTCTGTCCGACCATGCACACTTTTCAAGTCTGCCGAGCCTTTTCAATCTTTAGAAGTATCTCGGAGTCTAGGGATCCATCTCAGAAGAGAGTTCTTCTAAGATATACAAACGAGTCAACTACACTTAATCTGAATCTTTTGATGTAGATGTTAGGTTCGAAATACTGAATCCTGGTGAAGTGGTGAGCATTACTTTTGTTTTCTTCAGATTGATAGTGAATCCGAAAATAGTGCATGTTCGGGAGAAGAGCTCCATGATCACCAGCATATCCTCCTCGGTGTGGGCAACGAATTCCGCATCATTGGCATAGAGAAGCTCCTACACGAGAGCGTGGAAGGTCTTGGACTTTGCATTCAAGTATTGTTTAATTTATTACGAGGAACAAGAGTCATGGTAGATTCTTATAGGTTTATGAAGGAATAAAACAAAAAGAGAAAAAGAAGAAGGGAAGATGGTTTCTGTTGATGGAAACAATACTGGAACTTTGTTACGTCATATACTTTTCTCAAGTGACACCCTATTCAATGCAACAATATCTTGATCAAGTAGTAGACTTTTCTCCAACAACACCGTTTTCAATACTGATCTCTGAAACAACATGCTCGCCACTGGAACTTCGTTACGTGGTATACTTTTTCTCGACAACACTGGTTTCAATACTGGTCTCTATCGCTTAATGACCTTTGAGCGCTAAAACGCCTTCTCTCAATTTCCATTGAGCACGTTTTTTTTTATCGATGGCAAAGCACGCCGGTCACACGTGTTCGATACGTATGACTACTCTCGTTGCAGCGTGCACTTGTTCTTTCTCACATCTGCTTTCTATACGCTAGGCAAAGACGCGCGAATTGTAAAGTGGCGATAAGCTAAGTGAATGCTGTTTCCACTATTCGATCCGAGTTCTGGCTCATCAGGTTCGCCACAGTTTCAGCTGTGACATGTTTATTCTTAAGCTAAATAAACTGAAACTTAATAAAAATGTCTATCTCCTCGACCTGGACATTAACTCACAGGGCAGATTTTCAAAACTAAATCTATTAACCAATTGTATTTTTTGCTAATAGAGTAATATATTTTCGGAACAACCTGCCAGATCAGATTCATAACAGCAATCGCGTAGAAAAAAAAACGACTAAATTGGGGGAATTCAAAAATGATAAAAAAAACGAAATTAAGAGGAAATATTTTTGAAGTTATCGGATGAAATATTTAATAAAATCGTAACTGTATATTAATAATATTGTAGATGTTGTGTGTATTTTTTTTTTTTTTTTAGGGTGGAGTTGATGATGAGTCCCTATGTACCTGCCTCCCTACAAGGGTAGATTTAGACATAAGGTCGATTTTTAATGTGAGGAAAATCCAGCTCCACAAAATGAGGCACTCTGGATTAGGGATATAAATTAAGATAACCTCAGTCTTGAACAGAACAAAATGAAGTGTAGTATCAAAACAGATACTACTCTTTCATCCTAATCAAATGCGGGGGGGGTACTCAAAGAGGCACAACAAACAAATAAATAAACAAAAGGTTTCAAAGATTAATAAATCTAACACTATATATGGTATTCTATTGCAGGTTTCCATAGTGTACTTGGGGATTCGACAACGGACCAAACCGGGGGGATTGCCCCTTACTCTTCTCCAACGAATGTTGTCTGGTCTCTATGTTGGTCCTACAACGTTTATACATCACTAGCTGTTACTTCCGTCACAGACGGATTCATATTTATTTTTTATTGAAATCGATCCAGACAAGGCATGAAGTTACTTGATGTAAGGAGCTAACAAGAACAAATATGATTATCGCAAAGAGAGGAGATGCCTATTGACCATAGTTTTGAAAAGACCAAGATTGTAGGTAGGATGAAAAAAGAAGCTACTGGAATAGAAACCTGTATCAAAATAAGGTATCAAAACAGCGAATTGATGGAGACTACTAGACCAACTAGTCAAACGAGCTGGAACAAAAGAAGCTGGGAATAGATCACACAATTCTGACGAACATATACCATAATAGTATTTATAGAAAAGACTGAGACTAGCAACATCACGTCTGTGAGAGAAGGGTGTAGAGAAGAAGAAAGGGTAGGGTCAATCAAATTACAGATACGTTTCTGCACCTTATCAAGAACCCTCAAATGGAACAGAGATTCACCAGCCCAAATTGACAACAGTACTCCATACATGGTCTGATTGTGGATTTGTAGAGATGGAGAATAGCCTCAGGTGTGATAAAGTGTTTGGGGTGATAGAGAGAACCGACTTTACGAGAAGCAGAAAGAGCAATGGATCTAATGTATGAACTCCAAGAAAGATTTAATGAGAGAGAAAGACCCAGAAGTTTCAGAGTCGATTTTTTCTCTGACGCAGAGCCATCCATGAGAATTTCAAGAAGAAAAGGGACACGCCTACGATTGAAAGACACGAGCTAAGTCTTAACTGGATTAAATGAAACAATCACTTTCATACCCCAATCCACAACTGAACCCAGGTCAACTTCTAGATCAGCTGCATATTTCGACTGATCCGAAGAAGATGGGCGAGAAGCAACACCAGAATAGAGAGTGGCATCATCAGCATAGATGTTAATTTTCTGAACAATATTCTCTGGGAGTTCATTTATACTGAAACATCCCGAAGGGATTCACACCTGAGAATAATTCAATATAATCAGTTATGGTGAAACTTTACTAAAGTCATGGATTTTAACATTCTTAATTTTGTCAATTGAAGCCTCCATTAAGCGAGCTTAAAATATTAAAGTTGTGAAATCTGGATAATTTTCTTGAAGTTTAAATATAAAAAGAATGTCCAAATATTTTTCGTAGAAATGTTTAGTACTCTGTACGTAAGTAAAGTGGTCGACCATAGTCGAGGGCGACCCGAAGGCTCCCTTTTCATTGGTTACTACACCGAGATGTAGGGGAGGGTGCCACTCCTTTTCCAAGATTACTCCACTTACCCTTGATCCTCACCTTATAATGTTGAGTGTTTAGCACGGGGGATCAACTAACAATTTTTAAGTTTATGGTATGACTCGGCCGGGGATTGAACTCTGGTCTCCCGGTTCATTGGCGAATAATTTTACCATCATACCGTAAGGAACCCTTTTAAAGAGAAATATACAACCTACTAGCCGACCTGTGAGGACATTGCCCGGGAAAATTAATAAACCTAATAAACTCATACTCCCAGGTATGCACCTGACACTACTATTGTTATTTTGTATGTAAACTATTTTAAATACTAAAATCACCTCGACGTTGCCATCGTGGAGACATATTGGCCTGGGGATGGCACAGAGAAAAAAAAGGAATGCAAATATAGTTAATGTTACAAGTTTTTAATATTTAAGAAGGAGTGTGACCAATGCCTTTTAATTTATACAGTGAGTTCTTTAACTCGATATAGATTAACATTACTCTGGATTTTAGACATAATTACCTCCCTTTTGTGATTTATTCATGCAACGGAAACTACTTAAACTGTTTTATGTGTGTGTAACACAACACCGTTATTTAAAAGTACCATCTCTTTCTTTCTTTCTCTTTCTCTCTCTCTCTCTCTCTCTCTCTCTCTCTCTCTCTTTCTTTATCTCTCTTTCTCTCTTTCTTTCTCTTCCTTTAATATTTTTATAAAGTTCGGTGTGTTATTAGAGGAAAGATGGAATTTTTTAAATGTAGTTTCTGTACCCGATTATATTTAATGAAAACATGTTATTAGCTGCAGTTAATCGGAAAGTAAATAATAAATAAGTACAAAAATTTTATTACGGGTATTTAATATGAATTAAGATAAGAAATAAAGTGTACGTAAAGAAATGTGAAGATAGCATAGTAAAGTACGACTTGTTTTTTTTGTTGTTTTTCTTTCACTCCAAACACGGCATACTGCCACTGAGACGTAAGGGGGTACAGTGATTTGAGGTCAGCTTTATAGATGGGGTATCCTGAGTGGAGATTTGTGCAACACGATGTTAGTTCACATTATATTTAAATGTCGGCATGTTGGTGCAATCGGAGAAACAAAGAACAGGGAGCAATCAATATAAAGTCAGAGTTAGCCCCCGTTTTGATCATTAATGCAACGGCCATCAGGTGCCTAAACGATGGAATATTTATTATTTTTTAATCTCTCTCTCTCTCTCTCTTTCTCTCTCTCTCCCCCTCTCTCTCTCTCTCTCTCTCTCTCTCTCTCTCTCTCTCTCTCTCTGCAAAAGGCACACGTCGGTCGTGACCGCATAATCCGCAATCTCTCCTGACCATCAGCACAACGTGTCACGTGACCATGAATCGACATAGAAATGTAAAAGTTTTAGACGTGACCCATTTGTTACCACGTCAGTTTCTATCGGGATAAAAAAATATAATGTTTTTAAAAGTCATTTTTGTTATCAATAAGCGAAAGAATGTATAAGTAATAGCATTTACTATGAATATCGGAATTTGCCTTTGATAGAAAAATGCCTGCCATCTGCAATGTACATTTGCTGCAAAAATAAAAGATGGTCTCCCGGCGAATAATATTCCGAGGAGGATAAAATATATTTGAAACGATATTAAATCGAATGAAAATGTATTATTATTTACAACATGCACCAACGTACACAAAAAACGCCAAATCAAATATCAATGTGTCAGATGCTATGCTAATTGGGTCTAACTTGTAAAATTCGACTTACATATTTTCATATATAAGAAATATGCTATCCGAACCAATACTAGAATGCATGTGTTAAGCATAATCGGAATTAAACACGTGTGGTGTAATGGATACTCACGCAGACTATGGATAAGCTGAGTTTGAATCAAATGCAATCGACTTACCCTGCAATACTATTAGGAAGTGTCTAAATACACCTTCAATAGTATGGGTAAAAATGTAACGAATTGTTTCGAATGGGCAGGAATTAACAGACAGGAGCGTACTCGTTTTTTTATCAAGCAGTGCGGAGACAAGAAATAGGGACTTATTTAAAAACAATGTTGGAAATGTGTTGAATTTTTGCAACAAGTTATTTTTAAGTGCAGATGGGGCGGGGAAAGGAGTGGCTCCTTTTTTAGAAGCGGGGGCGGGAGTCGCTCCCAAACTATTAGAGTGGGTAGAGTCCTGCTAATAGGTGATACGTTTTGTAAGAAAATAACCTATACAGGATTGATATGCCGTAAAACAAATAACCAAAAGAAACATTAGATTAGGTAGACTATCAGACGGTTGTGAAACCCCAGATCGCGAACACAATTAGAGCAATCTATATAGGTAAGGGATCATTCTTATGAGGTTTCTTATTCGTATTTAGCGAAATATACTTAGCGAATACACAAATAAACACATATACAATGACATACACACTCACACACACACACACACACACACACACACACACATATATATATATATATATATATATATATATATATATATATATGTGTGTGTGTGTGTAAGCAGCTGATGATCCCCGTGTTAATATTAGACGCTTAAGGTCTCCTGTTTTTGTTTCACTCTTAGATACTTAACCCCCCCCCCCCTTTTATTTTTTGTATTTACTTATTTTTTTATTTATTAATTTTCCAACGAATGTTAAGTCTGCAATATCTTGGATTTAGTTAGTTTCTCTGGGAATTTAAACTGCATTTTTTTTTTTTTTTTTTTTTTTAAATGACTCAAAGCTTCTTTAGACTATATATTGGGTATTTGGATATGTACGGCTAGGTTTCCTTCCTCTTATCTAATTATCCTTCTGGTACCAAAGGTATTTAAGCTTTATTTTTTATTTATTTATTTTTTAATGCAACTTTAATTCCTATATAATTTTATTGCTAGCTACCATATTGCAGAATGGTTCTTGGGTGTAGTGTTTAGATAGTATTATTATTATTATTATTTTTATTTTATTTTTTTTATTATTATTATTGTTATAATTAATGTTATTTGATATGCAAATTATCATATCATACGGTAGTCTTAAGGGTAATATATTATTATCATTATTTTATTATTATTATTATTATTATTATTATTATTATTATTTATTTATTTATTTATTTATTTATTTATGTATATATTAATGAAATTTTAAGCTGAATTATTTCGACACTTCATTATTGGGGAAATGGTAGTTTATCAGTACCATTGGAGAGCCATGAATATTATAACTGTCCTGTTTTTAAATCTCCGAAACAGTTACATGGTAAACAGCTGGTGATCCCCGTGTTAATATTAGACGCTTAAGGTCTCCTGTTTTTGTTTCACTCTTAGATACTTAACCCCCCTTTTTATTTTTTGTATTTACTTATTTTTTTATTTATTAATTTTCCAACGAATGTTAAGTCTGCAATATCTTGGATTTAGTTAGTTTCTTTGGGAATTTAAACTGTATTTTTTTTTAAATGACTCAAAGCTTCTTTAGACTATATATATATATATATATATATATATATATAATGAGACTAAGAGTATACTTTTAGAGATAGAGCAATTATAAAGATAAAGATAAATATGTAATTTTGTGTAAAAAAAATCCGTTTAACTACGAGGATATGCCCCCGTCCCGAACTGCTTACTTATTAACCAGAAACGCTACTGTATTAGCTTATAGAAACACCACCTCAACTCTTAACTAAAGCCATACCAGGCCTGGCAAATAAACTAACAGTAATTAAATCATATTGTTGCTTACAATCGATGAACTGTAACTAAACAAGCCCTTCCCCTACCCTATTCCTAGCATCAGCCATAGTTTCATCTGCTAAACCTTCTCCAACATCCCAACTCTTACACTCCTCCCCCACTTTTACTGGCCTCGTTTTTGACCAGAAAATTCTCTCTCAGATTTTAGGTTCGATCGGAGTAACTAACACCTTTCACTAGTAAATCGGCCTACTTGAAATATATACAATACTTTAAACTCAATTTCTTAAAGACTATTATCATTCGCGGTCCACTGAAGTATTTTTAAAATGGCCCTAATTCTCCAACTTACATCCTAATAAGCGCGTTTTAGCTACAGATCATTGTTTGATTTACAACATTTTGACCATTTCTAACGCAGTCTCCACGAAATCTCTCTATTTCATCTTTAAATCTTTCGTCACCGGACACTTTGTCAACGGACATTTACCCAACTGGACAGACTCTATATTTTGATAACTTTTCTTATGCACACACTTGTATTTTCCATTACTTTATATTGTTTCTTTAATTTTTTCAAATTTTGAATTTTGGCTATTCCCCTGCCAACTTATCCATTTATGTAATTCCTCTGATGATAAGATTTTAATCTTTGAAAAGCCTGGCTTAAGTAAAGAAAAATGAACATGTTTTTATCGAGTACACATTGCATTGAATAATCGAAGATGAAATAGATTTGTCATTCGCACATCTTTATCTCTCTTCCTTTATTTATATATATATATATTATATATCTGTTGATTTGTTCATCTCACAGATTCCATGCTTGTTAGGTCTAATAGGCGTTGAATTAATAGCCGCCCGAATAGGAAGCTGGGGTTCATAAGTGCACACTTAATGAGTATACTGACCTCTATTTGACAAACACGAATTTTAGTCGTACATAATATTCGTCTACCTCTTTTTTCTCCTCATTCATTCTCTCCTAAGATTCGGTTTCTGCTAATTTTTCCAATGCGAGATTCTTGTTTTTCACTTTAAATTTAATTTTTATTCAGTCTTTAATAATATGTCATAGCATCGAAACGTTTGTTGATTGACGTAAGACTATAATATTGTTTATGTAATTTTAAACGCATATATATATATATATATATATATATATATATATATATATATATATATATATATATATATATATATATATATATGACGATGATACACAAAGTGTTTTTATATTGAATTCTTGGAACGCAACTTTATCATGTAATGGTGGTTACATGGATTTATGTATTATATATATAAATAAATAAATATATATATATATATAATATATATATATATAAATATATATATATAAATATATATATATATATATGATACAAAATGGAGATGATATTCCAACGTAATGGAAAATCTTTATATTTTCATAAACGGCTTTTTGGGTTTAATTCCTCCTTCTGCTACTTTACGTCATAAACGGACTAAACCTTTTCAAATATTCTTACGTGTGTGTTATTTCTTCACACCAATCATCTTGAGAAAGTCTTGAAATAAAGACGAAACGCTGATTAATACATTAATAATATTTTTGGTTTTCCTTCTTTCATATTCCATATATATATATATATATATATATATATATATATATATATATATATATATATATATATATATATATACTTACGTAGTTTTGTTATTGTTTTTACTGGCGATAGAAGCAGCTTTATTAAGTATTTCCACTTCCTAAACGATAAAGAATATTGCATTAAGTCGGGTAGGACGTATCCTTAGATTATATTTAGGTACGTAAAAATTAAATTAATAATATATATATATATATATATATATATATATATATATATATATATATATATATATATATATGCAAACATTGTTAAAAATAACAGAATTCGTCTGCTTATTATACTTTTTTTTATTCTTTCAATTTTTCTGATTGTCTTTTTTGTATCAAAATTAAAAAAATAATAATAAATGTTCCATAGGTTTCACAGGTTTCACGAACGTTTTCGATTCTTCGTCGAATCATCCTCAGGTGTCAAAAGCAAATAAACAAAAAAGCTGGAGAAAGAAGAGAATTTAAAAAAAACAGTGGAGAATCGTGCATAGAACGTTTTCCGCATTCTTCCTGGAAGTCGTTGGTGATTTTAAATTCAGCAACGCTGGATGACATCACATAATAAAATCGCATTATGTTCAGCATTTTAAAATGTTACCACTGGTTTCATATGTGAAACCTATCGAACATTTATCTTTTTTTATTATTTTAATACAAAAATGACCATCAGAAAATTTGAAAAAATAAAAAAGGTATAATTAAACAGAAGAATTCTGTTATTTTTAACAATGTTTACATAAATGAGAAAATGCTGTCTAAATACACACATAATATATATATATATATATATATATATATATATATATATATATATATATATATATATATATATATTCTAAACGACTGGCTAGTTAGAATCAAATATCGATTTCTCAAATGTATTGCAATTTAGATCTAATATCGAAAATACGACCGACTTAATTTTATATATTAGATAAATACAGCTTTTTTAATCTAACTGTTATATACGAATAGGTTTTTCATATGAAGGGAACTAGCAAAGAAATATACAACATTGCCCACTCATCGCTAGGGACAGACGAGTAATCGGCAAGCATACGTCTCTGTTATCCTGTCATCTGTTGCTCTTCTGCCTGTTGCAAAACTACAATAATTATTCTAACCTTCTCCATGCACCACTCTTATCAGATGTGATAATTACTCATCCGAAAATCATCTGTTCATTCCTCAATTCACATGTGTAAAGTGTTTGACTTGTCCTAAAACAATCGACATGCGGATGAGCCTAGTCTGAGAAAAAGAAAATGTATATAATAATGCGCCTGAAAGATAGAAAGCTGTGATTGGTCGAAAATGATCACGTGTTAAGTTAGAGAGCTGGATTGTAAAATATTCGCTCTGTTAAGGCAGTTGGTGAGAAACACGAATCATACTATTCCTTGTAGCTACATGGAAAAACATATTTAAGAGTCATACAGACGCGATCAAGAATTATGTGAAATTGAACCAATAAATTAATATTTAAAATATTTGACGTTGTCTATTTAGCCATTACAAAGACGGAAAATCAAGTGGCGACCCGGACACGATGTCTAAAAAAAAGTACAAATGTAATTGAAACGTTTTTCATGCTTAGAATACCTGCCTATAAACGCCAGTTCTTTTTATTTCCTTAACTGAAATTTTATCTCATGGGAAAAGAGATTGTAGGATAAGTAAAGCATTTAAATAAATATGCTGACACAGCTTTACGACATATTAAAAAAGTGCACGTCGATAAATATAAAACCCTCCACCGCACGTCTCTATGGATTACGGTGGGTAATATTGAATTCCTAATCCATAAAAATGACGCTTAAAGTCTTTATATTTACCATAAAACTCCGACATCACTTTAACCTGTTAACTTTTAACTGTTATGTTCCAAATTCTTGGGAAGTAATATAATTCTGATTGAAAATACAGAGAAAGGAAGTTCTGCATGTGCAATAGTTCATTTGGAGTGATTAACGGGGATAACCTCAGAGTTAGCTAACACCCCATACGTAAAGTAGACAACAGATCGATGAGATTAACCACGCAGCGTGGGAAAGATTTGAATATTGAAATTAACCCCTGTATGTCAAAATGTCAGTTTCATATACGGTCTGGAGAAATAAGGTCGCCAAGGTCCCTCGTTCGACCTATGTACCAACCCCTAGTTTCGTATTTCCCGGTATGTCGCCTACACAACTCCCTGTAACCCTGTTTCCCTCAAACTGTTTTCTTAGATTTGGTTTTGTTGTTGTTTTACGCTATATCAACCCTTTTCGGGTTATTTAATGCCAAATTTGGTAATTTTGGTGAAAGTTCTTATGCCTCAAGTACATAATTAATATTTTCAAATATTTATAGACTTTTTCAGGGGCATATCTTTTTTTTATTAATACTATTTAATTCATAGTGGAGACGCTGATATGTATTACCATTCCGAGTTAGAATGAAACTGTATATCATAGCAACCAAGAGTTGGCTCCACACTCCCGAAAGCTCCGAAATTTCGGCCGCATTACTGAATGTAATTTAAAGGCATATTTAGGACCATGTTAGGGTAGCCAGAAGAAAAATAGTTCATATTTCATATGAGGTGCATAATACATTTAGTTGTGCTATTAAGTTAACCATAATATCCCGATTAAGCTGCCCATTAGTATCATCCGTTTCTTTAACCAGATGTAGTGGATAGTGTTGGATAATGGGTGTGTGAGTCTACTAGTATATATTTTAGCATAGGTGAATTAGTACGAGTGCAGGCAACCTAGCCTGGAACAAAGAAAGTTGAAAGAGTGTATTCGAGAATAACTTTGTATCAGAGAAAGATTGACGGGTGAGGTTAGAAATGGCAAGACTCAGAACGATATGCGAATGAGATCCCACGGATGTAACGTCACGTGGGACCAAAAGCGGAACAACGGTTAGATTCAAGATCAGTGCCGGTTTTTTTATTCTGTCGCGGCCGGTCGCTGAAACACTGTCTTAAGAACGAGATAACTGATGAATCTTTCACGCGGCCATGAACGCTGGTGTATGTCTGTCTATCTATCTATCTGCCACTTTAATTTGTGTCTTCATTCAGAGTTTATTGTAAATCGTACCGTAAATTATTTAATTAAGCGACGAAACGACGACACGGGTCCCAGGAAAAAAGGATGACAACACGAATCATGACGAAGAAAATACGACAACGCAACAATAGGTCTATTCGCTCTGGAAAAGGGGATATCACTGTTTCGTGTTTATGTTTTATAAACTAAGATTTCATTGTCTCTATGTTTTTAGAAGACTGATGGATAACTTCCCGTTTCAATTCTGTGGTACACTCCTCAGTTTTTAATATCCGTCGACGGGGGAACCTTACTGGTGACACTGGAGGTGTGGTAAACAGGATATTACATATCACATATATTGTAAGATGGATGCCACCTGTGTGAATGGAATAATAAAATCCGGCGGCTGCAGCAAAACAATGAAGTCACCTAGGTAAGCGGAAAAGTGGCGGCTACCTACATGAAACACAAAGAAATATATCCGTTTGCTAAATAAAAAAAATTAGCAGATTTAAGGGACATGGTTATAGGAAGTTGCATTGGCGATATACCGAAAAAAGCGTGACTACATTGGGTTGCGTAAGCGATATTCTGGAAGGGGTGTGGTAATTTGAGGATGCGTGGGTGTCAAAAAAATGTATATTAACCGGTTCGATTTTTGATCTGTCAGAACGCGACTGGCTAGAAAACTCGCGGTTTCGTCTTCCGTCAATTCCAGTTTGCGCACCCTAAACGGCTACGACTCTCACTCACTCTACCCATTTGTCAGAACTGGAAGATATTTTTATACACACGTGTTCGGCATACTTTTTGCCGCACATTAATTATCACTTCTGCAACCAAGATTATGTTTTCGCTCGAGTTTGTCATTATGTTTGTGTACAGCTTGACATCGCTTGACCAATCGTCATAAACATTTGATCAACATATCTGTGAAGGGCTTACTTAAAACTGATTTAATTTTGAGATATCTAGATCAAAGGTCAAGATCAATGCCACGGAAAAAATGAAACTCACACTTTATGCAATAACTTCGGTTCTGTTCAGTGTAGAGACTCGCTATCTGGCCCATATTGTAACCAATGAAGCCCTACATCTTATATGGCCGTGACATATGGTCAGTTACTACTGAAATTTTGACGGAATTTGATGTATAGGGCTGATGCCGTTTGCTAACATTAGATTCATTGCTCTATCAGCTTCTCGTAAAGTCTTTTTCTCTATCGCTCCAAACACTTTTTCACACTTGAGGCTATTCTCTATCTATATAAACTTTCTATCAGACAATGGATGACGTACTGTTGCCATATTGGGACTGTTTAATCTCTGTTCTATTTGAGGGTTCTTCATAAGGTGCAGAAACGTATCTGTAATTTGATTCGTTCCCACTATTTCTTCTTCTCTGCACTCTCTCTCTCTCTCTCTTTTACAGACTTGGTGTTGCTAGTCTCAGTCTTTTTATAAATACTATTATGGTATGTGTTCTCAGAATTGTCTGATCTATTCACTACTTCATTTGTTACAGCTCGTTTGACTCGTTGGTCTAGTGGTCTCCATCAATTCGCTGTGTTTATACCTCGTCATAATACAGCTTCTTATTCCAGTAGCTTCTTTCTGAAAACTGCAGGTTTATAGAACTCTCTCTCTCTCTCTCTCTCTATATATATATATATATATATATATATATATATATATATATATATATATATATATATATAGTCTCGGAAGTTTCTCAACCATTAAAACTGTAAAAAAAAAACCTAAAGTTCGAGGTCGTTCAGTGGAAAATCACTCATATATATATGTATATATATATATATATATATATATATATATATATATATATATATATATATATATATATATATATATATATATATATATATGATTGTTTTCCTCCTACCTATAGCCTTGGTATTTTAAAGATAAAAGGCAATGGGCATCTCTTGCATTTGCAATAATCATCTTTCGTCTTGTAAACTCTTCACATAAAGTGGTGTCATGCCTTGTCTTGAACAATTTTCATTAAAAAGAAACAACAACGAAAACACTAGTCACCATGCAAAATCTCAGTCTGATCAAATAAATAAATTTGGGATATGAACGTTTCCGTGGCATTACTTCGGGAATACTTCATACAATATGGAGAAATAAAGCCCAAATAACACTTTGGCCCATCCTTACATTGTCAGGCGGGGAAATGCCATTGCACGATGTACTTATGTTCTCTTGATATTGCTTTAAATACATGAAATATTTGAACTCATGTCTGCTATGAACCTTTTTTGTTTACCTTAAATCATGCAGTAATTTCTCAGTTTTACGAGTCGCCGGCGGGAAGAGTTGGTGACCAGGAACAGGGTAACATTTGCGTACCATGTTTCTTGGGTCGATTGCATAACGGTTTACATGTCATCGCACACTGTGTTGGGGTGTTTTACTCATGGTGAAATGGTTTAATACACGGTGACTAAGTGGTTAACGAAGCGGAGTGAGGAGCTGGGTGTGCCGGGTTCGAATCCAGTTCATTCTACAGAAATACTTTCATCAAAACCCACACCTGACATTGTGTCTAACCTCCTGGAGAAGAGGTAAATAAAATACCTACCTGTTAATTTAAGCTTCGTTATTGTTGAATTTTGTTTGTTTGTTTGTTTTTTATTTGTTTGTTAGGTGTCGGACTTCTGTATAGAGCTCACGAAGATTGTGCCTCAGGATTGCTTTGTCTGCATAAAGTCTTCCTTGTTGGTCGCACCTATTCGTTAACCTGCAGGATTGCAAGTGTTTACCCCCGATACCGAGACCATCAACGATTTGCTTGCCACATGGAGAGACAGAGACGGCTGTTGTATAACTCGTTCTTTCGGGGTACCCGATACAAAGAACAGAACGTATATAGAAGAACTTTGGTTTTCTTTATTTCCCATCACCGGATGGTTTACGCCGGCTACGCACACACATATACAAAAAATCTATTGACATACTTTTGTCTCATGAAAGTCTTTTTCTTGCTGAGGTCACAGACTTGGTTTCCGCTAGAAACTCGTACATATATACATTCAATTGGAAAGCAATTTGCTCTGCATTGTGTATCCGAGCGTGAACTGAAGCAATTGTTCCACAAGCACTTACAATTTTCTGTTTGATGAAATACAAGTCAGGGGGATTCCTTCACCGTACCAACTTGCTTATCAGTCGCATTTTTAGTCACCGGACACGAAAGCCTAACAGCAAGACGGGATTGGGTACCATAGCCAATAAAGCTCCATCGGTGCCATAAACATCGGTAAACTCCCATTCTTCCGGTACTTCGATACTCAGAGCACCAAGCGCTTCGGATCTTCGCGTTTCTGAAACAGCCGCCTTTAAAGTCTCGCTTGCACTGCGGAACCTTTTCCTTTTTAACAGTTATCAAGTCGATTTCTTTCTTTCTCGACGCCCCACCCACAATGGACTCGTCTACGATTGATTTTTGCCACTCTTCATTATCTTACAAGACCAGAGGACGACAGATCCTGATGACGAATCCTTTACATTTTCAACTGAGTCCGGTTAGCCGGATAGCTCTGACTCTACTACGTTGTAACCGCTCCTATCAAGGGGGAGGGTAGGACTTTAAGAGGTTGTTGTTATCTAATTGTTGTTTAATTTGTTTAGCAACAAATGGTGTTGTGTTTACGTTGTTTCGCAAAGACATTGGTACGTCCGCCAATTTGCTCAGTTGAATAAGGTTTAAATTCTTCTGTGGAGCAATGACTGATAAAATACAATAGTTGATGATATATTGAATTGCAGATATGTCGACTGGTTTCAGATGGTTTTTATTTGCTATTTTGTGATGTATTCGGTATTATTTGAAGAAATACTTGGCCATGTGAGATCGGAGGTCATTTAGAGTCAATGTGTTAGGTCAGACAGAAGGTCAATGGCAGCGGTATTCTACAAGTGAGAGAATATGCAGCGTGAGAATATGCAGTGTGATTTAAATTGGGATTTTGTGACGATTGGAGTTAAAGAGAACCAGACTGTCAACAGACACAAACATATAACAACATCTCTCTCTCTCTCTCTCTCTCTCTCTCTCTCTCTCTCTCTCTCTCTCTCTCTCTCACTCTCTTTCCTAAAGTTAAACAAATTGCCAGTCATCCAGCTTTCGCCACCTTAAATGATATTAAGTTGAGAGAATATTTGTCGAAGAAAATTTCTCTTACCGCCCTGTTTGATTCTGCGTCGAGAACATCTTTTTCCAGACAACTTACTATTATGTTATTATGACGTGGTCATTCACTGAAATAAGAAGTAATACGAGCAAAGAGGATAGAGGTAAAAAAGGACACAAACAATGATGTTAACGTGATCGGTCGCCCGGTGCATAAGAACGATTACGCGTTGGGCTTCTGTTTATATACAAAGACAGAACAAGGGAGATAATTACAGATTACTATGATTGCAGTGCAAGGGAAATAACTGTTGTCATTTCCAAAACATACGATTAAACATTACACTTACCACAAAGATCACAAACTAAAAAATAACTTTTATTTCGGGATTTTGAGACAATTCATGAATAAAAGGAATATATTTTATAAAGACATGAAAAATGTAACAACCTGACAAGATAACAGATAGTGCGCAGAGAAAGTTTTTCGCCGTTGTGCAATTGATAGCATTTCTTGTAGGTAAGTCGAAAGCCGCACCGTAGTATTTATGATGTCCATACATTGAAGTTGGATAAAGACAGATTTAAGATATCGTGCGGTTGTGACGTCACGTTGCGAGATGAAAGTAGTCGCTAGCCATCTTTTCCGGCCTAACTCGTCTCGAAAGCGCTAGCAATGCTCGAGTGATACAGTTAAATGATTGATTAATTCAATAGTTCACGCAGTGATTATCTGATCCGATGAAAAATATTATAATTGCAATATGAATCAGTATGAATTGTATTCGACTGTCAAGACAAAGACAGCGACGACGAGAGGAAACGAACAACAATGTTACAGGAGGTCTGGTTTTGTCAGCTCATGGGCTTCTATTAGAGTACATTTACTTTCCCCTACCTTTAATCTAAAACAAAATATAATTACATCTAATAATAAAAAATGAAAAGATCCCAAAATTAATTAGATTCTAACATAGCAACACCTCTATCTACTAACTGTAACTGTATAAATAAAAGTCTATGCCCTCTATGTTATAACTGCATACACAGTGATGTAATTTACAGGTGTATAATTAAATTGAATATCATAAATGATAGTAACAATAATAACAATACCAATATTAATAGTAACGATAATGCTAATAGCAGTAATAACAATAACAGCTCATTATATTAATGTTAATATTGATAATACATATAAAACAGATATACATTTAAAAAAGCATTCTCTAATATAGGCTCGACTTTAAATCTGATTTAAAATAAAAACTCCATGCAGCATAGTACTTTCATTAATTAAAAACACGCGAAAGGAACTTCATGCAAAACGTAGACATATCACGTATATTACTGAATGCTCAATTATTAGAAAGATCAGTTGCGTTGCCGAGTTTAACTATTATGAAATCTAATGATAATATCCTCAATTTAAGATCCGAAATTATCTCTTCCTGCCTCCATAGACGAAAATTTAAATGGAGAAACTTAAAATAACTTAATTAATTTAACTCTAAATTCGCATATGTACTTTACATTATTCGTATCTCTGTGGAATAAAGAGATAAATAACAATCCATTACAAATTGAAATAAATTCCTTATATAATAATAATAATAATAATAATAATAATAATAATAATAATAATAATAATAATAATAATAATAATAATAATAATAATAATAATAATAATAATAATAATATACTTGTTATTAATAATTATAAAATAGTAATTAGTGGAACAGAATAACAATAGTAATAATTATATATAGATCTTATAAGTGAATATGAAATAATATATATCTATATAGACGCTATTTATTGTCCATATAAGTTAGTCTTTGATGGGATAATGTCTTGCTTTTTCATCTTTCTTATGTGGCATTTTGATTTTTCTTAAAATGTATTGCTATCTATACTTGTAAGATGATATATATATATATATATATATATATATATATATATATATATATATATATATATATATATATATATATATAAGTGCAGGTTAGTAGCCCGAGGCTGTAACAATGAGATGTAGTTGCCGGAAGGTGGAAAGGGTGAACAAAAATAAACGAGAAAAGAAAACGAATCTCAAAACGATTTATTAATATTTCACGTAAAACTGATTAAGTACCAGAATAGTAAATACTGACAGGTAAATAAAAAGTTCGGCAAAAGGTAATCTTAAATTTTCGAAAGTAAAACTTTCATTATCAAAAGACAACAATAAAAGACCGAGAGGGTCGAAAAAACGGAAATAAACGGAATCAAACCATTGAAACACCGCAGCAGACTATTGGGAGTAGGAATGCACAAAATGTCAAAATTTAATTAAATAATTATTCAGCTAAAGTTAACATCTTATTAACATTTGTTTATTTATATACTAATTATTATAATTTTATTATATTTTATTTATATGATTTATTAATTTTTCTTTATTTATTCAATTCTAAATTTAAATTTACGTGTGGGCCGTTATTATTATATGTGCAGACAAAGGGGGATAACTTAGAAAATATGTTTATAAATGAGATTTGAAATTTGAGAAGAAATTTAAATCAATTGTAGAATGAATTAATATCATGAGGGTAGGAAGGAAACCGTTAGCACGGGGCGGAATAAGAAGAAACGTAGGAAAAAGTGTGAGGGGGAATTAAGGGATAAAAATACATACACACATATATAAATATAAAGTGTAAATATCTAAATACATATTTATTTAAGGGTATTTCAAGGGTATAATACTCCTAGAACTAAATTTATATAAATTTATTCTATATATTTATTTATTAATTTTTTTTCCTTTGTTATTATTATTTATTCATATATTTATTTATTCTTTTATTATTATAATTTCTTTTTTATTTATTTTATTTATTTATTTATTTTTATTTTTATTTTCCTTTCTTTTTTTCATATTTTAAATTTTTTATTATTATTTTATTTTATTGAATTTCAAACTTTAGTTTAGGGATACAAATGTATCCGCATACACATACACACACATGAGAATACACCCATATATACATACATGTATATATGTATACACATACACAAGGCCTAAATTTATGTAAATAAAGTGTATATTATTCCATTCTTGTTTACATTTATGTCCATAATTATAATGTTTTATTTATAAATATGTAACATGTAAAAATTAAACACAGGATGAGAGGCATTGAGGTGTGTGGTGGATGGCGCTGCAATAAAGTTATCCCCCTTTGTCTGCACATATAATAATAACGGCCCACACGTAAATTTAAATTTAGAATTGAATAAATAAAGAAAAATTAATAAATCATATAAATAAAATATAATAAAATTATAATAATTAGTATATAAATAAACAAATGTTAATAAGATGTTAACTTTAGCTGAATAATTATTTAATTAAATTTTGACATTGTGTGCGTTCCTACTCCCAATAGTCTGCTTTTTTCCGGTTTTTCGACCCTTCGGTCTTTTATTGTTGTCTTTTGATAATGAAAGTTTTTCTTTCGAAAATTTAAGATTACCTTTTACCGAACTTTTTATTTACCTGTCAGTATTTACTATTCTGGTACTTAATCAGTTTTTCGTGAAATATTAATAAATCGTTTTGAGATTCGTTTTCTCTTTTCGTTTATTTCTGTTCACCCTTTCCACCTTCCGGCAACTACATCGCATTGCTACAGCCTCGGACTACTAACCTGCACTTATATTTACCAGCAATGCTTCAAGCAAACTACAATCTCCTTTTATATATATATATATATATATATATATATATATATATATATATATATATATATATGTGTGTGTGTGTGTGTGTGTGTGTGTGTGTGTGTGTGTATGATATATGGAGATACATCTATTTTTACATACATGTGTATGTGTTTTTAAGTATGTGTATATATGTTTGTAAGTATATATATATATATATATACATATATATATATATATATATATATATATATATATATATATATATATATATATGTATATATATATATATATATATATATATATATATATATATATATATATATATATATATATTCTCGGAGGTTTCTCAACCATTAAAACTATATTAAAAGTAAAACAACAACAAAAAACATTTTACTCCCAAGTCGTTCGGTGGAAAATCATTTTTTTGTAAGTCAATTTACTTTTTGCAGTTACTATATTAGTTTGCTTCCGAGAATTTACGTTAGTCTTAACATTATTTAAGGGATACTCAGTTGTTTACCATATATATATATATATATATATATATATATATATATATATATATATATAGAGAGAGAGAGAGAGAGAGAGAGAGAGAGAGAGAGAGAGATGGACATGAGTTTATGCGTACATATGTGTATATATTGAAGTATGTAGAAGATGTATTTAAATGGGTGTGTAGTTATGTGCATGGGTGTATATTCCATGTGCACATATGCACATATGTTGTAGATATGTATGTTGCAAATATGTGTGTATATATATGTATATATGAATACATGAGAGTCGTTATGTATGTATATATTTATGTATATATATTTTTGTTCGTGCATGCATCCTTTTATATATATATTTGTATATACAGGGTGGCGCAAAAGTCACGCATTAGTTTGAACCAGTAACAACTTTCACATTTAATCAAATTTTCTCCTTATTTCTCAGAATATTACAGATATAAACATTGGTAATTTATCATGGAAAAATATAGCACTGAAAACCGAACCAAAATTATTGAACTTTACTTCGGAAACCATCGTTCAATAATCTTAACCCAAAAAGCCTATCGTCGGCATTATAATGTCAGACAATCTCCCAGTCAGACCACAATTGATCCGATGTAATAATAATAATAATAATAATAATAATAATAATAATAATAATAATAATAATAATAATAATAATAATAATAAAACCAGAAACTGTACTAGAAAACGAAAAACACAAAATCATATGGGATATGAATGTACAAACAGACAAACCCATAACAGCAAGGAGACCGGATATGATAATAATCAACAAGAAAGAAAAATCCTGCAAAATCGTAGACTTTGTCGTTCCAGCAGACCACAGAGTGAAGATCAAAGAGACGGAAAAAAGAAGCAAATATACTGAACTTGCCAGAGAATTGAAAGGAATATGGAACATGAAGAAAGTCAGTATAACACCAATAATCATAGGAGCACTAGGAACAGTCCCCAAAAACATGGAGAAAAGACTAGGAGAAATAGGAATCAAAGGGATAACTGAGACCATACAAAGGACAGTAATGATCAAAACAGCTACAATCCTGAGAAATGTCATCGAATGCGGAAACCAACCCACATAAGCAACGAATGGAGAACAAACACAGGGAAGCACACGACAACAGAACCGGGGAAAATACAATCGCACGAGAGAGGCGCAAGCATAGGCTGACGCCATGAAAATTATGGACAGAGGGTCGAGGAGGGAAAGCGCAAACCAGACCTCCACTGGAAGAGCGCGGACAGATCTGGGACCTTGGAGAGGCTTGTTGCCACTCGGACCCCAGAGGGGACCAATGGTCCTTATCAGCGGGAAATCGGTGGTAGGTGGCTGTTGCGATACCGCAAGGTCATCAGCAGTGATGAACGAAAAGAGGTGGAGCATACTGGAAGTCTGAGGAGACTTGTTGTCACTCAGACTCCAGGGAATACCACAGGTTGTTGGCAGTGGGCGATCACTGACGATGACCAGTGTGATAACTCCTAGTGAGTAAATAATAATAATAATAATAATAAGCTGAACTACAGAAGAACTCAGGCACCTTGACCAGAGGACTAGAAAATTAATGGCCATGCACAACGCACTACACCGAAAAGACGATATGGATAGACTTTACATGAAAAGAAACGAAGGGGTAAAAGG
>OY744526.1:47883344-48338344 GCA_963556195.1 Sepiola atlantica | reverse complement strand
TATCAATTTAGTAAGAAAGAGAAAGCTGGATCGAGTATTTACAGTTTCAAAAAGTTCATTTAGGCATTGGTAAATTATAGAGAGGATGGAAGAGAGGATGATTTGCGAAAACGTGGTTCGCGTGAACTTATCTGTTTTAGAGTTCTGGTAACGGCGGGAGAACATTCTCTGTGATGCTGTCGTGGGCGATATCACTGAGAAAACCGCCTAATGTGTTGTTGACTGAAGTGGAGTCGTTGAAAAAGAGGGCGGGAAGCCGTATACAAGGGTTTTTAAAGGCTGGCTCACGTGGCACCTATACTAAAAAGGGGTTGCAATGCCTGACAGCCAATCCGTGAGGCCCTTAAGGGACATGGCAACAGCGAATCAGTGAGGGGGGCTTTAACAAATTCCAACAATAAATTAATATGGGGATATCCTTCCAGATATTACTTCTATTTTGGAAAAGGTATTGTAGTACCCGTTCTGCTGTCATGATACCATCCGACCAGACATTACATCCTCCTTTGATGATTACTGTAGTACATGTCCATTATTATCTTCTCCTTTGGGGTTCAGTGTATGTAGTTCGTTCATCATATCATTCTCTCAGCCTCGCAAAAGTATGTGACCAGAGGGAGCATATATATATATATATATATACATATATATATATATATATATGGTTAGTGTGAGAGAATCCCAGTAGAGTACTCGCTCATTAAGAAAAATCAAAGATAAGAGTGTCATATTTATTAATGTCTTCTCTTATACAAACATTAATAAATTATATATATATATATATATATATATATATATATATATAATTAACTTGTTACAAATATCCAGGGGGTATAAATCCGAAGGAAGTTGAAACCGGGTTTATGAGAGTGCTCAATGAAAATTCAGAGCAAAATATATTTTTTTGTTGGTGATTTTATTCCATTAATTGTGACAATATATATGTGTGTGTAACGAAACAACATATATATTGTCGCAATTAATGGAATAAAATCACCAACAACAAAAAATATACATATATATATATATATATATATACAAGAAATGAAAGACGATAATAAAAAAATTGTATAGATACAATATTTATTTTAAACATCAGAAGTTCAAAGCAATGAGTTTCATATCCTTAATCCATGGATTTTCAAAGACAAACTCTTTTCATCGCTTATCTTTAATTTAATATTAATTGGCAACCATTACGATAACAGAATGAAACCATTCTGATTCATACGAATTTACTCCCTTTACTTACTGGCAGATGAATTTCCATATATTAGAATATGAAGATAACAAACTTAGACTACAAATATTAGACGCCCTACTTATAAAACCTAATAAGCCAGCTATTGATAAAATTAATTTTGCTAACAGTGAAAACTAAAAACTAAAATGCTTTCAATACTAATACTAATGTTCTATTCATATTACAACCAATAAAACAATCACTAAAAATTTTAAAAAATACATCTTCTTTACTCAATACCCATCCCCTGAAGATGGCTCCGGAAGGAACTGAAAGTACTAAGGTACGGCAAATTTATCTCACCAGCCTGAAACTTGAAAACTTATCAACCATCTAGTCCGGATGAAGGAAAAGTATGCAAACGCCAGGAATTTGTAATATTTAATTTGTCTGCTAATAATGTTTCATTTTATTGCAATTTCATGTCATCTATAGTTACAGTGAATTTGGTTTCGGAAAAATATATTAATACTAACGGGACCCCATGGAAATTCCGCAGTGGCTTACCTACCGTCTTATTTTCCTTCTTACTGTAAAAAATACTTATGAGCTAAATATTTTTTAAATAAATTAAACAAACCTTTTAACCTTTTTAATTTAGTTATTCATTGTAATAATTTAAATCTATTTAAAATAAAGTCTCTTCTTCTATGCAAAGTTCATCACAGCCAGTTGATTTTAATAGAAATCGCTGTAAATCTTTCATTGGAGATCGTAGATAATTTCTTATTGGTTTTAGTTTTTTGAATCTTCTTGCAACAGTCACTGATGTAGTAAGCACCACTCGCACATATCAAAGTGTAGTATCTGTTTTGATGGATGCTACACTTCGTGGACCAGTACCATCCTGACCTTTAGTTTATTGTTAATGGGCTGAGGTGCCTCTATCGAGGAATGCCGACGGGGCTGCGCAGGACATTTTTGCTCTTCCTCTCAGGCGCTGGCTTTCTAATCCCACTTTCCTGACCTTTTGTCACATCTTACCGCTGTGGGAGGTAGATAAATACAACCACTCGCAATGCAATTCATAAGCCATGGTGTCAAATAAGAGATTGAGAAAAACGTAATCTAAAAGTCATGAGCAGTTTTTACTTCCTCTTTTCGGTTCTTGTCAAATTCTTGTAGAAGAATTAAGGCAAATCTCTTGAACTCGGGGGGGGGGGGTAATTCGTCGCATTGATTCTTCAGTTTCTCACTCTTTACTGCATCCAAATCTGAGTCTAAATATGAAGGTAAAGGTAAAGGTCGCATAGCCTGGACGCGCACGAGTGTCGTTGCCGACATCGCACACTGCCCATGGCCGTAGCGGCGGTGATTTGTTAAGAATCACCGTGTCTAGGGCACAGCATATGGAAGGCGGAGCCCATCCCTCTCCTTCCGCTGCCTTGAACCTTCCCTGAGTTTTAGTCAGGTACCCATTTACTGCTGGGTCAACATATATGAATGAATCTATTAATTTCAATTCATTTGGGATAGCTGAGAAAAACGATGGTGGTCATGTTACTGGTGGTGGTAATTCGTAATAGGAATGTTTATGTTATTATTTTTAAATATTGACAGGTTGTAGATGTCAGACTAAACACAGATGCAGCAGTGATGCTGAACAGTCCTTTAGTAACCGATTCCGAGGGAAAAAAAACAAACAGAAAAAACGTTGTTCAGGTGTTTGAACTTCATCACTTGATTCATCTACAAAATAATCATCTTTTGCAACAACACACCTGCGGCTTAAACCATTCATTAATGTCATTTTCTTCTGGAATATCATGCGCTGCCATCATAGCATAGGTATAACCTCCGAACAGAGCTTAACTCCCCATCATGTGGTATAAAATCCCTGCGCTATCCACGGAGGCCTTAAATGAGAGGCTCAATATGCGTAGCGGCTAGACCAACCACCATAAAATAGGTCAGTCATTTACAGTGTGAAAAAAAAAACGTGAGACACTGAAAGGATTGACGACTGGAAAAAAATTTCATCTACATTTTCTGCAAAGATTTAACTTGCACATTTTACAAGCTATTTCAGCTGTGTGATGCGAGACTAAAAAAGAAACACAAAAAGCTGCTCCAAATGAGATGGATTTAACCACTTATCGTGGGATTGTCTCATTCAGCTTGACAAATGGAGAGCTCTGGACTCCCAACTTTGGAAGAATGGTGTGCATTGTTCTCAATGTGGAGAGTCTGGCCATGTTTCTCAGGAATGTCTGTGAAAAGAGTCAGGAGACGACAGCAATGTGCCTGCTTGTTTCCAAGACAAGATATAAACTCAGCGCTACCAACTGTAAGAATAAATGTGTGCGAGAAGTTGTGTTGCACTAGTAGATTCCGGATGCTCCTGTTGTTAGTCAGAAGTTTGTTGGACGTGGTAAAATTCATAATGATGTATTTATTAGTTTAGGCATTAATCCCGTACATAGAAATATATAAACAGATACAAATACCTAACTTTTATCAAGACAACAAATATATGGTTCAAATCTTTTGAAGTTAATGATATACCGTTAAACTGGCTCTCCTAAAAACCAGAACCCTAAAGAAGAATTCTCTAAAAGATTTATCCCTAAAAATAGGACCCTAAAAAGGGTCTTCCAAAGGACTCTTAATAAAGTGGAAAACTTGCAAATTAAAATGAGACAGAGAATATGTTAAATTTGATTGAATCGTACATTTATTAACCGTCATACTATTCTCATCAGTTACAAACCCTTCATTTCAGGAACGTGTAGAAAAAAATAGATGGCAGAACGTACATGGTATATTAGCAAAGGAACAAAACTGCATCCGGTGGCGAGACCCCTATTTAAGAACTTTGGAGAGTCAGTTTACCACTTAGTTTTATTGTATGGAAATCGCTCCAGACGAGGCATGACGCCACTTGATGTAAGGAGCTAAAAAGAACGAAAGATAATTATCGCAAAGACAGGAGATGCCTATTGGCCTTAGTCTTGAAAAGACCCAGGCTATAGGTAGGAGGAAAACAGTCAGCAGGAAAAGAGTTCCACAAGCCTGCAGTTCTTCGAAAGAAGCTACTGGAATAAGAAGCTGGATACTTTAGTCGACAATTTGAGAGATTCAACGATACAACCTCACCAAAATAAAAAGCAGTGTAGCAGTTACATAATTATGATCTATTTTCTTTTGCACTTGCATGTTCTCACTCACGGAGTGATTGATACATGGTTCGGTCAGAACACTTTTGTGCGAGATTGCACTTCCGCCTAAACTTTTTCACGCATTACGAACAGTCCCACTTGAGATGTCGATGTGAACATGTTATATTTCTTTTCCCATCTCTAGCCACGACTTGGCTAAATGAGAGGAAACTCCCAGACTCAATCGAACTTCATATATGTCTACGGACTCAACCTATTTTGTATTCCTGTTTTCATAACTTGTTCCGGACCATTTATTGTGTTGATGAAACTGTTTGAATAAAATTGATTTAAATTATAGAAAGGGGTTGTCCTTATAGCCAAACTATGGTAACCTGTTTCCTTCATATCCAACAAGGCCAGAAGGACGGATATCTATGTAGCAACCCCAACTACAAAATGACGATCCAACATTCTTCTCCCTCTCTACAGCAGGTACCCAAAATTAACCTTGAGTTATCTCATCATTTAAAGTGAAACATAAAAATATTTCTGTGTAACAATCCACAAAATCTATCCAGAAAAATTGTACTCAAATAAAATTTCCATAATGTGCAGTTTTAATGTTTGGAAGAAATTTCCGGACAATTTGATTACACAGATTTAAAAGCTGGCCACACTAAAACATTTCATTCTATTTAACAGAGATGCTCCTTAAAACATCTGACACAAGGCCCATAACGTAAGTAAAAACATCTAAAATATTTTTTAAATCCTACAAAACATTTTCTCTTTTTTTCTTTTTTTTTTTAATATACTAGCAAATATATGCTCCTTCCGGTCGCATATTTTTGCTGGGTTGGTAGGATTATATAATTGTAAAAAAAATTACATACGTTATGTAGTTAAAACTAAATAAATTGTTTTGGACTATTAAAATAATTTCCAACGCTATTGATAATGTTTACCTATTCATTTATTTATCTTTTTTATCACTTATGTTTGAATTCATGCTTTGAAACATGACGAAAATCATAAATCAATGACGTGACACTGAAGCAGTAATTATTTTGTTACGGTAATGTTTTAAGCTCAATGTAAAAGAAAGCCCAAAGAGAGCAGTTGGTAAAACCTCAGACTGAAGATCGCAAAGTTTCAGTTTCCAGTCATGGCATATGCCTTATTTGTTGGGAATTTATTATAGCTCTAAAGGTAATATTCTCCATTTCTAAAAGCCGTTAAGATCTCTGATATTTCGAAATGAGACCAATACCGCAATGTATTTATTACGTTTAAAAAAAACTGTGGGATGGACAGAATCTCTATTTTTATAAGATACACGTTTTTACTGATGTTATATCTTATCCAGGTCTCTTTTTTTTGTACATTCTAGTGTTGGCTTAATATTAACCTCCTCTAGTATACGTGCATTATGCTGATTATGCATACACTGATCTACTTTTTGTTTTGTTTACCTACATGCACTTAGCTATAGTGTGACGGGAATAAATATAAAACGAAGCCTAAAAATAATTAAGATTTCCTATCTATAAAATACTAAAACTCTAATAATCTAGCTTGCTTGTTTTCACATTGAATGTTTTTGATTGTGAGAGGAAAAGCATAAGACGAAAAGTGGTGGGAGGAGGGGAATAAAGGTAGTAGTAACAGGAGCAGCATAAGAGGAAATAAGTGGATGACGTAAATAAATTACATAAATAAAGAAGAAAAGGAAAACAGCAGCAGCAGCGTAAAAGAAGGAGAGTAAGAAGATGACGTAATTAATTAAATGATGTAAATAGACAAGGAAAGGAAAACTTCAAAGTGATAATATAGAGTTCAGGGCTGGGAGCAGGAGTTACAGCAGAGGGGGGGGGGCACTCTGGTCAGGTACAAAGATAGCCGAGAACAGACCCATCGACATTACCTGCTAAGTTTTTTTTGTTTTATTTTAATCAGAAATTTAAACCAAAAAATGTTTAAACACAACGGAAGCATTGTCAAAATACCGAGCCTGTCTCTAATTTTCTGGCACATCAACTTATTTGCTAATTATCTACCCAATAAGAAAATTATTACCAGTTTTAGCCAGAACTAAAGACCCTATATAATTGCAGCCAAATGCAGCACAAAGCCTTAAGATGGGGAAAACCAGCTCCCCTGAGAGCGGGCACTTGTGTTGGGTACAAAGATAGCCAAGAACTGACCTGTCGGCATTCCCTGGTAGAGGCGCCTCAGATGATCGGCAATAAACCAAACTCCCCTCAAAAGGAGGAGGTAATACCTGTGAGGGTGCATCTCTTAAGACCGAGCCAGACCATAATTCCAACAAAGGAAGGTCTGATAGATCAAGCCCACCCCTAGGTTGCCGGAATGATGCCATAGCAAACCTCAACTGATATGAACACTAGGGCCAAGGAAAACAACAGAATAGTAGTATTAATATTTTTTAAATGGCTCGTAAAAGAGATTTTAGATTCAAATATTGGACAACATTTACTGGACAAGTCTGTTCACACTAATCGCTACATGGACGAATGCTTCAAAGTCTTCAGTTATGCTTGGTCGATTTTTAATTTAATTTAGTTTAAAAAGCAATTTACATTTCCTGCCAACACCGTTCATTGTGCAGACATAAATAATTTGTTTTCTCTCCAAATGTTTAATGGACATTATCATTTTGTTGAATGCATATTTTTACTGTCATACTCAAATTGCACATAATTTCTAAAAGTCAGCTATGTGATGACTGACAGCAAAAAAATGCTGAAGTCATGGTTGATAAAACCAACCAGGATGCCACGCCTTCCCACTGAGTTGAGGGAGGGAGGGGAGTCTGTAAACTAAAAGAAAAAAAAACATTCACAAAAGCCTTTTATACACATGATTTATTTGGAGTTCATATTGATAAAATTGTAAAAAAAAAAAAAAATTGTCGTGAATCAAAATATTTGAAACAATTTTTAATTTAGTGAACTATCACTTTTGTTTGTTGTGTGGGAGTTTGTGTCACTATCAATATGGCAACACTAATCACAAAGATCATCATCATCATATTTTGTTTAACATCTGTTTTACATGCTGGCATGTGTTTGGACAGCTTTTAGAAATCGCCTTCCAAACTAACCTATCTCTGGTCAGGTCTTTAATTATACCGCTCTCAAGTCCATCATTATAACTTCCTCTCATGTTTTCCTTGGTCTTCCTGTGTGAACTGACCCTGCTACTTCAACTGTTCTACATTTACTAACCCAAGAACTCTTATTCATTCTTTCATTGTGGTCATACATCGAAGTCTTGTATTCTGCACCATCTCTCTATACTGTCCAGATTTAATCTTCCCTTGAGATCATCAGATCTAAGCCTGTCTTTAAAACTCACATTACACATTTATAGTATCCTTCTCATATCAATGATGGGGTCTAAAATTCATAAAATATTTCTCAGCGCAAGCTTAAAATCAGAAATTTCCATGTACGGTTAAAGTAACAGAATGGAAAATTCCATTAAAAGTTTAGAATTAGAACTACGTAGCAGGATATAACATCATGGAAGGAAATACAAGGCAGAAAAGCAAGAGAGGTCCTTCCTCTGGAAATTTGATGTCGAAATGATTAAACGTGGGTTTCGAGTCCTCCTCTACCATACAGGATTTGGAGGGGAAGGTGCTGTTCATCTTAATGTACTTGCTGCAAATCACTGTAAGAAGTAAATCAAAACCCAGAGCATGTAATGGAGTTATTTGTTGTCCTTTTTTTAAATTGTTTCTATTACTTCAGCCACCAAGAGCAGGAAAAAAGAAAAGTTCAACATCTCTCCAGCTGCCACATCAGCACTACGACCATCTTTACAACTAGACGTCACCAACTACTTCAGAAAGACAAACAGCTGTGTTTCTGTCGATGTAAAAGATCTGTGGTGATCGAAGAACCCCCCCCCCCCCTCACACACTATAAATACATATTTCATTTAAAGAAAAGTTTTGAAAATAAAATGAGGTAAATGTACATATTAGTTAATCATCAGATTTATTCATGCATATGAGAAAGGTAATCGGTGAGTGGAACAGGCAAACTTTCTTTGACGAAACGATTACCTTCTCTCCAGCTGTCTACATTTGTTTCTAAAAAAACATTGAAAATCATTTGAATTCCTATCTACGCTACTCGGAAGTGACAATGAGAGAGAGAGAGAGAAAGAGTAAATAGAGAATTTTAGCCAAATAACAAAGAAATTGGATGCAATGTTGGGAGAAATCACCTTTTTCCTGTTTCCAAAAAACAGATTTCTCTCAATTGGCAAAGAACTAATTTTCCCTGAAAAATATTCATCCTTTACTTACACAAACCATGAAAATTTATTTTTACCTAGTAATATTCCTATATGGGAACCTATAAAATACTAAACAACCTTTCAAATTCATACATATTAGTTGGATAAATCTTTATTTTTACAAGTAAGCAATTGTACCATTATTGTCTTTCTTATAAGAGTTAGTAATTTAATCGGTAAATGTTCTTTTTAATTCTTAATCAGATGAATTTTGTATACGTTTTTGAATGTATTAGCTTTGACTCAAGCACTTTTTGAGTTTGTAATATTTTTGATATTTTTTTCCAAAATGTATTGAAATGGGTGTTATTTTTTATTATTATTTAATTTCTTTGATTAAATTTAAGAGATCTGTTCCTAAAGATTCAAAGAATTACCACTGGGTAAAAGTAAAGTAAAATGGTTGACCTAGTTAAGGGCAACCCGAAGGCTCCCTTTTCATTAGCTACTACACTAGGATTACTTCATTTATCCTTAATCCTCACCTTATAATGCTGAGTGTTCAGCAATGGGGCATCAAGTAACATTTTTTAAGTCTTTGGGGTGACTCGAGCAAGAATTGAACCCTCATCTCCCGGCCCATTAGCGAACACTCTAACCATTATGCCAAATGGGTCGGTGGATGATAAACACCAATGAACCCATATACACACCATATACATACCCATTGATATTCTTGGGAAAGGTATGAATCAATAACCCACCCACACACGTGTATGAATAAAATAGAAGTAAAAATTTATCTATAAAAAATACTGGATTCACAAAGAAAAAAAATACCTTGATTTATATTTAAACGAAAGCTTTCGTATTAATTAACCAACAAAGTGTTGATATGCCGTAAACACAGTCAAAAAGAAACAAAACAAAATGGATGAATGACTTGGTCAGGAAAAATATCTTTCCAATGTCCAGTATAAAAAACTCTACATTTGGTTCAGAATAAAAAAATCAAAACAAAATGTCTTTAACATGGACGTTTGGTCAACTCTTTTTATTCCTCAATGCTTCTCTGAGATAATTGTCTGCTTTTTCCTGCAGTAAATTAGTATCGCTGCTGTTTTTAATGGTAAGAATATACAGCGGAGGGTCACCTTGTTTCTGGGGTCGGGTTTCTTTCAGTTGACCTCCACAGGTCAAACCGAGATGGCTTCCAATATCAGACGCAGTCACAGGACATTCACAGTTCTGTAGAGAGAAAAAAACAACAAAGAATTAGAAAACCAGAAGCTAAGATTTAAACTAAAATCAATACAATATTTGATAAAAACCCAATTTCAGAATAAAATAAATTAAGAGCATCTTTTCAACTTGGGAAACTATATGGAATTTCGAGATCGACACAAAGAGTCTAAAGTTCAAAATATTCATCCACCTGAAGAAGGCCGGAGGTTACATGAAAGACAGGATTTGGAAGTCTATCACTCGGACTCCAAAGCTCCGTTTCCACTGAATGAAACCAACAATCTCTCTGATGCTTCAATAAAAAAAATAATGCGGCTCACAAAATAATTCGACGTTGTCTCTCACTTCTATCCTTTCTTCTTTTTCTTCCCAACTTAGCAGATGTCAGCCATTAAATGAACTCAGTCAATTCCTTTTAACCAATGAGAACACAGATAATTCCTTTTAACCAATGAGAACACAGACAATTCCGGGTTCATACTTTTCTTATAAAGATAGACTCGCCCATTTCAGTGCAACAACCAGTTGCACTGTTTCTCATAGGTAGTGAGTTCGATCCTTGCTAGCAACCTCTTTGCTTGATATTTCCCCACTTTTCAAACTACATCATTTTATGGCATCGATGAAGCAAGTCGGGGCCACTTCCACCACTCGATCCTGGTACAGGACCATCACTTTCACCACAGCTGAAAAGTTGTGAAAATAACAACACAGATGAGAATAGTAGTTCATATAATCCAAGTAATATAAATGACCACTCCTCATCTAAAAAAACTCCTATGATTGGAGATGCAAATAAAAATACAGTGATAACCCAGGACTAAAACAACCCAGAAGTTAAACAAGTTTGGAATCTAAAGATTTTTTTTTAGAAGATTTTACCCCAGAATCCATACAATTCTTGAAACTCAAACACAAAGATAGCCGCTACAATATCTTCATGGTATACTTAAGTTTCCATAGCAACAAAAATGCTCTATTAAACTTTAAACATTTGATTATTATCAAAATGTTAAAAAACAAAATTTTTGCTATTATAAAAAATTCTTATTTAAATAAGTTGAGTGTCACAGTAATGTTTAAATTCAAAGAAATTCATGTGATCATCAAACCTCCTTACTAAGGTGAATGAATGCACTTACCAATATTTTCAATATATTCCATTCATTTACTTTCTTCATTGTTTTTTTTTTTTTTTAAATTTAATATTTTAATAATTCCCATTGTTTTATGAATTGATTGGAGCAATAGCCATTTTGATAGGTGGGAATAATGGCTTTGGAATTTGAACATTTTTGAACTCAAATGATCTCCAGAAACTATTTAAGTTTGAGTTCTAAGTTATTACTTTCCAGTTCAGATACATTTTTGTAAGCAATTTGCTTTAAAATACATTTTTTTTTATCAACTTCAAAATGTTGAATATTAATATAAATATTAATTTTAAATATTAAATGTTAAATTAGATAAAAATTATATTAAAATTCAGCAACAAGGGAGACAACTATTTGAATTGTTACTGTTTACAAATTTATAAATTACCTCCCTTGAATTATAAAATTTTAAATGATTCAATCACATTTACAAAACCGTTTTACTAGGAAATGTATGCATCCTCTCGGCAGAAATATTCAATACTTCCCGCTGAAAACATAACGTAAATTTTTTTTTTGCTTAATAATTTCTTGATTTCTTAACAGTTATTTCTAAATACATAACCACATTATATGTACATGCAACAAATAAATATTGTTAATGTAAACCATTTTTCTCTCGCTTGGCTCAGTCCTACAAGTATTTCATTTTTATTTCATATTTGTGAAATACGAACAAATTTTTTGGGAAGTCATTTCCTTAGTGTAGGCAAGATTTTTATATGCTGGATGCCTTTCTTGACGCCAACCCAGTGAGATGATGGGGATCAGTGCTTTTATTGAGACACCATCTCTATGTGATTGCCTACCTAGCCTAAAGAGCACTTCACCTTCAATGGTATGGTCACATTCAAAGAATGGATGAGAGTTCTTGGGTTAGTTAATGTAGAACAGTTGAAGTAGCAGGGTCAGTTCACAGGGGAAGGCAAAAGAAAACATGGGAAGAAGTAATGAGAATGGACTTGAGATAAAGAGGGGCAAATAAAGACCTGATCAGAGATAGGTTAGTTTGGAAGTCAATTTCTAAAAGCCGTCCAACAATGCCAATACCAGCCAATACCAGCCAATCCAAAAATGCAAACAATATCTAGAAATTATTATCATATTCGGTTTAACGTGCTGATACCAGCACGTTAAACCGAATATGATAATAATTTCTAGATATTGTTTGCATTTTTGGATTGGCTGGTATTGGCTTTGTTACTGTCGCCTGGAAATGAAGAACTATTTGACCAACAAAAGTAATTTATATTATTTGGATTATTCGAACTATTATTCTTATCTTGTTTATTATTTTCACAGCGTCTCAGCCGATGTAATCTCTGACCTTCTCCAGGTGCATCTTTTTTAATTTTCGAAGGCGGAAACCATCTACCCTTGTGGGACTAAGTAAAAATTATATAGACATATTGGTTTGGTTTGGTTTGGTTTGGTTTATTTTACGGCATATCAACCTCTTATGAATCATTTAATGTTGAAACATTAGTTGTAGTATGGTGAAAAATTTTCATACTTCTAGTTCTTTATATGTTCAAGTATTTATTCATTTTGGTTTGGTTTGGTTTTATGGCATATCGACCCTTTCCGGGTTATTTAATGCCGAATCCGGTCATTTTGGTAAAAGGTTTTATGGATCAAGTTTTTTATATGTTAAAGTATTTATTCATAGTGTTTGCTTGAGTCAAAGGGGGGAAGAGAGGGAGAGGGGGGGAGGAGGAGAGAAAGAGAGAGGGGGAGGAAAATGGTTGTTTTTTGTTTTGGATTTTGCAGAATATGATTGAGTTTTGTAAAGAGAAAAAAAAACAATGAAACATCAATGTTTGGTGAATTTTGGGTCAGGAAGCCGATATCGTCAGACATCTTGATCTAATAGCACCAGTATATAGACAGAGAAGAATGATGGAGAGTAAGATGTCTCAGAGAAGTAGTGCATATGTTGGGTGACAATGGGTTCCTATGTAGACCAAACATAGCATTAAATACAATATGGGAACCAGTAATTATAAATAGTAGATTAGTACACGAATAAAAAAAAAATTATTTGTTATATAGTAATAAGTAGTAATACTACACATCTAAACAAGATTAGGCTTAAAAATGCCTAAAATTCATACTAGAATTGTCCAAAAGGACCCACGGCACAATGGATAAAAGTGTTCATTAGCAATTAGTTCTAAATGACAATCCTCTGGGGTTGAAGATTCAATTCTTACTACAGGCTATAATAACTAAGAATAATATAACAATTATCACTACTACCCAGTCATGGCTGATGGAACGAGAAAAATCTATCACATGGATTAAATAAAGGGTTTAGTTTGAAATTCCCCCCCCCCCAGTTCAAAAAGATGCACCTGAAGAAGGTCAGAGGTTACATCAGCTGAAACGTTGTGAAAATAAAAACCAAGATTAGAACAGTAGTTTAGATAATCCAAATTATCGATCCTCATCTAAAAAATTTTAAAACATAAAAGCAATTTATTTACTTACCTGTGGCGTTATAATGGCTGCCATTATATCACGCTTTTGTTTCGATACTACCACAGCTGGACAAGGAAGGTCGAAAAGACGCAAGGCTTTTCTTATCTAACAAAAAAAATGGAAAGCAGTTCAAATCAATTTGTAATAATAAAAAAGGGTTCTCATAGTCATCAGTTTAGGAGGCAAAGTAATAGAACGGGAAACAGTTGTCCTAACAAAACTCCAAATCTTTAACTAAAGTCTTCTACCGCACCTTTGCCACTGTAAGAGACATCTTCCTCCCATTGTACATGTCTCTGGTGCAACCCATTCTGGAATATGGTATGCAGGCTTCATTCATCTATCTCATTTAGGATATCCAGCACCTGAAACAGGTTCATAGGGCGGTGACACAAATAGTCCACAAGCTCCACACAAGGTCCTACAAACAATGACTGGAGGCCCTCAACCTGTACTCGCTGGAGCATAGGCAGACACGTGGCAACCTTAGGCTCATCATTAACATCATGTGCAGCAACTACAATATGCCGCGTGACATCTTCTTCAGAGCAGCTTCACAGAAAGGCTACATGGAAACTCAGAGAAGCTGTAGCTAAGAGGATTTCAGCTGAATTGTTAGAAGGCTTATTTTTCAGTTCGGGTCGCTAGGCCGTTGAACAAACTACTAGAAGCTGTGGTCAGCCTGTAAAAATGCAGTAGGCTACAATTTTTTAGTGGTGCATGCGAATGGCAGATATGCAGGTGATAGATGATCGGCCAAAGGAAATGGGGGGGGGGGGGGACACAAGAAAGTGAAAATATCTTTGGTTTTATTTTGAGCCACCCAGAAGTTTATTTCTCTTTGAAATAAAATGCCTCGTAAAGATAGTGACTCATGCTGGGATGTTCACAGATTGTCTCCATGATAATCCCATGTCTGGCCATTATCTCCGGTGGATATCTTAAGTAGCCAGTGCTTGAGTGGTCCGGTGATGACCAGTGAGAAAGACTGGAATCTAGGACTCAGGTTAGGGGAAAAAAGAGAGGCGTATGCCTGGCCCTCTGGTCATGACAGGAAGTTGTTTTTTCTGAGACCAGGCTGGATCAGTTCATGCTGGGGTGCCTGCCCAGGCAGGATGGACTCATCTGGGGCTCTTAGCTAAAGGATTGTGTTGGGCTTATCTTTTTCTGGTTGGGCAAGGATCTCATTTTGCAAGTCTGTCATTCATTTGTAACATCAAACAATCCGACAATCCAACAAATAAACCTGTTACTTGTTTATAAATTGGAGTTGTGATTCTGTTTGGAAAAGGAATTCTTTGTTGCAGTGCTGACTAAATCAAACAACAACCTTTGACCGGACAATGTGTGAGACGATTACGGCTAGTGCAATAAACGCCAATTACAGCCAGTGGAATAACCGCACGCATACATACAGGTTCACAAGCCTGCAGACGTCCAAATAGTTTAAGGTGGTGCTTGATGCACATAGCTACTGATATTTGGATGATTATCTTTGTATATAACCGCCTCCCCTCTTTCATAACTCGCTTTTACACGGTTCTAACTGTGCTAATCTTTTGCCAATGTATATTGAATTGAATTATAACACACGTTCCCATGACAAACCGTGTTTTTCTTCTTTTGTATTCTTAACTTATATTGATTCATGGTGTTTGGTTTGGTTGTTTTGATACGCTGCTTTTGTTCGTATCTGCAACTACGCCACATACGTGTCCGCCATATTTTATCAGTCACCATGTGCTCTCATCAGGGATGTAATTAACTAATGGCAAAAAAAACCTGAAATCGACATGAATTTCTAAACCTGGGGTGTACAGCCCTCGATCAATTTTCCAACTTAGGGGCCCAAGATGTTTACTCATAATCGCCTAATAAAGTAGAATCTCATTTTTTGTGGGGTGGTAGGAGATATTTAGCAGAGGGTGTTTATCTACAATACTTGTTTTTTTTTTAACCGTAAAGTATAGACTGATATGTTTTAAAGAAGACAGGAAACAAGTCTTCTACCTTCCCTACCTATGAATCGTTTGAAGTATGACATAATTAACATTTTCAGAGAGAGGCAAAAGGGAGGCAGAGCAAGGCAAGACAAAACGTGACGGAGAGAGCAAGAGAAAAAAAACAGGAAAAGAGAAATAAAGATTAATCAAGCCAAATGGAGAAAATTTTAACTTTTCTTGTATAATAAAAGCAGAATTCTGCTAAAACGCTGAGAACTCACATCTGTGTCTCACTTGGTTGAGAAGATGTTAACACAATGGCACAATGGCAGTTCAAAGATTTTTTTTTCCACTGGCCAAGGATTGTTTTTGAAACAAGTCGAATTCACAAACTGACATTTGTATTTGTACCCAACCCAGGATTTGGAAATTTTACCCCTTTTGTTAAGGGCAAATCTTTGTCATATTACTCTGGGATGTATTTGCATTCGTCTATACCAGAGGTGGGGAGTCAAAGTTGGAACCAGTAGTTGGACTCAGGCTTTGGAAAATCGACTACAAATTCAGGAGTTAGATTTTTTTTTTTTTTAAATGACAGAGGTGAGGAAGTCAGCATTTTTTAGCAAAACTTAAACTTAAAACAGACTAAGGAACTAAGAGTCAAATTTGTTTTAGTTGACTCCCCATCTCAGAGGTAGAAAATAGAAGTCTGATGTTTTCCAGCTAACTCCCCATTTTGTTTCATACAAAACTAGCTATATCTACCTAGTGTTGTCCGGAAGTCTTTTTACTTTCATTCTTGTTTTTTTTCTTTTTTTTCTACAAATTATTTTTGTTTTGTTTTTTTCTTTTTAAATAGGATTTTGAAAGTTAAATTTAATTACTATGGTATCATTTGGTCATTAAATTATTAATTGAACCAAATCGTTATAAAACTATAACTACTTTTGTAATGGTAATGCTTTTTTAATTGCTATTTATAAAATTATTGGATGTAAATAACTTCCAAAACTTTCAATCTTTTAATACATGACGATTTGCTAAAGATTTTAAAGCCAGAAATGATTTTCGCTTCGACAGTTTAAATGCTTCCAAATTCCTTTCAACTTTTGAAGGGTCATGAAGTAATTCAGTTTTTTTTTCAATGATTAACAAAAGATTAAAGTGACTGACTTGTTTACAAAGAAACCAAAATGCATTCTGGTGAATTTAATTTCATAATTAAATTATTTTTTTAAGTAGGATTTTAAAAATTTCGTAATTATTTTATGTTATTACATTTTTGATTTCAATAAATAATCAATTAATAATAAATAAACAAAATTATAATTCCATGTGTACTCATCAAAGTTACGCCGACGTGAGGGTTTATGTTCTTACCTGCCTTGGTCCCTCAAACGATAAAAGGGTAACAAGATAATCTGGTCTTTTTCCTCCTTTCAGTTTTTCACAGATTTGCTTTTTTGGAGTCAGCAGAACAAAATGTAAAAAAAGACAGAAAAAAAAAAAAATGAAAAGTGAAAAATAAGTATTTTTTAAACACGTATACATCTATATAGTAGATAAAAAAATAGACGTTTAATTCTCTCAAACAAGGGGGTGAGTGATTTTCCTAATGGATTCTATTACAGACCATGAAATTAGCTATAGAGAGTTCAAATCCAGTCAGATATCTTACGGTTATTTATGCATTAATACAGTTGTGAAACGTAGCAACTTGTGTTCAATTAATCATATCCAATGATTTGTTTACAAAATGTATTGCGCTTCAGAATTAAATAACTCAAAAATGGTTGATATGCTGCAATGGATAACAAACTGGAAACTGAAGTTAGTTGTGGACAAGTTTACCACGATGCATTTTTGTAAGAAAAATCCAGCGTCCACACAATAATAATAACAAGTCTGGGCATTACTGTCAGCAGCGATTCGTGTTGGACAAAGCACATTCCTAAAGTTATCAACAAGCCGAAATGTGTCTTGGCATCACTTAGCAAAACCTTTGCTCGCCGCTCTCCAGCTATTTATTTAAAACTGTATCCAGCTATGGTGCAGCTGCACTTATAATTTGCATGATCAGTCTAGAACCCCTATATTACTCAGAACGTTGCCGGGAAACTGTTCAGAGACGTACAACGAAGCAAATATTCTCGATCCGACACTTGCGATACTCTGAACGCTTTGTTTCCCTTGGATTCATAGAATCTGTCTTAGTAAACACCCACAAAATTATTAACCATCTCGCCGCCAACAACAATATGGAACACCTTTTTGATCTCCATGTGTCTAACATGCCTACAAAGTGAGAAAACAGCAGAGCTCCCATGACTTTTGGAAACATTTCTTTACACTCAGAATTACTGAAGCATAGAACAAACTGCCTGCATCAGTTGTTAGCAGTCAAGGCACGGCATCTTTCCTGAAATCGGCCCAACCTACATCTGATGTCTCACATCCATACACACATGCATATGCACTTTTGATGAATTGTAGTGCACCTGAGCACTGTACACAATGACTTCATCATTGTTATTATTATTTAAAATAAAAGACTAAACCTTTCAAACCAACACAAAAAGTTATTTCTTTTTATTTCATAACTAGTGTTTCATGAGGTTGAGTATAGCACACAAGTGAACTAGGGAATTTCCAAATGACCTCGAGATTAGTCACATGAGAAAATCTGACAATTTTGAAAATAGACGACCACAAACATAACCAACACACTTTTCAACTTAATAATACCTACTAAACTGAAATGGAATCTGTTTTTATATAATTTTCAATGACAAATTAATCATTTGAATTGATTTTCAATTTTTTGTTTTGTTTTTACCAAAGCTTAATAAATAAGTCTTTGCAGTGTTGTGTTTAACAAATAAATATACGAACATAACATTGTTGTTTGTTGGCTGTTTTTTTGTTTTTTTTACAAATATTTGCCCTCCTTTTTTTTTTTAAACTTGAAAACAAATTTTTTAAAAAGTTTTTTACATTAAACAAAAAAAAAAGAAAAAGAAGATGGTCATTGATCTTCTGAGAAAAATAATGGCTAATTTTTCTAAGAAACTACAAACCAGATGAAATCTAGGATAAGGAACCATTGCTAAAGTGGAAATGGGAGTAAAGACAGAAATTAAAGCAAGAAGTTATTTTCCTTCGTTATTCTATTTCTTTAAATGTAATAAACTTGGAATTTTGATTCAATAATGATAGCATATTTTATTTTAAAAATTTTATGTAATACTATAAAATGGAAAAAATAGACTTTCACAAAAGTAGAAATAAAAAAAAACGAATTTACTAAAAGTAGAAACATAATTAATGAAAATTCTCCACCCTACACGCAGACTTTCTTCTACATTTTCTTGTACAAGATAATAATGTGATCTGAATTTAGATTGACTGTTTTTTCGAGAATTTTTTTTTTTCAAAAACCAGGATAAAAATTTCCTAACAAAATTATCTTATCTATATAATACTAAAACTCTGAGGACCTTGTATGTTTGTTTGTACATGAATGGATGGTGGGAGGAAGGGCAAATGACATAAATAAAGAGTGAATGATAAGAGAAGTGGTGAGGATGTCAATAATGGGAAGATAGAGAGAGGAAGGGGTAGGGGAATAGAGAGAATAGAGAGAGGGAGAGAAGAGATGGGGGAAGAAAAAGAAAGAGGGTTTATAACAGCACAATGTATTATGAAATCCTTGTGGAAATTGGATGTGTCAAAAAGTGCGTGTTTTGTCTAGTGATTCTGTTACAGTTGTATAAAACATTGATACTGTTGAACCTCTCAAACCTTTTACTGTTCTTTTTCTTTCATCTATTTATCTAATGTATAATGTACCAAGTTGACCCAATAGTATCTACCTCCCTCCCACTGTGGGAAGATGGGACACAAGACCGGAAGATGGTGCATTCTGGCCCCATAAAAATTGCTTGAACAGCCCTGTCAACATTCCCTTAGTGAGAGTGCCTCAGGCAGTTAGCAAAAAAACTAACCCCCTTTTCAAAGTGAGAAGGTAAAGCCTGGAAAGGTGGACCTCCTAGGACTACATAGAAAAATATCATAAGCTGACAGAGCAGGGAAGCTGATGTGGAAACTACTACCTATCTGTAGGACTGATTGCTAAGGACGTATCCTCGACTGGTATGAAATGACAAAAAATGGGTCACAGATCATCTTATAAAAATATACAATCAAACAAAATAAAAAAATTTAATTATATAAATCCGATATATCAAACATAAATATGTCATAAAACAAATTAATGTTTAGTTATTAGATTGACTGATAAATAAGTCACGTCACTGCATGTAACTAAACCTCTACACACACACATGTCGATAACAACAAACAAAATATCGTCATACTATACCTGAGCCAGGATGGTGCTGACATCAGCATTCTTCAGTTTGCGGACTTTCTCATGAAGAACAGTTAAGTTTTGCTTGATCTTCTCTCGGTCAGCTTTCGGGAGAATCTCTTCTTTCAACATCTTCAGAAAAGAAAACAGCAAATACATATACAGTGTTGTGAGAAAGTATTTGGATATCCCTCTTTTTAAACCATTTTATTACTTTTTAGCACCAAAACCTTTATGATAATCTTACTATGTTTTTCATTTTTAATATTACAGAAAATAAAAAACAAGAAAATATCTAAATTTGTGCTGTGAAAATTGATAGGACATTTCCATTTGTCCAACAGTAACATCCATTTTGAAATATTTATATATTATTTTTGTTAGATTACTATTTTATATATATGTATATGTCATTCACAGGCAGACAGTTTTGTTGTATCATGGCTATTCAGTGTGACTAGATAGACAAGTGCTTTGAACTGCGGTTGAAACTCGGCGTGTTTTTGACAGTCGGAGATTCTAATCGCTACGTCATCAGGCACAAGCCATGACAAAGGGAAATTTTACTGTTTGTATGTACAATATCAGCCACCTTTGCATTATCACTAATGATAGCTGGCGATTTCACTTACCACAATGCTCAACTCATGTAAGAATTGGAGATTTATATAGTAATAAACTTCAAACCATCGGAATTTCATGGTTGGTCATGACTAAGGTTCAGGGTTCGAAAATCAAGGTTGATGTGTTCGCAGTGTCTAGTCATGCTGATAAGTCTTCAAAAGATGAAACGTGTTTGTTGATAACAATATCATATATATATATATATATATATATATATATATATATATATATATACAGTTACATATGTGTATAGTAGAATACCTGTCCCAAGACAGGTATAAGCAATAAATATAGAATTAGTTTTACATTTTGCTGCTTTTTTCTTTCTTTGGGTGGTATGGTACATTTTCAGTGGAACCCTCCTAAATGGTAAAAGTTACACAAAAAATAAATAATGTACCCATGTTACTCACCTTATTGCCTAGAATACATATTCCATAATCCTTAATAAGTCCAAGTTTAGGATTTTACCAAAAACATACATATTATAGACTCTTATACGTGTGTACCAATCCTTTTAAAAATGTATTACTTAATGTATTTTTTTTTGTAAATTTTACCATTTATGGGAATACCACCAGAATTGTACCATAACAATAATAATTTGAATGTTTTTTTTTTCTTTGGAGGAGGTTCAAAGAAAAAAAAAACAACATTCAAATTTAAAACTAATGTTATATTTATTCTTTATACCAGTTCTGTATGGATATTCTACTATATATAATTTATATATATATATATAATTATTTTTATTTATACAGGCATGTACATAAACGCAACACTGGCATGTTGATGTTCGATCAACAGCTGTTAGGAACTGAGATCTCATCAGACAGAGAAAATCTTCCCTCAGATCATATTTGGAAAGAATGAAGTGGAAAAAGAAGAAAAAGAAACGAAATTCAAAATTCAAGATTAGAAAGTCATGTGGTCAAACCCGAAACAGTCGAAAATTGGAAATAAACATTTGTGAACTCATGTTAAAGATAAAAATAAAACAATGAAAAGGTCAATTTCCTGTGGCACATTTTCAAGGCTTTCTTATGTCTAGATGATATTCGGCAAGCCATCAATATGTATTAAGAGCTAGTTCAACGTTGATTTTATGCAAAAATTTGGAGGGGGAAGACAAACAATTGTCATCCGGCTGACTTTATTCAAGGTGAAGAATGGGGGTGGTGTTTAAGGCATTTAAACCTAATTAGGTTGATTTTTCACTTTCTAAACAAGATTTTGTTACATTCCAAATGTCAAGATTTTTTTTTATCTCACGAAACATTCTCAAAACAGTCAATCTTTATGCATTTTTTTTTTTTACGAATTTGTTTCATTCATGGGGGACAAACCAACATTAGTATGTCGATATTGGATCTGTCTTCCTTGAACTCTTCAAGAATGACAAAAAGTTCTTAGTTTGAAAAATGATACATTGTGGCGTGACACGAAAGAAGAACGTCCTAAAACCAAAAATAAACTCAAAGTAGATTTTCCTTACAATTCTTTTTTCTTTCTTTCTTTGGTGCAACTTCGGAAAAGCCTTAATATGGAAAACAGATAATAAATACATAACTGTACTATGTATGTGACCGGGAGGGAACAAAGATATCGTACACAAAAATTACGTAAATTGATCAAGTAGTTTTTTTTTTATCACAGAAAATCAAATTTTGTCATTTTTTTCCACACTCGCTTGTCAAAATGCCATTTTTGCAAACAGTAGCTAAACAACGGCCAAATTTTGTGGATTTGACCTTTTTTAAGTAGTTTAAGTTCATAGTAGCATTGGGGAGGGTGTTATTAAAAATTAAATTATTTTATTACAATGTTCCTTTGGAAGTTTTCACATTATTTTAATGAAATATTTTTTTTTTGCTTATATCGTTACGTCTTCGTTGTCATTAAGGATAAACTGCTTCAAAAAAGGCCAAATCACAAAATTTGGCCCTTTTCTGATAGCGATTTGGCCTTTTTTTATAACGCCGGGCTGAATAACGTCCCTTGTTTTTCAAGATGGCTAGCTGGATCAGAGCATGGAAAAATGACAAAATTTGATTATCTGTGATAAAAAAAAAACTACTTGATCAATTTATGTAATTTTTGGTGTATGATATCTTTGTTCCGAACTATGATTTTATATGAATATTAGTGTGAACACTGGCAAAGCATAATTTTTTTTCCTGTCATTTTTGGTAGAAGGTGCACACTCGTTCAGAATAAAGACTTACCTTGTATAAATTCTTAACCATATTTTCCATGTTAGTTAGATCATCCTTCATAGAAACTGCCGTCTCCAGGTTGGCATAGAGTGTTTTCACTTGCTCAAGGTTGGCAAGAGCCTGCAAGAATAATCCAATTTTAAAATAAGGAATGTGCAATAATCCAAGACAGTTTAGAAGATTAAATATCAACAAAATGAATTTTTTTTAAAAATACAAGTAGACATTGCGAAGAACCCAGAAGAAGCAAACTTCGCAAAGAGTCCATATGTAAAGAATCTTTCAAAAAGCAGATGTTAGGGTTTTCTGCCACTGACAAACAATGCCAAGATGAACAAGTGGTCAGAAAATCTGCATTTGAAAGTGCATGTCATAGTTTTAAAAAAATACCAGCATATGACTAACTGCCAGAAAACATGTATGTGAAAGGTTTATTCTCTGGTATCATTGTTTACAAAGTCCTTCTGTTTTCATCTAATAACACATGCATTTTTGCCATGGTACTTATATTTTATGAATTTTATACAATACGTATGCTAATACTTGTACATAATGAGCTTCCAGTAAATACATTATTGCAACATAATCTGATGGTGCTGATTAAAGTTTAAATGAAAGTGTTGGAATTAAACAATAAAAAACGGTTGATATACTTAAAACAGACAAAGCAAACTGATAAACATGAAGACATATTTATTTGAATAAATTACAGGTAGGTTGAGAGATGATAACCAGTTAATGTGGAAGAAATATAAGAATGGAAAGGGATGAGAACTCAGGTGTGGAGAAAGTATATTTGGACGGCAAGCTTATTGAGGTTGTTCAGAAGGTTTGTTAACTTGGTGATACCATTGGAGCACAGGGAGGAGCTGGTATTGGTGTGATTGAAAAAGTAAAGTAAGTTCAGAAAACTGCCATTACTAACTAGCAGTATGTATCTCATTTTGTCTTATATATAGTACGTCTGTGTTATCTTTCAGGAATTGTGTTTTTTTTTTTTTAAATGGGAAAAGTTAAATGTATCTCTCGACGTCACACGATCAAATGGAACGATTTTTTAAGTTATGGTTATCCTCCTTTTAAAACTTTCAATCCACCTTTGGAAACTTTCAAAATGGCTGTCCTCTTCATACATGGCTAAAATTTAATTTTCTTTTATAAAAAAAACCTATTTGATTAATTTACGTGCTTTTTGGTATAGGATTTATTCAACCCATGACAGGTACGTACATCAAACAGATATTCCGCAGTTTGTTGTATTTTTTTTTCGAAAGTATCCGCTAAACTGTAAAAGCATCAAATTTTTTGCCCTCAGCTATTCCCTCAACTAACATTCACCAGAGGAGTATGGTTAGAATTTTGTGTGTGTTGATAGCAAATTCTTAGATCTATTACAGTCATTTACATATATACAAGGTCTCAGTTCAGTCTTGAGAGACAATGGACACACCCTGTAAGAATGGCCGTGCATGTAATTGTGAAGCAAGGGTTGCGCAATTAACAACCACACCTCTCCTGAATCGGCATTGCCTGATGTCAGTGGCAAAAAGAAGTCCAGGACGACTGGAAACAATGCCGAGATATTCACAGAGCACATACAGCACATGGTATTCCCAAATGATCACCCATTTTAAGTACTGACCAGGCTAAATGTCGCTTAATTTCGGTGATCTAACGAGAACTGGTATGTAAATGTGATTATGCCGTATGCAAGTCATTATTGTACTAATAATGTTGCGAAAGTATCCTTGGAAAAAAACACTGCTCGAATCTATGCTACATGGCCGAAATGGTGTACTCCTAACAGATGAACTCTCTGATCCACAAATCAGTGATCAATTCAAATAAAGTTCTACCGGACCTGTTGCTTTGTACAGTCATGGAGATGTAAATGTTGGATTGGACTTCAGGTCAGACTTGACCATGCCCGAATGTCGACATTCACCACCATTACAATGTTATACCAATCTAAGACAAAAGTAGGGATAATCATCTGCACTGCTACAAACATGTACAATGCGCAAACAACAACACCATTGTGAAAACACAATTCAAGAAGGCCGAGAAAACAACTAAAACAAAATGGTTGAATCCACTACACCAAAATCTAAAAACAGACTTCATCTTGACCAAGCCCATGTATGATAGACGGAAAAATCCAGTATGAACCTTGCTGTATGGGATAAAGGCAGAAAAAAATGATGGCAAAGGTATGAACCCACAATTCATAACCAGCTATGGGTAAAAATAGCAAATTCTACACAATGAATTGTCACAAATAAGTGTTTCAGCATCCAATAACCAAAAAAGGTTGATATGCCATAAGAAATAGGAAACTAGAACTTAAGTGCACTTAACTTCTCAAACAGTTTGACAAAGATGTTAGCAAAATAATAAGAACAAAAGAATCTAAAAGAGATGCAGACAATTACAGACTCTATTCGCCATAATAGTTTCACGTCGAAGAGATTCAGTCATATTGATAGCAAACAAAGACACCAAAAATGAAAGAAGAATATACAGAGAAATAATAATTCATAGAAAAATAAAAAGGTCGATTTTTTTCTTTTATTTAAAGGACATTGGCTAGCGGTGACATCAGCAAATGCTTAAATACAAAACCGTATGACATCATTAGTAGAATTACTGGTAGGTTGAGAGATGATAACCAGTTTGTGTACAAAAGGTGTAAAACGATAGAGATGGATGAGAACTCAAATGTGGAGAAAGTATATTTTGATAGTGAAGCTATTGAGGTTGTTCAAAAGTTTTGTTATCTTGATACCAGCAGAGCACATGGAGGAGAAGGTGCTAGTGTGATTGCAATAATTAGGATATAGGATAAGAGAATGATACAATGGATGTGGAATGTGAGTGTTAATGACAGGCTTAGATCTGATGACCTTAGAGGAAGATTAAATCTTAATATATGGAGATATGTGCAGAACAAGAAACTTTGATGGTATGGCCACGTTGAAAGTATGAATGAGAGTTCTTGGGTTAGTAGATGTAGAACACTTGAGGTAGCAGGGTTAGTTCCCAGGGAAAGGCCAGGGAAAACATGGGAGGAAGTGGTAGGGATGGGCTTGAGGGAAAAGAGGGATAAATAAAGACCTGGGCAAAAATAGGCTAGTTTCAAAGTTAATTTCTACAAACTGTCTAACACATGCCAGCATGTAAAATAGACGTTAAACCAAAGATGATGATGATGATGATGATGATGATGATGATGATGATGAGCACATTTGATCATGCAATTTCATTAGAAATTGCTATAGTGTCACAAAGCAGTGGGCTAGCATATCAGTGACTACTTACTCTGATTGGGTTCCTTGGTTGAGGAAGTATGATGTTAGAGCCAAAACAACGCTGCTCATTGTATTTATTCAAATATATTTTGATAACGACAGATATCTCTGCGGAAATAAAGCTGCTTTGATATTTAAAAAAAAAATGTTTACTTACATTTTTGGCACTTTGTCCAGTTACACATGTTATACGTTTGGCATTTTGGGACACTCCAGAGGATTTCACAATGGCAAACTGACCAATATCAGATGTACAATGGACATGACTAAAAGGAAAATAGAGATGAAAGAAGTTAAACTTAAGTAAAAAATATGTATTTATTATGTACTATTTGAAATATCCGTCATAATTAAAATATATAGCTTTAGGCATCAATCGCGAACCAAGGTTATCTAATCATATTTCTCAAACCGTCCTCATGTATGACCAGTATTTTTTAGATCTGCCTCCATGCTACGTCAGTCATAGTCTGCCTTTCTTGTGGGTTCCAAAAGGAGGGTAGATCTTGTTGCACTTGATAATGGCCGGCAAAGAGTGCAGACAATCCACATCTATCATCACTCACTGTGCTTCTATTTGCCACAGTTCTGTTGCTGATAGCAAATTGGTTAGCAATTTTTTAACATTCTCTGGAGGTAGACATTGATGAATATCTGGATATTCATTACAGCAGAGACAGTTTTTCTCCACGTCTTTGCTCTATACAGCAGGACTGGCTTCACCATCACATTGAAAATCCAAATCCTGTGGTTTGTGGACCAATCAGAGGACAAATCAGATTTTTTTTTATTAATTTGCCCAAATTTTGATCATTGCCAAATAAAACAATTCTAAAACTTAAAACTTTTCTAAGCCCATAATTTCATTGATGTAATCTCTATTTTCAGATATTTTTACCATAACAATACGTTTTTAATTTTTGGGGTCTGAATTTTTACATTTACAAAAGTTTCCAAGTGTGCCTTATTATTATGAACCCAACCTAGAACAGGTATTCCAGCTAGTAATAATAGATCAACAAAAATACATTTAAATAAGTTTGGCTTGTATTGGTTATATATACTTAACGGACTGATTTACTTCAGTTTGACAATATGCCTTATTTCATTCATTGTAATGGCTGAATTACTGTTACCCACATCCGTATCGAATGTGCTAAATATACTTCAGCTAGTACATAATACTGTAGACTGTGGTGAAGTGAATATCGACATGGACGGACGACCTGAGCTTGCCAAATTCAAACCCTGTTCATATCACCACTTTCACTATAGAGAATGCAACCTTCAGGTGGTCCCTCCTGTAAGTACATGATTCAAAAAATAATTTGAGAAACCAATGCCAAAAAGCAGAATCAAGCCAGTCAAAAGCCGTACCATGCTGATTCATAAGATAAAATGTAAAAAATTTTTTTTGTAAAATCAATGTAGGTATGTATGTAGGATACAGATGCCATTTCTGAGATGGTTTTCTGTGAATTTATCAAATTGCCAAAGTTGCTCTAATGGTTAATTGTGAAATCAAAACACAACAAACAAGTACAAGTCATTGTTTTATTCTTCTATATATGAACATGACGAGGCAGGAGAAAGCTATGGTTTGGGTGTCTAATATATATGCATGGTAGAAATCTGTGTCTTTGTATAAACATAAATCCTTTGTTCTGTGAGCCCTGAAGTATAATAGGAGCTAAAGGCCCCATGAAGAAAAATTTCAAAAAGTATCTGGAACGTATTCCCGGAAAACGAAGTGCAAAAGAAATCCAAATAATTGCACTTAAGGGAATGGCCAAAATCCTTAAAAGAGCACTCGGTTGGAGCCTCTAAATAGTAGGTGATAGTCTGACATTTGAAGAATGTCCCGTCCCTATGCTAACGAAAACAGAAATAAGAAAATTAAAAAAAAAAATCATTCAATCAGTGACTGCCAATAGATTACAGTCAGGCTACCCAGGTTTAGTTATCAGACCTTTTGGTCATTTAAGCAAGATTGTAGCATATATCGCAACATCTCTATTCATATAAAGTTAGGTATGCATATATGTTTGGATATTTTTATGTATAGGATTCATTCCGAAACTAATTAACTGATCATTATGAATTTTTTAACGTAGCTGCTAGGCATAAGGGGTCCAAATGTGGGCTATATTTAGTTTTATACAAAGGGAGTTAAAAAGTGGAATCCCTTCATGAATTTTAACAGTAGATATTAGACATCCATTAATAAATATTCCCCAACTTTCAGTTTCTTTGGAGCATTTTAAAGGGTTTTAGAGAGCATAATATGGGTACAACCTTCCATTTGAAAATTCAAATATTTCAACTTTGCATTGAATTTGCTTCATAGTCATTAGACAAGCAAGATTCTATGAATTTCAATTTTTGCTTAAGCTTAAACCTTAAATTACAGACATTTTTCAGAATGAAAATCATGTAATGGATTTTGATCAAAATTGAAATAAGGATTCTAGACATAAGGTTTAGTATCATTATATCTTGATATAAATCTTCATAAAGAAATACAAAACTGGTGCAGAGTTTGAATTACCTACTAGACACTATCTTCGAGTGTCTTCGGTTTCTCTGTAAAAGGGTTTTTCAGGAAAACCTTACATGAGGATACCTCACCCTACAAGTAAACCCTGACCAAATATTCAAAATAACATAGTATTCGTAGCCCAAATAAGATCCGCTCGACACGGCTATACAATAGAGGAATGGTGCACCTTCTCCAAGTAATGTTACCTCAATTAAGTACTTAGCTGGATTCTCCACCAGACTAGTTGAATTCTTGTCCGGTAAGACCAAAACAAAGATATAGTGTGACATAGTTAAGTGGTCAATTGGGGAGAGGAAAATTAATGTTCTTCACTTCTTTACTAACTTAACGTTTGAACGATAAAGGAGAACTTTAATGGAATATTCGAATATCTATGTATCTCATATAGAGATCAAGTGTTAGCTCTAGGAAAGGGCCCCTTGATTTCTGAGAACTTCGACTGAAGTAAAATGAAGCAAAAAAGTGCAGAACTGTTCTGTTAAGTGAATTCATTTTACCCGTCCCAGGATGGGTATTCTTCTAATTTATTATAAAGCAGTGTTGGATAGTAAAAATCTTATTTGTTTATAATATGTATGCATCAATTAGTGTTACAAAATTCTGGGATAAAAATAATCCTGGCATTAATAAATGATACTTACGTTCCTGCACAGAGTTCGACTGAAAAATCATTTCTCGCAAAATCTGGATCAGCTGCCAATAATTGGTCAACAGGATGACCGATACTGACCACGTAAACATCTTCTGGATAAGTCTAAAAAGAAAAGATCATGTTTGAATTAGTGATAACTAATTTTAGAATAAACTTAAACAAAATGGAACTTTTAAATCCTCATACAGAGATGTTCGAGGCAGTCGAGTTTCGATCCTGGCTTGAAGCACTTGCTTGTCTAGCCCATTAGAAAAGCAGTAATACAGCAAAATGGTATCTGTAGATAACTAAAATATCCCACCCCTTCTTGGGTTGAGCTCTCTAGTAAGTGAAATCACTAACTGCTATCAGCTTATAATGCATTGATCTTTGTGTAAACAAATGGAGTTCTCAGGCAATTGACAATGTCTACATTGAGATTTTGCTTACTCTCAACAGCAGATACTGAATGATAATCAAGTAGTTAGGAGTGCCAACTGTTGTCTAGATGATCAAATTTCGATACCGGCTTCAGAACTTACTTGTCTAGACACACTGAAGAGATGTGACACAGCGAAACAGTATGTCTGTGGATGACTATATATACATATATAAATTGTTAAACATAACAGAATTATATTGCTTAATTAAACCTTTTTCTTATTTTTTCAATTTTTCTAATGATCTTTTTTGTGTTAAAATCAAAAAGATTAATGTATGTTCCAAATGTATCAAAAACGTTTTCGATTCTTCGTCGAATCATCTTCAAGTAACAAAAACAAAAAAGCTGGAAAGAAAAAGAGAATTTCACAAAGCAGCCGCGAACGCACACGTGAAGTTAGACATCAAAAGAATGTTAACATCTCTCCTGTAACTGCACTGGTTCATTCTTTTGATGTCTAACTGACTTCACGTGCGTGTTCTCGGCTGCTTTTTGAAAGTCTCTTTTTCTTTCAAGCTTCATTTGTTTTATCACCATTGTTCTTCCACAATTTCTGTAGTGGATCTGGCAACCAAACTCTTCATTACTTGGTCTCTAAACTTCTGTTTCACATGTTCTTCATTCAACCTCCACAATCTCCTAAGGAGAAACTTTCATGAGATTTGTTCAGCATGAAATTGCAAATAACCGGTTTGTGCTGTATCACAATTTCTTTACTAGGTATTACTTTCACATCACTTAAGAGCTTTATGTTTTTTTTTCTAACTAGCAGATAATCTACTTGAGTCTTTGCTGTACCAGATTCATATGTAACGAAATAACTTTCCTTCTTCCTATAATCTTCTGCAATACATATATAAATAAATCTTATGCTCTTATTTTTTAAATTTTTCTTAATAATTGAGCACTCTGCTGGGGTTCTCTCCAACTAATCTGACAAAGAAATACATATATATATATATATATATATATATATATATATATATATGTATATATATATTTAGTACACGTATTGTATTAGTTTCTGTAGATGTAAATCCTTTGAAACTCCAGTGTTTATAAAAAGTGCTCAATAACAAGTAGAGTTGTTCTTAAGTATAAATTTTTATTTATACAAACATTATTGGTTACATATGTGCATACATGTTTCGGTTGTAATCTTCACAGAGAGTCATCCTCTTCAGACCAAAGAAGACAGAGAAGGGAGATGAATTTGGAAAACTTTCCCTTTAAATAAATCTTTTTTGGGGATGATATATATTTTATTCTTTACTTGTTAACTCTTTCAATTAGTTTCTATCTTTTTTTATCATTTTTATTACCTGCCTTCTTATTCTTTCCTTTTTCTATTGTTTTATTACCTACTTAGCCTGGATTCCTTTCTTCTCTATTTAACACTTCAAAGTTTTAATCTATTTACAAACTTATTCAAGCATAAATATCTGATCTTTATATAAAATACACACATGCGCACAAACTAATAGATACACAAGTACATATATAAAAACATATATATATACATAAAAAAATAAAAAATAACAGACACAAATATATACGCAAATATCCATACACTGATATACACATATATTCATTTTCAAGCATAAATATCTGGTCAATATATAAAATACACACGTGCACACAAATTAATAGATACACAAGTACATACATAAACATATATATATACATACATATATAAAAAAAACATATATATACGCATATATTCATACACAGATATACACATATATACATTTTCAAGCATAAATATCTGGTCTTAATATAAAATACACACGTGCACACAATAGATAAGCAAGTACACACATAAAATATATAAACATACATATATAAAAAATAACAAACACAAATATATACACATATATCCATACACAGGTATACACATATATACCATATACATATGTTTATATAAAATACCTACCCACACATATACATGTTCGTACAGTACATATATAGACACAGAGGCATATAAATATGTCCATTAACCTACACATACGTAAACACGAAATATATAAAATTAAAAAAATAAATAAATAAATAAAATGAAAATACAACTTTTAAACCTGCGTAAACATACCCATACATATAAGATATTAGTTCAAGTATCCATATACATATGTATGCACTGGTGATACCAGATCAGGCTGCCCTGTAGCTCCCTGAGACGAAATTCACCTACATTGACGTTTTTTTTTTTTTTTTTTTTTTGTAAAACTTAATTATGTTCTACAAAACCTAAAACAAAAACAACAGCCACTCTCCCTTTCTCCCTCCCCTTTTTTATTTTATTTTTCCTACCCTACTCCCGGTCCTGGATATGACCTTAAACTACATCCGATGGTGAGATCCGGCTTACGGACTTTGGGGAATGTGGAGCCTCCTCTTAATTACCATTGCTCCCAGGTCCACCCTGACCCGGAGTGGTAGTACCTGTTAGGGTCCCAACTATGGGTTAAATAGAAACAGATTTAACAACCAAACCAAACACCATCAATAAATATTTGAACATATAAAGAACTTGAAGCATAAAAACTTTCACCAAAATGACTGCATTCGGCATTAAATAACCTGAAAAGTGTTGATATGCCGTAAAACAAGACAACCAAACTAAACACCATGAATAAATATTTGAAGATATAAACAACTTGAAGCATAAAAACTTTCACCAAAATGACTGCATTCGGCATTAAATAACCTGAAAAGGGTTGATGTGCCGTAAAACAAAACAACCAAACTAAACACCATGAATAAATACTTGAAGATATAAACAACTTGAAGCATAAAAACTTTCACCAAAATGACTGCATTCGGCATTTAATAACCTGAAAAGGGTTGATATGCCGTAAAACAAAACAACCAACCAAACCATATGTATGCATATATCTGGATCCAATTATACACATACACGCATGTATACATATATATACACATGCATATTAACATATAAACACACACACATACCAATACATGAACACATACACACATACATATACACCATTACATATGTATATATATATATATATATATATATATATATAGATACCATTATATATACATATATAACATACATAAACCATACATACATGTATATACATATACACCATTACAGATACATGCACATATACATACACATATAATAAAGATACATAAAATCATTATATATGCACGCAGACAACATACACATGTACATACCGACATTTGTATGCATGCACACAAACATCGATATTTCTATAATTAAAACTAAAGTGCTTATATCATTCATTATTGCTCCTGTCTATCTCAGTTGAATTTGCTTACATTTATACCTGCTCTAGTATTAATACAAGGAACTTACAAAATAAGTACCATATAGACAAGCAAACTAGTTAAATATAGTGTATGTAATTACAATAGTTAATTCTATATAAAAACAAGTGATAACTATGAGGAAGTGCCAAAATCATATCATTATAGGGTGAGGTGTAGTGATTTGGGATAATATAGATTACTTAAGTTTAAAAATATAAAGACATCAGAATTTTAAATTAAAAAATAATAAAAGTAAAAAATTAAAACCATAAAAAAATTATAAAATTACAAAAAGAAAAGAGAATAAAATTTGAGTATGTTTTATACTAACAATGAAGTAAAAGTCAATAAAGTGATAGTAATTATTCGTAATGTAAAGTCTGCTTAGTGTGTGTTTCTTGAAATGTTTGCAGTTTAAACTCGTTTCGTGTCTGACGTTCAGTAATTTTTCCCTAGTTTCTCACCTAGGCATAAGAAACAGGGTGAGGTGAGTGATCTACATGTTTTAGCTTTTCTTATTATGCTCCAACTAATTATTGTTTTTTTTGCTCGTCTATCAATTTCTAGAAGTATCTGGACAGCGAAGTGTTACTGTATTTTTTTTATTTCTAAAAGATAATTTATGCATGTAATACCTATCCTTAAAACTCCTCGACATGCTTCCTATATAGAACTTATTATTGTCTGGATTTTCAGCAGTGTAGAATATTAGCACAATATATTACTGATGCGTTGACACAATTTTTTTGTAGGAGACATTCATCCTGTCTCTAACAGTTACAATTGTTAGTGGTTGAATTACCTTCAATATCACTATATATGTAGTTGTGTATCTATTAGTTTGTGCACACGTGCGTATTTTATATAAAGATCAGATATTTATGCTTGAATATGTTTGTAAATAGATTAAAACTTTGAAGTGTTAAATAGAGAAGGAAGGAATCCAGGCTAAGTAGGTAATAAAACAATAGAAAAAGGAAAGAATTAGAAAGCAGGTAATAAAAATGATAAAAAAAGATAGAAACTAATTGAAAGATTTAACAAGTAAAGAATGTAACCCGATACTTAATTATAAAAAATATCTCATCCCCAAAAACGGATTTATTTAAAGGGAAAGTTTTCCAAATTCATCTCACTTCTGTCTTCTTTGGTCTGAAGAGGTTGACTCTCTGTGAAGAGTACAACCGAAACATGTATGCACATATGTAACCAATAATGTTTGTATGAATAAAAGTTTATACTATATATATATATATGGTACGTCAATGAAAATTAGTAAGACCTGCAAATGGAAGCAAATCGGTATTTTCAGTTGTTCAAAACAAGGAGTAGTTTAGTTAATAAAAACATTTATTTTTCATCTCTTTCTTTCCTTAAACCAGGCTTTTCAAAGATTAAAATCTTATCATCAGAGGAAAAATTATGATTGATAAGTTGACAGAGTAGGACTGTCAAAGTTCCAAATTTGAAAAAGTTTTCTTTTAAAATTAAAAATTAAAAATTAAAGAAATTTAAAAAAAACTTCTTTAAAAAATATTTTTGCTCTATCCAGTATATTGAGCTTTCCTTATTTCACAATAGGTCCAACTCTCTAAAAGTTTACCTTTTAGTTATAATTTACATATATATATATATATATATATATATATATATAGCATAGCACACTATCTGCTTTGTAAGAATATGAATTGAAAATAGAATGAACATAACGTAAGAACGTAACTTACTTCATTCGGAATCATAGTTAAACCTTTGATCTTTAAGGCTTCTTTGATATTTAACTCTGTTCTGTAGACTGGAATCTCTTGTTTGATGACCAACCGGATTATTTCTTCCAACCGAGACAAATCAGCCAAACTTAATTCTTCCTATTGAAGCAACAAACAAAAGCAAAAAATGGTTTTAAACAATCGCAATATCAATTTCCATCTCTTATTTTCACCAATTTTCTTTTTATTCTGTTGTAAGTTTTTGTAGATTTAATTAGAACAAAGTTTCATAATTACTTCAAGTAAATCTATATCATAAGTTTGCATTTTCTTTCCTATCTGTTGGTCACTTATAGGCTCCAAAAGTATTGGGCAGAATTGCATCAAATGTGACATAGTATCCTTTAGATACTGGCTGTTACAAGGGTGGGGGTAACAATTTTAATACTTCTGCTACAACGACTACTACTATTATAACAATAAAAACTTATTGTCCCGAAAACTATTGAGAAGTAAAATTTGGTACAAAGAACCTCTATAATGCCGAAATTGTCGTAACTACTACTAAATAATGGGATAGGTTGGGCTAACAACTAACTTTAAAATTGTTCCCAATGCCAGAGTTTATTTAGATTAATTAGAGAGTTAAAAGGAGAGGGCGAAGAAAAATAATAAACCAACTTCCCCGAATGCAAACCCATGGAAAAAGAAAGTAGAAACAAGGTAGAGAGAGGGAAGGCATTATATGGGAGCGGTAGGAGAGGGAAAAGTTCTAATTGGCTAATGCCTCCTGATGTGTCTTTAAAAAAAATGGAAAGATTATTGCAGTGTCGACATGCATAGCTAAACACTTTCAAGGAGACGACATGTCGCGTCCTGAGTCAGGTTGGGGTTGCTATATGAGCCGATATGATGTGGATCCCAAAATTGGCAGTGAAGGCAGTGCATCACTGAAGACCACCCTTGATGCATCTAGAAAATGTATTTAATGATTACTACTACAACTACTTATAATACTATTAATAATAATAATAAATACTATGTTTTCATAATTCTTTCCAAAATTCTAACAGACTGTAAAGTAAATAACAGTTTTCCAAAAGGCATGTTCTTCTACCTATTCCTTGGTCCCACCCACACACACAAGGACAAACTTACATACAAGGTTGTTTTTAATGTGGATAAAATCCAGTTTTCCAAAAATGAGGCACTCAAAAGTACATAATTGTAATGGATAACATTATTATACAATAATAATTTTTTTTTTTTTATTCCTGAATGCCATATATGTAATTTTATTTAAATTATTTTTTATTATTATTATTTATTCATTATTTTTATTGTCCAGTCTATGCACTGTACAGTACATTACAATCCATTACTTATACAATATGTTTCAAACAGCAATTAGAGAAAGTCCAAGCATGGAAAACAAAAATAATTCTATTATATATATATATATATATATATATATATATAATTCTATTATATATATATATATATATAATTCTATTATATATATATATATATATATATATAATTCTATTATATATATATATATATATATATAATTCTATTATATATATATATATATATAATTCTATTATATATATATATAATTCTATTATATATACTAGCAAATATATGCTCCCTTCGGTCGCATATTTTTGCTAGGCTGCCGCATCAGAAATGAAGGCTCACGCGTAAGCCAATGGAGCCCCAGTCATATTTCTGTGGTGGTTAGACATTGATTTTCTGTGTTTATGACCAAGAATATTTTTAGTTGAAAATAAAGAAAAAAAAATTCGACCCTACCCCGATTTTTGTTGTACCCTCGACTATAAATAGAAAGATTTGTAGTTTAAAAAGAAAGTAAATTTTTTTTGTACCTCCCCTCAATTTTTTTATATTACCAGTCATTAGACTATTTTTTAGTTTAGAAAAAAAAAAAAAATTTTTTGACCGCCTTCCCCCAATTTTTGTTGTCTTCCCCCCTCTTATACATGTAAATATTTTTAATTAAAAAGGAGAAAAAAACAAACCTAACCCTAACTGTAACGACGGGGTCAAAGTTAGCGTGGGTCCTAAAATGAAAAGGCACCAAAAAATCAAATACAGTGAACGCGTGCGCGTGTGTGCGCGTGTGTGTGTGTGTGTGTGTGTACCTTTTTTTAATTAAACAATTTGATTCTACAATCAGTTGTATAGTTTTCCAGTACAATGTGTTAGTTTATTTTGTTGACATTAAAGAAAAAAAATCACATCTTTTTTTTAATAAATAAAACATGGAATCATAAATTCTGTTGAGGTCGTGAAAAAATGATAATATTGGATATGAAAGTATTAAGAAATCAAATACAGTAAACAGGGAAAAAAATTTAACTCTCAGAAAGAAAAAGTTTACCTAGACTGTGTGTGGGTGTGTTCTTTCGCACGCGCGTTTTTATATAGTAATTTTTAAATCAATTATTATTTTAATTAAACAATTTGATTTAATAAATTTGTGTTTTAAAACATAATGGCTAAGAATAAACAAACTTAGGACGGTTTTAAAAATGGAAAACTGAGCACGGTGTTTGCCAGCATTGTTGTTTACATGTTTAACGTGCCAGATTAAAGTCGGCTGCTTAATCAGATCGCCATATTTAATTACCGGAGGGAGGGAGGGCATACTGATTCAACAGCCAATCGTCTGCTTAATCAGATCGCCATATTTAATTACCGGAGAGAGGGAGGACACTACTGATTAAACAGCCAATCAGCTGCTTAATCAGATCGCCATATTTAATTACCGGAGGGAGGAAGGACACCACTGATTAAAAAGCCAATCGTCTGCTTAATCAGATCGCCATATTTAATTACCGGAGGGAGGGAGGACACCACTGATTAAACAGCCAATCGGCTGCTTAATCAGATCGCCATATGTAATTACCGGAGGGGGGGAGGGCACTACTGATTAAACAGCCATTAGGCTGCTTAATCAGATCGCCATATTTAATTACCGGAGGGAGGGAGGGCACCACTGATTAAACAGCCAATCGGCTTCTTAATCAGATCGCCATATTTAATTACCGGAGGGAGGGAGGGCACAACTGATTAAACAGCCAATGGCTGCTTAATCAGATCGCCATATTTAATTACCGGAGGGAGGGAGGGGACTTCTGATTAAACAGCCAATCGGCTGCTTATCAGATCGACATATTTAATTACCGGAGGGAGGGAGTACACCACTGATTAAACAGCCAATCGCCTGCTTAATCAGATCGCCATATTTAATTACCGGAGGGAGGGAGGACACTACTGATTAAACAGCCAATCGCCTGCTTAATCAGATCGCCATATTTAATTACCGGAGGGAGGGAGGACACTACTGATTAAAAAGCCAATCGGCTGCTTAATCAGATCGCAATATTTAATTACCGGAGGGAGGGAGGACACTATGGATTAAAAAGCCAATCGGCTGCTTAATCAGATCACCATATTTAATTACCGGAGGGAGGGAGGACACTATGGATTAAAAAGCCAATCGGCTGCTTAATCAGATCGCCATATATAATTACCGGAGGGAGGGAGGACACTATGGATTAAAAAGCCACTCGTCTGCTTAATCAGATCGCCATATATAATTACCGGAGGGAGGGAGGACACTACTGATTAAAAAGCCACACGGCATCTTAATCAGATCGCCATATTTAATTACCGGAGGGAGGGAGGACGCCACTTATTAAACACCCAATGACTTTGCAATTTTAACAGTACTCGCGTTGAAATGGTTTAGAAAACACGCCGATTATGATGAAAATGACTGTAATTAATTGTATGAATAATGTTTATTAATATAACCTCATCGGAAAATATTGTAAATACATATGTAAATTTGATAACAGCAGTTATAAGTGTATATTTGTAAATATTAATTTAATTGAAGGTTTAAAAGAATGAGTTATGTTAATAGCAAAACCCATCTGGTGTCTAAGCGACTTTTAGTGACAGTATATAAAGAATTTCAAAAAGATTAATTTCAGTAAAATAGTCATACTGGAGTTTCGGCTTCAGACAGACAGACAGACAGATACATTAACTCCATTATTAATAGATATATAATTCTATTATATATATATATATATATATATAATTATATTATATATATATATATATATATATAATTATATTATATATATATATATATATATATATATAATTCTATTATATATATATATATATATATATAATTCTATTATATATATATATATATATATATATAATTCTATTATATATATATATATATAATTCTATTATATATATATATATATATATATATAATTCTATTATATATATATATATATATAATTCTATTATATATATATATATATATATATATATAATTCTATTATATATATATATATATATATAATTCTATTATATATATATATATATATATAATTCTATTATATATATATATATATATATATATAATTCTATTATATATATATAATTCTATTATATATATATATATATAATTCTATTATATATATATATATATATATATATAATTCTATTATATATATATATATATATAATTCTATTATATATATATATATAATTCTATTATATATATATATATATATATATAATTCTATTATATATATATATATATATATATAATTCTATTATATATATATATATATATATATAATTCTATTATATATATATATATATATATATAATTCTATTATATATATATATATATATATAATTCTATTATATATATATATATATATATATAATTCTATTATATATATATATATATATATATAATTCTATTATATATATATATATATATATATATAATTCTATTATATATATATATATATATATAATTCTATTATATATATATATATATATATATATATAATTCTATTATATATATATATATATATATATATATAATTCTATTATATATATATATATATATATATATATAATTCTATTATATATATATATATATATATATATATATATATAATTCTATTATATATATATATATATATATATATATAATTCTATTATATATATATATATATAATTCTATTATATATATATATAATTCTATTATATATATATATAATTCTATTATATATATATATATATATATATATATATATAATTCCATTATATATATACATATATATATATATATAGCCTGACGATTCCCCCCGGGGATGAAACACGGGAGCCTCTGTGTAGCTTGATTGCCATATATATTTTCATTGCTTACTACCTTGCTCTACTTACGTATCGAGCACTGTTGAAGTAAATACTGAAAACTGACACATAAAAAGTTATATCTCCTTATATTTTATGTGGATACATGAAGTACTAATATATATATATATATATATATATAACAAAAATAATTGTAATAGTTCATATTATATTACAATAACCATGGTTTTGTTTTATTTTTATGTTTTCACATTTCCAAAAACAACATTTCTGTGAGATATATTTTTTACGGTCCTTTCATTTGTCTTGTGCCAAACAACGTTTTTATGTCAATATCGTATTTGCAACACTACAAAATCATCAAAAAATTCACAAAGAGTAAAAAGTTCTTGGATTAATATATATATATATATATATATATATATATATAACAAACATAATTCTTTTATATACATATATATATATAACAAACATAATTCTTTTATATATATATATATATATATAACAAACATAATTCTTTTATATATATATATATATAACAAACATAATTCTTTTATATATATATATATAACAAACATAATTCTTTTATATATATATATATAACAAACATAATTCTTTTATATATATATATATAACAAACATAATTCTTTTATATATATATATATAACAAACATAATTCTTTTATATATATATATATATATATAACAAACATAATTCTTATATATATATATATATATATATATATATATAAATATATATAATTCAGTGAAAATAAACAACTTTTAAAGTTACATACTTTACAAGTTTAATAATTTCAAGTAGTACAACAAAGACTAGTTTCAAATAAAGAAATGTCCTTTAAACCTAGATTTTTTTAAAGAAATAAATCCTCTCATCATCAGAAAGAAAAAAACAACTATTTAACAATAAAAGATTTGGTTTCAATTATTAATTTGAAAAATTTCATTAATCATGTATGAAATCTGAATTAAAGTAAAAAAAAAAAATAAGTATACTTGAATAGGGGATAAAAAGTTTTTTGCAATAGTAAATCCACAGAATATGTTGGAGGCAGAAAATCTTTACAGATTGAATTTTTCACTGTTTCATCCATTTTTTTCGATTCCAATTAGCAATACACATGAAAAGATTGAAATGACTTAAAGTATCTCAATAATGGCATACATAGAAAGAGCTTGATCTAAGAAAGAATCTTTTTTTTTTCTTTTTTTTTACATAGTTCACCCCAAACAAGGCAGGCAGCCACTGTAGACGTAAGGGGCTACTGAGAAAAAAGGTGAAAAAAAAATTGGGGGGGGGGGGGGTCAACCTAAATTGGGAGCTGCGCAGCGAGATGTCTGTTTACATTAGTTTTAACTTTCTGCATGTCAGTACCGTCAGGAAAACAGGGAGCTGGGAGGGAGTTCCAGAGTCAAGCAGCATGAGAAAAGAAGTTTTTGGAGTAGAAAGCTCTTCGGCATCTGGGGACCTCCAGAATGAATGTATGATATTTGGCAGATTGTCGGGTTGGTCTAGTGAATTTGTGTTGTGGGGGCACCAGAGCAGCAAGCACATCAGAGCAAAATCCATTGAAGTACTTGTAAAACAATCACAAGAAAGCAACATTACAGTGATGGGACAGGGGCTGGAGCTTGGTGGATAGTGAAGGACCTATCAAGTTGGCGACTCTTTTTTTGGACCTTGTCAAAGAGGGAGAGACTAGTGGATGATGCCTCAGCCCAGATGTGGCAACAATACTCCATGCATGGACAGATGGTGGCTTTGTAGAGATATAGGATAATGTCAGGTGTAACAAGTTTACTGGCACGGTAGAGGGAGTCCACCTATTTTTTAAATCTGACTAAAAATAAGGACGTTATGACTATTTTTGTGCCTCGCACGGTTGGATATTTTTCCCTCTTTAAGACCATATTTGGGTTTACTTTCAGCAGCCTCGTAACTCTCACTTCCCTTATTTTGTTCTTTAGCTCTCAAATTTCATGAGCGATGTTTCTGACAAAGGGGGGAGAATTGCTGTTTTCTGGATTGGAATCTACCCATCTAATACTTATCGTTGGCTAATTTTTTACCTTGAAGTAAGAAATTCTTTTTAGCTCCTTACATCAAGTGGCTTTATGCCTTGTCTGGAGCTATTTCCATAAAAAAACTAAAAAAAAAAAAATATGCGTTTCATCACATTTTTTACACTACTTTTTCAGAAAAATGTTATACCTTTGTTAAAAGACAAGATTAAGCAATGAAATTTGCCATATAAGTGTATTTTTGTGCAAGAAATCAGAATATGCCACTGAAAATCTCCATGAATTAATGGTTACCAAGTAATCTGCAGTAAATGTACATAAATATGCTGCAATACCTTAAAAATACCATGTATCCATTAAAAAAAAAAAGTTAGAGAACTCAAAGTTGAATTGTAATGCATTTTATGTACAAGAAACTGAAATCTAATACTAGGACTGTTTAAAATTAGAGATTAACACCTTCCACTAAATTGACCCTCCTCTGCCTCCCCAAAATATGTGATTCTACTTTTTTTAGGCAATTACATGTGAACACCATGAAAAACTTGCCAGAAAGAAAAAAAACAAAAACAATTATTTTAGAATTTAGAGTGGAGATTAGTTTTATATATAAATTTAATGTAAAATAATCCCCCATTTCAGGGCCATTCTAGTGTTTAGGGCAGTTAATCAATTTATATTTCAATGGGGGATAAATCCTATGTGGAAGGGGGCTTTTTAAACAATTATGTGTGGTTTTAAAGGGTTTTTTGTAGGATGGGGGCTTCCCACTTGAACTAAAGGTTAGTGATAGGGTTAAGGAAGGGTTTTATTTTAGAGAGGATGCCATTCAGACTTAGGGTTAAGGGAGTTTTTTTTAAGAGGGGGGACTTGTCACTCAAATTTAAGGTTAATGGTACGACACATTCAAGGGAAATCATTTTTAGGAGGTGGGCTTGTCACTCGAACCTAGAGTTAGTGGTAGAGTAATTTTTTTTTATACTGACTTTTCAGCTTGAAAAAATATCAAAAGAATTTAGAATGTTAACTGTTCTAAAAGGCAAGAATAGTCGGGAAATGGGGGATCATTTTACACTAAATTTATATGTGAAACTGATCCTCCCCCTTACTCTAAGTTCTACAATATTTTTTATTGTTGTCTTTTTTTTGCTTTTTTTCCAAGATTTTTAAAGTATTCACACGTAATCGCCTAAAAACAGTAAAATTTTTTTGTTAAATTTTAAGTCATTTATTACTGGAATTAAAGTTTGAAAGTTGAGTATATTTGAAAACCAGTATTCCTTGAAGAGGACACTATTTTATAAAAGAACTACAAACCGTATTAATTTTAAGCACAAATTTTTTATTTTATTTATTGTTTTTAAATAAACCTGTAAACTACGTGTTATAAGCAGCTGCTATACTGGTTGATAGCATTATTATGAGTGATAATAGTTTCAGAACACAACAGTTAAATTGTTAAGTTTTGCTGAAAAGGAGACATTTTTTCAAATAGGGTAATTAAAAATTGCTACTACAAAAAGAGAAAACAACATACAATTATAATTTTAATGCATAAAAAGAGTAAAAAAATTGATATATTTACTAGTTCGGGTATGAAAAAAAAATGTTCTTTTAAATGTTCGATACTCATCATGTTGAAGTCTTATTTGTAAGACAACAAAGAAAGGAATTGGACAGTTTATTTCGTACCCCAACAATAAGTGAGATTAATGTTTTTCCTAATTGTTTTTGAAATTTAATGACGAAATTCCTCATAGAGGAGTGGTAATGAACTTTTAAAAGAACGCAGGGTTTGTAAAAAAAGTTATGAAAATGGCCATTTAATGGTGTTATGGTTTTTATCACTTTATTTGCTCAAAACTCTTCAAATATATCATATAGATTATTTATTAGTGCATGTGAAAGGATATTCATTTCCGAACAAAATGCTGGTATTTTGAGGACTTAAAGTTCTTTGGTTTTTAAAATATAACTATTTTAGTAGAACTACCTTGAAATCTCTGATTATCCGAAGCATTTTATGGTCGGTGAGGATAGCTATTCCAATATATTCATTTTGGACAATTTCTAATTTAATATTCGAATGGATGATACTTCTTGACACCTCATAATAATATATCTGTGGATTACGATTGCAAAAAACTTTTTATCCCCTATTCAAGTACATTTCTTATTTCTTTGCTTGAATTCAGATTTCATACATGAATGATAAACTTTTACAAATTAAAAATTGAAACCAAATCTTTTATTGTTAAATAATTGTTTTTTTTCCTTCTGATGAGAGAATTTGTTCCTTTGAAAAACCTCCGTTTTAAAAGACTTTTCTATATTTTATAATATTCTTTGTTGTTTGTAAAGTATGTAACTTTACAAGTTGTTTATTTTCACTATCCCCAATATTTAGCATATCTTTATCATTTTAAAAATTACTATAAAATAATTATTTTATATTTTAAAAATGATAACATAGATCTAGTGTAAACTTTATTACATGATCATTTATTTGTGCTCCAAGAATTCAACGTAACAACGGGAAATAACTGATGTCCTTAAGCTGGGCAGGATGAGATGGCTTGGCCATGTCGGGCGAAACTCCAGTTGGATCTCCCGGGTCAGAAACATGTTCATCGCATCAAGTCAGAAGGCTGGAAGACCGAGGCTTCCTTGGGATGAGCTGGATAAACCTGACCATGCAGACCTGGGGATTACAAACTTAGATCCTCACAACCTGGAGTGGAAGACTTCAATCAAGGTTGGCAGGCAGGCTCCACCCTCTTATAGAGGACTAATCAAAGGCTTGTTCAAAAATAAGTCAGAAAAAGAAGAAGAACTGTGTGTGTGTGTGTGTGTGTGTGTGTGTATACTCATTAAAACCAATTACTTATACATGATACGGGTTCTGAATATGAACTAAAACTGTATCCAATGGTGAGGCCCCAATTTTGGAGATTTTTGGAGCATGTTGTCACTACTCCCAGGTTCACTCTGACTATGTTGCATTACTTGTCAGGGATCCATCAAATAGGTTGAATAAAACCTATCGTTTAGAGACTATTTGTTAACAGAATATACACCTACAAAACAAATTAATCCACAAACCAACCAAATGCAAAAATATACGTATTGTTTTGCTGCATAAAATGACCCAACAACCCCTTAATGAGGATAAAAATGTTCATAATTCATGGGAAAAGATCAAAAATAAAAACAAAAGCGTAATTATGTAATCTTACGTAAAAAAGAAAAAAAGAAAAGAAACGAGTCTTACAAAACAAGAGAAATCAAAAGTGAATTGGTCTTCTTGTACACAAGAACCAAGTTGATTGACTTGAGTGCCCAATAATTTCTGGAGGCCCCAGTTTAATAAATGGGTTGCAGTGTGGTTGGCCATGCAAGCTTTCCTCACATCCTACATAAGAACAGAAAAAAAGAAAAATAGCAATGACATCAGTAAATCATTTGAAACATGAAAATATGGAAACTTTGAATAAAAGGAATAAATTACTTAACCAATGTAGACAAAAGTAATCTTTTACTTAAAAATAAAGAAAAACTGAACATAAAAAAACAATAGCGTTAATTCTCAAAAAGAAATTTGACATAATAAAAACAAAATCCAATCAGTCCACCTGGTGTAGTGCACATAATCACATTGAAACAATTCAAGGAAATGACTTGCATTTCAGCCTCTGTAGTTTAAATGTTGGAAGCTTGTGTGGAAGCTCTGCTGAGATTGTTGAGTTTCTTGAGAGAAAATTATTGACATCTGTTGTGTCCAAGAAACTCATTGGAGAGGTAAATCTACTAGAATGATTGTAGGAAACAATGCAAGATACAAGCTGTATTGGATTGGAAACAAAAAGAGAAAAGATGATGTTGGTATTTTTATTATATATATATATATATATATATGGGAAATGAAAAAGGAAAAAAACAAAAAGGATGTTTTTTTTTATATATTAATCAACGTTTCGTCTTTATTTGTGAGACTTCTTCAGGATGATAATATTGAGAAAAATGTCATGCAAGTACGTGAAAATATTGGGTTGACATGATGGGTTGATGGGAAGAAGTAGTAGCCACTGACATTACCCACTCACCAAAATCACAGAACCTCCCCCTCCACTTTCCCCATCTCTTCACTCACAGCCATCCACATTATTCCCCGCTCACCCCCACCCCTCCACTCTGAACTATCTACATTTATCTCATTCCATGCTACTGGCTTCACTAAGCTCGGACCTCGGTTCTACTGCTCCCAGCAGTGGCTACTACTACTTCCCATCAACCCATCATGTCAACCCAATATTTTCACGTACTTGCGTGACATTTTTCTCAATATTATCATCCTGAAGAAGTCTTACAAATGAAGACGAAATGTTTATGAATATAAAAAAAATAAAAATTCCCATTACGTTGGATTACCTTCATCCTTCCTTTCTCATATATATATATATATAAAGATATATGATAAAGATAGGAATAAAATGTTCCGACGTAGTGGAAAATGAAAAAGGAAAACCAAAAGAATATTTATGTATTCATAAACATTTCGTCTTTATTGTCAGACTTCCTCAGGATGATTTGTTTGAAGAAAAATCATACACGCACAAACATTTTTTGCCAGCAGGCTCAGAGCTTACGGCCGATATTAGCAAGAAAATCAAAATATGAGAAACAATTAGATGGTGGCAGTGGTAGGAATCAGGGTGTAGGATTATTAGGAAGTGGGAGAGGTTTTATATGGCATCACAATGCTGCATATTAACTTGTAATTTATTAGAGTAAAGATAAGCATACTTCAGGCACAATTATGACTGGCTTATTTTAATTCATTTATTTGTTTAATTATCACTATAAGCTTAAAATATAGAATTTCTTTATATAGCTTCACAAAGCTGAATAAATTTTTTTATAATATTATAGTAGACCTATGCACCAAAACTTATTTATTTTTACTCATTTATAGTAAAGTAAGTAAATTCGTATGAGTCAGTATAGTACAACTTTGTTGACTGGCTTGATTCTTTTGTTGGCATTCTTGCAGGAGGGACCATGGGAAGGTTGCCAACATCCATGAGTGAGAGTAGTACTATGGAACCGATTGAATTTGAACTTGGCAAACCCAGATCGTCAGTCCGTGTTGTAATCCACTTAACCATCGTCACCTCCCTTCATTTATAAAGATACACTCATTGCATTACTTTATATAGATTCATAAAACCGAATAGTAACCTTTATATTATGTTATGCTGTATCACAGCTCTTCACCCGTTTCAGGACCAGTGAAATTAATTTCCTGAACAGAACAGTTTTACACAACCCAATGTAACCTTACAAGGATATACTATAAAGATATGACACGAAATATGATCTTTTTAATTAAATCAATTGTATGATTTTGATTCAAGAAAATTTAGAAAATTTAAGTCTTAAGCTTTAGAAGTCTGAAGAAAGAAATTAAATTCAAGTCAACTTGCTTTAATGGTACTGTAAAATGAAAAAAAGGAAAGCCCAAAACTATGTTATTTATGTATTCATCAACGTTTCGTCTTTATTGAAAGACTTCCTCAGGTTGAAGAAAACAATGTATAAAAATCATACAGAATATTAATTTTGATTTGTCAGAAAGTGTCCAGACTTCGGCATGGTTGTTGACGTGAACAAGCAGAGAATAAAAATCATGATTTTGGTTGTAGCAGTATCAGCAGTGGTCTGTCACATGTATCAAATTAAATGCAAATGTGATATATTTGAATTTTCAAATAGTAGGTTGTGCCATATAATGCCAAAAACCTTTTTAGAATACACAAGAATTGTTGAATATAATTAGTGTTTAAAAACTGATTTAAAAATTTCTTAAAAACTGGAGATAGCTGAATTATAGTAAACATATGTATCCTCCGGACATAAATATTGTTATTCATTTATTTAACTATCATTATAATCTTAAATATAGATACATTAAATGTATTTATATATATTCACAAAATTGAATAAAAACCTTCATATTAATACAGTAAACTTATGCATCCTCCAGACGCAAATATGACTAAACGATATATTGTTGGGAATTCACCTTCTGAAAAACCAGCCCACCAGAGGATTGATGAACATTAAACCGAACTGTAAAGCATGGTGGGAGAAAGAACCCTTGTGTGTTTAGACAAACTTGATGTCACGCACAGACTAATATTATTGAATAGCATAGCTGTGTGCTGTATTTGGTTCAAGACAAGCTGCACATAAATGAGACACTAAACTTTCATGTAATCTCATTCTAAAGAATAGACCAATAGTCTTAATGCCTAATAGTGCTTTAAAAAAAAATGTTCAATTTTCTAAACAACTCGGAAGCACACCAACCATTGTCAAGTAATGAATGACGATTCTGGTGTACTTTTGCTCCCAGCCCTGAACCATGTTCTGTACTTTTCAAGTTTCATTCTTTTTTTTTTTACACCATTTATTTATTTAGGTCATCCTCTTACACACCTTTTCTTGTATTACTGTTGCTACTATTCCCATCATTCCCCTCCTCCTACCATCTAAAATATACAATGTGCAAACAAGCCAGATTATCAGAATTTTAGTATTATATATAAATAAAACATTCTGATCTTCTCCAGACTTCAAATATCTAGGAAGATTCACAAACCCTGGTTATGATATGAATATACGTATTGGCCAGATATGGAACGCAATCAACTCTCTCGGCAAAATCTGGAAAGCTGCTATGAAGAATAAGGCAAAACTCAAAATTTTCAAAGCATCAGTCAAATCCATCCTATTCTACAGATCAGACTCGTCGACACTAAATGTTGCTCGATCGAAGAAACTTGATGGATCATACAATAAAATGTTACACATCGTCAACAACATATCGTGGCAAGACTATGTAACAAACAAAATGTTGTATGGTTGCCTATCACGTATATCTGCTGGACATGTATCCCAACACGATGAACCTGCTGGAAAAGTGCTCCTGTGGTCTTCAGAAATCAAGCAACGCGCTAGAAGCCCTAATATTACAATCATCATTTTTTCTGGAAAAGTATACTGGCCTCTCGGAATCGGAACTCTTGGCTACAATAAGTGAGCAAGCATTATGGTGTACAAACTCTGAATATTTCACCATCAATTGATGGATGACTCAAGATGACAAGACATATTATATAAATGATTCTAGAATTGATTAAAACAAAACAAATCAGGTTATTTAACAAAGTTAATAGAATTGCAAGGAAATGTTACCTCATCCAAAATAAGTTCCACCATTTCTTGGCAACTGAAGTTTCCTTCTTCAACATATCCATTATGCAAGACATAACCACTGCACGACTGGACATCAAGCACGTGAAACTTGCCATTCTGTCGTTAGAAAATGTTATAAAGTTGAAAGAACAGATAACAAACATAATAATAGCTTAAGTAAACACAAAAGACAATGTTTCAGAATTTTTTAGATAAGGATTGATAATTTGGATTATTCAGACTACTATTCTCATCTTGGTTGTTATTTTGCACAACGTTTCGGCCGATGTAACTTCCGATGCATCTTTATAGACTTCGGAATCTTTATATCAAACTATGGACACGGATAAAGATGTTGCTTAATAATCAGTTCTTCTGGAGGTTGAAAGGTCAATCCTTATTAGGGGTAATAATAAATAAGAATATAATAATTAACATCATGTTTTGGGAGAGGAAGGTGTTACAGTAACTGTTACATCGGACCATTATTCTGAACTCTTCAAAACGTTTCTTCATCCTAAAGTCGTATGGTTACTCACAGCTCATAATCCGGATAATGTATGGTTCCAACAAGTTGGTACCACATCGCATGTCTCGATATTCACTCAGAATCCTCCGTAACAAGTTTCTACGTCATCTTATTTCTTTGTGAGGTAATAGTGGGTAACATCCAGGTTCCCTGGATTTAGGCTAAATGGAGCAATAAATCAGGAAATCAATGCAATTCTATGGGGCATGGTTCAAAGGGCTATGGTGAACATATGAGAGAGACTTCAAAGCTGCATCGAGATTTGCGGCTGTAACTTAAGTGATGCAATTTTCAAAACCACTTTAACCACAAAGGCATGTCACGTACATTTTATAAGTACAAAGATATTTTCTCCTATGATCATGTTTGTTTTTATTAACCTTTGAGATTGAGACCCCCTTTCTGTCCCACCTGTATGTGATTCAATCTGAAAGCAGATTGTTTTATTATATAATAGTTCCACGTGTCAATTAGCGTCATGCAAGTGTAGCAAACCAGTCTGCAATGAGGACTCAACAAAAAAGATGCACAATAGAACACACAATTTTCTAGTTACCAATAATTATGCTAGAGCATGAAATAGTTCCTTTTTTGAATTGAAGACATGATTAGCAGTAACAAATAATAATAAATCCAGCTAATTAGTTGTGGGGAACTGAAGCAAGTGTATCCAAGCAAATATATAATCTTACCATAATAGGTACTTATTAAAAATTAAGTTTAGTTATTATGTTCTGCATTTTTGAGATGAGGATTGATAATTTGGATTATTTAGATTATTCGGACTACTCTTCTCATCTTGGTTGTTATTCTCACAACGTTTCGGTCGATGTAACCTCTAACCTCCCTTCATGCGTATCTTATCGAACTCGGGAATTTTTCTGCTAAACTCAGGAATCCGTATGGAATTTCGAACAGAACCCTTTATTTAATCCACGATGGTTAACATGCTCCTGTTTCGTCAACCATAGCCGGGTAGATGTCTTAAATAAATTCGCAATTGAATTCTTAGTATCGCCTGCACCGAGGATTGAACCTTCAACCTCCAAAACAGTGTACATTAGAACTGAATTTTACTTAGTACTTTATCCGTTACGCCACGGGTCCTTGCGGACAAATTCTTGTTCGACAAGATACACCTGAACAAGGTCGGAGGTTACATTGACCGAAATGTTGTGAGAATAACACTCAACATGAGAACAGTAGTCCGAATAATCCAATTAATACTAATTTTAGTTATGTTGGGAATTCTCTTTTATTGTTACATAATGAGAGGAATTAGTTGAATGGAGAAATAGTTGATGGATGAGAAGTCAGAATTTAACCTTTAGTTAACAGAAGTTGGCGAAACCATATGACTTCCAGAAGAAAGAAATGTTACATATTGAGCGAGCAGACCCACTATTATAGGTTAGTTGGTTGAAAATAACAGGAAATGAAAGTCGGAATAAATTTGCTGAATTCCAGGTTAAGATCTACTACACTGTTGGAATTGATAGAAATCGATGTGACATCACATGGCTCAAAGTGAGTGAGAGAGAGTTTTTAGGTGTTCGTTTATTTTAAAATGCTCTTGATAAGATACGATTAAATAATAATTATTTATCTCTCTCTTTCTCTGTTTCCCTACCTCCACCCGACTGGTCAGTGATTTGGAACCAAAGTCAAGACGAATAAACCTCCTTTGTCTTCAACAGTTTTGTCTTCACTTTGTCCTTTTTTTGAGGTATGAAAGAACCTATTTGCAGGTGGCGTTTCCTCAGTTTGGAAAGATCAAGAAAAAAGTGCATACAGGAGCAAGCAGCTAAGAAAGTAGGATTGAATTTTCAATGATACAAGGCTGAAAGGCAACAGAGAGATCTTCCTCTTTTCGGGCTGACAACTTAAGCAGGGGGATGTAAAATGCGGCTGTTCCCCTGAAGAGCCCCAGTGAGAGAGGAGGTCGTCGCACAATGTAGCTAGGTGTAATGAGACAAGCTAATTAAAAAACATATAGTAATAGCAGTATTAATATTACAATAGGACAATAATTCTCAATGCCTCCCCCAAAAATTGTTATGACATGATATATTTTTGAGAAATGTAATATATTTTTGGTTACAGGCATGCAGAAAATCTCCATTCCAATAAGATTACTATTGAGAATTCTGGCACGCACCTGTCCAAGAATGTATCCTTCATCTGGTCGCTGACCTCCCCCTTCAGCATAGAAACAGGTTTTATCCAAAACCAAGGTGCACTGGTCACCTGCAGCAATGGAGTCCCTCAATTGATTGTCATGAAGCAAACACAAAACGCAACTGTCTGGGCTGGAAAACTCTGTAAACAAAAGAGAAAATAATACGCGTGCATTAAACTTTCTCCAAACTTGGCATATTTGCAGAACTTGTCTTATTTTTCAAAGATAGACTTCAAAGAGGCAATAAAAAGAAATCAGTTTATTTTTATAACTCTGAGTGTTTTTATTTTCATGCTATACGGATTGACTCATTGGTCTAGCAGTCTTCATCGATTCTGTTTTGATACCTCATTGTAATACAGCTTCCTATTCCAGTAGCTTATTTCCAAGAACTGCAGACTTGTGGAACTCTCTTCCTGCTGACTGTTTTTCTTCCTATCTATAGTCTTGGTCTTTTTAAGACTAGGGTCAATAGGCATCTTTTATCTTTGCAATAATCATCTTCCGTTCTTGTTAGCTCATTACATCAAGTGACTTCATGCCTTGTCTGGAGCAATTTCCATAAAAAAAAACAGAAACTATGAGGATCGAGTGAAGCCAAGACTGGATTTTTTGGATTATAATATTTTTTTTTAAAGAAGTTCTTGCCTAACCTTTTATTTAATATTAGATCACTCGTGATCTGTTGGATCAGTATTTGTTATATATATTTACGAAAACCTATAGAAATTTCAAAATGTTTTCATAAATATTTGGAAATATATAAAATTGACCATGTTGAAACACTGGTTTAGATTGTGATGTCAAATTAGATTCTCTCTCTCTCTCTTCCCTTCTTTTTCTCTCTCGTTTTGACTCTCTCTCTCTCTCTCTCTCTCTCTCCTCTTTAATTATTTACATCATTCCATTCCTCTGACCACTTCTCTCATTCACCCTTCCTCCCACCATCTAAAATATTTATGTATGGATAAAAAATATGCAGGGTGACAAGCAAGCAAGATAACAACATTGTTTTCTATTTAAATCTCAGATAAGGCAAAAACAAAGATGCTGCCATTTATTTTATGTTAAAAGTGTGTTGAACTTGGTATTTCAACAAACTTTGCCTTTTTTGCAGAACTCTGTCTTCTTTCCCAAAGATAACCTTAAAGGAGCCAATAAAAAGAAATCAGTTTATTTTCATAATACAAAGTTGGAGTGATTCTTTCACCCTACGCTGCGGAGAGCAGGTATTTAACATAGTAAGAAGTAATGAGAACTGCATTAAGTCCACACCAGATTTTTTTATTTCAAATATTTTCCCACTTTTTTAAAGTTCCTGCTACAGTAAGCCTAGCTTTTGATTGAATTGATTTTTCTATTGAAACCTCAAACCCGAGAAAAAGATATCTCTGTTAATTCTATATTATATTAAAAGTGGATTTCATGGAATAAACCATAAAAGATTATTATATTTGACAATATTTCTAAGATGAAGGGATCTTTCTGATTGAGACAGCTATCCTTATTGTTGCTGCATTCACAGCATTTAAGTTGTTAACTATTACTTGGCAGTAATATACTTGTAAAGCTTAGAGCAGATGTAATTTTACAGTTATTAAGTATGATTGGTCATGCTATGACCTTTGAGGTCAGCTGACCACATAGGATAAGTAGATAGAGAATTGGTTAGCTTGATCATATAACAAAGGGAAAGATTTGAAGTATTTCAGTCGGCAAATAGATTTTAGTGAAAAAAACATGTAAGATCTGAAGAATTAGGGCTGCTTAGACCCAGCACTCTTTACAGCCTGGCCCAGTTAGAAGAAATTTTTCATTCAGGAAATTGATATCTAGATAGTTTAGATAAATAAATAAAATATATTTAAGCTGAAACCTTGCTGTCGTTGTCGTCTCCTTCTTTATTAATGTAACAGCTATCTGAGAAAAGAAGAGAATCAAGAGAACAGCTTCACCCCTTTATCTGTTTCCCGCCCACGAAGGTGAACAATAACATCGCCCCCACCACCCACCCCTCGTTCCCATTGAAAGCACATGAAACACGATCACTATACTTTCCAGCCTTCTTCGGGTGTCTTTTATCATTAATTAAGGAGAGTAAAAAGTGGACCTTGGGTTTACTTTCGGCAGCCTCGTAACTCTTGCTTCCCTTATTTTGTCATTTAGTCCTCACATTCCATGAACAATGTTTCTTACAAAAGGGGAAAAATTGCTGTTTTCTGGGTTGGAATCTATCCATCTAACACTTATTGTTCGCTAGTCTTTAACCTTGAAATAGTGTTTTTGTTTTTTTTAGCTCCTTACATTTAGTGGCTTCATGATATATCTGGAGCAATTTCCATAAAAAAAAAAAAAACTATCTAGACCAGAGTGAGTGAAAAGACCCATCTCAGAAGACCCCAAAAACCGTGCTTTCAAAAATTGTACCAACGTGTGTTACATCAATCTTTGATTTTTTTAATAGGGCCTGTTTAGATGCCCTAGTTTTAATGGGGTAAACAGTGTTTGTTTTTTCATTCAATTTTAGTATTTAAAATGCTGTGGATATCTCAGACCCTAGGGCAGGCAATGCCTGACACTTGTTATTCAATTTTGTCATTCAATTTTAGTATTTTGTCATTCAATTTTGTCATTCAATTTTAGTATTTTGTCATTCATTTATTTAAGATGCTGTGAATGTCTCAGACTTTAGGGTAGGCAACAGCAGGCAACGTCTCACACTTGTCATTCAATTCTAGTATTTTGTCATTCAATTTTGTCATTCAATTTTAGTATTTAAGATGCTGTGAATGTCTCAGACTCTAGAGGGCAACAGCAGGCAATGTCTCACACTTGTTATCCATGCAGTTCGATCCAAAGGGTTGACATCAGCCAGGTTACTGTTTTTGTGACATATGTTAAATATTTTGTATATTACTTGTGAACATAAATAAATCCAGTTAAAAAATTTTTATAAGTACAGTTTTTAGTTCTTTTTGTTTACTACTTCTGTTTATGTCATCATTATATTCGGTTTAACATCCATTTTATATGCTGGCACATGTTGGACTGCTTTTATAAGTTGACTTCCAAACTAACATTTTTTTTTTTAGTTAAGTTCACCCCAAATAAGGCACACTGCCACTGAGATGTAGGAGGCTACTGTGAATTAGGGGAATCCTATATGGGGAGTTTTGCAGCGAGATGCTTGTTGACATAACATTTAAATATCTGCATATTAGTACGGTCAATGAAACAGAGAGCAAGAAGGGAATTCCAAAGGCTAGCAGTACGAGGAAAGAAGCTACTAGAGTAGAAAGCTCTCGAGCATCTCGGGACCTCAACTGTGAAGGAGTGTGATCTTGCTGACTATATTTGTTCTTAACTTTACAAGTATATTACTGGCAAATATCTGTAAATATAATCACAATAATAATTGTCTCAAGCATAAATGATGTAAATAACAACATCACTTTATCTTAGAAATATTATCAAATATAATAATCTTTTATTCTTCTATCAAATCAACTTTTAATATATCATTATCATATTCAGTTTAATGTCCGTTTTACATGCTGGCATGTGTTGGATGGTTTGTAGAAATTGATTTCCAAACTAACCTATCTCTGGTCAAGTATTTATCTCTCTTTCTCTCAAGTCCATCATTATCAACTCCTCCAATGTTTTTTCTGGGCCTTCCCCTGTGAGCTGAACCTTTTACCCCAACTGTTCTACATCTACTAACCGAAGAACTCTTATCCAATTTTTCAACATGGCCATACCATGAAAGTCTCCTCTTCTGCACACATCTCCCTATACTGTCTAGATTTAATCTTCTTCTGAAGTCATCAGATCTAAGTCAGTCACATCCATCGTATCATTCTCATATCATTTCTCTCCATGCAATGCATACCCTGAACCCTTACATGCAAGAACAATTATAAATATTTATATTCTCATAGTGATGCGATTGCACATCTAAAAAGGTATTGAATATGAAAAACGACCACCTTACCATAATCATTTTGATTCCGATTGAACAGATATTTAAAATGGGCATCAGTTGTTTTAATTTCAAGATCTTTTAACAAAATTGCTGTGCCATGTTTGAACTGATCTTTCTCTTTGGCAATGGCCGGTTCTACGGAGCTGATCTGTTGCTGTCATAAAATAAAGAAGAAAAAAAACAAATGATAAGCAAAATGTGAGTAAATTTAGAAAGACATAGTTGAAGGAGGGGTATCAATATAATAGAATAATGTAATATGAATATAGTTACGACTAAGTGTTGTAGCAGTCATGGTGGCAGACTTTCTGTAACATACTATTCTGTACTTCTGTAAATACACTCTAGTAAATATACAACCATGTTGTATAAATTATTATTGGTCCTTCAAGGTGATAATAATACCAATGCGTATTTATTTGTATATTTTATATATAAATAAATATAATATATCTGCAGTCACACAAAAGTTAGCGAGTAAAACATTTGCCTTTTTCTTGCCTCCATACAAACTATTTCAAGTGGTGAGGGGAAGAAAGAACGCAAATAGCAAGTCAGACAATCTCCACTATTTTAATTGAATTTGGAAAGAAATCCTACACTCTAAATAAAGAGTCAATGGTTGTTGTTTTTTTTAGGTTATCAGAAATGATGATAATTTATATATGCAAAATTAAATTATTGACGTAATTCTATCATTTTATCTGAATATTATTTTTAACGGAGGGCATACACTAATTAACAGAATAATATGCATGGGTAAATTTATTTTTTATTTATTTATTTATTATGCTTCTTTAGCTTGGTTTGTCTGTTTTATGGCATATCAACCCTTTTGGGGGTTATGTAATGTCGAAACACAATTCCTACTGTAAATGGTTCCTCTTATACAATTAATTGAACACAACTTCAAAGTAGAAAGTGGAACTTGGGTTTACTTTCAGCAGTCTCATAACTCTAGTTTTCCCCTATTTTGCCCTTTAGTCCACACATTCCAGGAGCACTGTTTCTGACAAAGCAAGAAAAATTGCTGTTTTCTGGATCAGCTGTTGTTTTGAGTGGGTGGAATGTCGAGATTTTGAATCCTCTCATTGTATTCATCATCATTCAACTGTCAATCTCATTAACCCTTATCCTCAAGAGTTTTTTTAGACTTGATAAGTGCTAACTTATTAGTAAAAAAAAAAAGTTGCTATTTTTTTTCAATGGAAATCGCTCCAGACAAGGCATGAATCCACTTGATGTAAAGAGCTAACAAGAATGAAATATCATTATCGTAAAGATAGGAAATGTCTATTGGACTTTGTCTTGAAAAGACCAAGGTTATAGGTAGGAGAAAAACAGTCAGCAGGAAGAGAGTTCCACAAGCTTGCAGTTCTTGGAAAGAAGTTACTGGAATAGGAAGCTGTATTACAATGAGGTATCAAAACAGAGAATCGATGGAAACCACTAGACCAATGAGTCAAAAGAGCTGGAACAAAAAAAGCTGAGAATAGACCACATAATTCTGAAGAACACATGCCATAATAGTATTTATAGAAAAGACTGAGACCAGCAACATCACGTCTGTGATAGAAAAGGTTCCAAGAAGAAGAAAGGGTGTGGCCAATCAAATTACAGATACATTTCTGCATTATCAAGAACCTTCAAATGGGACAGAGATTCATCAGGCCAAATATAACAACAGTATACCATACATGGTCTTTTACCCATAGCTAAAGGAAATCGTAGATTCATATTAATAGATGAGCGTGTAATTGAACAAAATACATCAGACAGGATTTGAACGTGGCATAGGTGATTTCATGGTCAGCTACGGTATCTATTATTATGTCAATTAAACACTTTCTGCCTTTTTAGACATCTTATTTTAATCAATATGCCATTTTTAACAAAAAAGTTATTTTTTTATAAATACACACACACACGTTATATACAAAGTGTATTTCTTGGCTAATTTGATAAAAATTAGCCTTATGGAAAACATGAATAATTATGTAATTATGATTAAAATTTTAATACTTTGAACAGTCCTCCACACTTTATAAAAAAATCAAATTATTTGATAAAAAATTAACGAATATGAAACCGTTATAATTGGACATTTTCAACTTTGTGCAAAATTCATTCTTTGTTTCAACATACACGTCCATCCACATAAAATCTCTTCACATGATGGTTGCAAAGAAAACTGCTGTCTTTTTTTCAAAGTCAATGTTCACACATTCATCCTGTCATGAATTACCCATTAAGAGCAAAGTTTTCCAACAAAGTTATATTCCAAAACGAAATCCTGCTCAGTTTGTAAAAAAATTATACACATGAAAAACTTCCTATTCAGAATTGTTTTGTGTGTGGTTAGTTTTAAAATTCATTGTTTTTTTTTGTTTGCATGTATATGTAGATGAGAATTTAGTGGCTATCAAAATACATTTGATGTTATGGAGTGCATGGTCTGTTTGGTTGAAATGTGTTGACTATTTGAGAGCAGGATGTGTTTTTTAAATAGTTTGTTGTCATTAAATCTAAAAGGTAATTTTGTCTCACTTATATATTCACTATTTGGACATTTTATGCAAAAGATGTAATATGTGAAATTGGGGCTATCACAGGTCAGGTGTGGTGCATGTATTTGGGACTGTGATATATATATATATATATATATATATATATATATATATATATATATATATATAGAGAGAGAGAGAGAGAGAGAGAGAGAGAGAGAGAGAGAGAGAGAGAGAGAGAGAGAGAGAGATAGAAGAAAAAAGAGTGATAAATATGCGACGATTGTTTAAATTTATTTCAAATTTCAATTGTTCAATGCAAGGTGTAATCAGTAATAAACTAGTGTTTATTTTTCTTTCCTTAAGCACTACTACTATTGCTCTATCTCGTATATTGAGCTAATCCTTTTCACAATAGGTTCCATATACTATAAGTTTTCACTTTGGTTTATTTTGATCCTATATATATATATATATATATATATATATATAATAGCAAGAAGATTGAATGAGGAACCCTATGTCGTTTTTCACTAGCCCATACACTATATCACATTATTTTTTATATTTTATCATATTCAATTTTTGGAGTGTGCCCCAAAGATATACTCAATATTGATTGGATAAGAGGGGGTGTAAGTTAAGTGACATTAATTGAAATAAATTTTGTTAAATTTATCATCTTTGAAACTCTCGAAGCATAGCCAGTGTTTTTTTTTTTTAATCAACATATAATTCTGCTCCAAACTCTGTATCCCTTATTTATATTATTATGTTTCAGAATTATTATAATTTTCAAGTTATAAATAAAACAAAATTAAGTAAAATGTTCAATTTCCTTCAAAAATGATGTCAAGAGTGAACACGGACCACACTATAATGTTGAGAGAGAGGGAAAGAGAGAGAGATTTTTATATATAGGAGTCACTCCTAAACTAATGAACCGATCATTATGAATTATGGAATCTATATTCTAAGCAACACGGTGAGTAACGTGGGCACATTATTTTTTATAAACTTTACCATTTAGAGGGTACATCCTTCCCCTAAACTCGCACTCCCTCATCCCAAAAAAAACTTTTAAAATAAGCAAGACACAAAAAATTAAATACAGAAAAGAATCACTTTATATTAAATTTTAAGTTATACTATGTCATAAATTTTTAACCTGACAACATACGCATGAATAATATGTATGTGTCAGGTAAACTCCTAAACTAATGAACTTATGAATTATGAGATACATATTCTAGTTAACACAGTGAGTAACTTGGGTACATTATTTCATTTTTTTTTGGTAAACTTTACCATTTAGGGAGGGTGCCCGAAAAATCACACCCGACACAAAAAAAAAATTAAAATAAGCGAGATACGATTTCCTAACAAGTAAATAACATTTAGTTATTTAAGCTGTCAAAAATAAATTATGTTTCATCACTAACAAGTTGGATAGAGTACGCATATATCTGTAAGTATGCAAATGTGTAGCTCAAAATGCTATACATATTACTTATATCCATCCTGGGATGCGTATTCTTCTAGTTATATCTCTATTTATATAAAGTTAGGTATGTTTATATGTTTGTACGTACGGGATTCACTCCTAATCTAATTAACCTAATATTATGAATTTTGAAACACAGCTGATAGGCATAAGGGGTTCAAATGTAGGCTATATTTTATTTAATTTAGTTTCAATCAAAGGAGGTAAAAAGGGAGCGGAAGCCCTTCGTAAAGATTCAGATACCTCTGATTTTTGTATAATTTTAACAATAGCTATTAATAAATATTTCCAACATTTTAGCTCCTTTGAAGTATTTAAGAAAGGTTTTTAGGGGGTTTAATATAGGCACAACCTCACATTTGAAAATTCAAATATTTCAGATTTGCATTAAATTTGATGCATAATCATTAGACACCAATTAAGCCAGATTCCCTGAATTTCAATTTCTCCTTAAGATCTCTTAAGCTTAAGTCTTCAATTTTAGACATTTTCTAGAACCAAAATCATGTAATGGATTTTGATCAAAATTGGAATAAAGATTCTAGACATAACGTTTAGTGTCATTATATCTTAATTTTAATCTTAGTAAGGGGAAATAAAAGTGATGCTGATGCAAAACTTTTGTTTAGGGGATTAATTTAACCCATCTTGGGACGGGTACTCTGATGTTTATTATATATATATATATATATATATATATATATATATATATATATAGCAAAAGATATAAAAATAAAGGTATAATGTATACCTTTAAATTTGAATCTATCATGAAAGAATTAATGCTCAAAATAAGAGATAGAGCAATTATATAGACAAATAAAATGTTTCAAACTTTCTGTAACTGAATATACCTTTTTTTTGAAAAACTGAAGACGTCATAAATTTTGCATTTTCACAACTTTTATTTCTCTTCTATGTGTCTATATATATATATATATATATATATATATATAGAGAGAGAGAGAGAGAGAGAGAGAGAGAAAGAGAGAATACATAAGAATAATCTGAATTTGAGAGCTAGCTTGCGTTATATCAGAAAATGTCTGACCCCTGAACAAGGGAAAAGTGACGTTAAACAAATAGGAGAAGAAAAGAAGAAGACAGATCAAATTCTTTTAAATATTTACAGATTTAACATTTTTTCTAGTTTATTCTTTACAATCAAAGTTCGATTGTAGTATTTGAAAGATAATCACCTAAAATTACTCTGGAGCAAAAATGAAAAATGCAAATAATTTTATAAAAAGTAAAACTTTATTAATGGTGACTAAAAATAAAAATCTTTAATTAGGTTTTTTTTAATCTCTTTAAAGTTAACTATCAGTTTTTTAGACCTATTTCAGAGAGGATTGGTAAATTAAGGTGTTAATAAACTGAATTTATGAAAATTTTTACATATTTTTGCCGAAAACTACATATTAAATACTCATTAATGAACTTCTTGGCATTTTGGCTAAGATCAAAGTATAGTATCTGTTCCAATGGATACTTCACCCCATAGACTGGTATTGTCTTGGCCTTCGGGGCTTGATTTACGGCGATCTATGGGTCTGTCCTGTGCAGTTCTGGGAGGTCTACCCTCCCAGGCTTCGTCTCCCCTCTTTGGGGAGGAGTAAGTTTATTGCTTACTGCCTGAGGCGCCCCTACCGGGGAATGCTGACAGGGCTGCCCAGGCAATTTTTAAACCCCACTTTCCCGACCCGACCTTGGGTCACATTTTACTTGTGGGAGTAAGATAAAAACTGGCCTTGTGCCTAACTCCTGGAGAGGAGTAAATCAATACTCATTAATGAACTTGGCTTTGTTTCACTCATGTCGAGACAACTCATTAATGACTCAGGTGTATTTTATATTATTTAGGACAAAGTTACTTCTCTTTAATAATACCAAAGGGAAAACATTGGCCTTTTGGCTTTGAGCAAAGTATAGTATCTGTCCTGATACTACACTTCATTTTTTCTGTCCTCGGTCAATGAAGGAAAATCCTTATAGATTAAAGCAATTTTTATTTTTATCCTAATTCAGAGTACCCCTTTTTGGAGAGCTGGCTTTTCCCCACATTAAAAACTGATCTTGTGTCTAACTCTGTTCTCGTGGGGAGCAAGTAAATAGAGATAGTAAATTAGGATATACAGGGCTAGCTATGTCTCGTTGAAGATAATTACTTAACCACATATGAATATAAAAAATAACTAAGCCAGCTTTTATCGATTATATAGTAAAATAGATTTAATTTGGTATGTCTGTTTTACGGCATATCAACCCTTTAGTTTATTTCAATGCTGAAACAATATTCATTGCAAACCATTCATTGTATACGATTAGATGAACACAAGTTTCTATTATACCCATAACTGATGGGAAATTGTGGGTTCATACCTTTCCCCAATGCTATTAGTGTGTAAACATTATTGATCCGATGAGATATAAACTCAACATAGAATGCCATTACAACAGATGAATTAGCCAAGGCTGTTCAGAATGGCACTAAACATGCTGAATTGGTTTTAGAGGATGATGGGGGAGCTTTCAAACATTATGACTTAAATATAAACCTCCATTTTTTTGTTAATTCTTAATTAATAACCGTTTGCTTCGTCATTTTGTATTTAAGTATGTAGTTAAACAATTATCTTCTGTGATAAAAGAATTTGAAAGTCTGCAATCAACACTAGTGCTTCGCAATGAGCTCTCTGCTAATATTCGTTATGTTGATGACACCACATTCGTTGCTGCTATCTTTCATAAGTTGAAGCTCTCTATTTCTGAGCTTGAAGCCTCTTGCAAGAAATGGATGATGAAAGTGAACCTAGGCGAATGCAAAACATTTTCCTCTTCTGGAGGTAATATCTCAGTAGACATCGAAATGGTTGACCACCCCAAAAAATTTCATCCATGGAATTGTTAATAAAATTCACAATGTTCTGATGCTACACTTAGTCTATTCTGTTCTCAATCAGTGAAGGAGAAATCCTTCTAGATTGAGGCAATTTTAATTTTTGTTCCAATCCAAAGTGCCCCTTTTTGGGGAGCTGAATTTTCCCAACAATAAAAACCTACCTTGTGTCTGACTTTGCCCTCGTGGGGAGGCAAGTAAATAGGAACCATATTTAGTATAAATAAACTTTAGTCTATGCCACACTCGTTGCTATGTCTTAGCTTGAAGCCACTTGCAAAAAATGAAGGGTGAAAGTGAACCCAGGCAAATGCAAACTATTTTCCTCTTCTGGGGTAACATATCAACACAAAATGGTTGAAAAAACGAAGATCTTATGTTTAGGTTTCAGCAAGATAGATTTAAAGATTTAAAGACAATAAACTAAAAGTGGTATCAGTTTTTTTAACAAATTATTTGGCCATATCATTAGACATCATTCGAAATTAAATTCTATATCTGATTAAATAAACCAATGTCATAATGGAAGGAAACAGCTCTAAATACCTGTTCTTTAATGTAGTTGTCCATCAGTTTTTCTACATCAATTTTATGTCCTCTCTCGACGGCAATGTCGCATAAAATTTCTAAAGGCACACACCTTCCAAAACGGCCTTCAGCGACTTGCAAAAGATGTTCTTAAAAGAAAAGATGAAGAGCAAGAATATAAAGAAACAAATAAAGATAAAAATTTCAGTTGAAATAAAAGATTATAAAAGATTAAAAAAATAAAATGAATAAAGCAATCAGTAAAATATTTTGACTAGGTCGACCGTAGATATCAAGAGAGAGTTCATTTTAATCTCTACTGTAGTCAGTTTGTTGTGGCTTTTTTCTAACATATAAAACTTTTTTTCGGTTATTTAAGGTATAGACACCATACTAAAAGTAAATGATTCATTCGTTGTTTTTGTTTGATTGTTGTACAGTATATCAACTCTCTTTGGGTTACTCCGTGCTGAAACACAATAGCTATTTGTATACAATTCATTCAGTACACGTGTATGTGTATATATATATATATATATCGTGAAATAATAACTGAATTGTGTCAACATCTGGTTATAGGGGAAGGTAGTATTTTGATCAGTACTGCTGGAGAACCATGAATTTAATAGCTGTTCTTTTTTTAAATCTCTGAAGCAGTTAAATGGTAAACAGCTGATGATCCCTTTTTTCTATTTGATGATTAAAGGTAACGTCCCCTGTTTAACTTTCACTGCTATATAGTTTAGTTTCCTTTTGTATTTGTGAATTTACCAGCGGTAAGTCGGCTTATACAATACATGGATTTAGTATTGCTAGGAATTTAAATGCATTTTTTCTTCATTTATAAATGACTAAAAGCTTCTTTAGACAATATATATATATATATATATATTATGTATTTTTATGTAATTATTTTTATTGGTGATTGCAGCGTTCGTTGTTTTTTTTGCTTACTATTATTTCGATTGTCTCACTTCCTAAGTGATTAAGATGCAAAAAATTGCATTATTAGTCGCCCATAACTTTATAGGACATATTTTTCGTTAATATATATATATATATATATATATATATATATATATTTATTAATTTTATGCGTACATAAAAGTAATCCATGGAAACGTGTTTCTGGCTCACAGCCGTCATCAGTATGGCTAACTTAGACAAGGATCGAACCGTCGATATTGATGTCTATAGTCCAGCATCTTTACCACTGGACCAAGACGTTTGTCTAGAAATATGTACGATTTTTATCACCTAAATATTTAATGTATTTTTATGTAATTATTTTTATTGGTGATTGTAGCGTTCATTGTTTTTTTGCTTACTATTATTTCGATTGTCTCACTTCCTAAGTGATAAAGATGCAGAAAATTGCATTATTAGTCACCCTTAACTTTATAGGACATATTTTTCGTTAATATATATTTTTATTAATCTTATGCATACATAAAAGTAATCCATGGACATATATGTAAGTCCACCCACATCTCCAATCTAACTACCCCACCATTTACTACTATGTGCTCTCCTGAATGATTAAATTAAATTTTAAAAAAAAAAAATTTTTTTTTAAATATTCCCCAAAAAATATAACATTTTTTTTTCTGTCCTACATGACAGATAGTACTATCTTCACTATATATACATATATATACACACACATATATATATATATATATATACAGGGTGACCCTTGTTTTATCGCCATTCACTTATATGGAGGGAGACTTTGATAATTGTCTCATTAGTAGGAGGTGTGATCCTGAATGGGCTTCACACTCACCGAACTTTACCCCCCTCCCATATTTTTGTCTGTGGGGTTATCTAAAAGATAATATTTAATTAAAACAATCCCCAGACTATTCTTGAACTGAAGAAGGCCATCCCAGTCAAAATCAGTCGTATCCAGGTTTGCATGCAATGCAGAGGTGCATATTTGGTGCACATCATTAAATGGTAATAAAACAAATCTAACACATTGCATCAATAACGACTTGTTACTAATTTTTCTCATACCGTTTCCTATAGGTAGGATAATTATTTTATATTCTTAGAAAACATTACTTCTAGATAGGATAATGTGGATTAGAGACAACAAACAAAATAAAACGCCCAAGACTGAGAAGATTAAAAAAGAAAAAGTATCAATATAGACAGACAAAAGGGAAAATGAAAATAAAAGTCTCATTATGGAAATAGAGTGCAGGATTTCTATCAGGATTTATTTTAGTTTGGTTTCCGACATATCAACCATCTATAGGTTATTTAATGGCGAATACATTTGTCAAATGGAATTTTATAGGTAGGGTAATTATTTTATATTCTTAGAAAACATTGCTCTTAGAAATCTAACACCTAATGTCATTTCGTCAGACTATTCTAGCAAATAAAGTCATTCTGATTGGAAAAAAATTCATTCATAGACCAAATTAACAATTGAAAATAATTAATTGGAAAAACAGATGTCTCCGTTTTTGGGGGTGTTTTACCCCTCTGCATGCAATTGCAATCGATAAATTTGTGGCCCCACCGACAGGGCAAAGGGTTAAAAGAAAAAGCAAGACCAACCTGGGAACAATTCATCAGATCCAATTCGGTGCATTAGTTTATCAAAATGTTGATATCCATCTTGTAACGTTTCTAAATATTTGACTTCCGTTTGGTTGAGGACATCTTTGATCTAAAATGCAAAACAATCACAAGATTATTTCAAAGATGAATCCGATAGAAAAAACGATAGATATGCCAAAGCATTTACTATTTGTGACCCCTCTTCACAATGTAAATGGACTCTACCAATGGTTATTTAAGAAGGTTTGACATGAAAATACATTGTAAAAATGCATTGCCTTAACTTGCATTGTAGAGAAAATATTGACACTCCCTTCCTTATATAAAGAACTATCCCAAGTAGCATATAAACAACAATGATGCTAGCCTCAAAGAATATGACAGTAGTATGAGTACAGCTGAACCATTCCCCGTATACATTACAAGCAAGTTACCTAACTTTTAACTACCTATTGCATTGTTCACTTACAGTAATAAACACTTTTATATTTGTATGTTGACCATTCGAGTTGTTAAATATGTTCGGATAAAATTACAAAAAACAATGTTAATTGATATATCTTCTAAATGAATAAATGCGAAAGTTGGGACCATTTCTCGCACGAATGGTAAAATGTCCTTTTTCAAGTTAATTCAACTTAATTTATTTACCTCTCCAGTAGGTTCGACATAAGGTCAGGTATTAAGTTGGAAAGCCAGTGCACTAAGATTAGTGCACTTTGGCCTACAAAAAATGCATGAGCAGCCCCATCAGCATTCCCTGGTAAGCGCGCTTCAGGCGATTAGTGATAAATTGACCACTTCGCAAAGAGAAGGTAAAGCCTGGGACTGAACAGAACTATACGTCATCCTGACAAAGCAGGGCCAGAAGGAACCACAACAGCCCACCCTCTGTCAGACTGATTGTCGAAGACGTATCCTTGTCTGTTAGGAACAGCAAATAAGTTAATTCAACTTATTCAATAGATGCACCATCCTTTCTTATACTGTTTTATGAGGAATAATAGAAACAATGTTTCAGACAAAATGCAAAATGCAAATGGAATTTAGGATAAGCGAATCAACAAACTAACAAAAATATAAACTCAAACATATAAAAGCTCGACCAAGATATTTCTTGGTAGAAAGCAACCATCCTCGGTTGGAAATAAGAACTTTAATGAACAGAAATTCAAATTGTACAAGACGCGTTGAAGAAAAAAGAAAAAAACGTAAACAAACAAGTCAGGAACAGTAAAAAGAAAGAAAGAAAGAAAAGATATGCATCAGCATTTGACGTAACTGTCAAAAACAGGCAAAGACGCAAGATTTAAACACAAGGAAGGAAGGAAGGAAAGAAAGAGAAATAAATGTGAACATAGTAGGCAAGCAAAAACAAATTGAGGCATGCGTAGAAAACATTGTGGGAAGAAAAGGAGGAGGGAAAGGTGAAGGAGGAAGTCAAAGAAATGACTTATTAACCATCATCGTTCTTTTTTTGTTTTTTTTCGACGCGTCTTGTACAATTTGAATTTCTGAACCGTTGACCCCTTTGCCTACAATACATCCTTTTTACAAGGTCAACTGCACAAATATATATTTAACTGATATACTAGCTGATATTCACACTAATATCCAACACAGTGAGTTGAGGAATGAACAGCAAAGTCTAGGATGAGTAAAACATCAGAAGACACTATCTCAGATCAAGCAATTTTGACAATGCCAGAATTCAAGGTTCAAGACAAAAAATTCAATGCAGTCTACAATCTAGTCCATGACATTAAATTCCTTCTCTCCCTCTTTACCCAACCTTAAATTGAAAACTTCTGGCTACAAAATCATTGTACTTCCAATAAAGAAACACTTTTATCTATCACGTAATATATAAAGTAAAGCCAGTTTCTGTCTTGATTTTTGTCATCGATAATTTTCTTCAGACAAAAATCAATATTTCATTTTGGTTCATCAGTTCTTTTGTGGATCATTGCAGCATGCTGTTAAGAAAAATAAAATGCAATTCGATTGACTTAATTCCAGAAAATAATTTGACCAGATTCGAAGAAATTTCATATGGATACCATCTTAAAAAAAGGGGATGTAACTCTGTATTCAATACAGAGTTACTTCAACTTGTTTGGGAGAAAAAAAAAATGCAAGTAAAAACACTAGCGGGGAAACACTAAATAAGTACAGTTGGTTTTGTATAAAGCTTTGTAATGTCTGTTTCTTGAAGACTGACAAACTGAGTACTAAAAGAGGTAGAAACAAAAGAAGCAACTTACTTTCTGGATATTTGTAAAACATTCTGGAAAGGCATCTGCCTGAAAATAATTGAAATAAACAAGATTTAATCAGTTACAACATTAATAAGTTTTATTACTTTAAAGTTTGTGAAGTTAATTGGATAAGGGGGTGGGGGTCAGATCTCCCTCCATCTTCATGAGCAATTTCCACAGGAAGCGTAATCCCAGAGGAATAAAAATGTTCTGGATTAAGTACTTTCCTGTTAAGCTATTGATCTCAGGCTCTTCGAATTATGACAAGGTTTGATCAATGAATCTGTGTGAAGTTACATCTTTCACATTCGTTACTTTCAAGACCAAGTAGAGGTAATTGTGGACAGGAAGTTAAGCTCATATTTTTATCGAAATTTTAAGAATCTGTTTGATTTTGTGTAATTTAATAAGGGTTTTAATCTTATGAAAATTATGTGTAGAAAAAGAAATTCAAAGGAATATTTCATGCTCCTCTGGGGATCACTTTATACGAAAAAATAAATCTGACCACTTTACGATAACTGAACAAAGCAAAACGATAAACTTTTCGAAACACACTTAAGTACTGCATTTCTAGTCTCAGATCTGTAATTAATTTGGAAAACAAATACAAAAGCATAAAACCAGTCGATTGCTGATCTAGTATGTCTAAAAAAAATGGTGGAAGGTTGCATAAAAAGAGGTAAACTACAGAGAAAATGATGTGATAATGTATGTTCACGAACATCTATATAAATCAGTTAGTTAAACAAAGCAGAGAGAAATGGGTATTGGAGACAGTCGATACATGATAGATCGTATGCTGCAGTAAAAACAGAGAAAACATTTGATGATGATATATGTATATCTAATAGACTAAATAATTAGTGAAAGTGGATACAGATCGTCAGTCAAGGAGGCGAGAAGAGCGGGTGGTCAGAGATTAGAATCCTAAGTCATATTTCAAGGATCCAAGGGACATAGATGCAAATTTAAAAATGACTGTATCGCAAATCCAAAAACTTATATCTGTAATTATGCAACGAGTTAAGAAAAAGAAAACTGCACCTTTGTCACAACCCGATTGTTTTTTTTTATTATTAAAGGCTTTGATTGGTTGTGACTGAAGAAGAGTAAAAACTTGACATATTTCGAAGTCTACTAAAAATCATTTTTCGATGCAAGTTTAGAATTAGATCGACATGAAAATTTTGTTTTTCAATATCTTTATGATGTACGCACTCGTGACAGAAAGCATGTATCGTATACCAAAAATCACGTAAATTGATCAAGTAGTTTGTTTTTTTTACAAAAGAAAATCAAATTTTATTGGTAAAAATGACGATCGTTGATATATCGACGCTATATTGAACATCGTAGTTGCCTGACAAGGCAGATAAATCTTAACTCAAAAATTGGAGCTTAGAATCAGCCTTGGGAAAAAAAGGCAGTTTTAACACAAGCTAACAAAACAAATATACAACAAATAAATGCTACCAAAGGAAAGATAAGTAACTCTTCTACCTACTCGAATAAGTCTTGTGTTTTAACTTATTTTTGTAATGTATCAAGTTACGGCCCTTGGGTGAAGTTTATCATCCAGCCCAGAGGGCGCCTTCGCTGTGATTGTTGTTGTTGTTGTGAATATATAAAGAAGGGACTTTAACAGATGTGCACTTGCTTGTGTCTTGATACTCAGTGAACGGTACAGACTTAATAATTGGCGACGAGGAAGTAGACGACAATGCGAGGAAGGGATTTGAAAGATTAACACAAACAATGAGACGGAAGTTTAAAAAAAAAAAAAAAAAAAAAGTAAACACTCATTAGATGTGTGCGGAGTTCCTAGAAGCATATATAAAAAAAAAAATAGATAAATAAAAAATGGCGTTGATGGGGCACTTTACGTGAATGGAACGATGTCGAGGAGTCCTGGATTAACTACGTGTAGAGTTTTTTTTATAGTCATTGATATTGAGAGCGAAGGGAAGAAAAAGGCGATTTTATTATCGGTTATTGGTGCAAAACACTATGCTGTGTTAAGAGATTTAGCAGTAGTCATCCGGAAAAGAAAACGTTTGATGAACTAGTTGAGCTGATGCAGAGATATGTTAAACCAGCACCTAATGTGATTCATGAAAGATTCTTGTTCAACACAAGGGACAAAAGGGAGGAAGAGTCTATAAGTGATTGTGTGGCCGCATTAACGAAAATGTCCGAACACTGCAATTTTGAAGAGAGGGTTGGTGAATACATACGGGACCGCTTAGTCTCTGGAATTAAAGATGTGAAAATCCAGGAACACCTACTGAGCGAAAGGGATCTAACGTTGAATCAAGCTATTGAAATAGCAGTGTCAATCGAATCAGCCTGGAAATATTCTAAATCAATGCAGGAAACATTTCCCGATTATGAAAACCCAATACACAAATTACCCTTGAGACGGGAGTGTTACAGATGTAGTAGTACCATACATACGGCAGATAAATGTACATTTAAAAATAGTGAATGTTACAGATGTCATAAGACAGGACACATCCGCAAAAAGTGCAGGCAGCAACATGGTAAATTCTTAAAAATAACTAAAAAGAGCGATGCAATGAATGTGGTGGATGAAGACCAGACAGTTGAAAAATGGATTCACTATGGAAAGGTTAAGTCTGGATGAGAGGGAGGTTCGGCAAGATAAATTTAATTTATACAATATTTCCAACCTACGAACACCACCGGTAAAGGTGGAACTGTTGTTAAACAAAAAAAAAGTTGTCATGGAGGTAGATACAGGAGCATCTTGTTCGGTCATTAGTCTAAAAAAATTTAAAGAGCTGTGTAGGATTCAGGATTTTTAAAAAAGCGCAGTAAAACTGACGTATACTGATGAGATAGTAAAACCTCAGTTGTAGAGGTATTACATGAAGGACAAGTGAACTGTTTACCACTACTGGTTGTGAAAGGAGAGGTACCAACACTACTAGGTAGAGATTGGATGAAGAGGTTAAAGCTGGACTGGGAAAGGCTGTTTTGTTTAACAAGGAAGAACCCATTGAGGCTTAAAAAATTACTTACAAAATATGATGCCTTATTTAATGGAGAAATGGGATGCCTAAAGGACTTTCAAGTGAATATACCCATTGATAAAGAAGCCACGCCCAATTTTGTCGAGCCAGGCCTGTACCTTATGCTTTGAGAGAAGAGGTGGAGAAGGAGTTAGACCGTCTAGAAAACCAAGGCATTTAGAAAAGAGCAGAATACTCTAGATGGGCTGCACCCATAGTGCCCATTGTTAAAAGTAACAATGGGGGCATCCAAATATGTGGGGACTATAAGCAAACCATCAATGCAGCAGCTCCATGTGTCAGCTACCCTATTCCTCGAACCAAAGATGTATTTGCCACATTGAGAGGGGGTGAAAAATTCAGCAAACTGGATTTAAGCCACGCCTATCAGCAGCTGAAACTGGGGAAGGTACTCAGGAATTGTTAACTGTAAACACACATAGGGGTTTGTACCAACCCACAAGGTTACAGTTCGGGGTGCACAGTGCTACAGGCATTTTTCAACAGGAGATGGACAAACGATTGAAAGATGGTCCTTTCTGCAAGGTACGAGTGGACGATATACTAATTTCAGGTCCCGATGATGACAGCCACTTAAAGAACCTAGAGAGAGTATTACATACGCTGAGCATAGCTGGGCTCAAATTGAAAAGAAGCAAGTGTGAATTCCTTCTTGAGGAAATAACCTATCTAGGGTTCAAGGTTAGCAAGGATGATACCTCCTCTACCAGAGAAAGTGACTGCGATGGCAAGAGCCCCCACACCCAGGAATGTTACAGAGTTGAAAGCCTATTGTGGGGCAGTAAATTATTATCACAGCCATTTACCAAATTTGTCTACACGACTTGAGCCACTGCAGTCTAATGAGGAAAGGCACAGTTTGGAAGTGGGGAGCCTGCCAACAAAAAGCTTTTGAAGAGACAAAAAAAATGCTGTGTACAGCACCCCTTCTGACTCATTTTGACCCGTCCAAGCCCACACTTGTGCAAGTGGATGTTTCTCCTTATGGTTTGGGAGCTGTGTTGGCTCATAAAATGGAAGATGGCAGTGAAAAGCCAATATGTTACATCTCCCAAACGCTCTCAGATGTTGAACAGAATTATGCACACATTGAAAAGGAAGGGCTAGCCCTGGTTTTTGCAGTGAAGAGGTTACATCAATATCTGTTTGGAAACCCCTTCACGATGTTCACCGATCACAAACCGTTGTTTGGGTCTATTTGCAGAGAACAAGTCAATTCCTGCTATGGCAGCTGCCCAGGTACAGTGTTGAGCTCTATTCTTGGCTGCCTATAATTACAAACTAGAATATCGAACTGGAGCCTTCAATAGTAATGTGGACTGTTTGAGTTGTCTTCCACTGGAGGCCCAGGAAAAAGATATATCTAAATCTACTAATGAAATATTTATGATGGACCTTGTGGAAGCTCCAGTGAAGGTTGAAGCTGTGAGAGCAGAGACTAGGAAAAATCCGATCTTGAGTCGGGTATACAAATTCACCATGAATAGCTGGAATGGGGTCAGTTGGAGTGAACAGTTAAAGTCCTATTTCAATTAATGGGAGGAACTGACCTGTGAAAATGGCGTGTTACTGTGGGGAAGCAGGATTATTATTCCTCCTAAGTTGAGAGGAAAAGTTCTGCAGCAACTACACCAGACTCATGTAGGCATTGTGAGGATGAAAGCATTAGCTAGAAGCTATGTATGGTGGCCAAAAATGGATGGAGATATTGAGTGGACTGCCAAGGGGTGTAAAAGTTGTGTGCTAAATCAGAAACAGCCCAACAGAACTCTGATTCATTGTTGGGAATATCCAAGTCAGCCCTGGGAAATGATTCACATAGACTATGCCGGTCCAGTTTTTGGACACATGTTCTTAACAGTGGTTGATGCCTACTCCAAATGGTTGCAGGTTTGCATAATGAAGACATCCACTGCTGCAGCTACCATTGAGAAGAATCTTTGCGACTCATGGTTTGCCTCTGCTGGTTGTGAGTGACAACGGCCCCTCCTTCTCCAGTGATGAATTCAGGAGGTTTTTAGAGGCAAATGGGGTTAAACACATATTCATGGCTCCTTACCATTCAAGGAAACAATGAAGAGGATGGACAAAGACATGAAAGCATCTCTTGAAACAAAAGTCAACAGATTCCTTTTTAACTACAGGACAGCTCCACACACAGTAACTGGGGTTCCTTCAGCTGAATTGCTGTTCAAGCGACAATTAAGAACATCTGTTACAACCAAACAAGTTTAAGAGCAGGGTGTACAACTACAAAATGGAGAAGGGTACTAAGATCATGACACCATGCCGAAATCATGGGGTGAATGATCCAGTCCTTGCGAGGAATTTTGGCCCTGGTCAATGGCGGCTGGAGCGCATCATTATGAGGCAGTTGGGTAATGTCAATTTTGAGGTAGAGACTCAGAGAGGAGTTACACGGAGACATTCAGATCAGATCATTAAAAGAACAATCCAGGTCCCAGAGGATGTGATTGATATCAGTGATGCCGCAGATGATACGGTGACAACCAGTACAAGGGAGTCTACCAAGGATGAAGGAGTACCAGAATTAGTAAGACAGGATGAAGCTGAGGTGGAACCTATAGACTTCGGAAGAAAGCATCGCCTATTCCTCGGAGATCTGAGCGTGTGAGGAGAGCTCCATTTAAGTTAAGAGACTATGTTTATTCATCCATCTAAGAATGGAGGGATTTAATGTATCAAGTTACGGCCCTTGGGTTAAGTTTTTTATCCGGCCTAGAGGGCGCCTTTGTTGTGATTGTTATTGTTGTTGTGAATATATAAAGAAGGGACTTTAACAGGTGTGCACTTGCTTGTGTCTTGACACTCAGTGAACGGTACAGACTTAATAATTTTAAAGCGTTTTTTAGTTAAAAAAAAAAGAAGTACATTCGAGTCTGACTGCTAATGTTGGCCATTATTTTTTTCGTTCTAACTTAATTTGATTTTCTTTTGTAAAAAAAAACTACTTGATCAATATACGTGATTTTGGTATACGATATATGCGTTCCTTCACAGGTACGTACATCATAAAGATATTCCTTAACTTTTTTTTTATCATGTCAGTTCAATTCTAAACTTGCACCCATCTTTCTTTTTTAACAAAAACCACACAACCCACAAAATCTTTTCCTTAATAAGATAACAGAAAATTGTTCACCCTATATGAAAAGCATATGTAGATGTAAAGCTTATTTATCCAGAAAGTTGTTTTTGATAATATTGTTCTTTTGGCTTTTGATTACTTTTCTTCCTTTTCTTTTTTAATGTCTTTTTAAAAATATTTTAAGATGAGGCACCAAATGGAGGGTTGCGGAAATACTTTTTACATTTTGAAACCAGTAAAGAACGGGGCATAACACAACAAGTTAAGCATGGTTTTATTTGAAAACTCTATAAGAAATCTATAATATCTCAAAATAATATTTGACTAAACTATCGCCGAGATATTTTAATTAAATTTTTCTTATTTTTATATCAATTTATTCTTAAGTAGAGATTAACCCCCTCCAAAAAAAAAAATCACTAAATTTTTCTTCATATATTATTTTTAATTTTTCTTCATGTGACATTTTTAATAAGGTTACTTGGATTTACATATGTAATTTTTTAATTATTTTTTTAATTTCTAACTATAAGGACGTTTTAAAGATTTTCTGTACTGATGGTAAGTGCTATTTTAAAACATTTGGGGAAGACTAATTTTGCTTTTCACAATCAAAACTCTACTTCAACAAAGATTATTTATATGGGGATTGTTGTCTGGGTTAAAGTAAGACTTTAGACGATGAAACTTGACGCTTTAGCATTAAACTGTTTTTTTTTATTTTACTCTTTTAAAACGTAACTATTGTTCGGCATACGACTAGTTTTTACATCCGGCGATGAGGATGAGATTCAAATTCATGCAAAGAGACTCCGATTGATTAGCAAATTCTAACAAGCAATTCAGTAATAAAAATTGTTCCAAAATAAGAAGGTATAAGTTTCAACAAATCAACTCATTTGATGTTCATACCAGTCGAGGATACATCCTCGACAATCAGTCCGACAAAGGGTGGTGGGGCATTGTAGTGCTCTCTCGGGCTCAGATATGGTCCTGTTCAGTCTCGGGGGGGGGGGGGGTCCATCCTCCCAGGTTTTACCTTCTCTTTGGGAAGTGGTTAGTTTATCGCTAATCGCCTGAGAGGACCCTACCAGAGAATGCCGACGGGGCTGCCCAGGCATTTTTGTAAGCCAGAGTGCACTAATCCTAGTGCACCGGCTTTTCAACTTAACGTCTGACCTTGTGTCTAACCTTCTGATGAGGTAAATAAAATAAGTTACAACATATCCCTTATCAATCGGGTGTCTAATATCAGTTGCAGTAGACCTTGATATTTGTCTTTCTGAAAGACTTTTCACGTAAGAGCTTGTTGAGATTTGCTTCTTCCGTAGTCAATGTTTGTTAGTTGTTGGGTTTATGGCATGCCAATCGCTGTTGAGTCATTTTATGCCAAAACCGTTCATGTTTGGTATACGATTGGTTTGTCGGTGTATATTTTGTAAATAAATTGACTTTAAAATGATAGTTTCTATTTAACCCATAAATAGGGGCCATTACAGGTACTAGTACGTCAGATCAGAGTGGACCTGGGAGTAGTGGTAACTAAGGTGAGACTTCACATTCCTTAAAAGCTCCCAAATTGGGGGATAACCACTGGATGGAGTTTTGTAACATACTCAAGACGGTTTGGGAGGGGAACGAACATCTTCAATGTCTTTGGTATATAAAAATGTCGATGAAATCAGCAGTCGACATGTCTGATTATTTTAGACCTGCTTGAATTTGTCAGTGTTTTTTTTTTTATTGTTTCAATCCGAGATTTATTACAAACACAGAAGTTACGTGCTATTAAGTGTTGCCTGCGATTCAATGATTTTAAAACTGTTACCATTCAGAGCATCTTGCCGCTAATTGTATCGGTGATTCTCTTTTTCTCCGTTTCCTTCCCATTCCAGTTCTCTTTTTTGGTTTGAAACTCCAATCATTATTTTGCGTTGCTTCATTTTTCTCAATCAAAAATAAAGTTAGAAATAAATCCCAACAACCAATTTAGTAACAGACTTTTGCAAACTGCTATAAAACAAATCGCTTACCAATGATTCAGCGACATCATCAACAAGTAACTGCGTCATTCCTTTAGGCGCACGAAGAACTGAACGTGCCTCGTTTAAGCTACGATGTATTACTTGTCGTAATTTGTGCCTAGAAAAATAACAACAAATAATGATAATTAATAGAACTAAATCAAAATACTTCAAATGCTGACGCGAGAAAATCATTAAAGAAAATGAATTATATTGAAATAGCATCATTATCAATAACTCCATCATCATCATCATCATTTAACATCCGTTTTACATACTGGATGGTTTTTTAGAAATTGATTGCCAAACTAACCTATCACTGGCCAGGTCTTTATGTATCCCCCTTTCTCTCAAACCCATTCTTATAACTTCCTCGCATGTCTTCCTTCACCTTCCCCAGCCAGCTAACCCTACTACCTCAAATCTACTAACCCAAAAACTCTCATCCATTCTTTCAACGTGGCCATACCACCGAAGTCTCCTGTTTTGTACACATCTCTCTATATTGTTCAGATTTAATCTTCCTCTGAGGTCATCAGATCTAAGCCTGTCTAGGACTCAAATTACACATTAATTGTACTATTCTCATATCATTTCTCGCCATGCAACGCATGTCTTCAACCCTCACTGGCCAGGTTTCACTACAGATGCCTGATAGATTCTTCTCTTGATCGACAATGGTAATGCTAAAATTGTTGACCGCTCAAAGGGACACAATTCTGTCTTAAAAATCTATGCCTTAAGGCCTTTTGTTAGGTTTCACCCTAAAAAGTTTGTTCTCTATGAAATAGTTTTCATATTCTATATTGTAATTATGTCCATTTAAAATGTTAAAGGAATCAATTAGATTGCCCTGCACTCTATTCGAAAATCTGATCGGATGTGATATGCAATTTTTCCAACGTCTTTTTATAACTGAAATGCAATTGATGTCATTAGTCACAAATCATAAACATGTTACATATTACTGTGGGTAATATCGTTTCACAGTTAAGTGTAGAAATGATGAGCCAAATGCATGGTTTCTTAAGGTATGATTGATCTGTGGGCAGATATACAAAGGTAGATGTTTCTCATTGGTTGAGTTTAATCATGTGAGAGATAGTAGGGATTTGAAGTGATATCGATAATTGTGGTTTCGAACTTCATAAATAAATTTTCATATAAAACGTGGATAGAGATGCTTAAACTCCTTGTGCCCCTCTGAAGATAACCAGAAGCAACATATAGTTAAAGAAAATGCAATAGAATATTCGTCGTCCTTTATTCATGAGTATCAAGTGACTCAGTTTAGAGAAAAGTATCTAGACCCTGTTGTCAACCCCGGTTCTGATAAATTAACAACATGAATATACTCCATTAAAGGGTTACATAAAAATATCCTGCACTTGATCATGACCCCCAACAACAATTGAGCTGAAAAAAGGAAAAAAAAAGAACGTAATTTTTAAGTTAAAAAATGAAACAGTTGTATCTGACATGGCCACTCGATAATGCAGAGTTGGCACCATCTACTTTCAAACCACACAACCAGTGAGGTCAGCAATAATTTTATTGTAAAATTGTTAATTACCATTCATATGTTTACAATATAGACATATGGTCATTTATTTATTTATTCAAACATCACCGAGACAGAGCAAGAAATAAATAGAAACAGTTTATTATTTCCAAACAAATTTTCCTTCCATGCTTCCAAACAAAAAACGACTCAAAATCTTACCTAAGTTCACCAATCGAATCACATGACGTACTCTCTCTTCCATTTCTCGACTTCCATTCACTCTATTCCCACACATGTAAAACTTAACCTGATTGAACTTTTAACGAATACTTTCTATCTAAAGTCACTTTATATATAAAATAATGTTCACAGCTGATTCTAGTTAATCTTTTTAGCATTTATTACGGGATGACAAAAAAAAATGACTCACTGACCCAAGTCCATCTCTACTGGGAAGCAATCCATCTGCAATGGCCACAGTGCACATGCGAGAGTGGTCCGCAATAATGCGGTAAGCCTTGTCAATGCCATCAACATCAGCCTCTCCAACTAATCCTTTATAAGGGCGTGCTCCGGTGACCTACAAAAGTAAACAGACAATTTACCATTGTTATCAAATAACAATTTTATTCTACAGGAACTTTATTAGGAAAATGATTAATTTTATTAGGAAAATGAAATTTATATATCCTGAGAGCTTATATACAGACAGAGCATTATAATAATTGAATAAATTACATGTTTTAATCAATCATGACCAGTGATTTTACGGCTTGAGTGATCATTGGAGAACTTTAACACAACCTTGTAGTTGCATTTTGTACTTCCGGTTGCACATAACCATTCTGCATAAGTTTAACTGCAGAACACTGAAGGTATTCAATTCCATAACCAAGAGTTTAACTATCTTATCTGTTCGTTCTTAAATTCACTTTGCTTTTCGCTCATACAGTTTTGCTTTTTGTTTAATGCTATTTTATATGTTTACATTTTTAAGTAATTATTTAATACATGTGGTCTGTTATTGTTTTTGTTGGATTATTTTCCCTTCTTTGTTTCATTTCTGTTTTACTGGATGAAGCAGAATAACTTTTTATTTAATAATTTTTGTTTTATATATTAATTGTTAAACATTTGTTCACTAATGCGCAATTATTTTTTCCTGTATACAACAGTGATTTATTTTTATTTCAATTCATGTATTAGTTTTATTACTTAATCTGGACTTAATTAGCAAAGCTAATTTGTGTGTGTATGTTGATTGTTCTATGCATTTGTATGTCTGCTAATGGGGTCTTTATTTATAGTTCTATAATTCAATCAGGTGGCAGAGGATGTATTTATTTAAATGTCTACATTTAGCTATAAATTCATGTTTTTATTGAGTTTTTTGTACTTTTGTTTTGGGCTTATAATTTGATATTTTTCCACCATACACAACCTACATTTTCTACTGTTTTTGCTACAAGCAGATGCTACTTTGATGATCTTTCATTTTATGCAAATGGGAATATTAATGACAAGCTAATTCTGCTGGCAAAAAACATCCCAGCTATGCTATGAAACCAAACAATATTATGATTGGCTAACAATTAAGAACTGCCATTGCTATGCAAATTAGTGATCCCCCTCCATTGCAATGAAAAGAGTTGTAATAGTGCCACCTATCGTGACAAATGATTTTCTCCAATCTATCATTGAAAAGGGGACATAACTCTTGATGGAAATAGTAAATAGACATTCCAACTTTAAGGGAGTTTATCACTTTCAATGCACCCAAAACCGAACAATTTATTATTACCGTGTTACAACTTACTTTGTGAATTGTGTTGAAAAGTCCATGGAAGAGATCAGTAGAATAATTATCACATGATCCGTTAAGAACTGCAACAAGTCTTTCAAATCCCACTCCAGTGTCCACATGATGACGAGGAAGCTTTTTCAGAGATTGGTCTGCCAATCTAAAAAGAACAAACAATTTAAAAAAAAAAAAAAAGATCATTGTAATTTCTTTTAGTAATTTGAAAATAAAATATAAAACCTATATAAATTAAAGAATGTACATATTTAAAATATTATGCGTTCATAAATCACCCTTTTTTTAAGGGGGTGTTGGGGGGGGGGGGTTACAGAGCATCTAGATATTACACAGACCTTAGACAGAGGGTTGGAGAGGAAAACTTTGAACTAAGGCAGAGTGCACTAATACTCTGACCCTAGACAGAAGAGTTAATCGATACAAAAAAAAAAATAATAATTTTCTTTTTCTATTAAAAAGAAATGAAAGTAAGTAAAATTATAATTCACAATCAAACATAAAAATGAATACAGTATTTGTTGATTTAAAATTGTTTGCTCAAAAAAAATACAGTGTATAACAAGTACAATATTTTTCCTTTCTGCCTTGGGTAAGTATATAAGTTCTGCCACATTTGGTATTAGTAAGCTAATTTCACAATCCTCGTCTTAAAAACAGACTTAGATCCGATGACCTCAGAGGAAGATAAAATCTGGACAGTATAGGGAGATGTGTGCAGAACAGGAGACTTTCTTGGTTTGGTCACATTAAAAGAATAGATAAAACTACTTGGATTAGTAGAGGTAGAACAGTTGAGATTGCAGGGTAAGTTGGCAGGTGAAGGGACAAGGAAAACATGGAAGTGATAAGTATGGATTTAAGAGAGAGGGGGGGGGGGATTAATAAAGATCTGACCAGAGATAGGTTAGTTTCTAAAAGCTATCCAACACATGCCATCAAGTATAACAGATGATGATGCTTGTTGAAACAAAAGGATGCTGGCTCAGATGCTTGCTTTCTCAATTGCGCAGAATCTGTATTTCTTGCAAATTATTTGGAAAATCTTGTAATATATTAATTTTAAGACAGTCCTAGTATTAGATTTCAGTTTTTTGTACATCAAATACATTACAATTCAACTTTGAGTTCTCTAATTTCTTTTTTTTTCAATGGATATATGGTATTTTAAGGTATTGCAGCAGATTTTTGTGAATTTACTGCAGATTACTTGAAAACCATTAATTTCTGGATATTTTCAATGGCACATTCCAAATCCTTGTACAAAAATACACTTATATGGCAAATTACTTAATCTTGTATTTTAACATAGATATAATATTATTACTGAAGTAGTAGTATATAGTTTGATTTGTTTTAACGCATATCAACCATCTATGGGTGATTTAATGGCGAATCAAGTCATCAGGTATAATTCTATAGATAGGATAATTATTTATATTCCTAGAATACATTGCTCTTAGAATACATTGCTCCTTGAAAACATTACTCTTTGAGAATACCCACACTCAAGCTGGGAAAAAACTCCAATAAGCCTACAAACCACAGACTCATAGCATTAGTTTTGTGTGTTTGGTTTGTTTTACAGCATATCAACCATCTATGGGTGATTTAATGCCAAATAAAGTTGTCAAATATAATTCTATAGATAGGATAATTATTTATATTCATAGAATACACTCCTCTTAGAATACCAGAATACGCTCCTCTTAGAATACCAGAATACGCTCCTCTTAGAATACCAGAATACGCTCCTCTTAGAATACCAGAATACAGTCCTCTTAGAATACCAGAATACACTCCTCTTAGAATACCAGAATACACTCCTCTTAGAATACCAGAATACACTCCTCTTAGAATACCAGAATACAGTAGTACCTTACACATCAGTAACAATATGTCTTGTTTAGGGTGAATAAAAATTTTGTTAAAATGACAATCGATATTCGCTAGTAATAATGTACATTTCCAATCGATATAATAATAATAATAATATGCTAAGGCAATTTCAAAATCATGTTCATATGTACGTTATAAATCACTACCATTTTTTAAAAGATGCGATGGAACGATCACCGGACGATTTATTTAAAGAATATTTAGTTGACAATTATTTTTACGGTTAGAAGGAAGAGAGTATTTATTTTTAAATAATTTAAAATGCAACAATAGATAAATTAAATAAAACGGTTAAAACTTTCGTTTATTTATTTAAAAGATAATATTTAGCAGACAATAATTGTCTGCTTTTTATGGTAAGAAGAATATTTATGGTTTAAAAAAGATATAAATTGTTGCAATTCTCAATAAGTAAGGAGGAGGCATATTATTATTTATTTATTTAAAGAATATATAACTGAAAATGGCAATTATTTTTACGGTAAAGAAGGAGAATATTTATTGTTTTAAAAATATTTTATTAATAATACTGTTTGATTCAGTTCAGTGATCAACACAATGCTTAGGTGGCTTCTAATATTGGATGCAGGTTCAATTCTTGCATCAGTCTATTTCTTAGTTGATTGACAAAATGTTTACATACCTATCATACTGTATGAAGACTAAATTCCATAGTTCTATGACGTCAGGAGATCCAGCATTGACTAATGAGGCTGCATTGTCATGACCAGCATGATTGTAATGGATCTCGGTACAAGGTCCACAGGGTCCAGTGAGCCCCATATCCCAAAAATTGTCCTTGGCTGAGAAAGGCAAAATTTTATCTGAAGGAATACTGAAAAAAAAAAATAACATTTTTTTCCCTATTAATAATAGAACAAAACTAACAACATTAGAGGAATAAATAATACAGCAATATAAAACACATGTCCTCAATTAAGTTTATTCATTTTAAGAACAGTGAAACAATATAAGTTGCAAAACGCCAACATTAAAAAAATAAATCGCCATCACTGAAATTAATAACCTAACATGAAGTAAGCTGGAAAAAAAAAAACTATTAATGACACAAGAGAAAGAATTACAAAAAAGATTACATTTTGTTTGCATGTAAATTTCATCAAAATATCCGAAAAAAAATAAATGAGTTATCACAAGCTGAAATTGAAGGGAATTTCATTATATTTTCACATTTCACACACTAAACTAGCTGGTTTTCGATAACTAATAATACAAATTTGGATCCGGCATTCTTAAATACCTCTGATCTACTCACTAATTTGCAGCATATTTCTTTGATAATATCCAAACATTTGTTTTGTTGCTTAGTTTATAGACAAAAACATTACGGGTTAGCTTCCTGTTCTCTTTCCACTTGCGAAAAGGTAATTGGGGAGTTGGAAGAGGGGCAGGCAAGCTTTCTTTAATGAAGTGACTACTGTTAGCAGAAAATTATCTATACTAGCAAATATATACTTTTCCTGGTGGCAAATTATTGCTGGTATATATAATATAAGTGTTTGCTAATGAACAGTCAATTTCTTGTTGATGTATAATATCCCACCAAAGGAGGAGATAATGCCTAGGAGGATGATCTCATAACAGAACAGATACTACACTACACCCCCTTCGAAAAAAGAAGCTAATCCCCAAGAGGATAGGTATAATGACCACAGAACCAATACTAAACTACCGCTACTCATCCACTCTAAAAAGTATGAGGTAATGCCTGAGAGGATGGTATCATGACGAACGAACATATACTACATTACCACACACACAAAGGATGGGACAACAATGATCGGAAGATCTCAGCGGAGGTAAAACAGTAGATGGGAATTGCGCGGGGCAAGTTGTCAGAAAAAGATCAAAAAGAAAGCTTGCAAAATGTCCGTTAGCATCAAGTATACGAGTGGGTTTGTCAACAATAATATAATCCTAAATAAACATTTCACCATGTCAGGAAATGATACTAAGATTGTCTTTTTTTTAAATTTATCTTCCTCCCACAAGGTAAGATGTGACACAAGGTCGGGAAAGTGGGATTTGAAAAACTAGCGCTCGAGAATTTGAGCGCTCTGGTCATTTAAAAATTGCCTGGGCAGCTCCGTCGGCATTCCCCAGTAGGGGCGCCTCAGGTGATTAGCAATAAACTAACCCCTTCTCAAAAGGTGAGAAGGCAAAGCCTGGGAGGGTGCACCTCCTAGAACTGCACAGGACGGACAACCGATAGACCGGTGTAAATCAAGACCCGAAGGCCCAGACAATACCGGTCTATTTGCAAATTTATTGGATTTTTCTTTTTTTTTTACATTAAAAATCAACAAAACTAAAAGAAATCCATAAAAAGATTAAAATTATTAATTCTCTAAAACACTGTTTTTAAATGGTATCTAAACTTTCAAATTTGAGCTATGCGGATGACATCGCTGCAACGAGTAACTCCAGCTCTGATTTGCAGTTATTTCTGGATAATCTTGTGAAGTACTCGAAAGAAATTGGTCTTTCTATTAATACGCCCAAGACTGAATGCATAACCATTGATAAAAAACAAACTCCTCTAAACATCAACGGCCAACAAATCGAACACGTTACAGAGTTTGTTTACCCTGGGCACAAGCTGTCTTCATCTAATAATGGGTAAACAGCTGTAAATCACAAAATCGGTTTAGGTTGAGCCGTCTTAACAAGAAACAAACCGCCCTAACTTCTAAACGTATACCATAAAAAATCAAAGCAAAAATCTATAATACATATGTCCTTCCTGTAGTCTTATATGGACTTAAAGGTGTCAACTGGACTGTAAAATTACATCAGAAAGTAGAAACTTTACAAAGCCACATCATGCGCTTCATTACTGATGATAAACTATCTGATCACATCAGTATCAAAGTTACGAAAACTCACTGACATCCCGTCACTGTCCTCTTTCATCAAATGTAAAGTCTTGAGATTATTTGGCCACATTAAGCATTCCAGTGTAGGGCTATGCAAAATATGTGTTGAGGGCATAATATAAGGAAGCCGGTCAAAAGGTAGACAAAAGAAAAGATGATGAATAGACAATGTTTGTGAATGGACGAACATGGACATAAACCAAGCGAACACCTTAGCCAAAGATTATAAGTCTTGGAGGGCACTCAGTGCGTATTCTGCAGCTCGCAAAGAAAACATTTAATAAAAAAAAACTTAATAAGAAAATTATTTCAATTTTTGTAAAATGTACCAAAATGCTATCGGTGGCAAAAATACAACTTACTTGAGTTCTCGCCAGATTTCCCTGGTCTCCAAGTCTGGCTGTAGACCAGATTTTTCATCTCCAGAAAAATAAGTAAAATAGAGACGGTCCAATGGGAGGTGGAATCGATCCACAAGTAAACGGAGAGCTAATTCGCAGGCTTCCTTCTGGAAAGCAACAAGAAAACTTGAAAAATCATAAAATCAGACAATGGTTAGTAATTTAGAATAGTTGTTGCAATAGCAGAAAATAAAAAATAAAACAACAGAAAGAAGTTTAAAAGAGAGTTCAAACATAAAACTATTAAACATGAAAGTGTGTTGGTGTAGACAATGTTGAGTTAACTCCCTTTGATAATTGATTGTTTCGAGTGTTGTCTACTTGGCTTACATAAGTGAGTGAGTTATGGCCCCTGATTTACTGGCTGCTTGAAGTAGAACAAGAATGGGTAACGTATAGCTTGGCTTGCACGCCAACAGTAGCGCATTGCACGATTACATGAAACGCACAATAAAACAAAAAAATGCTTGCTCATGTAAAACAAAAAATTAACTTATTTCTATTAAAAAAAAAAGGTACAAGGGGAATTTAAGTTATGACTAAAAGAGAATTTTGCTAATCTAAAACAACATTTATTTTAATTGATTTTTATTATTCAATGTGCATCTATTAGTAGGTATGGTCAAAATTTTGCACGTTTTTTAGTCCTCAATAAAGTTCAAAACTTGTAAAATAAGAATGTCACCAAAGTGAAGTTTATGTTGTCTTGATATGAAGTACTTTAATTTTATACTGCTGAATGTATCCACATCTCTATCTTTATAAAGTTAGATATGTTTATATATTTATATGTACAGGATTCCCTCTCAAACTAATTAACCGATCATTAAGAATTTTGGAACGCAGCTGCTAGGCGTAAGGGGTCCAAATGTGGGCTATATTTAGTTTAATTTAGCTTTATGCAAAATGAGTAAAAAGGAGGTGGAAGCCCTTTGTTAAAATTCAGACACCTTCGATTTTTTGTGAAATTTTAACAGTATGTATTAGACATTAATATATATTCTCAAAAATTTCAGTTCTTTTGGAGTATTTTAAAAGGTGTTTAGGGGGCATAATATGGGAACAACCTTCCATTTGAAAATTCAAATATATCAGATTTTATTGAATTTCATATATAGTCATTAGACACCAATGAAGTAAGTTTACTTAAAATTCAATTTTTTCTTAAGACTCCTTGAGATTAAGCCTTAAATTTTAGACATTTTCTAGAATCAAAATCATGTAATGGATTTTGATCAAAATTAGAATAAGGATTCTAGAGATACGGTTTAATATCATTATATCTTGATATTAATCGTTTTAAAAGCACATAAAAGTGGTGCCAAACTTCTGTTTGAGGAATCAATTTTACCCGTCCTTGGATGGGTGTTCTTCTACCATATAAATATCAAATTATTTTTTATGTATAACTGATAAATATACCAATGCTTCTTGAATCCAGTAAGTAATTATAATACAAATTAAATTGTCATTAGGAAAGTAGGTAAATATCAACTTGTATTTATCTGAAATACTTTTCTCTACACAAATATTCTATCCACATTATCACACACATCATATATAACATAAAATGAACTTTGTATACTTAAAGTTAAAGTCGTATAAGAAGAAATCGTTTATAGGCAACTATACAAGTCAATTCCATATTGCCGTATGAAAGCTTAATATTCAATATATAGTAAATAGAGCTTAGTAATATATATTTTCAAAGATTTCTAAAAACATTTAAATCAAATTTCGAAATGTAAAACTTTCAAAAAAAAAAAACATGAATTTTTTCTTACATTTCAAAAGGATTTTATAGCAATCAGAAATCGATCAGAAATTAACTCAAGATACAGGGAAAATCCCCTCCTATCAGAAATTCCTTCGTCAAAATTTAGTACGTCCTTCATAGTAGCATTCCCAGTTGATTTTTTTTATTTTAAATTATTGTTATTTAATCGCAATAGTTATTAAGAGCTCAGTAAATGGAGTTCAAAACTGTTTGAATTATGCAAATAACCCTAGTGGTTCAAAAGTTATGAGAATTTAGGTCTAAAATTTGGGGTTAAAAGTTGACATCATTTTAGCGCACAAATTACTTAAAATCACGGACCAATTCACAACAATAAATTCAGTAATTTTGTCATAGTTTCTTTATTCCTGGAGCAATTTTGATAAAACTTGCCATTATTATGTAAAATTGTATGTTCTTTCAGATTCTGCACTCAGATTTTATGTATCTCTATGTTGTAACCCATTATTTAGAGAATTAAGGTACGAATATTAGCGTTTTTTTACTTATTACTTTATCACAAGATTATTCAACATTTTTATTTAAACATATGAGATTCAACCTTTCTTTTAGGCAATAACATGTGAACACTGAAAAACTTGGCAGAAAAAAACAAAAACAATTATTTTAAAATTTAGAGTGAGGATTAGTTTCACATAAATTTAATGTAGAATAATCCTATCTTTTAGGGCCATTATAGCGTTTTAGGGCATTAATCATTTTTTTCTATAGGAGATGAATCCTGTGCGTTTTTCTTTTTTTTGGGGGGGGGGGGGGGTCTCTCCTTTGTTTTCTTTTTTTTGGGGGGGGCGGTTATTTGTAGTTTCAAGAGGGTTTTTGTAGGAGGAAGAGGAGCATGCCACTCGGACTTAGTGTTAGTGGTAGGGCCAGGTGCTATTACGTGTGAACACCTTGAAAACTAAGCAGAAAGAAAAACCAGTAGAGTGGGGGATTAGTTTCACATAAATTTAATGTAAAATAATTCACCATTTTTGCGCCATTCTAGCGTTTTAGGACAGTTAATCAATTTTTTTTCTATGGGAAATAAATTTTGTGCGTCTTTCTTTATGAGAGGGGGGTCTGCCTAACTTAATTTTTCAATCCGTTTTTTTTTAAAACTAAAATTTCATAAACTTTTCTGACATTAAAATGTCACATTCTTAATATTTATGGAGAGCATGGAAATGAAAATGTCAAGAAAAATACACTCGTGACGGCCACGTGTTTGTTTACATTCGGCATAATATACCTAACTCATAATTTTTCAGTCCGTTTTTTTTAAAAACAAAACTAAAGTTTCATAAACTTTTCTGACGTTAAAATGTCACATTCTTAATATTTATGGAGAGCGTGGAAATGAAAATGTCACGAAAAATACACTCGCGTTTGGGTGGCACTTTTACCGCCAGCCTAGGCCGCCCACCGCCGCCAGCATTTTGGCTCACGTGATTCAATCGTAGTCACTTATGAACAGAATAGTCTTCCATATTAACAATTAGCATATATCCCCCCCCCAATACATTTTTTTTGTTTATTAATTATTTACCTTACGAAATAGAATGAAGATTGATGGATTTTTGCCCACCGCCGCCCAGCCCCCCCGGCGCCAGCATTTTGGCTCACGTGACTCAATCGTAGTCACTTATGAACAGAATAGTCTTCCGTATTAACAATTAGCATGTATCCCACCCCCAATACATTTTTTTTTGTTTATTAATTATTTACCTTACGAAATAGAATGAAGATTGATGGATTCTATTTCGTAAGGTAAATAATTAATAAACAAAGATATGTATTGGGGGGGGGGGGGGGGGGTATATGCTAATTGTTAATACGGAAGTACGGAAGACTATTCTGTTCATAAGTGACTACGATTGAGTCACGTGAGCCAAAATGCTGGAGCCGGGGGCTGGGTGGCGATGAGCGGACTGGGCTGGGGGTAAAAGTGCTGCCGCTCGCGTTTTGTTTACACTCGGCTGAGTATAACGCGTAATTTTTCAGTCCATTTTTTTCCAAAACTAAAAGTTCAAACAACTTTCCGGCTATTTAAATATTATTCAAATTTCACATGTTATATATCAAAATAATTCTAGATCTATTTTCTATTTAAAAATATTTGCGAATAAGATGCGTACCTTATAATTTTTGAAGAAATATCGGTTGAGTTTACACTATCGTGTTTCGCCTTCAAATGCTCTAAGAAAAAAAATATAACTGCCTAGTTATAGTTTAAGGTGTGTTCTGATTGGCTGTAGAATTTTAAGAATATTGATAAATATTAGCTGCTTTAACTTTGAAAAGCAAACGAACGTGTAAAATCGAGTCTAAAAAAAAAAAGCTCATATTTTTGATTTTCGGCTGTTTTAAGTAAAAACCGTTTTAACTCGCTGTAAAAAATAATTCAATGAATAAAAGCACACACAAATTACATATTCGGAAAGATATTTTTATTTTCTTTCCAACCATATATATATTTTTAAAATTGGACCAGAAATAAGCGAGAAATTGCGATTTGAACGCATTAAGGTACAAAATCACAAATGTCGCACGATATTGGCAGCAGGCTGGGAATACTATTCATAGGAATACCAGGAAAATACTCCATGGAATAAATAAATCAATATTATAATTATAAGTCCAAGGTAATGAAGAGAAAATCCAGCGAGTTCTTCCGTATCGTATACTTTAAGGAACTAAAAAAGGAGTTTAAGTTTGTTTGGCACATCTAAAATCTTGTTGTCTTCTTAATTTAATATATCTTTTTCACATCAGGTGTGGGTTGTGCATTGGCCATGGAGGCACACAATGATTTTCTCCATGAAAAATTTGATTTAAATTGGAAGTGAAAAATATTGGTGCATGGAGTACAAAGAATTTACATTTAATGAATAAAAAATTTGTGGAGTTTTTAAAAAGGCTGTGGAATGTGTTGTAGAGTCGGAGTTAAAAATAAAGAGTAATTCATTGCTTTAGGAGTCGGAGTCAAACATTTGGAATACAAACTCCACAGCCATGGTTGTATATAGGTACTACCTACATGATGACTTTAATGTTGACTGTTACCCATCAAAACTTAAATATAGTTTTAACCGTGCCCCTTTTAAACAAAAACGCTTGGCATAGATTGAAACATTCAGACAGAAAAGTGTAAAACTAAAAAAAACTATAGAATAAAGTTACATCTCATTAAACCCAAATTAACCAATTTGTTTTTTTCTATTTTAATAAACATTTCATTTTCTTATCCTTTTGTACAATGTCTGTTTATCTCTGCACATATGAAGCTGAATAAATTACTGCTCTAAGATTATTATTATTTCTAGAGAGTTACTCCCCTTTGCTAATTGTTTATTTGAAATAAGTGAATGATTTAGATAGGTGGCAATAGCAGCTTCTATTTATCTGCCTCCCACAAGGTAAGATGTGACACAAGGTCGAGAAAGTGGGATTTGAAAAACCAGCGCCAGAGAATTTGGGCGCTCTCGTCATTTAAAAATTGCCTGGGCAACCCCTCGGCATTCCCTGGTAGGGGCGCCTCAGGCGATTAGCAATAAACTAACCCCCTCTCAAAGGGTGAGAAGGCAAAGCCTGGGAGAGTGCATCTCCTAGAACTGCACAGGATGGACAACCGATAGACCGGCGTAAATCAAGACCCGAAGGCCCAGACAATACCGGTCTATTGGGTGGGGTAAAAAATAGCAGCTAATTAGCATGCCAATTATTGCATAGATCTTATTGGCTAAGCACAATTAACCATAGCAAAGAATTGCCTTGAAATTAACCAATAGTGCAAATAGATATGACAGTGTTAGCATAATCTCTTTATTAACACTGCCAATTGATAGGGGTTTTATTTTCACAGACCTGTACCAAATTTAGAATGGAGAATCCTTGTGATGCACTGGATGTGATAATATTATACACTACAAATGCTACTACTATTAATAATAATTATTAGCTCCAAAACTATTGAGCAGAATTACACCAAATTTGGCATGAAGCATGCTTAGGATGCCTGATGTGTCATAAGAGGGGAGGGGGGATCTAACTATTGATACTCCTTTTAATAATAACTAGCAGGGTGCCATAGAAATTCCATGGTTGCTTTCTTCATTCAAATTATATTTTTTGAGAGGTAAAATATTATTAAAGTAAAATATTGCATTTTACAAAATTTTTTTTGAATTTGTAGAGTTGTGTTCTATTTTTTTCTCCAAATTTTGGTTAATAACTTTCTGAGCTAAAACTTTTGTTTTTAATTAACTTAGGAAAAATCAGTTGTTGTCTGCTTCGTATTTACATATACAAAGAAAATCGTATTAATATAACTACTGCATCGACTTTGGATGAATTATGTCCCTTTGATTTAGTGCATGCGTATTAACTATTTCGGCAATTAAAAAGCATTGGATTGCGAGAAAGTCTTAGACAGATCAAAAAGATACTACTACTACTATTACTAACTAGCTTAAAAATCTACTCAGAATGTGGTTTTTAAGTTAGTATTTTTTTAATAATTAAAAAATGCTGTTATTACCTTAAAATAATCTCCAAATGACCAGTTGCCAAGCATTTCAAAGAAAGTGTGATGATAAAGATCTTTTCCAACATCTTTCAAGTCATTGTGTTTGCCACCAACACGAACGCATTTCTGACTGTTAGCAGCTTTTTTGTACCCGGATATCTCATGATTCACATCCACAGATTCAAGAAATAAAGGTTTAAACTGGAAAATAAAAACAAAATTTTAAAATGCTTTCAAAAGTAAAAAAAAAGCAGGTAGGTATTAAAATATGAAGACTTATGAGTTTAAAAAGTGCTAGAAAAATAACATGCCCTTTTGTATCCTATATCAAAAAAAAAGAAAAGTGACGAATGATCCACATAAATTCACAAAAATATTTGGTAAAAATCTATTATTACGAACTGAGGACCATAAATTTATTTGGTAGAGTGCAAGTCTGGGGGATGAGGAGTTCAGTTTAATTTTCAACAAGAAAAAAATGCCCTTCATTAACCCTAACACTAAGTCCAGGGTGAAAATATGAAAAAAGAACATTTCTAAAATATACTAGTTCCAGAAAAAGAAAACTAATACTAACTCTATGTCCGTAGTGCCAATATTCTTTTAACTCATCTATCTACTTATAATATAAGGAGAACATTCTCAGTCACAATGTCAGGATTTCTGTCTGTTCGTCGGGGAGAATTTTTGAAACTCCTTATTTTAGATTAAATAATAAATAAATAAACAACAAAAAAATTTGATGCTGAGACTGCAATTCGAACATCAACCTTGAGGTCTTCAGTATGTTCGTCAGAGTAATCTTAATGAAATATTATCCTGGCAGGTTGTATATATAGTCATACGAAAATGGCCCAAACAACATGCGCTTTTTCGAATTTACATAATTAACTTGTTTTAAAGTTCTAATAAATTGATATTCGGAAATATAGTTATAACTGGTATTGTCAAATTTCCATATGTATTTATTATATTTTCCCTGATAGGATATTAATAAAAATTATTAATGCAATTAATTAAAGACATTTTATTAAAAAAACGATCGTGCTTTTAAAGCATATTTAGACTTTCTGTTTCAAGGGAACTACATAAAAACTTCAATGTATTAATTTGGAAAACTGCAGACTCATTCTTCCGGATATGACGTCATTGTGAGAGGCAAGTGGTGTGTGTGTGTGGGGGGGGGGGGGCATCGTCATTGTTTATTTTGGTTTACACTTATTTAATTGTGTAGGTAAACTGTTGATTCTTTTGTACAACAGAGGCGTGTACGTAAACTTTCGTTGTCATATCATACTCTCAGGCATTAACTCCTACTTTTTCATTAAAAAATAACTCGATTTAATCCGGTCTATTAATTCTGTATAGTATATTTTCATTCGTCATGATATATTCTTCCCAGGCATTACCACCACTTTTCGGGGCATTATAATATACGTTCATTTCTCACAATACCATTCTCCCAGGATTACCTTCTCCTTTTTTTATAGAGGTGTAGTGTACTAAATATTCTGTTGTCATGATATCATGCTCCAAGGTATTAACTCCTACATTTTAGAGTGAGGAATGTTCATTCGCTAATTTCGTTTGATTTTTGCATACATTTTGGATTAAATTTATTAATTAGTCTTAAATTGTATTTTTTATCCAAAAATAAAATTGTTATTTATTTTTTAAAGACATTAATTTGGAAAACAGCAGATTCATACTTCCGGAAATTACATCATTGTGAGAGGGAAACGGGGGGAGCATCGGAAACCTTTGATTCTTTTGTACACCAGAGGGGCATTCATAAATTTTCGATTCTGTTTTACACCAGAGGCGCATCCATAAACTTTTGATTCTTTATTTACACCAGAGACGTGTCTGCAAACTTTTGATTCTTTTGTTACACCAGAGACGTGTCCGCAAACTTTTGATTCTTTTGTACACCAGAGGCGCATTCATAAATTTTCGATTCTGTTTTACACAAGAGGCGCATCCATAAACTTTTGATTCTTTATTTACACCAGGTGTGTCCGCAAACTTTTGATTCTTTTGTACACCAGAGGCGCATTCATAAATTTTCGATTCTGTTTTACACAAGAGGCGCGTCCATAAACTTTTGATTCTTTTGTACACCAGAGGCGCATTCATAAATTTTTGATTCTGTTTTACACCAGAGGCGCATCCATAAACTTTTGATTCTTTATTTACACCAGAAGCGCATCCGTAAACTTTTGATTCTTTTGTACACCAAAGGCGCATTCATAAATTTTCGATTTTGTTTTACACCAGAGGCGCATCCATAAACTTTTGATTCTTTATTTACACCAAAGGCGTGTCCGCAAACTTTTGATTCTTTTGTACACCAGAGGCACATCGATTAACTTTTGATTTTTCTGTAACAGGTGAACACCAGGTGACGCAGTAGTCTAGCAAAAAATGCAACCGGCAGGGAGCATTTATTTGCTAGTCTTCATTTGTAATATGCACATGTGGGCCATTCTTTGAATAAAAATAAAAGAAACGGTGCATGTATTTGTGTGCCTTACGAAATCAAATTATCGTCCTTCCTTCATAATAGATTTTTACTGGATATTCTAATTATCAGGTGTGAAAAGTGTCCAACAAAATGATGTCTACAAGTGTTAAATGATGAAGAGTGTTAGAAAAAAATATTGAGCACTCATTTACCATTCAGCAATGAAAACAAAACACACATGGTTATATTTGGTCCCCCGATTTATAAAATCAGGGGACTTATGTTTTGAGGCATGTCTGTCCGTCCGAATTTTTCTCCACAACCATCCATTGAATTTCTCTGAAATTTTGCATGAAGTTGTAACTTTGGTCAGGTTAGAAAGTGACATTTTCCGATTTTTGAAAAAAAATCTGGTTAGCCCCCCAGGGGGTCAAAAGGCCCCGAAATGGCAAAAATGACATTTTTTGCCCCATAACTTTTCATCCATCCATTCAAATTCTCTGAAACTTGGCCAAAATGTGGAGGCAATTGTTCCTAATAGAAAATAAGTATCGCTGACCTTGGAAAAAATCTGGTTCACACCCCCAGGGGGTCAAAAGCCCCCAAAATAGCAAAAAATGACCCTTTTCTCCCATAACGTTTGATCCATCCATTCAATTTTTCTGAAACTTGGCCAAAATGTAGAGGCAATTGTTCTGGATATAAAATGAGCATCCTTGACCTCAGAAAAATTCTGGTTCGCGCCCCCAGGGGGCCAAAGGGGGGTCAAAAACGCCCCAAATTTATTGCATTTTACACTCGCTACATCAAGTTACATACAGAGGGGGACCACGCACGCATGGCTTGTTTATTTTAAATCAGACAATTTTGAGAGTGGATACAATAATAGAAATAAATGCTTACTATCTGTGTGTTTCGATAAATAGTTTTTAGTTGATTTAATTACTTATTACATGCTGTTAATGGTGTCGCTATCTTGTCTGCTTCTCTTTGAGACTATAGCAGTACAAAGTAGTAACTATTTTAACATTTTGTTACAATGCAAATAGCCACAACGACTTTTGTTGCAATGCCAACAGCCACAACGCAGTTTCTTGCCATGCCAACAGCCGCAACGCAGTTTCTTGCCATGCCAACAGCTGCAACGTAGTTTCTTGCCATGCCAACAGCCGCAACGCAGTTTCTTGCCATGCCAACAACCGCAACGCATTTTTGTTACAATGCCAATTACCGCAACACATTTTTGCTACAATGCCAATTACCGCAACACATTTTGTTACAATGCCAATTACTGCAACACATTTTGTTACAATGCCAATTACCGCAACACATTTTGTTGCAATGCCAATTACCGCAACACATTTTGTTGCAATGCCAATTACCGCAACACATTTTGTTGCAATGCCAATTACTGCAACACATTTTGTTGCAATGCCAATTACCGCAACACATTTTGTTGCAATGCCAATTACCGCAACACATTTTGTTGTAATGCCAATTACTGCAACACATAATGTTGCAATGCCAATTACCGCAACACATTTCGTTGCAATGCCAATTACCGCAACACATTTCGTTACAATGCCAATTACCGCAACACATTTTGTTACAATGCTAATAAACATAACATTAACAAAAAGTATTTCTTAGATCTGAAAGACAAGACCGGCCGATTTGATATCATAAAAGCATTACATTACAAAGAAATACCATTTGGTACAATGCCAATAGCCAAATACCATTTTGTTATAATGGTAATAGCCATAGCTTTGACAAAAAATATCTTAGAACTAGATTTAGATCTAAAAGACAACAGAACACCCATTGGTTAAAACAAACTCTTTGGCAGAGGTGATAAATAGAATTACATGTACACATGCGAAAGGTTTATTTAAGAAATTGTCTAACAAAAAATAGATGAGATTATTTATTAAAAGGAAAATTATCAGGGAGAAACGAAAACAAAATATTTTTATTTTAGCTTTCAGAAGGCTGTAGTAATGCAAAGATATTAGCACGGGGGTGAACTGAAAGAATGGGATAGAAAAAAGTCGATGAAAAGACATAAAAAAAAACAATATGTATTAATTCTTTTTTATTTCTTACTTATTGTTTCTTCTTTGATCAATAGTGTGTAACACGATGTCAAAATTTTTCTGCGATTTCGAGGATATAAGTTCCTTTTCAAAGTATCTATCTTGCTTCCCATCAAAATTTTTTTTTAAACTTTGCAATTATACTTATCTGGCCTTCTCACTTCAAGAATATCATACACTAGAGTTCTTAAGTGATATAAATAGAAATCAGCAAATATTTTTATTAGATAGATAAAAGTGCATACGTTGGCATTCACACTTTCGTTTTTATCAGAGTGAAGAGCAGAAAGAATGATACAGTTTCAATGACCATATCATAAAGACAATGCCTGATGCAATCCATAATGGAAGCATCAAACTTTGAGAAAACTAAGTTGAGAGAAAATAGGGATAATTATTTGTGGCCCATTTCATCAAGGTTGCCCACTTCACCTCGGGGTACGCTATCGTGTGTTGTCCAGAAGTATGACTTGTATAAAACATACTTCCAGCCAACACACAATATCCACACTGCTCTCAAATAAAGAAACTTTGAAAGGGAGGTAATATCCTGCAAATAACAGAAAAACTTTGACACAATGTAACGCTATCAAAAATGAAACCGTAAGAAATAAAAAGAAAATTATTACATATTGTCTTTTTATGCCGTTTTATCGCCTCGTTCTTCACCTATTCTTTCAGTTTAATCGGTGCTCATACGTTTGCATTGCTACAGCCTTCTAAAACCTCAAACCTATCTAGACATTACACACAATGCTTCAAGCAAACTACAACACTTTTAAAACATTTTCTTTTTCTTACCTGGTTCATTCCAGCATTTGTAAAATAAGTACCCGTTCCTTTTTGGGGAATAACTGTAGACGACCTGACAAACGTGTGTCCATTTTCTTTGCAGAAATAATCCAAGAACGTCTTCCTAATCAATTTTGATGACCAAGATGCTTTCCTCCTAATCGACACGGATGAAAGACATGGGTGGTGGGCCTGATGACAATGGCTGCAGATTCTGTCCATATGCCGCCAGCTCTTTCGCCATGCTGACAACATTTTACAATCAAGTTAGGACAAAAACACCACCTTTAAAATAAATATTAATAAATTGCTGTAATATATGGGTACACGAAAAGAGTTTAACAGTATGTATATTTTACAATAGTTATTTTAACCTAATTGTAAAATGACTTTGCCAGTTGTGAAAAAAAAAATGTTAATTATTTTATTCGAGGCATTATTTGCGGAGTTCAAAAAGGCATTTCTCAGAATTTTAGGGAGTTGAGTGGCCAATGGCAAAAAAAGCTGACATCGAGATGGATAGCAGAGGAGCTGAAAATATAAGAAAGCAGTGCATTCACTATTTTGCAATGAGAAAGCTGTGTTCTAAGTGGGTGTCACGTTTGTTCAGTCGATCAAAAACAACAACGCATCGACAATTCAGAGCATTGTTTACAACTGTTTCAAAGCAACAAAAAAGAGTTTTGCGTCAATATACAACAATGGATGAAACATGGATCCACTACTTCACTCTGGAGTCAAATTGGCAGTCAGCTGAGAGGACAACAGCAACCAAAGATACAAACATCAGCAGACAAGGTTTTGGCCTCCGTATTTTGGAATTTTCTTCATCAATTAAATTGAGAAAGAAAGAGTACATATTATATAACAGTATTTGTGTATTTTAAGAAAGAAATCGCTAAAAAACACGGCCACAAATCAAGAAGGAAAACAACATTTTCACCAAGACAATGCACCATGCCACAAGTCGACCCCAACGATGACAAAACTTCATGAACTGCATTTTGAGTTGCTTCCGCACCCACCCTATTCTCCAGATCTGACCCCAGCAACTACTGGCTGTTTGCAAAGCTCAAAAGAATGCTCCAGGGAAAGAGATGTGCTTCAATGAAGAAGTGATATTGGAAACTGAGACATATTTAGGGACCAAAGAGAAATCATTTTACAAAATGGATCGAATTGTTGGAGAAGTGTTGGAATCATTGTATCACCAAAGAAGGAGACTATATTGATGAATAAAGTCGAATTTTGCCTAAAAGTTGTTTTTTTTAGTTAGACCAGGAACTTATATATATTGAAAAGGGACGTGGGTGATTGTTTTGTTTGACAGCATATCTACCCATTTTGCGTCATTTAATGCTGAATACAGCAGTTTAGTTAAAAAAAAAAAAAAACGTTCTGGCTCAAGTTCTTCAAATATAGGGTGACCCCCTCCTCCCCAAAATTCCACCCATGGAATTTTTTTATATACAAACGAGTCACTGCTTATAAGCCACTCGAGAATAAGGGTCAATGAGTTTGTCAGGAGGACAGAGAAACAACAAAATGAGGATTGGTAACAACAGTTGAGACTGGCCATAAATTAGATTATTTAAGAGGACGGCTAAACAAGAATTTGTTAACATTGGACTTGAAAACGATCATGCTATTGTTGACTGGGAAGCAGCCACGTGATATTGTGTTCCACAGACAATAGTTCTTGGAAAGAATTTCGTATAAATAAACTTTAGTCTATGTCTGACTTGTCCACCAGGTTTCAATCATGAATGTCTAACAATCTTTCTCCTATCAGCGTTCAATGATAAGCCCACTTGGATACAACATACAAAATTGTCAATAACTTTGACACACTCCCCCTCTCTGGGCAGTGATGGCCCTCTTCAGTTAAGGAATAGCCTTTGGATTATTTTGATAGACATCTTTGAGATAACACCACAGATAAAAAGCTGGGGGGGGGGTCATAAGGTCCGGTGAGTGTGAAGCCACTTAGAATCGCCTCCCCCCAGTGATAAAACTAAATCTGTGGGACATTCATGACTGAAACTTAGTGGACAAGCCAGGCATAATTTGTACCAAATATGGTTAAATTGCAGAAAGGATTGTGAATTTTATCAATAATTCTATGGGTGGCATTTTAGGAGGGGTTCTCCCTATATTTATTTTTGTGTAAATTTCTGTGTAATTCATTTTCATGCAGACATTTTCAAATATTATACTTTGATGATCTTTGTATGTTTTATTTGTCAGATGTTTTAAATTTCTCCATACTAATAGTTTGTGTGCAAAAAGTGTAAGATGAGAATTCAGATGTGGATGACGAAGCTATCGAGGTTGTTCAGAAGATTTGTGACCTAGGTGATATGATTGTAGCACAAGGAGGAGCAGATGCTAGTGTGATTATAACAATTAGGAGTGGATGGAGTAAGTTCAGGGAACTTCCGCCATTACTAACCAGCAGAGCGTTACCACTGTTAACCAAGGGAAGAGTTTATCAAGTATGTGTGCGCAGTGTGATAATGTATGGAAGTGAAATCTGGCCAGTGAGGGTTGAGGACATGCGTTGCATGAAGAGAAATGATATGAGAGAGATATGATGGATGTGTAATATGAGTCTTAAAGACTCGCTTAGATCTGATGACCACAGAGGAAGATTAAATCTGGACAGTATAGGGAGACTTTGGTGGTAAGGCCATGTTGAAAGAAAGGATAAGAGTTCTTGGGTTAGTAGATGTAGAAAAATTGAGGCAGCAGGATTAGTTGGCAGGGGAAGGCCAAGAAAAACATGGGAGAAAGTGATAAGGATGGACTTGAGAGAAAGAGGGATAATTAAATATGATAGTTTTGAAGTCAATTTCTAAAAACCGTCCATGTGAAACTGACATTAAACCGAATATGATGATGATGATGATGATGATGATGATGACTAGACCTACTGTTGTTAGGGAGGCTATTATAGCATCTACTTTAGTTTTTCAAACAATTTTTTTTTTCATATTGCTTGTGGTTTCACAACATATCAACTCTTTGCTGAATTCAGTCATCTTGATTAAAAAAAAATTATGACATCACATCCTATCTATGCTTTATTTACCTTCTCTCGAGGAGGTTAGACACAAGATCAGGTGTGGTTTTGAAGAGCCAGCGTACTAGGATAAGCGCACTCTGGCTTACAAAGAATGCCTGAGCAACCCCGTCTGCATTCTCCGGTATGGGCGCCTTAGGCGATTAGCAATAAACTAACCCCTTCTGAGAGAGAAGGTGAAGCCTTGTAATGTAAACTTTCTGGGACTTAATAGAATCATTCCTCAGGCCGACGGCAACAAAGTCACTGTCGGACTGACGAAGACGTATCCACGACTGGTACGAACACCTACTCAAGCTGTGCCAGGTGCGTATACTGTCACATTAAGTTTCATAGCATATCCAAGACAGATGGACCAGAACATGTCTTTCATTAACCCGTACTAAGGATTGGTGTTGAGATCCTAAGTATCAGACAACAATAAAAATCGTTACTTTTACAAACTCGTTTCCGAAAGATGAGAACTATTTGAAAATCGTAAATAAAAACAGTTTATTTTCGCTAAAACTTGGAATATAATAATTGTCTAGACAGCAAGAAATTTGTATAACAGAAAATTAGAATCTTACTTAATTACTTTAGCGGTGAGTATAATGTCAAGAAGTACCATACATTTTCTTTACAATTCTAAATTGGTTAATTCCTATTTCAGTCATCTAAATTATTTAGAGTGAAAAGGGTGTTGGCAGGGTTTCTGCATTACTCCTAAGCAACATTTTGTGTTAGAAAAAAAAATAATGATGATAATAATAATTTTAAAAAAAACACCAAGTTATAGCAAGTTTTATCGTACACATGAAATGCTGAAAAAATATAGGCGCCATCTTTATAAACAAATCGAGAAAGAGGCTACCTAAGGAAGAATGGTAACTCAAGTTCATAACCCTGTCATTGAACTAGAAAATTATGAACTTCAGTTATCGTTCTGTCTTGGCAACTATTATTCTCGACTTGCTTATAAAGATGGCGACTATATTTTTCCGGTCTAGTTTTCGTTTCGGCTTTTCAGGTGTACGACGAAATTCGCTATAGTGTTTTTGTTGTTGTTTACTAAAACATGATTTAAGTTTTTTAAAAAAATTGTTTTGGGTGTAGTGTCAAAAGCCATTTCACTATAAATAATTTACATGACTGAAATAGCAATTAACCTCTGACATGATTAATTAAATAATAAAAACTTTATAATTTCTCTTCAAAAATGAAAGTTTTTTTCGTTACTTTGAATTATTTACGACCAGGTGTGAGTTTTAGAAAGCATCATGATTTTTAAACGAAAACGTTAATCCTACATTAAAGAATATTACGAGAGAGATTAACGGCAAAATATAAAACTGACCAAGGTCTTCAATGGATTTCCATAAAATTCCAAACGAGAAGAGGTCTGTCAAAGTGGAAAATGCCTAACTATGGAGGTCGCCATTTTAATAACAAACGAACGGAGTTAGCCGCACAATTATCAGCCGCTGAGTTTCGTAGCATGATAAGTGAACATTTTAGGCATATTTTTATTCTTTGGTAAATAATAAAATAATGATTCTATTATATCTTTGTCATTTAAATAAAACAGATATTTCTATAACTAAAATATACAGTAAATGTGTTTGTATCACCTCAAGTAGTCTATATAGCAAAAAATACGATATTTCCTAACTTAGCGACATATAAACGATGCGGTCTCTATTCCAAACCTCTCATAAAATTTTACTAAAATTTCTATTAAGTAGATTAATTACCAGAAAAATTACATTAAGTAGAATAATTATCGATTAAAATTATAATCGGAACATGTGATTAATTGGGTTTATATTAATTTTAGGGTAATCCTAAAATTTTCGCTCCACACTATTTCAAAACACTTTATTATAGCATAAAACTGGCATTTATTTTTTTAAACAAAAAAATACGTGTAATTTAATTCAATAAAAAAAAACATTACTATCGCTTTTTGACTGACCGTGAGAGGCCATTTTTCTACACGACTGTGCCTTGTTTAAATCGTTATTGAGCATGATTGAATACTTTTTTTTTCGTAAGGAGGTAAGTGAAATGGAATTTAAAGTAAATTCCGATTTACTCCCAGACTAAAAATATACTTTAAACCAACAATCAATTTTATCCAAAAGATATGCTAAATAAGTCTAGATGCTGCCATAGACAGTTGTGTCGTCTGCGTAGATGATCACAAAATATTATTGTGAAGATCATTAATGAAGATCAGTGTTAGATGCAAAAATATTCCATCTAAAAATATTTCTACCTTGAAATTATCAAGAGACATTGAATGAGGTTTATCTGCTCTTGGCAAGAGACATTTAAGCAGGGTTGGCTGCCCTTGTCACAGACATAACGTGATGGGATTGCATTCAAGATGGATGCTACTGACCACGGTAGCCACACAAATCAAATCCATTATAATCCTAGTTTAATCCTCCATTGCATTATGCATTAAATACATCATTTAAAATTGTTATCTCCTAATAATAATCGTTTTTGTTTGTTTACTTTTACATTGTTTTGTAGTTCACCACTCAAAATCTGACACAGCAACAAATTTAACAATGAACATTAAAAAAAAATGGCAATTTCTCTAGAAGGTTTTACCACAAATATTAAAACAGCAACAAGAACTTTTTGAAAAGTTAACTCCGAATGATGATTGCTTTAAATAAACAATTTTTGTAGCAACACACAGTGAAAAATGCTGATGAGAGCAAAAGAACAAATGATTCTGTGGATATATTGTCTGCAAACATTAAGGAATTCATCTATGCCGAACCACATGGAATTACATTATATCGTGGTATACACATTAGACAGATATTTTCCTACATGAATGTATGTAACTTAGAAAACATGTTACAGAATGCTATACAAGTTTTATTTATCTGAAGATAGCAAAGGATTTAAGCTTCATTGACACAATAGGACAACTTATAGACACTTTAGCATTCAGCAATCACTTTTCAACATTCGTTATAATTGCCTAAAACTGTTAAAAAGCGATGCTGACAACTATGTTACATTCACTGGCTTTGTAAAGCATGAATGCGAAAAATTTACAATTACAGTCACTCACAAAGGATCCTTTTAAATGTCTTATATTTATTTCAGGACTTCACTCTCCACAGGATTCGGACATTTGCACGCAATTGCTTTGCGGTTGGACTAGGATAAAAACATCACAGTCAAAGTTTTCACTATGGAGTGCCAATCTTTCTTAAGATTTAAATGGGATACCATGATGGAACAACAAGGATAGTGACCCTTTTATAGGGGCTGGACTTCCCCACATTTAAAAGCCTCGTGCTTGACTGTTATTGTTCCTGTGGGGAGACGAGTAAAATCGAAACAATGGTGCTATTGCAATAGCGGTGTGACAACACTCCATGTCAGAGGACTAAGTTGTTTATAAAATCATTGGCGGTGTAAAAACAATCGAGGGCTCGAAGTTACTGCTAAAAGTTTGAGGAGGCTGACCCAATGAACTTGTTACCTGGAACTTGTGAATTAATAACATAAGTGAATGTAGTCTTCCCCTGTCCCTAAGAGAAAGAAAGAAATATGAATACATATTAAAAAATATGTATTCATATTTCTTTCTCTTATGGGATTACAACCTCTCTCTCTCTCTCTCTCTCTCTTTCTCTCTCTCGTTTTTGTCACCATGAGGGAGAAAGAACAGTTGGAATTTCGACTTAGTGCGCGACAATCATACAAGGCCCAGCTCAGTCGACTTAGTTTTATGTTTTTTTCGGAAGCTTAATTGAATAAATAGATTATATACTTTTTATATATAAAAATATGCGTTGCTCGCTCCTTTTATACAAGCGTTCAAATTTCAGCAAGATGACGGTTCCCTCAACCAAGATATTTAATTCTCTGGAGAGAATTAATGACGCTGAAAACCCAATCAAAGACCCATCAAACATATGGACAGAATTAACCCCTACATTGTAGGGGATGCGCCTATCATTTACCACCAAGGAGCTAGTAATACTGTGCCAGGACATTAATATCCCTTCCAAAGGCGTCCCCATGGCATGGACACACCAAGTAATATTCCCCGGCAAGAAATAACACTACATTGGGTCACGTTTCCAGAATAGTGTTACATTGGTGCCATCACAAAGACATAACCAGGGAACAAATCCCCAAAACAGCCAGGAGTCCTCCTCCAGCAAGCGATAGTGCCACACACTATCCCATCTACAACGAGCAGTGTCTTAGAAAAAACTAATAAACCTTCAACAAGGAAAACCCCTCCGGGTGCTTGCTTGAATTGCAGCAAGGTGTATTTTTCAGTTTTGTCCATTTAAAAAACAACATAAATGTCACCAATATTACAAATAAGGACAAAAAGAATGGTTTTATGACCCTCGGAAAGAAAAAAATCTAACACACAGACAGGTATTTCAAATTTGACACTGACGAAATTCAAAAAAAAGTCAGGCTGGAAGAAATCAAATTCAAATTCTGTATTTGTAACATTCAAAGTTGATTTTGATTCTCACTGGAAATTTATCACAGTTATCGTGAACAGCAGCCTAGTTCATTTTTATTTTGATACGGCTTTGGGCATCCCCATTATCTCACAGTTCATGTGGGAACACATTGGTAAGCCAGCATTTGCAAAAATGCATCATATAGCTAAGAGTGTGTCAGGCAACACAATTTAAAGAAAATGATTTTATTTTTCTCAATTATATTGAACAAGCAGAATACCCATCCAACGATGGTTATAAGCAGGATGTATAGCATTAGTTTTTAATTTTAATTTTTTTTTTGGAGTGGGGTAGAGTGCAGTTTCTGTGAAACACCCTCTAAATGGTAAAGTTGACAAAATAAAAATAATATGTCCTCATTACTCACTGTGTTACCTAGAATATGTATCCCATAATTAATAATGATCAGTTTATTAGTTTAAGAGTTTACCCCACACATACATATGATTGACACTCATTCATGCACATACTTGTCTGGTTAAGATTTTATTACATAAATTTTATGTCGAGGAATTTTTTTGTATCTTACTTATTTTAAAAGTTTTTTTGTGCGTGCTAGTTTTATACAGTTTACAAATAAAATAATGTACCCATGTTACTCATCGTCTTGTTTAGAATATATATTCAATAATTCATAATGATCGGTTCATTAATTTAGTAGGGAATCCTATACATATAATTATATATATATAAGCATATCCACATAGTTAACTTTATATATAGAGAGATGTATAAATAACATTTACTAAACTTTTGAGATTGCATCATATGACAAAGTGATATAATTCACTGCATTATACTGTTACGACCTAACTGCGGGATGATCGGTATGGATTAGCAATCAGATCATTTAACATATATTTATTTTATTTAATGTCCGTTGGCACGTTAATCATCTTTGGTCAATCGTCGAATGTCGAATTAACCGGTGAAATTCGTCTTAGGGGAATTGGGATAACCAAAGCAATAAATGACGAACACAGACACGAGAGAAATTAAAAGTCAATAAAGATTTTTATAAACAAATAGAAGAAGATGACACCACGAGAAAGAGTGAGGGAGACAGACGTGTATTTTGGAGAGTGTGTGTAGCTGTATGCAACATGACATTTCAGTCAAAATATATATATATTTGTATAAGAAAGATACTGGCAAGAGATAGGCCAATACTTAGCTGTTTGTCCGAAGTATAATACGGATCAAAAGTCCACGCACATACAATATAAATGATGACACAAAAATCAATAATCTCCTTGAATAGTAATCCTTGGGAATAAGAATAAGATGGATTCAATCCCCGATAAGATTGTCCTTTAAGTTCCTGGAATCGTAATCCTTGGGAATAAGAATGTTCTAGGTACAACCGGCGATATGATTGTCCTTTACATTCCTGGAATCGTAATCCTTGGGAGTAATAATGTTCTGGATTCAACCGGCGATATGATTGTCCTTTTCTCTGTTTTATTCACACACGCGTTCCGTCTGCCGTTTTCACCCTCTCTGACGTATTCTTAAATTCACCTCGTGTGTTTTGTTTTTCACGCCTTTGCGACATTCCCTGTCTGTTCCGTTTCCGGTCGCCCACGTCGCCTGTGCTCCATAACCTTGCCCCCCCCTCTCCCCCAGTCAGGCGGCTGTTTGAATCGCACGACAAACTCTTAGAGAGAGAGATAGACAGAGACATAGAGAAAGTAAGCGCTTTGGCTGACTGCGACAGTCATTAAAGAGAAAGAGAGAGATATAGAGATATAGACAGCGTAAGTGTTCGCCTTGCTTTGAGAATTATTTATCACAATACGACAAAGTGATATAATTCATTATATGACAAAGGGATATAATTCATTGAATTATATGACAAAGTGATATAATTCATTGCATTATACGACAAAGTGATATAATTCATTATATGACAAAGGGATATAATTCATTGAATTATATGACAAAGTGATATAATTCATTGCATTATACGACAAAGTGATATAATTCATTATATGACAAAGGGATATAATTCATTGAATTATATGACAAAGTGATATAATTCATTGTATTATACGACAAAGTGATATAGTTCATTATATGACAAAGGAATATAATTCATTGGATTATATGACAAAGTGATATAATCCATTGCATTATACGACAAAGTGATATAATTCACTGCATTATATGACAAAGTGATATAATTCTTATATGACAAAGGGATATAATTCATTTAATTATATGATAAAGTGATATAATTCATTATGTGACAAAGTGATATTATTCCCTGCATTATATGACAAAGTGATATAAGTTATTATACGTCAAAGTGATATAATTCATTGCATTATACGACAAAGTGATATAATTCCCTGCATTATATAACAAAGTGATATAATTTATTATACAACAAAGGGATATAATTCATTAAATTATATGACAAAGCGATATAATTCATTGCATTATACGACAAAGTGATATAATTCCCTGCATTATATTGTTCATTATCTTAGTAAAGAACATACTGAATGTCTTATATATCAAGGTGGCCTTGAAGGAGACGGAAATAGAAAATAAGTTGTCAAGAGTTTAAGAGTTCAAAAGTGACTGGCATGTAAATGAAGAGACAAAACAGAAGTACCAATTAGCATGCTGGTAGTTTGAGAATTCGTTTAGACATTAGGTGAAATGCACATGTTAAAATGTAGGCTCTTAAAATTAACCAGTAATAGATTTTCTCCCTCTCTCTCTCCCTCTCTCTATTTATCTATCTATCTGTCTCTCTGTCCGATTGATGTATCTGAAACAAGAAAATAAACAACATGCATTTTGAGTACAAACATCTTTGCATTAATTATTGGTAACTAATTTATATATTAATAATAATATTTCTTTTGAAATAATAAATGTCTATCAGGGTCAGTACTATGAATTTCTTCTTCCTTAAAAATAATTGTTATTATCATGTAATATTCTTTAAATAAATAAAACGGATATATTTTTTTTATTTATTTATTTATTTAAAATTGTAGCAATTTAATTATTTTTAAAACAAACTTTTTATCTGTTTTCTTACTGTCAAAATAATTGTCAGCTAAATATTCTTCAAATCAATAAAACGAATGTCACTTTTTGAAATGTATATATTTAAAATTGTATTGTTTTAGTAACGGGATGACATAATCTGATTTTGGGACCAGTTCATTTTAAAATGGGTAAAGTCGGTTTGTTTGACCTAAGCTACATCAGATTAATCACCATTTTCGCTGACTGGATAATCTCATTTTCTTGATGTGTGTGAAAGGTGATAACGTCCGTACGAACATATAAAATGCCTTAGCATAGTATTATTACTAGCAGTACCCAGTGGAAATTCCACAGTTACTTATCTCCCGTCTTCTCTCTCTTCTTACCGTAAACATATGTGTCAGCTAAATTTACTTTTAAATAAATAAAATAAAATTTTTACCTTTTAATTTGTTTATATATTGTAACAATTTGTTGATCAGAAGATCTCATTTTTTTATGTGTGTGAAAGGTGATAACGTATATACAAACATGAAATGCCTTAGCGTATTATTATATAGATTAACAACAATCCAACCAAAGAGACGACCCCTTAAAATATCACTACCAGTTCCTCCCAGAGGAACCAGCCAGAAGTAAGTCCTCCATCCCTTATCCTTTAATCTCTTTGTCTAATCATACCGTCTTCAGTAAGTCTTCATATATAGACTATCGAAGAAGAGATAGTAAATGACAAATATGCATTCCTCAATAGCAAAACAAGCTGTGCATGCGTGGTCCCCCTCTGTATGTGACTCGATGTGGCGAGTGTAAAATGCAATAAATTTGGGCAATTTGGGGCATTTTTGACCCCTGGGGGCGAGAACCAGAATTTTCTGAGGTCAAGGATGCTCATTTTATATCCAGAACAATTGCCTCTACATTTTGGCCAAGTTTCAGAAAAATTGAATGGATTGATCAAACGCTATGGGAGAAAAGGGTCATTTTTTGCTATTTTAGGGGGCTTTTGACCCCCTGGGGGCGCGAACCAGATTTTTTCCAAGCTCAGCGATACTTATTTTCTATTAGGAACAAATGCCTCCACATTTTGGTCAAGTTTCAGAGAAATTGAATGGATGGATGAAAAGTTATGGGGCAAAAAATGTCATTTTTTGCCATTTCGGAGCCTTTTGACCCCATGGGGGGCTAACCTGTTTTTTTTTAAAAATCAGAGAATGTCACTTTCTAACCTGACCAAAGTTACAACTTCATGCAAAATTTCAGAGAAATTCAATGGATGGTTGCGGAGAAAAATCCGGACAGACGGACGGACACACGGACGGACACACGGACACATGGAAATGCCTCATGTTTTGAAACATAGGTCTCCCGATTTTATAAATCGGGGGACCAAATATTTCAAAACACATGCATTGCATAAAAGCATTCAATGTTTTTTTTTTACAAAGATTACATGCAATATAATTAGATAAAAAAACAAATAGGATTGCTGTTTCTCTCATAATGGAGGCATGTTGAATAATTAAAAAAAAATGTTACCCACAAATAAATAATAATAAAAAAAGAAGCCCATAATTCATTATGAAGAAAAACGACAAAATAATCATAAGAAACATTGATAATAATTGTCACGGTTAAACTTTTTTTAAATTGAATACCAAATTGTATTGCATTGTCAGTTTCTGTAAAAAATATTTATTTAAATGTTATTTGTTGTCCAAATATACAATATAGATGAAGAAATGGCAGCATTCTCTGTCAGTGTTTCTATTAGAGATAGAGACGATGCTTACCATATCCAGGTTTAAAGTCACATCGGACAAACATTCAGACGGTATATAGACGTACACGTCTTCTAGCTCTCCTTTTTATGGCTTGTTACACTTTGTTGTTTTTTTTGCCAATAAATTTGATTTGATTTCATTATATATATATATATATATATATATATATATATATATATATATATATATATATATATATATATATAATAATGGTAATAATCCAGGTAAAAATATCCACAGGGTGGTAATCCAGAGAATTTTAACCGGGTTTATAAAAAGTGCTCAATATCAAAATAGAGCTTTATATATGATAATTTTTTTATTTACACAAACATGTACAAAATCTGCGACACTGGCATGTCGATGTTATCGATCAACAGTTACTATAAACTGAGATCTCATCAGGAAGAGTTAGAATCCGATCTTAGCCTCAGATCATATTTGGAGAGAATGAACCCAAAATTCTCTCCAAATATGATCTGAGGTTAAGATCGGATTCTAACTCTGCCTGATGAGACTTCAGTTTATAGTAACTGTTGATCGATAACATCGACATGCCAGTGTCGCAGATTTTGTACATGTCTGTGTAAATAAAAAAATTATCATATATATATATATATATATATATATATATATATATATATTGTTGAGTATTGTATATTATTTATTTATACACAGCATCATTCAGATGTTGGCATTTATTTCTCTGATTTTATTTTAAAGGTTGCCAACAGGCCATAGTGAAAATGTGAACTCGAATACAACATGTTGAGCTCCTGGATATGAAGCCGATTAAAAACAAAGTCACTGACAAATCAATTTCAGAATTGCTAATTATGTATCTGTTCAATATAATGTGTGTACAATGACTCACAAGAAATTATGATAAGTAGCTGTCCTCTGCCAAAAGATGCTAATAATTCTGTCTGCGGACATTCCTATTTCTCCTTGGAGAATTTTCTTGTCACATTTTTGTTTCTTTACTTTGTTACATAAGTCACCGTATCCATCTTTCTTTTCTTTCTGTAACTGAATTTACTATTGAGAAACGGTTGTTACGATTCTTTCTCTGCTGCAATTATTTTTTTTTTCTACTTTTGTTCACGCTAAACAAGGTATATTGCCACTGAGATGTTAAAAGGCTACTGCAATAATGGCCATATTTATAGGGGGGGGGGCCTAAGTAATATATTTGGGCAGCAAGATGTTTGTTCACATTACATTTAAAGTTCTGCATGTTGGTATGGTCGAGGAAACAGGCAACAGGGAGGGAATCTCAACAGTAAGCAGGCCGAGGAAATGAGCTATTTGAGTAGAAAGTTTTCCAGCATCTAAGTAGCGTGATTTTGCTGCTAGTTGGCTGGGTCGGAGGTATTTTTGTTGACGGGGTACAAGTGCAGTAAGTTCCTTGGCACACATTCAGTGGTAGTACTTGTAAAACAATGTCGATGTGCAAGAGTGTAAAATTATAAAATGTGATAGTTGTTTTTTGTAAGATAAACCTCATATAACTGATAAAGAAAGAAATGAAAAATAAAATTAGAAATGTAGAACTCTGATTGGATAAACAGGTCATGTTATGTGTTTTATAGTGATATAAGACGAAAAGAGAAACCCAGTAAAAAAAATGGAAATATGTACAAGTGACTCAATATCGCAGTCAGTCAGTCAGCAGAAATGTATACGTTTTTTTAAAAATACTTTTGTTACCCCAAACAAGGCATATTGCCACTGAATTGTAAAGAGCTACAGGGGTTACTATGATAGCGGCCAGATTTATAAAGGGGGAACCTGAGTGGGGAGTTAGTAAACAACAAGATGTTTTTTCACATTACATTTAAATTTTTGCCTGTTAGCATGGTCGGGGAAACAGGGATCACGGAGGGAATTCCAAAGGCAAGCAGTCCAAGGAAAGAAGCTATTAGAGTAGAAAATCTTCCGGCATCTAGAGAGCTCTACAGAGAAGGGGTGTGATTTTGCTGCTAGTTGAATGGGTCGGGGGGTATTTTTGTTGACAGGGTGCAAGTGAAGTAAGTTCATTGGAGCAGATTCCGTAGAGGTACTTGTAAAACAAGCTCAGGGATGCAGAATTCTGGCAATGCGACAGGGACTGGGACTTGGCAGATAGTGCAGGACATTTTAGGTTGAAGACTCTTTTTTTGCACCATGTCCAAGCGGAAGAATCTAGTGATTGGTTCACCAGATCAGATGTGGCAACAATACTCGATAAGCGGGCGAATGGTGGCTTTTACGGTTATACTACTCTTACCAAGATCTCATTCTGATTTACCATATTTTATGATCAATCAGAAGCAATCTAGCTTCAATATAACACTCAAGGTTTCCAGCCAGAATATGTAAAACTATAGCTATATGAACGACATTCCTTAGCGTCAAAATCGGTTCAGTTTAGCGTCTCAGCTGCAACTCATCAAAACTGACCAGAAGACTACCACATTGCCACCTCACAGATATCAGTTCCGGTCAACCACAACTACTTGTGTCGACTAAATATTCTCACCACAAGTTCATATGACTATACAAACTTCATATGAAACAGTGTGTTGTGAAGTTGTAAATTTACCTATTCTAATTGCTAGTGTACTTTCACTGCTAGCTATACTTAAGGAGAGACTTATATAGTAATCTATTTCTACTCATGCTAATTATGCATATCAATTAGCCAATATCACATCTCCCTGAAACCTATAGGCTTTTTTATGGTAGACCTTTTCTTGTTCGGCACACGGACTACTTCAGGTCAGGCTGAAAAAGAGTCTACTAATATAATTAAGAGTCCCACTCCAGAAATGTACGCATGATCCATATGCACACGACTCCATGCCCCTACTTCTCTGGGCCATGAATGTAAAGTATTATGTGTAAAATTTCTTAATTCTCTACATTTTTTGCATCTTTTTATATATTCTTTTGATATCTTGTGAATATTCCGTCCACCATGCTTCTATTTTTATTCTTTTTTGTGTGGCCGATACTCCACAGTGTATATCATCATGTACACTTTTTATCACCAAATTTCTTTGTGTTTCTGGGGGAATTACCAGATCTCTATTACAAATCACTTCATTTTCTATCGTTAATTTATGCTTTATTTCTTTGTAAGGTCTCTCTGCCTTTGAACAATTTTCCTATATATTTTTTCTTATTCTCGATGTTATGCTACTTAGTACTGGATCATGTCTAGTTTCCATAGCCATTCTATCTAAAGATAAAACATCAGTCTCTACCCAATGTAAGAATGTATCTTCAAATTCTTCTTCTATTTTATCTTTTGACTCCTTGTAAAATCGCAACCTTGATAGTGCATCTACGTGTGGAATTGAATTTCCTTTGACATATTCTACATCAAAGTCAAATGCCATTAACGTTATTGCCCATCTTTAATATTCTCGATATCGTAACTTTGGGTAATTCTTTTCTTGGATTGAATATAAATTCCAATGGTCTATGATCATTTCTCAATAGAATTTTTTTCCCAATTAGAAATTGTCTAGCCGTGGTGGTGCACCATACAATGGTCAATACTTTTTTCTCTATATTTGAATAATTAAATTCAGTGTTCGTTAGTCTTCTTGATAAATACATTATTGGATGTATTTCTTGTGATAATATTCCAGATATCGAATGTTCACTTGCATCAGTGGTTAACGTAATGTCCTTTTTAGGATAAAATTTTTTACTACTGGTTTCTTTGTCATAACTAATTTCAGTCTCTCAAAAGCTTTTTGTTGTATTTCTGACCAAATAAATTCAACATCTCCAAAAACTTATTTTGGAGCTCCTAAGCGATTTTTGAGTGACAAATGAGGAGAGTTTAATAATGAGGGTTACTTACAGATGAACGAAAAGCTGAATGTTGAAACATGCACGACAGCTGAAGAAAGTCCATTCAGCAATGGTACTGTGGAACGTCACAATCTAATACTTGCAGAAGCAATGAAAAAAATATTAGATGATGAAAAATGTGAGCCAGAAATAGCTCTGACGTAGGCTGTCAGTGCCAAAAATGCACTTCAGATTCATTCTGGATATAATCCAAATAAGCTTGTATTTGGGTCAAACATTAACACCCCCTCAGTTTTTAATGATCGATTACCTGCATTGGAAACTGCAACAACCAGTGACATGGTTAGAATAAATTTAAATGCCCTACATGCAGCGAGGAAAAGCTTCATGGAAGCTGAATCAAGCGAAAGAATTTGGAGAGCTTTGTGATCCAATATAAGGACTTATGCGGATGAAGGTTTTGTGACAGGTGACCATGTCTACTATAGAAGACAAAACTATAAAGGATGGCGTGGTCCTGCTAAAGTTTTGGGTAAAGAAGGTCAATGTGTATTGATCAGACATGGAGGAGCATTTTTTAGGATGCATCCATGTCACTTGATGAAGGTAGACAAGGAATTATGAAGTCCAAGGAATGAAGAAAATACAAATTCTTCAAATGAGATGAATTAAATCTTGGAGAAGGAAGATGAAGGACAATATAACAATTCAAATAGCAATAGAAGGGAAGTGAAAAATAACAGTATAAAACCAAGTAGAAACGAAGTTGTATAAATTGAAAGTGAGTGATGAATGGAAAAAAGGAATGATTATGAACACACAACCAAAGTCAACAGGAAAATGTAGCCATTGGCTAAATATAAAACCTGAAGCCGAAGATGAAAATCCTCTATGTATCAATTGGGATCATGTTGATCAATGGAGAGAATTTCGTCAAGCAATAGAGGGAGTAAGTTATCAGGAACATGCAGTTTTTCTTTCTTTTGAACAAGAACAAGAAGATGTGATTGATGTAAAGAAAAGAGAATTGGAAAATATGGAAATTCATGAAGTATATGAATGTGTCTGATATGGGACAAAAATGTATATCAACAAGATGGGTGATAACAGAAAAAATTGTGAATGACAAAAAGATAATGATTGCTCATCTTGTTGCACGTGGTTATGAGGAAGATTCCCATAACCTAAAAACAGATTCTCCAACGTGCAGCCGTGAGGCTATGCGTCTCGTATTGTTAACGGCCTCGGTTATGATGTGGCAGGTAGAGACTCTTGATTTTACCTCAGCATTTCTGTAAGGTAATATGCTGGAGAGAGAGGTATTTCTTAGACCACTATTTGATGTGTCCAGAATCACAGGTGTGGAAACTGAAAAGATGTATTTATGGATTAAACGATGCACCTCGTTCATGGTATAAGCGAGTTAATCATGAGTTAACACACTTAAAAGGAATGGTGAGTGCATATGACAATGCACTGTTGCTTTGGTATGATGCCACTGGTGACTTAATAGGCATTTAGGCAATACATGTTGATGATTTCATATACTGTGGAAATGATTTATTTAAGAAAAATGTGATCGCAGAATTGGAAAAGATATTCAAAATTGGAAAGCATGAAAGTGGAACATTCAAATTTTTGGGATTCAGTGTTAAGCAAACAAAAAATGGGATTATTTCAGATTAAAATCTATGTTTCAGCCTTATCCCAATAGACATAAGGAAAGGAAGATCATTAAGGAAAAATGATGAATTGAGTCAAGAGGAGAAGACAGAGCTAAAACGATTGACAGGTCAAATGATGTGGGTATCCACCCAGACGTGACCAGATGTATCATTTGATGTGTGTAGAATGAGTAATATTGGAAAATCTTCAAAGGTGAAGTTACTCTTCGGGGCAAACAAATCGCTAAAAAAGCCCATTAGCTTCAGAGACTTTTGCACTTAAATGTTGCTTGAATGTTGATAGCCGCAATGCTTCAAGAGATATTCAGACTACCTAGGTTGCCTGAAGTTGTTTGTAACACAGACAATGCGTCTCTGGTAAAGTAATTCCAAATTTCCTTTCTGGTATAAAAATTCACATCATATCAGAAATTGATTTATATTAACTCCGGCCGCCATTTTGTATGAATAAAATTCCTTAAATGACATATATGCCATCGTGTTCTCATCCAGTAAGTAAATTTCGTCCAATTTGTTCATAATTTGTTCCACCGATATCCGTTGTTGGCAAATGTTGAACACATTCTCTTATATTTTGTGGCAGTAACAAAAATACTGCTGGGCCCTGTTTCTCTTTAGAAAAATCCGTAAATAAAGACCATATGCCGATATCTTGCTTCCATTCTGCATAACAATCCTTATTTATTAAAATGGGTGGATTTTTACTAAACGAAGTTATCTTTCTTTTAATTGTGTTTCAACGTTTGCTAAACAAGATAACTTTTTATCACACAAAGAAGACACAAGAAGATGACGGATCTTGATGTTGACTCCTCCTGTATTTTAACCAGAGCCTTGTTAGTTGGGTAGCTATGACATGACCATGTTGCCACCACTGTGTGGAAGGGTTGGACTTTAGGGGGACACTTGCTCAGTGAAAAACGTGGTTATCCCATTGGTTGATTTTGTCATGTGATGTAGTAGGATTTTTGAGTAGGATTTTTTGTCAATAAGTTATAGTCTTAGGGTGATACTGTTGGATGGGAAATGGATTCAAGATAGTTAAGTTTAATAAAATTCATTTTAAAGCTAAAAACGTCCTCTCCCATATGGATGTATAGACATCTATTCCAGCTGCCTGCACACAAAACAAATCGGATAACATCAATCCTGGACTATGGGGAAAAACCAAGGCCCAGCGATCTGATCATATCATCATTGATGGTCAGCCTAATCCTCCACTCTATAATAAAGACCCATGTGTAGTTATTTGAATATAAATATAAATTTTTTCCGTTAACAAAAGTTAGCGAGTAAAAAAAGTGCCTTTTTCTATTCCTTAGACAAAAACCTTTCACGTGGTGAAGGGAAGCAGGAAAGCAAATAGCAAGTCGCCTGAAATGAATTTTGAAAGAAATCCTTCATTTTAAATAAAAAGTCAACGGTTGGTGTTTTTTTTAGGTCATCAGAAATGATAATAATTTGTATATGAAAAATTAAATTACTGATGTAATTCTATGATTTTATATGAATATTAGCGTGAACACTAGTGAAGCATCATTTTTTTCCGTCATTTTTGACAAAGAGTATACACTAGTATTGTAATATTTCTGTAGGTACAAAACTACCGAGTTACATTTCTGCACTGATCAACCTATTGTGTTACAACACTGAACAAAAGTCATCATCTGGAAGTGGTAATCTTTACTTAGTATTCGCATCATCATCATCATCATCATCATCATCATCATCATCATCATCATCATCATCATTCTAACGTCTGTTTTACATACTGACATCATTGGGTGGCTTTAAGAAATTGACTTGCAAAGTAGCCTATCTCTGCGCAGGTTTTCATTTATCCCTCTTTCCCGCAGGCCCATTTTTATCACTTCCTCCCATGTTTTTCTTTGGCCTTCCTCTTTGAACTGAACCTGCTACCTCAACTGTTCTACATCTACTGACTCAGTAACTCTCATCCATTCTTTCAATATTGCCATAACATCGATGTCTTCTGTTTTGCACACATCTCCCCATAATTTCCACTGGTGCTACCAAATCAGGCTGTCTGAAGATATTGGCTTCCTGACCCCAAATGCACCAATCATTGATGTTTTATGTTTTTTCTCTTTGCAAAACTCAATCATGTTCTGCAAATCCAAAAACAAAAATTCCCCCTTTCTCTCCCCCTTCCCCCTCTTCCTCCCTTCCTCAAAACTTTTACTAAACTGACCGGATTCACCATAAAATAACCCGAAAAGAGTTGATATGCTGTAAAACAAAACAACCAAACCAAATATCAGGAATAAACATTTGAAGATATAAAGAACTTGACGCATCAAAACTTTTGCCAAAATGATCTGATTCGGCATAAAATAACCCGAAAAGTGTTGATAAAACAAAGCAACCAAAACCTTTTCTTTTCCAGATTTAATCTTCCTCTGAGATCATCAGAACTAAACCTGTCTTTAAGACTCACATTACACATCTATCCTTCCATTCTCATATCATTTCTCTCCATGCAACCTTCATTGGCCAAGTTTCACTTCTATACATGATCGCACTGCATACACATGCCTGATAGATTCTTCCCTTGTCTTTGATCTGCAAGTTAATAATGGCAAAGGTTCCCTGAACTTCCTCTGTCCACTCTAATTCTTGCAATCACACTAGCACCTGTCAGTGAATCGAAAGGCTGCAACAAGCAAATACTTCATTTATGGGCTTCATATATTGTTTTTTTACTACTAATAAGTCATCATTTATGAAGGCCAAAAGCCACTAGAGGATAACGTTTAATGAGATTGTCAGTTGAATGAGGAACAATACGAGAGATGTGATGTTGCTAGTCCCAGTCTTTTCTATAAATACGATGATGGCATGTGTTCTTCAGAATAATGAGATCTATTCTTTGTTTCCGTTGTTCCAGCTCGTTTGACTCCTTGGTCTAGTGGTTTCCATGAATTCGCTATTTCGATACCTTATTGTAATACAGCTTCCTATTCCAGTAGCTTCTTTCCAAGAATTTCAGGCTTGTGGAACTCTTTTCCTGCTGGTTGTTTTCCTCCTACCTATAGCCTTGGTCTTTTCAAGACTAAGGCCAATAGGCATCTCCTGGCTTTATGATAATTATATTTCGTTCTTGTTAGCTCCTTACATGAAGTGGCTTCATGCCCTGTCTCGAGCGATTTCCAGAAAAAAACTATGAAAGGCCTGAAAACGATGAAAGGAATGGACAACATTTGATTACTTAAAACGATGGCTTGACAACTATTTGTTGACATTGGAGTTAAGGACGACGATGTTGTAGTCTGCAAAGAAGCAATCAATGGCAATGTGATCCAAAAGTGAGAAGTTCTTGGAAAGAACCTACCAATCACATCCTCATAAGTTATTACAATAAAAAATAATCTTGGAGATTTTAGAGTAGAAAAAATTCTCCTCAAAATGATGTATTGATCCAGCCAGGCCATATGTTACTTGAAGTGTTCTCAAAAAAGTTATCGGATGCCCTGAACCAGTGCCCCAATTCCTGAGTAGCTGTTTTAGTAGGAATCTGACCTTGGAGGAGCTCCTTGTTTAAAATATCATTTGGTGATTGTACAGGGTGTTTGGAAAATTGATGGCATAACTTTTGGATTATGTTCTATATATGCATATACGTCCGAAAATGCTTGGTTTTCGAGTTATAGGCCATTGAAATAAATACTGATCCACATTCTATATTGTAAACATCTAACATGGGCAATGTGTGTGATAGTGCACTGTTATTTCTATCCCTTTGATTGCAAGTAAAATAAGCCTGGGCCTGATACCACCAGATACATCAACAAAACCATGAAAAAATAATACCAAACAAATATAAAAGTCGTGGGACTCATAATATAGGTGTGAGCATCATAATTGGCAGGGGCTCCTTTGATAACCAACATGGAGAACTCTATCAGCATCCTCGTCTCGTGAGATGTTAATATTTGGTATAACAGAATATTACATTCATATAATAGTTGTTAGGAGTTTTTAGTGAATTTTAGTGAATTAAGTTGTTCATAGTTAACTGTTAAATAGAATGTATTTTGTTCTTAATCTTAATATCTGATTATTCATTAACATTGTATTCATTGTTTCAAACTAACAAGTTCCAAGCAGACGTATCTCATTTTCAGAACTTATTTTATTTCTGTATTGAATCGTCATTATAGGAAGCAGGTCGCCTCAGGTATATTTTCTGTTAATTTTACGACAGTCATAAATGGAACTATTTCCTCTATTTATTTATAGTGTTTGGAAAATCTATAACATAATTTCCAGATTATTCTATATGTGTAAAAGAGCCTCTTTATGTGGGGGTGGCTTTTGTAATAGCACTCCATTACTAGTCTAATTTCCTTTGTGGTCCATCTCTTCCTCTGCACAGTCTTTGGTTTGTACTGATCATAGTTATTTACCTGCATTTGGTCTGTATTATTCTATTAGCTTAAATAAGTAGGCCTAACATTCGCAGGATGTTCATAGGGTCCTCCATGTTGGCTATCAAAGAAGCCCCTGCCAATCAAATTGACAGTATAAGAACAATTTCATTCACTAAAAACTCTTAATAATTATTATATTAATGTAATATTCTCTTATACGAAATATTAACACCTCGTGCGACAACTCAAAACCGGTTGGGTCAACGTTGGTACATTGTGCTTTAGATAAATAGATCGGTAGATAAAAAAGGAAAAAGTTCAAGCTTAGACAGATTCAACAACTGTAACAGAATCAAAAGACAAAACCCTCACTTTTCAACATGTTAAATTTTCACAAGGTCACAGAATTTCAGAATACATTGTGATTTTATAATAGACCCTCTCTCTCTCTCTTTTCCCTATCCCCTTCTCTTCCCCTCACTTTCTCTCTCTTTCCAGTCTCTCTCTTTTCTTTCACTTATTTACATCATCCCATTTCTCTCACCACTTCTATTATCATTCGCCATTTATTTATGTTATTCGCCCTTCCTCACACCATCTAAAACATTTATGTAAAGATTCAATGGATTTAAGAACATAATGTGATGTCATAATAAACCTTCTCTCTCTTTTCCCCACTTCTTGTTTCACTCCCTCTCTCTCTCTCTGCCTTCTCTCTCTCTCTCTCTTTCTTCTCTGTCTATCCTCTTTCACTCTCCTTTTTAATTATTTACATCATTCAGTTTCTCTCACAATTCTCATATTATTCGCTCTTATTGTTACATAGTTGATGGTCACAAAGCAAGTCAACACTATGCTGAGACTTGATTCCTACCTGATGGTGTCGATGTTGATGATTGTCTAGTAGTAGTCTGTCTCTGCAGTCTGCCATCTTGGATTTGAAGCAAGCATGCTGTCAAAGAAACCATGGCACCTGTTGTTACGATTCACTGGTTTATTGAAGTTCTACACAATACGAAATCAGTGAACCATGGTTGTTAAAGTACCCTAGGGAGGGGATGTGACCCCAGCGATCTTGACACCAACCGTGCCAAACTCAAGAGGAAAGCTATTTACAGTGGTAGTAGAGAGTTGCTTTTTTGGCTCACCGACAACAACCAGTGGTGTTCCCTGGAGTCTGAGTGACAACAAGCCAACCCAGATTTCCAGTACTCTCCACCTCTTTTCGATCACCACTGCAAATGATGTTGTTGTATAGCAACAGCTGCCTGCCATTGATTTCGCTGCCAACGACCATTGGTCTCTTCTGGGATATGGGTGGCAATAAGCCTCCTCAACGTCGCAGTGCTCTCTGCACTCTTCCAGTACTGTCCCTCCTCGGTCTTTCCATTCTCTTTGATCATCTACAACTACTTTGTGTGGTGTCAACCAAGGCCGGTGCTATTATTATTTTTTTTTTGTTCAGCTTATGATATCTCTTGCAGTTTCTGTTCCTTGATTCATGTGATGTTCTTCCAGTGGTTTTGTTATCTTCCTATTGTAACTTCCATGTGATTGGTTACCATTCGTAGCTTATGCAAGTTGGTTTCTGCATTCGAGGATTCTCCTTAAGATTGCAGCTGTTTTGATCATTGCCGTCTTTTCTATGGTCTCAATGATCCCTTTGATTCCAATTTCTCCCAGTCTTTTCTCCAGGTTTTTCAAGACTGTTCCTAGTGCTCCTTCGATTATTGACATTATATTGACTTTCTTCATGCTCCATATTCCTTTCAGTTCTCTTGCAAGTTCCGTGTATTTGCTTTGTTTTTCCGTCTCCTTGATCTTTAGTCTGTGGTTTGCTGGAACGGTGAAGTCTACGATTTGGCAGAATTTTTCCTTCTTGTCAATTATTATAACATCCGGTCTCCTTGCTTGTATAAGTTTATCTGTTTGTACATCCATATCCCAGAGGATTTTGTGTTTTTCGTTTTCCAGTACTGTGACCGGTTTATATGTGTACCATTTGTCTGCATGTTCGAACTTCAATCGTTTGCACAGTTCCCAGTGTTCTGTTTTCCCCACACAGTCATATCTGTTCTTGTATTATTTTTGGGCTAGTTTGCTGCATCACTTATTATATGATTTACTGTTTCATCTCTTTGTCCACAACGTCTGCATTTACTGTTTTCCTGGGTTATATCTATTTTAGCTTTAATGTAGTTAGTCCTAATCAAATTGTTCTGTGCAGCTGTCAGTAAAGATTCCATTTCTCTGTTCAAGTGTCCTTTACTTAGCTATGTCGAGCTATTTTCGTTGGTTTCTTCTCTTGTCAGTCTTATGAAACGTCCATGTACTAGTTTTTCTTCCCACTTTTCTTTTCTTGTCTTTTTGTTTCTAGTTTCGGTGCTTCCTGTGTTGCTCGTTGGGATGGTGCCTCTTGCTGCGGTGATTAGCCTTTCTGTGTTCTGGGTTATGTATTTCTCCAGCTCTTTTTTTGTGTCTTCCACATATATATATATAGTCTAAAGAAGATTTGAGTCATTTTAAACAAAGAAAGAAAATGCAGTTTAAATTCCCAGGGATACTAACTAAATCCAAGATATCGCAGACTTAGCACTTGTATAAGCAGACTTACCGCTGGAACATCACAAATAAAAAGCGGATTCAAGTATCTAACAGTGAAACAAAAATAGGGGACCGTAAACTTAAGCGTGAAATATTAAACAGGGGATCATCAGCTGTTTACCATGTAACTGTTTTGGAGATTCAAAAACAAGACAGTTATAATATTCATGGGCTTCTAGTGATACTGATCAAACGACCACTTCCCCAATAATCAAATGTAGAAATAATTCAGCTTTAATTTCACTAATATATACATAAATAAACAATAATAATAATAATAATAATAATAATAATAATAATAATAATACTAATAATAATAATAATAATAATACCCTTAAGACTACAGTGCGATATGATAATTTGCATATCAAATAATATTAATTATAACAATAATAATAATAATAATACTATCTAAACACTGCCATCAAGAACCATTCTGCGATATGGTAGCTAGCAATAAAATTATATAGGAATAAAAGTTGCATTAAAAAAATAAAAAAGCTTAAGTACTTTTATATATATATATAATGAAACCTTGATAAATCTACTTTCTGGTATAACATAGCACTTAATACCTTTCCCGCTAAGTATACAACTAATATTAATTTAAATCCTTTAATAATTGTAATTAAATTAGGTATTCAGCTAATTAATTAATACGTATTTTAAATATATAAAACACAGTGAATAGTTGTGTTGTTGTAGAATATAGTAAGTCAATATAAGAAAATTATACTATATAATTAAACTAATGAATATACTTAATAATTAAACTAATAAATACAAAACCCATAGCTAATTGGTCTGAATGTAGGGTGGGCAAAAATAAGGGTCCTATTTTTAAAAATTCATAACTTTTTTATTTATTGATTTTTTTTTTTTTTAGAATAAGTAAAGGACCCCTTCCGAAGCAAGCATGAGCCGTATTAGCCCTAAGGAAAGTACCCTCATTTAGAAAACATTATTTTTGCTTAAAAAACTCAAAACAGTGTAAAAAACAATACTTTAGTTTTTGTAAGTTTTAAGAAGTGTTTTTCGGCTAAAATTTGTTTGTTTATTTCAAAAAATCTCTGAAGGGTCAGTCTACACACACATAAAGTTTGGTGAGTTTAACTTTTATTTTGTGGAAGTTATTCAAATTCAAGTTATTCAAATTTAAAGATAGGACCCTTATTTTGGCCCACCCTGTATATTAAATACTATCTACTTCACATCCAATATTTTAATACGTTGGTAAGGATGAATTAATAATTTTTAGAATTCCAATGCTGTTTTATCAAATTGTAAAATAGAGTGTTGACGTTAAATTGCATACTTGTGTTAGTGTGGTATATTTGTGTAAATAGGCTCTTTGAAGTATGTAATGGATATATCTCATTTTACAGAATTTTGTTTATTATGATTTTGAGGTATAATTTTATGATTTTATGATTACTTGTAATATGACTTTTGAACTATATTTATTACTAGCGGGGCTACCCGGCGTTGCTCGGGGTCATAAAAACATATAATTGAGGAGAAATCGCGTGTGTAACATCTTTATATTCAAACTTCTATTCCCCCCCCCTCCTCTATAGTCGTCTATTTATCTTTCTACCTTTCTCTTCCCTGGTCGCCCCATTACACCGCTTCTTTTTAATTTTGCCTTTTGGGAAGGCTGCTTCTTCCCCACCATTTCTCCTACGTTGCCCAGGGCAATAGTATGACATATTTCTATAAAAAGTACCACCTCTATCTGCGCTTTCTATATAGGTACTTATCTCAGCTCCGGTATTCATACTATATACGTATGTATCACCACCGTGGTGTGCAGACTATATACGTACCTATCGTCGCCCCAGTGCACATATTATATACGTACCTATTGCCGCCCCGGTGCATATACTATATAAGTACCCATTGCTGCCCTGGTATGCATGCTATATACGTACCTATCGCTGTCCCGGTGTAAATGCTACATACGTACCTATTGCTGCCCCGGTGCAATGCTACATATGTTCCTATCGCAGCCCCAGTACTTTCAAAATCGAGAACGCCTCCTGAGCACTACTGAAATCACTTAGGTATCCTCCCTCCTTTTTATCTGCAAAATAGTCCAAATTGGAACGAAGATGGCGTTAAAATATTTTCCATCTAGGATATTGAGCACTTTTCTCCCGGACAACGCCGAGTACTTTGAAAATCAAGGAGGCCTCATGAGCACTATTGAAATAACTCTTATCGATTACCCCATCATTTTCAGCGTAGATGCTGTAAAAATATTATCCAAACCTATCACTACAGTAGCTCTATCTAGGACATTGAGCACTTTTCTCCCTGACAACGCCGACTACTATGAAAATCAAGGAGGCCTCCGTAGCACTACTGAAATCACTTAGGTATCCTCGCTCCTTTTCATCTGCAAAATAGTCCAAAAGGGAACGAAGATGGCGTTAAAATATTTTCAAAACCTATCACTACAGTAGCTCTATCTAGGATATTGAGCACTTTTCTCCCGGACAACGCCGACTACTTTGAAAATCAAGGAAGCCTCATGAGCACTAATGAAATTGAAATAATTTGTGCAATTTGAGATATGAAAGGTAAATTTCGTTTATTCCTTCTTAAATTTGATTGTAATTATAAATGTAATTTCCTGATTGATTTAATGTAATAATTCAGAAGTATAATTGCCAGCATAGTTAGTGTAGGTGTGTATGCGAATTGTAATCTGTGTATGTAAATATTTTATGTACGGCGATATGTATGTGTATGTAGTTTCAAATAAGTCTAGCTGACGAAAGTGTGTGTATGTTAATCTAGGTTGTGCTTGTTTGTATTGTGGCAAGACTTACGTACTGTTTGGGGGTGCTAGGGTAGGGGAGGTAAGAATGGTTTGTGCTTATTATGACGGGCGTTTTTGTATACACGGATTCTGTTTATGCATATATGCTATTGACACCTATAATTCTCGAATGTGTAAGCGAATAAGGGAAAGAGGTGAATTGATTCTCTCCGGTCGGTGATGATAATGAATAATACGTTTAAGATGCCCCCGCTCCCCCCCCCCCGCTTCCACCCCAGTTTTTGTGACCTTATGAAGAGGTTAATTTTGATGGCCCATATTTCTATTTTATCTGATTTCTTTCTTATCTGCTTTCTTTTGGACAATTAAACTTTTAGTTGTTTTCCAGCCCCGTAGATGTACGCTAGCACAGAAACGCAGGTTAATTTGTGTAGGCTGTTCTAATGCTTATATAATTTATATATATATATATATATATATATATATATATATATATATTTATATATATATATAGATAGAGAGAGAGAGAGAGAGAGAGAGAGAGAAGGAGAGAGAGGTAATTGGAATGCATCTATCATATATGTATACATTTATTTAATATAATTTAATATATATATATATATATATATATATATATATATATATATATATTAAATTATGTTAAATAAATATTAAAACCATGATCTCATCTGGCTAAGAAAGCAGGTCTTTTTTTAGTTGTTCATATTGAAGAAAGAAGAAAAAAATATATAAATAAATAGCTCTATTTACTATTGAGCACTATTTGCATTATATAAGCCAAGTAGAAATTCTATGGATTTTTTTCCCTGTGAATACAAACTTAATCTGGATTACTCTCTCTCTCTCTCTCTCTCTCTCTCTCTCTCTCTCTCTCTATATATATATATATATATATATATATATATATATATATATATATATATATATATATATATATATATATAAAATAAAATATGAAACTTAAAGTATACTTTTAGAGGATAGAACCTATAGTGAAATAGTTTAAGCTCAATATACGAGATAGAGCAATTATAAAGATAAATGAAAGAAGAAAGATAAAGCTGTACGAATGACAAATCTATTTCAACTTCGATTGTTCAATGCAAGGTGTACTCGGTAAAAACATGTTTATTTTTCTTTCCATAAGCCAGGCTTTTCAAAGATTAAAATTTTATCATCAGGGGAATTACATAGATAGATAAGTTGGCAGTGGAAAACCCAAAATTCAAAATTTGAAAAAAATATAAAGTAATGGAGAGAATAGCTGTATGTATACTTATGGCAAGCAAGCAGCACAGAATTTTTGCATTTTACTCATAGGAGCTAATCAGTGCAGTGATTAACATCTACTTTATTTTTTATGAGCACATAATAAACCACTACCTCTATCTATTTGCTTATAAAAGGAAAATTAGAATGTTAATCACTGCATTAAGCCTGATGAGCTCTTACGGGTGAAACACAAACAATTTTCTGTAGCTTGCTTATCATAATGGAACTGCGAAGCTTTACCCATATTTTGAGCACTGTTGAAGGAAATACTGCAACAAATATATGTACATCATATATTATGCAATAATATAAGTATATAATATAAAACAGAAATGTATATAACAATAATAAATAATTAAAAGGGACTCATCTTAAAACTTAACTGCTGTTTCGAGTTACATTCGATCATCAGAAGTGTATTCCTGTCTCATGCATTTGGATGAATTTTGTAAAAAAAAAAAAATTGAACCCAGAAAGTTCTAACATTGCCATATTACCTTTCATCGGAGTATTCTGCCATCTCGATAAGAAAAGAGAAAAGAGGTGCCAATTTTCAGTCGATTGCTTACATAATTGGTAAATAACAATTGATTGGCTGATTTTCTACAAATAAGACAGAGCGAGAGACAGCAACAGATATTGGAAGATAGAAATAGATAGATACAAAGAGAGACAGAGAGCGGGAGACAAGCAGAGAAAGAGAATGAGAGAGACAGAAAAGTAAACAGAGAGAAAGAGAGAGAGATAAAGAAAGAGAGAGAAACATATAAAGACACAGAGAGAGAGAGAGAGAGAGAGAGAGAGAGATAAAGAGATACAGAAAGAAAAATAGATAGACACATAGAGAGAGACAGGGGGAGAAAGGCAGAGATACATAGAGAAAGAGACAGAGAAATATAGAATCAGAAAGAGAGATTGGACAATAGTAGTTGTTTAGTGTAATGCTTTAGCTATGCATACCTTTATCCTGTTCTAAACCCCTTATGAATTCCTCCTACCTTGCGTGACAATTACCCATCCGAAAATCAGCTTTTCGTTGCTTAATTCAAAAGTAAAAGTTTGATTTCGCCTAAAACATCCGATATTCATATCTGTGCCTAGTCTGGCACAAGACCATTAAATATGTTACAGATGTTCACTCTCCCCAGAAAATAAACACTACACTGATGTAATGTTATATAACATTCGTTCTTTCAATTTATCACTGTGCATTTTCTTTATCCATGACTGCAACCATAAAAATTCTGGATGTCTTTTTAGCACCTGTTAAACCAGTTGACTCGGGTTAAAACCTCTCAAAAAGTAATATACTTATGTCTACATGTCTTTTTACACTTTCTCCACTACACTGCAGACCCAGAATCATAAACTAAATACAAATGTCAAGAGGATGATTTGTCACATAAAAGACAGATACAAGCAAACTCAATTGTCATAACAAACATCATTTACAAACTTTCTTATATACATTTCAATGGGCACAATTTCATAGTGAACCCAGTTGGATTCATGAACACTAAATGTTTTTTAGAATTCTATATTATCTTTGAGTTGTTGCTTTGTCTTTCATGTGGCAGGCTTGTATTCTGAACACATAAATATATATAAGAATAGCGACACTCAAGCACTGGTCAAGCATCGACCTAAACTCCTAAACATGAAACCAAGCATTATCATCATAACAGGCCCAAAAACTCTAGACGGTCTGTGATGCAAAATAAAAGAAGGTTGCTTAATAAAAATGATTACTAGTTAATATTTTTTTATAAATGACCAGCTGTAACTACCTGGCATTGCCCGAGATTCAACAATGTAATATGAGTTTATTTTTTTGTTTACATATTTTTAAAGTTATACACAGAAAGAATTAAAATTTTAGTTTTTATCGTTTGTTTATTTAAATTAGACTAATAATACTAAATTTGAATAATTAATAATGTGTACATCACGCATAGGCAATAAGCATGCACATACACAGAAACATGCAAAGTGGTCACATAACTGTACTAAAATAGAGATGGAAAAAAGTTATCCTTTAAAGAAGCTTACTCCCTTTTTAATAGTCAGATGAAAGATTAATAATTATGTCTTTTACATTATTTGAGTTATTCTTAGGGTTAAAAAATCATGACACAGCTTTTTAGGCCATTATTTAAATTTGTCTCCATTCTAACAAGCATCCTAGCCAGAATAATTATTCAAAATAAAAAATCTTAGCGAAAAACATTTTTTTTTAAAGAACATAGTAGAAGGAAATTGAAAACCAATTGGCTAATCATAATCAAATATAGATATATTAGATACATTGGTATTTGTGTCTGACTTTGAAAATCTGATAAGATAACTTTATATGTTAGATGAAATATTTATTATTTTTATTATATTTTACCTTCTATCACGTTTGTTTGTTTAATTTATTTATGCATAGTTGTTTTCAATGACTTCATCAATGCTCCAATGCTTTTTAAAAAGTGTCATACCAGTTTGCCGATACATAGGAAACCAAAGCAATCTATATGCACAAAATAACATAATTATCTGTCAACTTTTCCTGTACACCTCAGACAGTAAGCCCTGAAGAGAATATAAATGTATATAGGGTGGTTTGTCGCGTAAAAGATAGAAACAGGCAGAAATACGTACCAATTTAGCAGTCAAATTTACATATAAATAAAAAATCTGATCTTTTCTACTAAAGGGTGACTCCTAAATAATGCCATCTATGGAATCGTTAATAACATTCGCAATCCTTTCTGCAATCCAATCATATGTGGTACAGATATACTTCAGTTTATGGCTGACTTGTTCACAAAGTTTTAGTCATTAATGTCCAAAAGCTTTTGTTTTATCGTCATTCAGTGACTAGCACACCTGAATACGACCCACTGTTTATAACTCTTCCCATTGCGCTGATTTTGTTTATTCAGTTCAGGAATAGTCTTATTTGGATAGATAGTTTTTTTGAGATAACTACGCAGGTAAAAATATGGGAAGGGTAAAAAAAAATAATGACACAGCCTTTTAGGCCATTATTTAAATTTGTCTCTATTCTAACAAGCATCCTAGCCAGAAACATCTCTGTCCGTCTGTCTTTCTATCTATCTATTTCTCTCATTCTGGAAGAATCACAGATTAGTTACGAGGATCCTGGAATGAATGACGAACTCACTGAATCATTGACAGGTGTGAGGTTAGAGTGTGACCTCAATGGATGCAGAAGTCAAGAAATGTCGTCAGTTCTTCCGAAGGGTATCATGGTCTTTTTCCAGCTAAATTTGACAGCGATTAGATGCATATTTACCAGGGTCACATCTCCTTCTAATGAGACTATCACCAAAGTGTCCCCCCCCCCCCGCATATCATTGAACGATGATAAAACAAAGACTGTTGGACAATCATGACTGAAATAAGCGGACAAGTTCGGTATAGACTGAAGTTTATTTGCACTAAATATGGTTGGATTGCAGAAATATTTGTGAATCTTATGAACAATTCTATGGGTCACATTTTATTTTTTTGGGGGGGCACCCTGTATAATAATAATCGTTGCGTATTTGTGTTGCAGAATGAGAGCCTATTTCTCTCATTCTGGAAGAATCACAGATTAGTTACGAGGATCCTGGAATGAGCAACAAACTCACTGAATCATTGACAGGTGTGAGGTTAGAGTGTGACCTCAATGGATGCAGAAGTCAAGAAATGGCGTCAGTTCTTCCGAAGGGTATCATGGTCTCTTTCCAGCTAAATTTGACAGTGATCGCCCTTAAACCTTGTTGTTGGTAGGGTGCGTCAGTAAATGCTTCTAGTAGCTATGTGTCTGTCTGTCTGTCTGTCTGTCTGTCTGTCTGTCTGTCTGTCTTTCTATCTATTTATCTCTCTCTCTCTCTCTCTTTCTGTCTTTGTCTGCCTCTCTATCTCTGTCTCCCTTTCTGTCTGTCTCTTTTTCTTTCTCTCTCTCTCTCTCTCTTCTTCTCTCTCTCCCTGTTAAATATATTTCTCTCTTTTGGATGTCTATCTGTTTCATAATAATAATTATCGCGATATCAAAATGTTGCTTACTTTTTAAACATTTATCTCCGTCATTTTTGACAGAACGAACACTCTAGTGTAATAATTTTTATTACACTAGAGTATTCGTTCTGTTTGCACATGACTGGTCTAGTTCATGCAACAGGTTTCGGTGTGATACCTTTATTTCACCACACATGACTGTGTGTACAAAAAAAGAAAACAACGCTTTTATTATAGATTTACCATTGTGACACATTGTCTTTCATAGACAAACAGACCTCCAGTTAACACAAGTCCACTTCTGTGACCGTTTCTCTCTCGAGCATTGAAAGGTTTTAGCTTGGGGCATTGCCAATTTCGCCCCCAGCTCAACTCCTTCCTTAGCTCTGGATAGCTGAGTCCACTTCTTGTTGTGGCAAATTCCTCTTATGCTTCGCTTCAGTCTGGTCCATTTTTCTTGTTTCTTTTTTATAAACAGATCTATACCCTTTGTAATCATCAATAAAAAACGAACAGATATTGCCCAGCTTATATTTTGCTGAGATCACATTGAGTCTTGCTCTAAATTAAGTTGAAACGAGATACCTGATTATGTCTTGATGGTCAAAGGACGTGCTTAACACAACAGTTAAATATCACCAAATACTAATGATGAGACGTATTTATCTATTTAAGCTAATAATATTTAAATCTCTGTACAGGGAAATACATTTTTATTTTCTCTTCAATCACACCTAAAAATAAATTCCACTGAACCATATCGAAGAAGAAACTTGTGATGCAAATAGTTCATTGTTCGAATGTAAATAAATTGTATGAAAAAAAAAATGTAGCCTATTTTTTCAATGCTTGATTGATTTGTTTTCAAATGTAATTTTTATATTGGTATACTAATATGTGACGTGTGTCTGGCTGTCTGTGTCCGTGAACTACTTTTAGGCTATTCTCACCCTATGCAGATTGTCATATAAATTTATGTTTCTTATAATAAAAAAAAACACTTGAGAGACTGAAAATCATTTTGATCTCTGATTTTAATGAGATTTAAGCAATATGTTGGGAGAAAAAAAGGGTATTTCTCCAGATTATAACCCGAGATAAAATCGATAAGGGTTAGGGTTAGCTTGCGTCCTTATCTGGAGAAGTACAGAAAAGGTTATAGTTTCACAAATTTTGATCATAATTCGATTATTCTAAGACCCTTTAATTGGGGTTATCTCCAAAAAGCATTTTCTAAAATCATAGCTAGTTGTATAAGTTCCATTTTTTACACAGGTTGCACCATAGTTATATTTGATTGCTTTGAAGTATTTAGAGGTCTGATCCCACTTACATTCATAAAAGAATGCTAGGATTATAAACCAATACTGGAATTGTATTCTAGCTTACCATTATCCCGACCCTGTCACCCAACTTTCGACACATGCTGCAAACCAAGTTTCTCCAAGCATCCTGGTCCTGGTCAAGCTTCTCCAACCATCCCCATTTATGACTAATCCTTTTGATATCTGACTTCAGTAGACGATACCAGGTGTTTCTTGCTTTCTCTTTCTCTCTCTCTCTCTTTCTCTCTTTCCTCGTCTGTTCCAAAAGAGGGCAGACCTAAAATGTAGACCTGTGAAGAGTTTGGCCAATCCATTTCCAATGTCTTTGTATGATTTCTTCCCTTATGGTCGCTGTGCTTTTCTTACAATGCATGCTTTGGATTTTTTCCCCTCTAAAATAATTTTCTTTCACTCATGAAACCGTTTATTTAATCTTCCATACCGTCATTTTTTACAAGAAAATCTTCCCATTCTACATGCGTGGCAGTGGTTTCGCCCTCTTTCTTATTTTAAAATTAAATCATTAAAAAATACAATAGACTCGTTAGTTTTTAATTGTTTTTTCCACAATTAAGAATGCGAGTTAATGTAAAAAATTTCAGTAAAGTTAAGCCCTTATAAAAAGAGGAAAAGAGGGATAAGTAAAGACATGGCCAGAGATAGGTTACTTTAGAAAGCAGTGTTAGAGTGAAAACTCCTCCGACTTTCTGTATATATGACCAATTTAAAAGAAATAGTGATCAGGATTAAATATTAAAATCAAAGAAATCGAGTCAAACTAAAATTTTATTTTCTAACAACAGTGACCAATATGCAGCAGAAGTCACTTATTGAAAATATGTGCATGTGGCTTTTCTTACGGAACTTATTAAGCACCCATTTAGAGGAGGAAGACTGGCTTTACTTTATATAGATGAATATGAATTGTAAACTGGTTACATTAAAATAATAATAGTAGAACATGCTGCTGTTTGAGTATATCACTCCTTCCTTAATCACAAAGAACATTGAAGGAATAGTTGTTAGGTGAAGGATCTGTGTCTGATAGTAAAGCAATATATTTAACTGCTTCTTTTTGTTGCATGGATGAGGATAGCCAAATGCGAGTTGGCTTCATGCTTTGATTTAACTCTTGTCTAATTATGACGATGATGATATGATTGTTCTCTCGTCGGCTAGTAGTTTTTGGTTCTTTCAGCCATCTTGAATTAGGACTGCACGGGTGTCAACCTGAAACAAAAATTTATCAAAACGACAATGTCATCTTTTCACAGTTCACAGGTTTATTGGTATTTTCCCAAAATGAAAGAAGTGAACCGTGATTATCAAAGCACTTAAACTTACCCCCACCTTCGATGGAGCTGGGAAATGGCATGCTTTCCAACCGTCAAAAACCGTCTGTCTCAGGCAAAATCCAACAGAAAAAAAGAGAGAGAGAGAGAGAAAGAGAGAAAAAGAGAGATAAAGAAAGAGGAAGTTACCTCACTCCTCTTTCGGTTCTGATGTCACTTCCTATGACTCGGTCGCACACAGTGGCTGGATGGAAGAGTGGCCAGCTTGGTAGGGTAGGTGCCACAACGAACAGAATCCTGATAGTTAATGGAAGTGATGTGGGGTGAGAGGAGATACGACTTCCATCATTATACAACATTCTCCCCTATTAGGGGAATAAAAGCTTAGGACATAAAAAGCAGTTTATTGGTTGCTTCATATAACTGAGTGAATAGTTTATATGAAATAAAACTTCTCATTTAAAAAATTTTTAAATAATAATTAAATAATACTATTTTTTTAGTTGACAATTTTCTTCCTCTTTTTTTATTTTCAAATTAAATGATTAAAAGAAAAACAATAAACTCGGTAGCTTTTAATTGCTTTTGCCAAAAGGAAGAATGCGAGTTGATACCAAAAATCTCAATAAAATTAAACCCTTATAAAAATAGGGAAAGAGAAATAAATAAAAAATCTGGCCAAACATAGGTTACTTTGCAAGTCAATTTCTTAAAGCCATCCAACGCATGCCAGCATGTAAAACGGACGTTAAACGATGACGACGACGACGACGACGACGACGACGATGATGATGATGATGATGATGATGACTTTCCAATACTGAAATAAAATTTAAAAAATTTTCAATGTAATTTTTTCTTTATTATCAAGGGGAAGGATTGTGGAAAAATCAGATAGAATTATTTGTTTTATAGGATACTTTTGGCTTAGATCAAAGTGTAGTATCTGTTCCGATGGATACTGCACCCCATAGACTGGTATTGTCTTGGCCTTCGGGCTTGATTTACGCCGGTCTATGGGTCTGTCCTGTGCAGTTCTAGGAGGTCCACTCTCCCAGCCCCTACCGGGTAATGCCGATGGGTCTGCCCAGGCAATTTTTAATGGCCAGAGTGCTCACCTCTCGGGTGCTGGCTTTTCAAACCCCACTTTCCCGACCCGACCTTGGGTCACATCTTACTTGTGGGAGTAAGATAAAAACTGGCCTTGTGCCTAACTCCTGGAGAGGAGTAAATAAATACTCTATATAACTGGAGAATCGTGTATGTCTGAATGTTAAAATCTCTAATAAAATAATACAAATTATATCTTTGTTTCAACATCTTTATGAATGAATAGTTAATCATTTGTATGTTTGGGTATGCGAGTATGTAAATACTTCAGGAAGGTGAACGTCACTGCCTTGCATAGTTCTAGGTCACCCTTGACCCTGAGACTTTTAAAAATACCAGGTTGGGGTCTGGCTGGGGTCAGTTGGAATATGCATCTGATTTTTTGGAAGTTGTAGATTGAGGTAAGAAATGGCTTGTTTCTTTTAATCATTTTTTCACACCTAATCTTTACACTCCATCTCTACACTCCATCTCTGCACTACATCTCTACACTGCATCTCTACAAATCTACTATTAGCCCTTTTATTGAGTACTGTCATATTTGGGTTAGCAAAGCTCTGTCCCATTTGAGGGTTCTTGATAAAGTTCAGAAGCATAGCTGTAATTTGGTTCGCCCCACTCTTTCTTCTTCTCTGCACCTTCTTTCTCACAGACAGTATGTTGCTAGTCTCAGTCTTTTCTATACGTATTATTATGGCATGTGTTCTTCAGAATGGTCTAATTTATTCCCTGCCTCCTTTGTTCCAGCTCGTTTGACTCATTGCTCTAATTTAATGGTCTTCATCAACTTGCTGTTCAGGTAACTCGTTATAATACATCTTCCTATTCCAGTCGCTTTTTTCATAGAACTGCTGACTGTTTTCCTCTTACCTATAACTTTAGTCTTTTCAAAACTAAGATCAATAGGAATCTCCTGTCTTTGCTTTAATCATGTTTCATTCTTTTTAGCTCCTAATCAAATGGCTTCGTGCCTGGTTTGAAGCGGCTTTCATAAAAACGTGTAACATCAAGGGAGGTAATTGAGTATATATTCCAGTGATCTCAAGCATCAGTAGCTGATTGAAGTATTTGTATTGTTTGTAATGTAATAGCTGTTTTATCCACATTTAATCATAAAAAATATAAAATTTGTAGGGGAAACAAGAGTGACATCATACCAAGCATCATCATCTAACTTGAAGTATTGTGTATAAACAAGACGTATCTTTATTTATAAAAGTTGTAGATAAGTTGAGAAACAATGAAAAAGGTCTGCCATCATTTTTTATGGCAGAGGCACATTAATATAAACATAAACACGACAAGTAGTCTCAATTAAAGATTTCTATACGAATTTCAAATTCTACTAAAAATCAACTAATTACTTAATTTTGATATCTCTTTCTCGACTTATTTAATAAATTATGAACTTTTATGACAGTCAAAAAATTTTATTGATAAAATTATTTTTGCTTATTTACCCTCCCCCTCCCAGTGGTGTGTAGAGGAGGAAGAGCGACAGGGTGATCGCCCCGGGCATCAAAATTGGAGAAGGGGGGGGGGGTATCCAATTATATTCAAACTATCTCCCTTTCTCATAATATTTTGTAAGTATTAGGATATATACTTGAGTCTTTAGGGAATACAATCAAGGAGTTTGTCCTGGCCATCACCAGGGCGTCACCAGACTTCTTCATATCACTGCCTTTCCTCCTTTTTTGTTTTTTTGTTTTTTTTCGCTCACACAAACTATTCTAAAAATATTTTGAAGATAATTTCATGGAGAAATAAAATCAATTTTACATTTTGCCAAAATCCAAGCACCAACCCTGTTTTAAGGTCTAAGTTGTTTTTCAGTAGATTTTGTTTGCCCAGATATTCAGTCTGAAACATGCTTTTGTTGGTTTGCTGTTAGTCTTTGTAAATTTGAGATATTGGCATTAACAAATGGCCACCAAGTAAATGTGCATAATAAACCATAATTCTTTCTTTGCAAATTGGCATAAGTGATCAAACAAAATATGAATTCCAAGTTTACTTTGATCCAGAAAATTTATTTCTAGTATTATCCTGGCATTTTCAAATTGACTAACATTTTCAAAATGACTGCCTTGCAATTAAAGAAACATGAGCTAATCATAATTATGCTAAACAATGACAACTAGTGGAACCCAGTTCCAACGGTGGTAGCAACAGCATCAACAGCAGCAGAGAAATGATCTGTGTAAAATAAGCGATTTTTATTAGTTGAAATATTAATACAAATTGGTCAATTCTATCAAAATACTCAATCTCCATTGGTTACCGATACCGGTCTTCAACTAATAATAAAGCGTTACCCTGAGAGCCGAGCACCTACTAACATTGCCCACATAAACGAGAACCCGAGCACAGCCAGTAGTGAGAAACTCAACATGCCAAATGAACACTTGTCAGTTACAGCAACAATTACACAAGTTCTTTGTTGGCAAATTAAATCTAGCTTTTGCTGCTAGGCCACAGGATTTTCGGTAGATGTCACAAGACACAGTTATGGACGACTAAATATAGTGACAGCTGAAACAAACAGTCTTGCGAGCTCACACACAAGTCCACACACATATGGACAAATCAATACTTTCTTCATCTAGACTTTTCAAACTCTGTTTAACTAATTACTTTTGGTTGTTCCACACAGCTAATATGTCCATTTCAAAGGACAGTATTTAATCTTGTACTTTAAAATGGCTAATCAAACTTCTAGTATATAAAATTAAGTCGTTTGGATTTTCCAAGTTAAATCTAAATAGCAATGTATCTGAAAAATAGATATTTTTCTATTATGTTCTATGCACCAATATAATTTATTTTGCTTGAGTTTCTTTCTGAAAATACTTATTCCGGCTGGCGTTGTTCCAGCTTGTTCTAGGATGAATGCATTACCCTTCTTCTTGTGCTTATCTTTGAATCTGTTGAATTTTGTCCATGTTGCTTTGAAAAAAGCTGCACATTCTATGTTATCATTGACATCGTATTGTTTTCTAAACTTTTTCTCACATGCTGTCTTGTCTTACAAACATCAGCTTGATTGATGTTGATGATGATTTCAAAAACCTGACGTTCAGTGATATTGATTTTAACTTTTATTAGTTCCATTTTGAAGAGTATTGGATTGAAATTATAAAAAGTAGATAGCAATGAATTATCACAGAGAGTAGAGATTTTCAATGTTTTTGGTGTGTGAATAATAAAATGACTTAAAACACTGTTTTATTAAAGGTTTTATTGGAGAAATTATGTTGAAAAATGGGAATTGTTTGGTAAATTTTTCATTAAAATTTGAAAAGAATTGGCTAAGGAAAGCAAATGGACATAGAAAATTAAAGATATGTGATAGTCCAGAGTAATTAATGCATAAAAGCACAAAAAGAACACATAATTCTAATCTTAGAATGTATAATTCCAATCATAAAATCATTTTATGAAAATTTAAGGAAAAATTTGAAAAATGACAGTTTTCTCAACAAACTTTCAGCAATCTTTCATGAAAAAAGGGCTAAGAGTCACAAAATAAATCTTATTGAATGTAAAAAGCATTAGTCTAAATGTTCCAATAAGTATGTGAGGCTTAGCTGTTTTTGCCTACAATTTGGCAAATTTGTTAGAAAAATTGAAAATATTTTGACAAAATTCTGTAATTTTAGCTTAATTTTCTAATTCTTTTTACGAGTTTATACACAAAATAAGTATATTTTTCACCAAAAAAAGGTGCATTTAAGTTTTTGATTAAAGTCTACGGTATATTGAGTCTAAAAAACAGCAGAAAGATACTGCCTTTTATCACATATTTCAAGTATTTTCTGACTAATATGAATTTTGATCAAGCAAATTTGTGATAAAATTTTAATAAAAGTTTTGGAGCTATTTCTGAAACTTGAAGTGTCCATAATTTCACTTCTAGAAATAGTAGAGACTTAATTGTATTTGTTTACTCAGAAATCCAATGTAGATTTCAGAACTATTAACGTTTAATGGTTTGTGGCAATTTCATTTTTTCCAGAACATAATATATATGTATGCATACATATATCTATACACACACACACACACACACACACATATATATATATATATATATATATATATATATATATATATATATATATATATATATATATATATATATATATTGTTTCTGTGTTGATTTTCTTCTATTTTGATGAAAGAAATGAAAAATATCAAATGTGAAAGAACACCTATATATTATCAGATATGAGGAAAATGCGTGATGTTACAGTGAATTTTCAAAATTTCCAGAGATTTACTAAGTTTTTGCACATCTGGTTCCATATTAATAATACTATTATATTATTAAGTATAATTTATTAATAATAAATGCAATAATGTATTATTATTAGTAGTAATAGTAATATTTACTACCAATACTTACATTTGCTGCTGAAAATAAGAATGGCGTCCATTTCTATTTAAATTTACTGCTGATAACTAATATGGCATCCATCTAAAACAATATCCCTAGTCGGATAAATAGTTTCTGAAAGACATTAAATCGAATTACATTTTATTCTTGTGAAGAACATGGTGCCACGATTCCTAAGAAGAACTGTTATTCAAAATGAAATATTGATTTTGTAGGAAAAACTCCACTGACTTTCTTTTATTAAATAGATTAAAAAATGTTAAATTATTATATTAATGTTTCAATTACACTGGAATCATTTTGAGAACTGTGTGAATGAAACACATTTGCCTTCGTGTAGGCTTGTAACATACTTTTTATTATTATAAAGCTCTACTATTGAAATTAACCTTTTTGTTTTATTTTACTTCAGCTGAAGTTCTCAGAAATCAAGGGGCCCCTACCTGGGGCTAACACTTGATCTCTATATGAGATACATAGATATTCGAATATTCCATAAAAGTTCTCCTTTACCTGTCAAACGTTGAGTTAGTAAAGAAGTGAAGAACATTAATTTTCCTCTCCCCAACTGACCAGTTAACTATGTTGTAGTATATCTTTCTTGTGGTCTTTTAGTCTTACCGGATTCCAGGACAAGAATTCATCTAGTCTGATGAAGTATTTAGCTAAGGGCTGTTACTTCAGATAACATTACTTCGAAAAGGTACACCTTTCTTCATATCAGCCAGTGTATAGCCGTATCGAGTGGATCTTATTTGGGCTTCGAATACTATGTTATTTTGAATATTTGGTCACGGTTTACTAATACAGAGAGACCGAAGACACTTGAAGATTGTGTCTAGTATGTATGTGCGTGTGCATATATATATATATATATATATATATATATATATATATAGTAAACTATGAAAATATATTTATGGCATAAATATATTTTCATAGCTTACTACCTAGCTCTACTTACGTATCGAGCACTGTTGAAGTAAATACTGAAAACTGATACATAAAAAATTCTATCTCTTTATAAAATTTTATGTGTGTGCATATATATATATATATTTGTATTTATATATATATAAATATATAAATATATATATATATATAAATATATATATATATAAATATATATATATAAATATATATATATATATAAATATATATATATATATATAAATATATATATATATATTTATATATATATATATATTTATATATTTATATATATATAAATACAAATATATATATATATATATATATATATATATATATATATATATATATATATGCACACACATAAAATTTTATTAGGAGATATAATTTTTTATGTATCAGTTTTCAGTATTTACTTCAACAGTGCTCGATACGTAAGTAGAGCTTGGTAGTAAGCTATGAAAATATATTTATGCCATAAATATATTTTCATAGCGTACTATATATATATATATATATATATATATATATAAATATATATATGTATATATAATAATAATGGTAATAATCCAGGTAAAAAATATCCACAGAGTGGTAATCAAGAGAATTTCAACCGGGTTTATAAAAAGTGCTCAATATATATATTTTTTAAAAATTTATTTATTTATTTATTTATTTATTTATTTGTCCTGTTTGTTTCAGATTTTAGATTTTAGATCTTTTAGATTTTTTGTTTTTTGTTTTTGTTTTTAAACTTTTTAGACGTTTTAGTTTTTAGATTTTTAATTTTTAATTTTTTAACGGCCCCAATTTTTGAAATGTTAAATTTCTTTTCTTCTTCTCTTTGATGAGATCTCAGTTTATAGTAACTGTTGATCGATAACATCGACATGCCAGTGTCGCAGATTTTGTACATGTCTGTGTAAATAAAATTATCATATATATGTATATATATATATTTATATATATATAAATATATATATATGTAATTGTTACTATTTCATGTATCCACATAAAATTTTATAAGGAGATATAATTTTTTATGTATCAGTTTTCAGTATTTACTTCAGCAGTACTCGATACGTAAGTAGAGAGAGAGGTAGTAAGTTATGAAAATATATTTATGGCAATTAAGCTACACAGAGGCGCCCGCGTTTCATTCCCGAGGGGAATCTTCATTTTAGCCTGAAGATTTTCCCTGGTGATGAAACGCGGGAGCCTCTGCGTAGCTTAATTGCCATAAATATATTTTCATAACTTACTATATATATAAATATATATATATATATATATATATATTACTATTTCATGTAGCCACATAAAATTTTATAAGGAGATATAATTTTTTATGTATAAATTTTCAGTATTTACTTCAACAGTGCTCGATACGTAAGTAGAGTTATGAAAATATATTTATGCCATCAATATATTTTCATAGCTTACTATATATATATATATATATATATATATATATATATATATAGTGAGAGAGAGAGAGAGAGAGAGAGAGGGAGAGGTGCGTGTTTTTGCATTTGAACATATATGTATACACAGATAGGTAGTTCATCAGAGTTAATTCATTTATCTTCCTCCAGTCTTTCAATTACCATAAAAATGGTCAAGTGGTCAGGTATTTATGACCATTGCTGTAGTAAAAGCATAAAGGTATGTCTAGGTTTAATAGCAGAAAAGTTTAAGTTTAGTTTGGACAATTCGAATTTTATTAGGCAGTTAAATTCTTTCGCAGGTCTTAAAATATTCCAAGGAACATACTGACACACACTGAACACATACACTTATAATGGTAAATACCTGGATGCTGGCCGATACAACTCGAGGCGATATTTACAGCTAAAAAAATGATCAACCAGTACACTAAATTTGCCAAGATGGTACAGGCTCTATAACCTTCTATTGTCGTGCAGGTTGACGGCATCCTTCTCACCATTTAAGAGTTTCTACCTTATACCCACCTCAAAGAGGTCATACTTATGCGGACTGACCACTCGAATGAAGACCTCATACAAGACCTTTTTACCGATGTTATCAGCTCCTGAGATTTATGATTCGCCTGGGACAACACGTTATGGTGGAACACATCGTCAGTGGCTGGTGGATGGATAGCCTACCCACCACGGCAACACATTCTCTTGCCGCAATGCTAGACAGCACACTCTTGTATGGAGTGGCCGATTCGGCAGACCGGATCTATGCAAAGATAGACCAGAAAGATCAGCAGACAACCCCAGAGGCCATACACATTGCTTGGAAACCCAGATTGGCAAGTTGCAGCAGCAGATGCAAGACCTCCAGTCCCTCCCCCTTGCGACAAAACCACCGGACACACTCAACCTACAGGATGAAACAGAAGGTGAACAGACAGTTCTAACAGATGACGCCAAACCAACATGGACAAGTGCTGGTTCCTCTACCGTTTTGGTGATCGAGCTTCAAACTGGCAACCTCACTGCAAGCATGGTCTTGACATGCATCGGGGTATGTTAGAGTTAGGGTTAAGTTAGGGTTAAGATTAGGATTAGAGTTACGGTTAAGATTAGGTTCAGGTTCCAGCTCTCCATATTAAAATTCATGGAACTCTCATTTCTCGCAATAAAAATATCTAGAATAAACGCCACTGTAGAATGCATCGCGGAATAATGGACAGTTATCCGTGTGAGCTTATGTGGAAGCAGAAATATAAGGGAAACAATCTTTTTGTTATGCAAATACTCAATGACATGAATGGATTCCATCCTCTTGAGTAAGTAATAAAACTTCTTTTTTTTTTGCTACAACTCGCATTTTGTCTGTTTTGTTTTTTGCTTTTGTGGTGACATTGGCTAATTGATATGCATAATTAGCATAATTAGAAATAGATTACTATATAAGTCTCTCCTTAAGTATAGCTAGCAGTGAAAGTACACTAGCAACTGAATAGGTAAATTTACAACTTCACAACAATGACGTCGCCGATAGGATCCCAATTGTCTCTCGAGGACCCCGACTTCGTGGACACCTGGATGAGATGCTTCGCTGCAACAAGGACTAAAAAGTTCAAAGACAACAAGGAAACGGGAGGAGAAAATAAAATTAGAGATTTATTTTTGGCTACAGCTGGATGTGAGGTCATCATGAAAGTCTCAACCATGGCATATCCCATGAACCTAGAAGACCTGACTTTCGGAAGAATAAGTCAGATTATAAAAAATAATATGAGACCTAAGAAAAGGTTAGTCGTGGCAGAAAGAACAAAGTTTATGTCAATGAAACAAGAAATTGATTAACCAATCATCAAATATCTACACCGTCTACTAAATGCGAGTAGATATTGTGAGTTTGAAAAACTTGAACAAGAAGAACGGACTATCAAAGAAGATTTAATTCAATGCTAAGGGTTGGAGTGTACAAAATGCAGAATAAACACCACTGTGGAACGCATCGTGGAATAATGGACAGCTATCTGTGTGAGTTTATGTGGAAGCAGAAATATAAGGGAAACAATCTTTTTGTTATGCAAATACTCAATGACATGAATGGATTCCATCCTCTTGAGTAAGTAATGAAACCATTTTTTACTACAACTTGCACTTTGTCTGTTCGTTGGGTGGATGGGTATTTCTTTGGAAGGGAGAGGTGCGGAGCTCTTTTACAAAAGAACCAAAAATTCTTGTTCAGACTTTCATTTTATGTTTAACCTTGAAGCTAAGTTTAGTAAATACCGAGTAAGTATGAGTTGTAAGTAAATACTACAGACATTAGTCTCCCCCCCCCACCACCACCACGCACAGACACAACCAACTCCCACACAGCTCACAATTTTTCAGCAGTCATCATTTAGTTCTTCAGATCTACATTACCCTCCAAATGCATTTCAGATTCAACCGTGTATCTTTAAATACCCTTTAAAAGGTCCTATGCAATTAAGCAATAGAAAATCCTACATATTTCTTGTCTATTTGCAAGCAAGGGTCATAATCACAAATGAGGAATTACATAAATCGCTAATGTTTTGTTTTTGTTAAATATATATGTTTGACTGTCAAAACTACTTTTCCTTTTGTGTAGTTCTACTGACAAAACTATTAACAGCACAATAAATATTGATCAAAGTGTTTTCAATTATACTGCTATATTGCTTTAAATTTTATTATTTTGAATTATATTGCTTTACATCATATTGCTTTAAATTATATTGCTTCAAATTATATTGCTTTTAATTATATGACTTTAAATTATATTGCTTTAAATCACACTGCATTAAATCATATTGCTTCCAATTATGTTGCTTGAAATTATATTGCTTCGAATTTCATTCCTTTAAAATATATTGTTTCAATATAATTTGAAGCTATATATTTAAAGCAATATAATTTTAAAAAGCAATATGATTTAAAGCAATATAAACTGAAACTATATAAATTATATCGCTTTAGATTATTTTTCTTCAAACTATATTGTCTCAAATTATCTTGCTTTAAATCACACTGCTTTAAATCATATTCTTAGAATTTACTGCTTCAAATAATATTGCTTCAAATGATCTTCCTCTAAACTATATTGCTGTAAATTATATTGTTTTAATTATGCTACTTCAAAATATATTGTTTTAAATTATATTTCTTTAAATGATATTTCTTTAAATCATATTATTTCAAATTATATTGCACCAAATTATATTGTTTTAATTATGCTACTTCAAAATATATTGTTTTAAATTATATTTCTTTAAATGATATTTCTTTAAATCATATTATTTCAAATTATATTGCACCAAATTATATTGTTTTGATTATATTGCTTCAAAATATATTGTTTTAAATTATATTTCTTTAAATGATATTTCTTTAAATCATATTATTTCAAATTATATTGCACCAAATTATATTGTTTTGATTATATTGCTTCAAAATATATTGTTTTAAATTATATTTCTTTAAATGATATTTCTTTAAATCATATTATTTCAAATTATATTGCACCAAATTATATTGTTTTGATTATATTGCTTCAAAATATATTGTTTTAAATTATATTTCTTTAAATGATATTTCTTTAAATCATATTATTTCAAATTATATTGCACCAAATTATATTGTTTTGATTATATTGCTTCAAAATATATTGTTTTAAATTATATTTCTTTAAATGATATTTCTTTAAATCATATTATTTCAAATTATATTGCACCAAATTATATTGTTTTGATTATATTGCTTCAAAATATATTGTTTTAAATTATATTTCTTTAAATGATATTTCTTTAAATCATATTATTTCAAATTATATTGCACCAAATTATATTGTTTTGATTATATTGCTTCAAAATATATTGTTTTAAATTATATTTCTTTAAATGATATTTCTTTAAATCATATTATTTCAAATTATATTGCACCAAATTATATTGTTTTGATTATATTGCTATAAATTATATTCTTTCAAATTATATTGCTTGGAATCAAAACGATTAATTCTGTTTGATTTTTAATTTCATACATTTTAAAGTAATTACTTGCTTCAAAACGTGAGTAGATTTCACACAATATCATTTAAAATAAAGTACACAACGCCTTGCAACAATGAAATAATGACTTTAGCTTTTGATTCATATTACTAAATGTTTAGAAGAATAATGAATTTTAATGAACAAAATGTTTTGTTTTTGTTAAATATATATGTTTGACTGTCAAAACTACTTTTCCTTTTGTGTAGTTCTACTGACAAAACTATTAACAGCACAATAAATATTGATCAAAGTGTTTTCAGTTATACTGCTATATTGCTTTAAATTTTATTATTTTGAATTATATTGCTTTACATCATATTGCTTTAAATTATATTGCTTCAAATTATATTGCTTTTAATTATATGACTTTAAATTATATTGCTTTAAATCACACTGCATTAAATCATATTGCTTCCAATTATGTTGCTTGAAATTATATTGCTTCGAATTTCATTCCTTTAAAATATATTGTTTCAATATAATTTGAAGCTATATATTTAAAGCAATATAATTTTAAAAAGCAATATGATTTAAAGCAATATAAACTGAAACTATATAAATTATATCGCTTTAAATTATTACTCAATCAAAAGCTATAAAATATAACAAACGTATAATAAGACAAAAAAGCGAAGAAATATAATGAGGAGAAATTGCTCATCAGAATATATGGACATGGCTAAGAAAAAGGACACTTGAAAAGAGAAACAGAATTACTACTGAGAGTTACACAAAACAACATGATTAGAATAAAGTACACAGAAGCTAAAATAAACAAGACATAGGAAAATAGCAAATGTAGACTTGGTGGATAAAGAGACGAAACAAGAAATCACACAATAAGTGGATGCAGAAAGCTGACCAAAATGGAATATAAAAACAGACAAGACTTGATTAGGAAAGTAGTTTACTGGGAATTGTGCAAGCGAGTACACTTTGAACATACAGATTCTAATTTAACTTTAGTTTTGTTTGTTCACTCTGTGTCTACCATTCCCGACGACTAAAAAAGAATAGTTATCTGTTCTTTTAGATAACATTAAATATAATCTTCCAAAGAGGACAAAATTTGAATACACGGGAATCGATCTCGCAAGAATCACGCTGAACACACAATAGCTGTCTATAAATTTCTACTCCGGAAGCAGCCATGTTTTTCTATCAAAAATATTCTGTATGCAAGACACGTACACGCTCGCTTCGATTCAGGTGGTAAGTTAATTCTTTCAATACATTTCTTCCACACAGACAAATGGTACAAACGCAAACTGGAGCCAGTATTGAAAAATGAAAAGCATAAAATCCTCTCGGACGTGGAAATACAAACTAACAAATTCATCCAAGTAAAAAAAACCAGATATGATAATAGACAAGAAGGAAAAAAACCTGCCAAATAGTAGATTCCACTGCCCTAACTGATCACAGAGTAAACTTGAAGGAGGAAAAAAATTAAGTAAATGTCAGAGAGCTAAAAGATGTATGGAATATGAAAACATATAAGGAATTACTGTTGGACTCTTGCCTCTTGCATTTCACTGACTTTTCTAGAACTTCGGAAACAAACAAACCTTGAATTCATAATTCTACATTTCATTCTGGTTGTCAATCTCAATCTATATTTATTTCTCTTTATATATAAAGTTGTGAGATTTCTCACACTTATAGTGACATTACAACCCTCTTTTCAGATTCACACTTTGAAAATAAATATCTTTCTAATATACTGCTTAAGTTATAAGTAATCTATGTCGTAAGGTACACTAATTTGCATATTGATTTGCAAAAGAACACTTCATTAATTAACTATTTTTCCTTTTTGTTTTTAAATTCAGTCATTGTTTTGATATTAATAAAAGGCACACTTCTTTTTACGAATACTGTTTAATTTTATGGAAAAATGCTTATAAATTTGTGCTCAAAGATTATTTTCCACAAAATGCTGCTACCAGACTGATTTAATAATAATATTTTCGTAAAAATAACAAAAAAAGATAAACTTAAAAGAAAGATGCAAAAGAAAACTGAAAGTATAAACACTCCTGAGCAATTCCAGGTCGGGACAGCTAGTGTGATATATTTTTATATTTACTCTTAAATGAATTGAATGAGAATTATTTTTTTATTTGTTAAATTTTTAAATTCTTGTTTTCTTTTTCGTCTTCAATCCTTGTGTGTTACGTATCATCGCATAAATGGGGCTCCTGTCATTTGGGAATTGTAGTGTTAATTGGGGGCTATCCTTGGGCTCGTAACATCATTGTTACACAATTGTGTTTCAATAAATACTTGTTAATGTTAATGGCAGGCTTTTCTTTGTTTTCAGGTTGCTAACCGAACCGATCACTTAGCCAAGTCTCAAACAAAGTTGCTTCAACACCCAAAGTTCTGCGGATCATTTAAACACAACGTGGGCAGCGAACGATTGACAGAGCAACTAGTTGGAACACATGTGGTCATCGTAGAACAGGACCACACAACTAAAAGGAGAGAAATATTGGGAAATTGTTAAAGGTTACCAGACAGGAATCTTAGGAGGCCATTCTTGCAGACATTACCTTTTGCTGTGATGATACAAGTTTTTTTGTTTCCAGTCCAAAGTGCCCCTTTTTGGGAAGTTGGATTCTCTCAACATTGAAAATTGAACTTGTGTATAACTGTGCCCCCATGGGAAGGCAACTAAATAATCAAATATTAGGGTTCATTTCTAAACCAAAAGGAAAACATTACTCCCCACTCACCCGAGATGTTTTTCTTTTCATTTTTTCAACCTGAAAGCTTAATGCCAAGGAGATTTACAAATAAAAGTGTTTCTTTCCAAGAATTTCCAATCTGTGGAACGCATTACCAGAAGACTGATTCACTGCAGACTACAACACGGTCATCTTCAAATCCAATGTAAACAAATACGTGTCATACACCTTCCCCATAAGTAATCAAATTCTGTTCATTTAATTCATCATCTTCAATCCTCTTATAATATTCTTCATCATTCAACTTACAATTTATCCAGATGATTAACCGTTATCTTCGAGTGGCTTTCGGTAAATGGTTACTCATTAGTATATATCTAACAAAGAAACTAAATCTATTTTTTTGTTTGTTTTGCTAATAGAGTATTACAATTTTGGAATAGGTTGCCCGATCATTCTAAGAAAGGCAATAGTGTAAAACACATTTTAACTCCTTCCAAGGTGAAATTTTTATGGAGAAATATTTTGCGTCTTTTTTGTAAATTAAAGTGAAGTCTCAAAGAGGAAACTGACAAAAGAGAAAACTCTACCACCCTTCACTACCAGAGCTATAGAATTCTCAAGGCAGCTTGTGTGGTTGTGTCAGAATGATCCATCAAGCTAAGAAAACCAAGAAATGTCAGGTTACCAGTCCATTTTGTAACATAGGTATTTTCGTGGAGAATTTTCCTGCAGAAAAAAATAATCATCAAAATACAAGATTCTCGGGAAAATCAGAGTAGTTTTTTTCACTAATGAGTAACTACTTCTCAAGGCCAAAAGCCATTCGAGGATAGGGGTTAATGAGATGGATGGATCGTCAGTTCAATGATGAAGAATATTATGAGAGGATTTAAAATGATGGATGAAATGGATAAAATTTGAACATCTATGTAGACGGTGTATGACAAATATTTGTTGGTATTGGATTTGCATGGAATTACATGAATTCAGAAATAATGTTCAAAAAGTAAAAACTAAGTGGGCATTTTTTGGAACCATCGAATGAAATATTTAACTGAATTTAATCTGTAAATCGTATTAATAATGTAAATGCTTTTTTATTTTTGTTCAAGGGTTGAATTGGGAAGATAGTTTCAAGGGGAGATACACAAGGGGTGGATGCTGAAATATCGGCAAATTAAAGATGGTAACATAGCAAAGAGTTAAATCGCAATTTAAACAAAATCAAACAATTAAACTGGCAGTTAATTACAGATCAAGTTGATTAACAACTGACCACTGAAGGTAAATATCATATCACTTCATGCTTTGTTTAACCAATAAATATAAATATATCTACATGTTCCCATATCAATATATAATGTTGAATTAACTAATACATTGTGACAGCTTTGGATTCACATATCCTTCTATACAATCATCACAATGCTTCAAGCAAACTACAGTACTCTTTTACAGACAGGTTGCATCTTCTCACAGTAGACACTCATTGGCAGAACAGTAAAACACCCATTTATCGTCTAAATGTAATTGCCTTTGTTTTATTCCTCCCTTGAGTATTGATTTACTCCTCTCCAGGAGTTAGGCACAAGGTCAGTTTTTATCTTACTCCCACAAGTAAGGTGTGACCCAAGGTCGGGTCGGGAAAGTGGGGTTCAAAAATTGCCTGGGCAGCCTCGTCTGCATTTCCCTGGTAGGGGCGCCTCAAGCAGTAAGCAATAAACTTACTCCTCCCCAAAGAGGGGAGGCGAAGCCTGGGAGGGTGGACTTCCTAGAACTGCACAGGACAGACCCATAGACTGGCGTAAATCAAGCCCTGAAGGCCAAGACAATACCAGTCTAGTGGGTGCAGTATCCATCGGAACAGATACTACACTTTGATCTTAGTAGAGGATGAAGTGATTCTGCCAAAGAATGAATTAGCTGAACGCTGGAAAAATGTTGAATTAAAGTGGAGAGAAGAAGACACACAAGACGGTGATAGTGATAGTATATGTATTAAATTACAAAACAAATGTCTTTTTCAAAAATAATTGCGTTTACGGCTTTATTAAAAGACCAACTATTAATAAAATGTATCCATTTAATGTCCAGAACAAGATGGCTTCCTGAATGCGTCTGATTAAAGTAAAGTCTGATTCAAAATGAGGAGATGGTCCTTTCAGATGTGGACAGGACAACGACAACATTCAAAAAGAGGACAAACAAAGGTTTTTTTCCTTTCACCCCGCCAAAATTCACTGCCCGGTGATTGTTCTAAGAGAATTTTTTTGCCCAATAAGATGCGGCTATTTCAAGGGGGGGGGGGGGGGGTAGTCGACGTCATAATGGACAAAGGGAGATAAATATTTTAGGACAAAAAGGGGAAGTAACCCTTTTTTTTATAAAGTATCAAATTAAAGAAATTAATAACGCAATTCGTACAAATTAAAATATATACATATTTACAAACATGAGAAGGTAATAATATAGAGGATTTAAGTTTGTATTATAATAGAGTTTAGTCCAGAATATTTCGGTTGCAGTGAACTCGGCAATTGCCAGGCTCCTGCTGATTATGTGAGTATGAACAGTTAAGTTTTTTCTTCCACAAGTTTTTTAAGTAGTGTTTATTTAACTCAAGAAGTGTGTGTGTTGTTCAAACTGCTAAACGTCGTAATATGTTGTTCTGGTGACGAGTGATTGAATATTGGACTGTAGAGGAGCTGTGCTTATTTCTTTTTTAGTGTGAGAATAGGCTCCCAGCAGCTTTGTGCCAAATTTTAACTGATTCTTTTTATGTATTTTGATGGAAATATCTTTTGCTCTTCTCATTGGCTGAAAAATGTATTGTTGGAATCGGCAGCAGCAGCAAGCAAATGTTGTTTTTATACATCGACTCTTGATTGGACAAAAGCTCAGATCAATAGTTTCTTTCAACCAATCACACTGCAAGAAACATTCACTTCCAAATATTTGTGCATAATATAAAAAATAAAACACAGCACTTTTTCTTTCTCTTTCCTGTTTTCATCCAGAAACAGCACGCGTGCATGTTAGACATCCTGCCTAGAACTTTTGAGGCCGAAGTCTCTCGAAAAACACAACGAGAAATACACATGAACTACTAAACATAGCAACATCATATACACGCTGCTAACCGAATTCATGTACACAGTTTGTACACGCACCATCTAACTAATAAAACAGGTATGCTATGCTGATATACACGCACATCTACAATGCCTATCCCATTTACACACACTGTCATACTTAAACGCACATGGCGCCAGCTGGAATGAACGTGTCTATTAAAATTCTCCTTACAAGCGAAACAACTTCACTTGTAACGTCCTAAGACTTTGAACTTTCGTATCCTACAAACTCTTTATATTTCTTTTTCTTAACAAGTTGTCAATAAAAATTGATTATTTTTGTATGGATAGACGTTGTCATTCTTTCTGTTGATAGTGCCTCTCACTCTATAATATATCCTTTTTTTTAAATCTTTTTTATTGGGAGCCGATTTTATACAAAATAAGTAACTCCAGTTTTTATTTTTTACATTTCTTTAGCGTTCATAAACTTGTACACATGTCAGCATCTCATTTTGCGCCATACGCACATATTCAAACGAGAAAAGAACAAACAGTTTTAGACTATTTCCATATGTAAAAAAAAACAACAAACAAAAACAATAAGCACCTTACATTTAACCACGCGATGCCATATTTCGTCTTATCGTATTCTTTCGGCGTTCCAAAGTTAACATACCCTCCTCTACCCAATAGCCTTTTTTTTTTCTCTAGTAATTCCTGAATTAGTTAGTTTGCCAACTTCTGTCTTCCATGGCATCTTATAGCAGGAATATCGCAACATTGTGGCTTGCAGACTGATTCTGTAAAAAAGAAAGAAAAAGAGAAAAGAAAGAAAACAAGAAAGAAAAGAGAACGCATGTGCCGATGGTGTAATATTTCAGTTTTAATGTTTCTTAAGCGCGATCCTTTGGATCTCATACGCACTCACATTGGGCGCTTGTCGAGGGTTTTTATCTCGAATTAAATCTGCCCCGTTTAAATGCCTATACATCACAAATATCTACATTAATTCATTAAGAAAAACAACATTCACTTCCCTATCTTTTACCATGGATGAAGTGGAAGAAGAACTTGAGAATCGGAATAAATATTCTACCAAAAAGACCAATCGATACCCGGGTGCGCTGGTCCTTAAATACACAGAAACGGCAATTGGCGTGTTACCAGGTAATTACTACTAGTTTTGATTTCTTAAAACTAAAAAAAAAAAAAATGTTGATACACACTTATATCAGTACACTAGTAAAGCTACAACACTCTCGGTTCTTTGCTACGATAGGAGCGCGGTCGAAAATTTATATATTTTTTCTTTGGTTAAGGAGCACAAATGAACCATAATACTCGACTTTTGCCCTTACGTTTTAGTTCTAACCCATACATAATTTTACTCGACAGTTTAAAGGCTTTAAAATTACTTTCAAATTTCGCACGATCGCGAAATAATCCACATTCCACACAGTTGCCGGGTATTAAAAAAAATCTATTAATAGATTTGAAAAAAAAAAAAAAAAAGAAGAAAATATGTCCGGCATCTGTTTGGGTAAAAGTGAAACGGTGCACTTGATGGCGGCTATTCCGAAGTCATAACCGTAAGCCGCCATCTGTTTATCTTTTACCAAACGGTCATAAACGCTTTACGTTTAATTTAGACGATTTCAAACTGATATAAATGATTGAACACTAAGAAAAATTAAATTGTTAAAAATCGATTTTTTTTTTTAAATTAGAGTTATTTGATGGTTTTCAGTAAAAAATCCATTTTTAATTGATATTTGATTTTTATTAAAAAAAAAAATACCAGAAAGTTTTAATCAATTTTAATTATAAAATTGTACCTGAGAAAAATCCTTTATTTTTTTAATTTTTTAAATTATGACCGTTTCGTAAAAGAGACACAGTCTACTTGATGCCGGCTGGCAGTTATGAATTCGAAACAGCCGCCACCAAGTGCAGTTTTACTTTCATGTGTGTTTTAGTACTTAATGTGATTTTGAAACCTTTAAATTGCCGATTGGAAACTACTCTGTCTTGAGTTAAAGTTTAAAGTCAAGTAATAAGTTACTCTTCTTCCCACGGATTCAGCCACAGCCATCGTAATATAAGGTCTGTTAACCGAGGCGAGTTTTTCTGGTGACGTCATTGATAGTGGGAGTAAGAACCACTATCAATGAGCATCGGAAGTGCCGAAAGCGCTAACGCGCATGCGTCCATCTGTAATCAGAGCAAGTAATCAGAGCGAGCAGACTCACGTCCATAGGATTATTCATTCACTTGGAAATCATTGTTAACTTGTTCCTGCTATTGTGACATTATTCCCTTGCCAATAACATGGTTACCCTCCTAAGGATTATTCATTCACTTGCAAATCATTGTTAACTTTTTCCTTTTTTTCAAAAGTATTCCCCTTTTTATAGATGCCAAACGCGAAAGAAAATTACAATATGGCCTCCAACGATTATGGCATTGCATTAAAGTTCGAATTTCAAGTCTTAAAAAAATAAATTAGAATTTTATTTCGGAATAAAAATGCAATTTTTGACTAATTAATAAGTTTCATCCAAATGTGTACGAAAATACAACGAAATAAGCGAGATATTCAAATAATATATTGTAAATAAACTGTCCGTTTGGCCTCCCCCCAAAAATGACTGTTTTAATTTATTACAAATTTTAATATATTGTAAATAAACTGTTCGTTTTGCAAAAAACAACAACAACCCAACCCACACATTTTAATTAATTTCAATAAATGTTCTATTAATTAATTATTTTCAATTATTGATTTTTGTTACTTTACTGAATTCATAATCTTTCATGTTTGATTTACTTTTCATGTTTGATTTACTTTTAAGTTAAAAAAATCAAGTAACATTTATTTTTTTTCGGAAATGAGAGCAATTCTTATCAAATTATTCAGCTAAAACTAATGATAATGAAATGTTCATATAAAGAATAAAACTGCCTAAGAATAGGGATGTGTCTTTTTCTTCTTGTGTTTATAAACGAAGAGATATTTCCATGCAGCATAACTGATACTAGTCTTTTCATTCGATGTAGACCAGGTTGTCATCACAATCAACCCAAACATTGAAAATAATCCTAAAAAGAATGAATTTATTCAAAGAATGAATATTAAATCAGACAAATTATTTTTTTAAGAAAAATTTTCATGCTTTAAAAATTAAAAAAATTATAACAACATTTTATTAAGTAATAATTTAATGTTTGCTGTCTAGCCTATGCAAATTACAAGAAATAATAAATTTGCACTAAGATTTCTAATAAAGTAATGCGTTAATTATATTCCGTGATCGTAAATTAATAAATACTGAAAATGTTATTAAAATTGGTTGATTTCCCGAATTTTGACGAATTTTTAAGTGAAGGGATGGGTCAAAATGCCAATAGTCTGACTGTTTGACAGATCTCGTTTGTTACTTTAGAGCATGATGTCATTTTCCCGTGCTCTGGCCTCCTTTACAACGGCCGTGATCCTCAGATAAAAAGGGAACGCTGTGGATGGTTGTAAAATTTGCCATGATCGAACCATTTCCTGATGGGGGCGCCTCAGGCGATCGCAATTTACTAATCCCTCCTTCAGAAGGAGGGTGTAATGTCTGGGAGGATGACCCCCCCCCCCACTGCACCCCAAGGCTGAACAGAAGCGTAATATATACTGATATAAGCACGAAGGCATCTGCCAGCTTTGTTCATTTTTGTGCCCCTAAACTTAAAGAAAACATTTTTTTTTCACGCGCGCTCTTTTCTAATCTAAGAACGCTCTCTCTCTCTCTCTCTCTCTCTCTCTCTCTCTCTCTCTCTCTCTCTCTCTCTCTCTTTCAGAGAAAGAGAAACTATTTTACAATAAAAATATCATCGCGAAGGTTGTTTTTTTTTGCGACAAGTGTGCTCTAAGTGTGGTAATCGATTATAATGCAGTTAAAAATAATGTTTTTTTTGTCAAATCACAAAAAATGCGGCCTCTATTCCAAAGCATCACCTGATAATCTTCTAGAGATTTATTTGAAAAAAAATATCATAGAAATTCTTTCTGTTCCTTTGTGCATGTGTGTGATGGGGGATGTTAGTTTAAACATCTCCTATTTCGAGACATGTTTTGAGGGATGGATTATCTGATCATCATCCAGACCCTCATCACGTTGCCAGGTGCAATCCGGTGGGGAGGAAGCTGTACTTGTGCGTTTAACTTTTAGATCTCCGGTTCCGGGTTCAATTACCAATAAATTACCGGTATCTGTTATATTTCATAAAAAATGTATTTTATTTGGGTTACTGCTTATTTCAGTCACGTAAATTATTTTGAGTAAAATGAGTTTCGACATTACTCTTAAAGAACTTATTTTTACTTAAACCATGTTTTAGTTAAAAAAAAAAAAAAGAAGAAGAACAGCAAAAAAAAAACCAACAAACAAGTTATAGTAAGTTTACTCGTGCACGACCGGAAAAATATAGTCTCCATTTTTATGAACAAGTTGAGAAGTTAATAATTTTCTAGTTAAAGGACATCATTATGAACATGGGTTATCGATCTTCTTTAGCTAGCATCTTTTTCAACATATTTATAAACATGGCGACTATATTTTTCCGGTGTAGTTTTAATTTCGGCACTTCACGTGTACGATGAAGTTTGCTATAACTTAATCATTTTAATGTTATTTCTTTTTACAAAAAAAAACATGCTTTATGTTTTTACATGGCTTGTTGCACCTTGATAATATTTTGCCACATAAATTTTATTTTATTTTATTTAAAGTAAGAATCAATCGTTTGAAAGTAATGCCGAAATACTGTACAAAAAATGCCACTCTAAATAATTTACGTGACTGAAATAGGAGATAACCGTTATTTTTTGGCAGCTGAAAGTGAAATCTCTAAGTGCGCGTTGTAATATATAACCTAGGCAGAGGGAGGGGGCATTTAAATGGGGGAGGGGCATCCAATCATATTCAAACTATCTTACTTTCTCATAATATGTCTTAGTACTAGAACTTATACTTAAGTCTTTGGGGCATACAATCAAGGAATTGGCTGCAGGCACCACCAGGGCATCACAGCACCTAGGTTAATTACTATTTCAGTCACGTAAATTATTTAGAGCGAAATGAGCTTCGGCATGGTTTTGGAATTACTGTGAAGTTCAACACATGGCATACGATCAAAAAAAAGTGTTAAAAAATATTAGTCATAAACAAATATAGTAAAGAATAAATAATATTTTAAAACTTACACATTATCATTGCAATCTTTATTTACATGGATTGAAACTTTGAGAAGAGTTAATTTACTTTCCTTTTTTGCTTATTTTTATAAAACAAACGAAAAAAACACACTTTCTTGGCCTTTGGCTAGGAACAATGTGTAGTATCTGTTCTGATGTTACACTTTGACTATTCTATCCTGGTCTCGGCCCTTCTAGACTGGGGCAATTAAAATTTTTGTTCCAATCCAAAGTAACTCTTTTTGGGGAGCTGGATTTTACCCCACATTAAAAACCGATTTTGTGTCTAACTTTGCCCTCTTGGGGAGGCAAGTAAATAGGAACAAAAAACGAAACCGGTTTCGTCGTTTGCTGGTTTGTCGGGAAGTCTAAAAAACAGGATGTTATTTACTACTAATAAACAGACTTTATTATTAGCATCTCTCTCTCTCTCTCTCTCTCGCTCTCTCTCTCTCTCGCTCTCTCTCTCTGTTTGAAGAACTTGCATTGCAACAATTGGAGTTTCGGTCCAAACTGTAGGCAGCATATCATTCAAACGTGTTCACTTGCCGTCTGTGTGTGTGTGTGTGTGTCTCTCTCTCTCTCTCTCTCTCTCTCTCTCTCTATGTCTCTCTCTCTGTTTACCTTTATGTTGGTCTCGTTCTCTTTTTAAGTAGGCCTAACTCCCTCTCTTTCTGTCTTTCAATATCTGTTACTCTCTCTCTCTCTTTCTCTCTCTTTCTCTCTCTCTCTTCTCGTGGGGATTTTTATGTCCTAAAAAAGGGTGTATACTTGTAGATGTGCAAAAAGTTGACTGGGACGACAGCTTTCAAAAAAAAGTAAAGCAACACACGTTTTTTTTTTTTTTTAATTGGACAATTTTATTTTTTCAAGTGATAAAAACGGAATAGACAAAACAGGCGATGTAAATAGTAAAAGGTGAATATACAAAAATATGGGTTGTAAACTTGTGCATTCACAGACTTATCTTAATTGTGAAGAAGTGTCCTCATAGCATGTGCATAATGATTTGTAGTCCCCAGTCGTAGTGTCGAATAACCATCGGAAATTTTCAGACTCCACCAAATATGACAGCTTTTATAACAAGTTTAGAGTCGTTTCCCCTTAAAGACAGAGCTGAGGCCTGCACCATTTACGTCTTCCTGTTCATTCTTTACCGAGTGGCTATATGAACTCTGCCTGCAAACTGCTTGGCGGCTCTAACGCTTCAACTTTTCACGCTTTTGTGGCAGAGCAAGAAGCCGCTAGTTTGTAGACAGTTCTGTACTCAACGTCCCAACAGGGGAAGGGGATGCCTAACTTGGAAAGTTATCAACATGCTGAGAGACTGACTCCCTAGGTCATACTCTGATAGAGATGTCTTTGTGGGGCCCTGAGGTTGAGAAGGCTTTTCCCAACCTTATCCCTGACCACACAGTTGAAAGTCAACATGAACCGAGGGGGCAATCGCAGTTCTTCAACGAATACCGAGCTGCGCTCAGATTACTGCCAGGTCCAGCGACCTCGCACGGTCTAGAAACACAGTATATCGGAAGGTAGTGGCGTGGATTGCTTTGGATCTGCTTGTGGAGCGGCTGGGATGGTCAGAGGAGGAGATCCTCTCTCAGTGGAGTTGGTCGCCAGGCTAGAGTCATCTCAATAACTCTGAGTTTTCTCTAACCTGACGATTGGTCAGGAACACACTACTCATCGAATACAGACTCTTCAAAGCAAAAACTGGCGAAAACCCCTTCTGTCTGCATTGCATAGGCACAGACGTCGAAGAAGAAACGGCCGAGCACACCTTCGATCGCAGCAAGCTGCATGAGTTTGGGAAGTATGTCAACAAGGTGACGGTTCACATCATCGCCAAAAAGACGGTAGCTGTAGATGTAGCATCTGTAGTGTACAATGTGATGCCTTCATAGTGCAGGGAGAAACGAATGGCGTTTCTCGTGATCCTAGATTTGTAGTGTGGACCTCACGCTTAGAAATAAAGAATGGGGGTGATTTGCCTTCATGATTACGATCTGATTCCTCACTTTAAACATCAGCTTAAAGTCAAGATCAGATGTGATAGGAGGAGACTACACACTTTGCTGTTTAAAAGAAGATGGATGCACACCGCCAGTTTTTGTGCGTTCGGAGGAACCAAGTTTGAGTATGTGTTCCCTACCTCGGCATGGTGTGCACCGACTTAAGACCTGATCAGACCCCACCCCAGTCAACAAAATATTTTAGCTAGTGGTACAAATGAGTTCCGGGCCCCTTTTTTTGTTTTGTCGGTACTAGAGCTCCTCCAACATGCCCACTTTTCTTATTTATTTTGTCCTTTGTCCCGACCCAAAACATTGCACCTATCTTGGAAGACATCACCCACGCCCACAAACCCCATCCAGTCTTTTTTTCTTTTTATCCCTCAATAATACCCCCTCCCCCATTTCCCCACCTAGAAACTGACTTGTTTGTTTTCGTGGTCCTGTAAATAAACCGGAAAACAATGAGCAGCTCATATTTAGATAAATTTGTGAGGGTCCTACTAACAAATACACTTTTCATTTTATTTGGTTACACGTCATCATTTTTATATAACTTAAAAAAATTTTTGGTTGTTTTTGAATTCACTCCCCCCCCCCCCGACCGATGAATTCTGTACATATTTATCTCTAATCTCTTCTCTTCTCTTCTCTTCTCTTCTCTTCTCTTCTAATCTCTTCTCTTCTCTTCTCTTCTCTTCTCTAATATATAAAGTAGAGACGTTTTTTCCCCTGTACCTTCTCGGAGTATAGGAAAATAACCACATACATCACAGGCTACTAAACTCACCGCTATACTACACTTATTCACTCGAGCGTGTTTTAATAAAGTTGTTGATAACCAGCAATATCCTACCCTGTCACTGTAGAAGTCCTCAGATGGCGAAATGCTTGCTAATCTAATAGTTTGTTTTCTTCGAACTACTCGTCTTTGGAATTCCCTCCATGCTCCCTGTTTCCTCGACTATGCCAACATGCAAAAATTTAAATGTAATGTGAACAAACATCTCGCAGTACAACTCCCCACTTAAGATGCCCCTATAAATCTGACCCCTAATTTATTGTAGCTCCTTACGTCTCAGTGACAATAAGTAAAAAAAAAATATATATATAAAGGATATATATATATATATATAAAATTTTAATACTCAGTGTTGACCTTCCCCCAATCCATTCCCCACAGTGTAGTAGAGAAGATTTCCGAAACACGGCTGTTCTGTTCACACATGTTACTTCATAGCTAACACATGTTACTTCATAGCTAACACATGTGATTACAGTAGTAACAGCTTTGTCCTTAAAGAGTTGTTTGCTCTTTTCTCATCGGTAACTGTCTAGGGCTGGTGCTTTTTTTTCGTTAAGCGAGTCGTACTTCTGCATAAAGCTAACGAAAATCGTGCTACAGGATTGTCTGATCTGCATAAAGTCCTCCTTGTTAGTCACAGCTATTCATTAACCTGTATAATTGCAGGGTTTTACCCTTGACACTGAGAGCAATAGGGCTCAGTGATTCCATGAGAAGTCAGGGAAGGTTTGGCTCAAAACACACAAATGAATGGCACAGAAGCAACGTTGCCGCTCTCACTCCATCGATTTGTTGTTCCATCTTTGCTAGACACAGACAGAAACGACCAGAGGACTCCTCCTCCTGGATTTTCACCAGAGCCCTGTTAGTCGGTTTGTGACTTTAATACAATTTGGTGCCATACTTGTTTGCAACGGATGGTCATGCCAGGAAGCAAAGTTTCAGATAGCATAGTTCTTATGCTACCATGTTGCCACCACTCTTACCACAGTGAGAAGTGTTGAACTTTAAGGAGCTTGGACTGGTGCAGTGAGGCATTCAACTGTTAACCAATGACGCTTGCTCTGTTGGTAGTGAAAAGAAAAAAGGATCCTTGTTTGATTTTTGTGTGCCAAATTTTGGGAATATGTTGAAAGATAAACAGAAATTCAAGTATAATGAAAAAGGAACACAAGACAGAGATTAATATGTATGGAAAATGATATTATAAAGGAATGACTTGCAAACAAAAGTGTGTATGTGGCTTAAAACAGGGTAACTTATCTAAGACTGTTCCTTGTTAACATCCCGTTTTACTGCCCCCACACAGGGCAAGTATGTCTTTTCAATCTGACAGTTTCTAGCAAAGAGAGGGGAAATAGAGCTTTTTTCTTGTGATTAGTCAACATGTGAAGTTTTCTGGCCACTGAAATGAGGTCAATTTAGAAGACGCGGAAGACAACCTATTATCATAATAGACAAGGGAGGTAATCTATTAACATAATATACATTTTCTTTATACTCTTTGTTTCAGTTTATATCAGCTTGATCATGTGACCCCTAAGGAAGCAGTGATTGAGTTTCCAAGCCACGTAAACTTTAAAAGAACCATTGACTACGACTACATTGATAAATCCTCTCTCTCTCTGTCTCTCTCTCTGTCTCTCTCTCTCTCTCTCTCTCTCTTGTGAACTACGTGAGTGGAGCTGGATCGGTTGGGTGGTTGTGGTGTTGTCGGCTCCATGAAGTTTAAGCCACTCTAGAAATTAAAGTAGAGGTGGCCCGAATGCCGAGAGTGGCATGTCTTTAATTATTATTTAAGACCTGTCCCTATTTACTTGCTTATCTACGAGGGTAAAGTCTGTTTTTAATGTGGGGAAAACCCAGCTCCCCAAAAGGGCCACTCTGAATTTGGACAAAAATTTAAAAAATTGGCCTAGTCTAGAAGGATTTCTCTTTCACTAATCGAGGACAGAAAAGATGAAGTGTATTATCAGAACAGATACTAAATTGTTTTCCTAGCCATCCCCAACATTAAATGGGACTTTTGGATTCGTATGGTTAACAACTGGCTGATTGCATATTTTCTGCCGGTTTGATTTATGGGCCTGGCATCATGGAGTCAAGCTGGGCTAGCTTATACGGTCATCTAAAATAGCTCGATGTTATGTCGTTCATTACACACTGTTAGTATTTGTTAAGATGGCTAAGACTACTTCAGTTGCATTTGCTTTCAGGCTCTTCTGGGTTACATTTGCGAACAGGACCGAATAATGTGTGCATCATCAGTGGTGTATGCACCTTTTACTTGGTTAGGTTGGCTGGAGTGGCTCGTTAAACGACGGCATTGCTAGGATTCTACTGCATGCCTTCATAGTTACCAACTCCTATCCAATGTCTCCTATAGTAAGAGAACAATATTTCCGACACACACGCACACACGCGCACACACAGCTCCCACCATTACCAATAAGATGTTAAATGAGGTTCCTATTTACTATCGTCCCTTGAGGGCAAACTTAGACACAGGATTGCTGTTTAATGTAGGAAAAATCCAGCTCTAAAAAAAGTGGCAATCTAGATTAGGAATGTAGAGACCTCCACTCTGATGATCAGAATAACTCCGCCCTATATTTAACACAATAAAAGGTTAATAGTATAATAATCGTTGGTTGAAGTCGGGCCACTTGGCCGAAAGAAAGCAACATAATATGATTGATTGTCAAAAATAAAATAATTGTTTATTGGAACTATCTGCAAAAAATAGCAACAGAAGGAAGCACACCCTGGGGGGGGGGGGCGTGACTACATTGACAGCGAAGTCCTACAGTGGGCGTTTGCAGGAGGAGGCGGAAGGGTCACAAATTGTTGTATAATTACAACCCGAAATTGATATTAAGTTGAGTGGTGATTTTTGGCCCGAAATAAAATTACCCGTCGAATTCCTGTGTGCGTCTCCCTTCCTCACTAACCCACACTCCTACACCGCCACTGACAATAAAAATATATCCTTATATTTTCATATATCAGTGTGTCGTCATTCTTTTAAGCACAGTAGAAATACAACATGTACATGACAAAAATAGGCTCAGCATAACAACTCTACCACAAAGAAAGAGTTCATTACTACTACATGTTTAAAAAAAATTTTAAATAGGATTTTTCAAATTCGTTTCAGTTTCCCCGTTATTTTATTTTTGATTTAATGGTAAATAATAAGAATAATAATTCAATGTGTATTTATCAAGGTTACATATCTGTGAGAAAGACACACACAAATAGTATCTCTAATAGTTTTATTATTACAGAGATTTTTAATTACAAAATACATTATTCCCCGTTAAAACTACAAAGTAACACTGAATATTTTCATGGACATTTTGTTCCATTATTACATCACAAAATTTTAGAGTAAACCTTTATTTTTCAAATCTTTTTACATTAATTACTTCATTTAATGAAGATTTTATTCAAATTATTTTTTCTTTGTTGAGTGTGTGTTAAGCCGAGCTGAATTCCTCAGAACTAACAAATGTAGCCAATTTGTTACTTGTAACCCAATCTGTCGTCTGCTGAGTTACTAGAGAGAAAGAGAGGGTGGGGGTGGTGGTGGTGGTGGTGGTGGTGGGGGGGGGGGGTACATGTTCCAATTAGTTCAAAGTACCTGATTGAGTTCTAAGGATTCCCAATAAAATCGTTTGTCGAAGTCTGTGATTATTACAAGACTAATATTCCAGATGAAAGTTTAATTTGAAAACTGTATCAATTAATTCTATGATTTTTAAATTGATTTTTTTTTATTGATTTTTTAATAGAAGTAGCATTGAAAACTTCCCGGTATGATTTCACTATCCAAGTGAAATCGCACTGTCACATGTCTAGTTATTCAATCAACGTCCTGTCATTTTTTCGCTTTGCACATGTTTTTAATACTAAAACTTCCTACAAAAATTGCTAAGCAGGAATTAAATATAACATTTAGCAAGTAAAACATTAATAAAAAATTGCTTTTCATTAATCCTAACACTAACCCTAAGTCTTAGGTGGCGGTCACACTTCAATAAAACTACTCCAAGAAAAGCAAACAGAAAAAAAAATTGCTGGACAATCATTTAGTCATACTTAGTTTGTGCTTGGGTAGAAGGCAAACATGAAATTACCACCATCAAGAAGAAATCTCCCCTAATTGTATACCTTTTCAGGAGAGAGCTGCTAGTAAAACTAAAAAATGATTAGATGCATCAAATACAACTCTTTATATAAGCAGATGAAGGCTTTTCTAGAATGTTCCTTTATATCAAAGTTTATTTGGTCAATGTGATACCCAAGTCTATCAAAGAAAGGATTTTACACCTGTATTTGTTAAACAAAAGTGTTCATTTCCTTTTCTTAAACGATTTGCTATGCTTTTTCCAGGGACTCAACTTTTATAACTATTGGTATACCTGTTATTCTATCGAAACAGAAAAAATAAAAAATAAACTCTGATATTTAATGTTGTCATAAATGTAGAAATATGCATATTAATGGAGAAGAGTCTCGAGGAGATTGTGGTATCTATAAGTCGCTTTGTAGTTTATATTGTCAATGATAAATCTGAAGCAGCGTGTTTTTGATAGGGAAGTGGTTTTAAAGTTGATAATTTGTTTCGTTATGCAACAGGGATCAGGTGTCTCCAGCCTCACCCATGCAAGATGTCAACCGTATCCATATAGAAAAAAATGTTAAAGGGCTATAAAATGCGTCTGCCACTTTGATCCTTTCAACTATGACTACTCAAAAGACTATGCAACTGTGACAATGAAGAGGAACACTTGCCAGCAGGAAAGAGGATGAGGTGCTTCGCATGTCGTGTCTGCAGAGTAAAGAAGGGCTTCTCTTCATAAATGCAAATTTTTATAGTGAAGTTTGATTTGCATATGTGGAGATCAGTTGATATTAATGAAGAGGACAGCTGGGAAATAACATAAGCGATTTGGATTGCATAGAGAAAGCCAGAGAAAAAGTGATGGTATTGAAAATCGGTGACGTTGAATTACCGTCAAAACTTTTTTGTTTTATTTTTCTGGCACAGTTAGAGCCAATCATAAATTTAAAAAATAACCCACAAAATTATGTGAACATTTTTCGAATTATTGTTTTAATTATTTAATATACCTTGTATACCTATTTACATTATTTTCATGAATCGGACTGTTTCGCTTATCTTCGTTGATGCCATTTTGTCAACTTTTCGACTGTTGTACTCTCCAATCTTCTAATTAATTAAAATATAATTATAGAACATGTAATATAAGCATATAACTGTTTTGCCCAATAGCATGAGATGGTTTGCAGCACCCAGAGTTATCTCCCTTGGACCCAATCAGCAGAGAGATCAGGCCCCTTTCCAAAAGGTGGCAGCCTCGTTTTCGACTTGGCAGGTCTCAGACGCTTCCGTTAGCTGTCGGCTCGCTGCTGCCGAGCAGTCACGGAAATTAGGTCCAAACCCTGGAGTAGTACCAAATCTAGACCAGTGGATTAAATAAAAGATTCAGTTTGCAATTCTGAGAAGATTACTGGCTACTAAAAAAAGTAAATGAAGAAGACTGGAGAGTATATCTGCCAAAATATTGTGAACATGGCCACAACTAGGATGACGAAAACGGTTCTAAATATGTTAGCAATGTAAGTAACAACAATGCCTCATCTCAGAAATACCATCAAATACGCATTACTATAATACTTATCATTATCTATCAATAGTAATATACAGGGTGATTGGAAAGCAACACCCTGTACTTGTAAGTTATACTTGTAAGTTATATAATTCTTACAAAAAATGAATGGGGGGGAGCAAGAGTTATGAATTATACGTTATTTTTTCCTTTAGTCCTCACATTCCACGAGTGATGTTTTTGACAATGAGGAATAAATGCTGTTTTCTGGGTCGACTGCTGTTTTCAATACTCTCATAGTATTCATCACCATTCATCTGTCAATCTATCCATCTTGTTGACCCTAATCTTGGAGTGGGTTTTTGTTGACTCATTATTTAAAAAAAAATAAAAAATAAAAATAAATTCCTTGTGAAATCAGTTGATGCGGTTTCCAGGCAGCTTTAGAAGCTGGTGGCGATTGCTGGCACCCATATCGAATTTTTAATAAACCCCATGCTAAAACCCATATGATAAGAAAATGTATACACTTTCTTATCATATTCATTTCTTGTAAAAATTATATTTCAGTAATAAATTATGAGCAATTAATAATAGGAAGTTACTTTCAAATCACCCAGTATGACTGGACAGGGGTCAGTTCGTTGTTCCGGATGTCCGTGTACAACTGACTGTTTGGGATAGTCACTGTCTACTTTCCACCGCAGACACAACACACAAGCTGCTGGTGCTTCGACTGGCATGGGCGGCCGTTATCACCAGGAGTACTGATCAATTCATTGTTCCTATCAGCAGCACTACAACTTATCTTTCATTTTCTACTTGTCATTTGACAATGGCTGAATGTTATGTAATGCCTTTCTTAGGTTTGGAGTGGGTGTGATATAACACTTCAAGTCAGGTTACATTTCATAATGAGTCATTTACAAGTTGACCTGCGAAACCGGCTTTTGCTATAAATATCAAAGCATTTGCTTGATTTACAGCTTGTTTATGAAAATGTAAAGATTTCAGATGTCCGCAGGAAGTAAAGTTGATTGCTTTTCAATATATAAGTAAAAATAAAACAAGGTGATCCGTCCATTCGATCTGTGCATTAAGTGATGATTTGGGCAGGCAAACTTCTCACACCTGCCAGTATCCTATATCTCTAAAAAAAAAACTACCGTTCGCCTGTGCATGGAGTAGTGGTGCCACATCTTGGCTGGTGCACCACTCACTAGCCTCTCCCTCTTGGACAGGGTGCAAAAAAGAGTTTCTAGTCTAATGAGTCACACAATGTCTGCCAAGCTCCTACCCCTATCACATAGCCAGTGGTGCATCTCTCTACTTGTTTTACAAGTACTTCAGTGGAATGTGCTCTGATGAACTTACTGCACTTGTACTCCCGATACCCGACCCACCCGATTAGCAGCAAAATCCCACCCCTTCTCTGTAGAGATCCCTAGATGCTAAAAGATTTTCTACTCTAATAGTTTCTTTCCTCGAACCGCTTGCCTTTGGTATTCCCTCACTGTTCACTGTGTCCCTAACTCTATCACTATGCAGAAATTTAAATGTAATGTGAACAAACATCTTGCTACCTATTTCCCCACCCAGTAGCTCCCTATGCTTCAGTGGTAATATGACTTGTTTGGGGTGAGCAAAAGTAAAAAAAAAAATTAAATGCTATTTCAAACTTAGGAACTGAACTACTGACGGACAGAGCCTCTTATTGAGATGCGAGGACACAACTAAAAATACTATTTCAAAGTTAAGCATGACTGAACTACTGACGGACAGAGCCTCTTATTGAAATGCGAGGACACAACTAAAAATACTATTTCAAATGTGAGCATGACTGAACTACTGACAGACAGAGCCTCTTATTGAGATGCGAGGACACAACTAAAAATACTATTTCAAACTTAAGCATGACTCAACTGCTGACGGACAGAGCCTCTTATTGAGATGCGAGGACACAACTAAAAATACTATTTCAAATGTGAGCATGACAGAACAACGAAAATATTCTTTCGCTATTTTTTTAGATGAAGATTGATAATTTGGATTATTTAGATTATTCATACTACTGTTCTCATCTTGAAATGACATTTTTGTCCATGGTGCGACGGATAAAGATTTTAAGTAATAATCAGTTCTAAGTGACAGATATATTTATAAATAAAATTAAACTTTTCAACACTTCGGGGATATCTTAAGTAGGATGGCCCCTAGAGTAAAGATGATATTGTGGTGACTGTAATGATTCTAGTTAAGAGTAGGATATATAAATAGAATAAATAAAGGATAATCAGCGACCTCGATTTTCACCCGTATAGAATCAAATTGACACTTACCGCCATAACAGGCTTCAATGTTCCACATGCAAAATTTGTTTGAATAAAGCAATATTTATATAATGAATTACACACTCGTGTACTGGCAGCCAATCAAAGCTCAGATAATGGACTTGCCCATCTTGGCATAGTGAAACTTTCCAGCTTTCATATAAATTATCTTTTTGGTGTTCCTTGACTTTTACTTATTTTGTACTCAACTGGTCACACAGTTGAGCTCTAAGTACCAAATCCAAGCCGCACACTTTTGATGGCTTTGTGCCTAATTTGTTCAAAATTTAAATTAAAAATTTTATATTTTTTGCAAATAAATAACAGATAATACCTGTTCTGTTACTACACTTTTCTGTCCTCGGTCAGTGAAAGAGAAATCCTTTAGACTGAAGCAATTTTTATTTTGTTCCAATCCAGGGCGCCCCTTTTTGGGGAGCTGGATTTCCCCACATTAAAAGGCGACTTTGTGTCTAACTCTGCCCTTGTGGGGAAGCAAGTAAATAGGAACAGTCTTCTGGGTGTTTAAGATCCTCACTACAGACGATACTGAGAGTAAAAATAAAATTAAAAATTATTTAAGACATACCTGGTCATGACTGATGGAACGAGAACAATCTACCCCCATGGATTAAATAATGGTAACAGTTCGAAATTCTGTATAGATTCCCAAGTTCAACATCAAGATTCCTTTAGTTTGGCAAGACGCACCTGAAGAAGGTTGAAGGTTACATCGGCCAAAACGTTGTGAGAATAACATTCAAGATGAAGAACAGTAATCCGAATAATCCAAAAATAAGGCCACTGTTGGACTGATTGTCGAGGGCGTATCCTCGGCTGGTATGACTAACTCTTACTCGGACTGTACCAGGTAAGTACTGTATAGGACCCCTGTTTCCATGATAGTTTAGATATGGAGATGATAATCAATTAGAATTTAGAATTCCATGAAATATATGAAGCAACCAGCCGGTGATCTTGTCGAAAATGAATAAAGTAATATTATGAACATTCAATGTCCTTTGTGCTTATTAATTCATCCACTCAGCCCAATCCATTGTAAACGTACCCACGCATTATTTCTTCCAGCATTAATTCAATCAATTATATATTTTGCTAGCCGTCCCTACCCGGCGTTGCCCGAGAACATTTTTACTTTCATTGTTGAATCGTTTTTCTTATTGTTGTTATACTATGTTGTGTTTTTTTTTAATACTATTATCATTTAAAAAATGTTCTTACGAAATATTGAATTTCTTTTTTTTATGCATAAATGACCACAATAGATCCAAATACTGACCCAAAGAGTGAGCTAGTGCTATATATTATTTATAACATTTTTATTTTAAAGAAGACAGATGTTTTTCAAGATCGTGATTTCAACATTGATTGTTTTCTTTTAATAAACGAAATTTAAAGCATTACATTTTAAAAAAGAAAAGAGGATTACATTATGTAAACACGGAGATGGAGTCAAATGCCTGGCTCCTAAAATTTGTACAGCTCCGACTCCGGCAACAATGAATTTGCTCTGACTATGATAGCCGTTTGGTTAGAAGCAAAGTGTAGTATCTGTTCTGATACTACATTTCATCTTTTCTTTCTCGGTCAGTGAAGAAAAATCCTTCTAGACTGAGGCAATTTAAATTTTTGTTCCAATCCAAAGTGCCCCTTTTTGGAGAGCTGGAATTTCCCCACATTAAAAACTGACCTTGTGTCTAACTCTGCCTTCATAGGGACTTCAATATATCCGATAAGATTTGAACTTGAATAGCTGCTTCCATAGACAACGAAACATATTTGTCTTTTCAAAATCAAGGATACATCAGATGAAAAAATTCCAGAGAGAAACAAATCAATGGTCTGGAAAGATAAAATGAACAACCCAACACAAGAAAGACATTGAAGCATCCCTCTATGATCGTCCCCTCTCTCCTGCCGCCCAATACATAAAACTTGCTATAACCAAATTTACTAAGTAATCTTTCAAGGCCATGGAATATTGTCATATTTAATTTTCCTCTTTGCCTCTAACTTCTTATTTTCTCTATTTGAATGTTTGTTTATTGTTTGGCAATGCACTTAACGCTTTAGCTTTGAGGAGAATTTTCGTTATTCATTTTGACAAAAGGTTTCTCTACGCTCGCTCCTGCCGGCTTTGGTGGTTGAAGGAAGTCGCGTGCCATTTTCTTATATTTATTTTTCCTATTTCATGGCATATCAAATTTTCTCTGTTATCTAATGCCAAAATACAATACCTATTAGAAACAATTTTGTGTAAACAACTATGCGAAAAGTGAGGTCTACATATGTCAACCAATAACAATCGACGAATTGAAGGATCATCATCATCATCATCATCATCATCATCATCATCATCATCATCCGTTTGACATGTTAGTATACATTAGACGGCTTTAAAAAATTGATTTCCAAAATAACCTATCCCTGACCAGATCTGTATTTATCCCTCTTTCTCTGAAGTCCATCCTTATCACTACCTCCCATATTTTCGCTGGCCTCCCTCTGCCAACTGACCCTGCTACCTTAATTGCTCTACATCTACTAACCCAAAAACTTTTGTCCATTCTTTGAACGTAGTCCTATCACTGAAACCTCTTGTTCTTCACACATCTCCCTATACTGTCGAGATTTAATATTCCTTTGAGATCATCAAATCTAAGCCTGTCTTTAAGACTCACATCCATCGTATCATTCTCATATCATTTCTCTCTATGCAACGCATGTGCTCAACCCTCACTGGCCAAGTTTCATTTCCATACATCATCACACGGAGTACATATGCCTAATAGACTCTTCCCTTATCTTTGAGGTGCTCTTGGCCTTGATAAATGGTGACCCAATAGTTAAAAAAAAAAGCTTTGCTTAAGTTGTCTAATGAAGGACAGCTATTCCCTTCCTGAGATTATTGAATAACGCAAAACATTTGAGATTTCATATGACGTCACTTCCTATCTGTCTATATACGGCACAAATGTTTCGAAATACCTCTGCACCAAAAATCCTGGATATGACTTTAAAGTGCATCCGGTTATGAGGTCCCAATTTGGGAGCTTTGGGGAGTGTAGAGTTACCCCTTAGTTACCACTACTCTCAGGTCTACTCTGACCTGGAATGGTAGTACCTGCTAGGGTTCCATCTATGGGTTAAATAGTAACTAGTGTGGGTTGAGAAGGTTCCAAATCCTGCATCAAGGCGATCCAGTTACCAGCTCTATGTCTTCACCGTTTTAATCCATGTCTTCAGTTGGCTGCCTTTGCGCTTCCTCCAGTTAGCGAGAGCGATTGGGACTAATAACTTGCGGATGAATTTTCTCCTTAGCTATGGTTTACAAACTATTTGTTTATAAAATATATACCTAAAAACAAATTAATCTACAAACCAATCGTATAAAAAACATATGTATAGTTTCGGCATAAAATTACTTAATGATCGTTGACAGTCCATAAAACCCAACAACCAACCAACATACAAACATGAAGAGTAACACGTTAAATAAGGACAAACTTCAATTACAATTTACTAGCCTTCCCAACATATAATATAACACCACCACATATTAAATATGTCAGTGTACGTTATCATGTACTAAGAATTAATTACTACAATGTGTTTTTCTTTATATTCGGCTAGGCTAATCTCTTTCTTCACTGCATGTGTATTTGATTTCGAAATGATGTGTTTCAATCAGGAATAAAATATTGAAATTCAAACTTCTGTTCAATGAAGTGAAAATCACCCATCTGTTCAACAACATCCGGTTTTGTTACTTTTTAGTAAGAAAACCGGATATTGCGAAACAGGCCATGATAATATGTCATAAAACAGATAAACCAAACAATGAATTGTTTAGAATAGGCATTGCATTCTAACCATTAAATAGCCTAGAAATGGATGATATACCATAAACAGACATAGGAAACAAAACCTTGAATCATTTGCAATAAATAATGTGTATTGGCATTAAATAATAACACAAAAAAGGGTTGATACGCCATAAAATAGACAAACCAAACCAAACACAGAATCGTTGCAATAAGTATTTTGTTCAACCATTAAATAACTCAAAAAGTTTTGATATGATGTAGAAACTAATCTTCATGTGAATTACAAGCCGCTCTCCTATAACAATTTGTAAGAAAATGAGTGTTAAAGAAAAAAAGAAAATCAAAGCTTTTCTCTAAACAAGCAAGAACATAAGTCAGTCGCGAGACTATATATCTCTGCCTGACAACGTAAGGGTGGCCCAAAGTTTTATATGGGCTTTACTTCTCCATATTGTATAAAGTATTCCTGAAGTTATGCCATGGAAACGTTGATAACTAAATAACCATTTAGCTGATCAGACTGAAATTATGCATGGTCATTACTATTATCAAAAGTTCATCGGATTCATACATCAAATTTTGGAAAAATTGAATTTCTACGATATACAAAACCCAAGTTATCGCCAAAAGTGTGACCTTTTCAGTGACCTTGACTTTTAATCAAATTAAATCACTTCTAAGTGAGACAATGACTGATAGTTTGACAAATTTTGATGACGATTGGTCAAGTGATATAGATGCTAGCAAATATAGTGATAAATTCGACCAAAAACATGACCTCCTCCTGTCTTGATGGAGGTAACAGTCTATATAAATATATATTGCATAGACAGTTGAGTGTATGTGGTCAGAAGTAAGAAGTGTTAATTTGTTCTTTTAGTGGAAAGAATTAAGTAGAGTGGGTATGTGTCGGCTGTCGATAGTTCTTCTTTGGGGATCTGTTTATGTCACATGATGATAGCCGGGATCAAAGTGTCAAATCGACAGGAGAGAGAGAGAGAAAGAGAGAGAGAGAAAGAGAGAGAGAGAAAGAGAGAGAAAGAGAGAGAAAGAGAGAGAAAGAGAGAGAGAGAGAGAGAGAAAGAGAGAGAGAAAGAGAGAGAGAGATGGTAGGCGTCTTACTTCGTGGCTGTCTGGAAACTCTCTGTCTGGCCTGCAAAACCTAAAGGGTAGAGTCACAAAAAGGTCCAGTAGGAATTGCTATGCTGATTGCTACAGCCTGATTGGTCACCATGTGACCAAACAATCTCATTAGGGTTGCTCTCAACCAAAGGAAATAGATACCACTATTTATCGCATACACACAGATATGCCATAAGACAAAGTAACCCAAACCAGCTGAAGGAGACTCTATATGCCATCCTTAAAGCTGGGATGTTGGTGTAGTATCTGTTTTGTCCTTGGTCTTGGTGAAGAAATTATTCTAGACTGATGATATATTATATTTGTTTCCAGTCCAGAATGGCAATTTGGAGGGGAGCTATTTTCTCCACATTAAAAAACGAACTTATTTAACACTGCCCTCAGGAAATCCATCTTAATTTCATCAAAAGGTGAGTATTAGAGCCATGGCTCTTTGATCTCACGTGTTGCTTTAAAACTGAATCAATTACGAAATCTAATTAGTTTTCTTCATTTTCCATTCCTTTTTTTTTCTCTATCAGAATATCGATCGGAATATCCTTCCGTCGTTATGACAGAGAGAAATGAGAGTGAATTAGTTTGGCCTGACTTTTTGAGATAAGGACACCGAATTTATTCTGTCTATATTTGTATTAGGTCCCTGTTTTGGTTTGGCTGGTGTGGTGTTGAACGTTACCCAATCATTCCCGGCACGAATTATCGACTGCATTCAAATCCTGCCAGAATCTATTACACTCTAATAGTGTTGATAAAATTCAAATTCACTTCAGCTCCAGGGAAATAGCATTGTTTATTTGATGAATTGTGTTCTGTGAACCCTTTACAATAGATATTATTGTGACGTTTTCACTTACCAAGGCGTGTATAAACCATTATACACCCGTCGTTGGGAGGCTAGTTTCTGTTAACAAAATCACTTGGATGCTGATTTTAATTTATAAGGTTTATTAATCAAAAGAAGAACAGTCACATAAAGAAAAAAAACAGACAGACTAGTTACTTGCGAGATAGAGAAAGACAGACAGCTAGATAGATAGCTTGTCTCACTACACCTACCTATTTTGTGTCCCCCCCCCAGCCCCATCGAGGATGGCACCCTTGACACGTCTTTTCTGCTTGAAGTGTCACCAGGAAAAGACAACATTATCTCTGTCCTGAAGTCACATGGTTTCATCAACTTCCTTTCTGGGGTTACCTCTGACGCATAGGTGTCACTAAAACTTTTCCATTACTACAACGGCTTTTGTTATGTAACATTATGCTTTAGCATTAAATAACCCCGAAAAGGGCTTATATGCCATAAAACAGTGAAATAAAACCAACCAATGAATCGTTTACAGTAGTTTGTATTAATTTGTTATTGATTTCTTTTTAATAGAACTTATTTTTTATTTGTTTAAGTAAAGCAACTTGTAATTCTGATATGTTGGTAAGTGAGATTAACAAACGCAGCGATTGGTCAAATGTATAAAAAAATGATGTGGATTATCCAATGAAAACGTGCCTCACAAAGAAAACGTGTACGGAGAAGGAGTGTATCTAGCTTCGTATGAAAATGTAGAGTATGTAACTTATAATAGCAAGATAGAAATAAAAATAAGTACTATGAAAGTATGCGAATTACCAAAATGTATTCCCGGTGTATGTGCATGGCAGTGGTAGTAGATGAGAGAGTGAGAGTGAAAACTCTTGCGACTTCCTTTATGTATGACGATTTACAAAAAAATATTGAGCAGGACTAAATATTGAAATCAAAGAAATCAAGTGATATTAAAATCTTGCTTTCTTACAACACAGGTCAATATATGGCAGAAATCACTAACTGAACAGATTCATGTATGTGCCTTTTGTTACAAAAGCTATCGAACATGAAAGTAGATGAGAAAACTGACTTAAAATATATTTTTTTATTTCGAACTTAGGAGAGGATCAAATCTTTCATAATTTTGTTTCAACTTTTGATGAATTCAATTTTTACTTTTAGAAAATTCGGTTTCTTTCATTTTTATAGAAAATTGCAATAAAATCTATTATTATACTAAATCTGAGTAAATCAACGTTTGTTTCCCTAAGGCTTTTTTTATATATATTATTCACACAAAATACATGCGAAAATATTCCTCAATTTGGGGGTTGACATATGTTTAAAAGCTTCCATTTAAATTGTTCTAATTAACCGCAATTTGCAATTAACTCACCGAGTGAGCCATCTCTTACTAAGTTTCTGTCTATTACTCTCACCTTTGTATATTTGTCTCCAAAAATCCCCAGTGAAGATGAGAGTGGGAGCACAATGTTAATCAAATAGCATATGACCTAATCCATCCCTCTCCCTCTCTTTCTCTCTCTTTCTCTCTCTCTCTCTCTCTCTCTCTCTCTCTCTCTCTGATGCAGTAGCCCATGTTTTAAATTATATTTCTCTCAATGGTTTCCTGTAATTATCCACTCTATCTGAAGTAATAAAACTTCCATTAAAAAATACTCTGCATTCATGTGGAATTGGTGATATGGCAAGGACGACCTAGGTTATTGAATGGTATGTATAATAATTCATACATGTCACAGACAACTGCTATATAACATCTGACCTTCAGATCCCTACTATATCACATGATCACATGAAGCAATCTATTATCTAGTGTTTTAATTGAAAGCAGATGAAGCTACGATCAAACCTTGCCAATAATATCTAAGTACTTAATGAAGAATGGACAATGAGAATCTAATGCAAATCGGCAAAGTATAGAAACAATACACCAGGAACAGATGAAATTTTGGATGAAAACATACCAGACACAGTGCCCAGGAGTATCTCTTGGTGAGACACAGGAGGAACAGGGTCAGGATACGTCTACAGAGCCCAGCTCACTCAAGCATATATGCAACTCCCAGCAGTGTAATTTGAAAGCCAATAAAACAGCTTACTGCCATTGACAAAAGTGAATAGAAACACTTAAGTATGTATAACAAGTTCGAAACAATGATCGAATGAATAAACAAATGTAGATATTTGCATACTCTCTCCGAAGAACTCTGAAGATTGAGAACAGAACTTCCGCCTAGGAGGGCAGTTGTTATGTTGTGTCAACACGTGTGGATTAGCAGATTACACTGAAGTACTTGATATCTTCAGGGCTGTATTTTTTTTTTTTGAGGGGAGACAGGGAGGTTTTTCCTGTCCTCCCGCAAAGAGCGCCTGTTATTCCCAAACAGTTACTCATCGGATACTGGCCAGGCTTAACGTCGCTTAACTTTGATGATCTTATGAGAACCAGTGTGTCAATGAGATTATGCCATATATTTGCATGTCGGAACAACAATTGATTGAAAAATCTCAATGGAAAGAGCTGTAACGTTGCAAAGGTGAAGGTTAGCAGGCATCGATTACTTACCCGGATTGGGTCCCCTGGAAGAAAGAAGTATGATGTTGAAATCAAAAACCTCTCGTGATCCCAAGCAAACGTTGCTGATGATGTTGCCCAGTGCACTATGAATGTTTATTTCAATAACTTTTGGATTTGGCAATCATTAAATTCAAAAAGATATTAATGTTTTTGAATATAACTACTACTGAAAGTGGCGAGTTGTAGTGGTTACAGGTGCATCATCATCATCATCATCATCATCATCATCATCATCATCATCATCATCAGCAGCAGCAGCAGCAGCAGTATCATATTCGGTTTAACGTCTGTTGTACAGGCTGGCATGCGTTGGATGGTTTTTAGAAATTTACAGAGCATTCTATAGAGATATATGGACACATCTAAAAATACTATTTAAAATCAAGCGTGACAGGCTGGCCGAGATCTAGAGATGCTCGAACATATCTAAAAAGACGATGGTTTCTGCATTTACACATATATTCTTTTGGTCATCACTTCAATACACAGAGGGCAATTTCAATAAAACATATACACAACACTAAACTCTGGTCGTCTCATAGAATCATGTTTAATCCTACGTCATAATAACACAATTATTCAAAGACCAGGATTCTATAACATTTCTACATCTTCTGTCAGATCGATTCTAATCGAAATGAACCTAAATCAATATGATAACGGATAAATTCTACAACTTTTTCCTTCTCCTCCACCTCCTTTTTTTGTTTAATTCCTTGTTGTCATTCATTTTAAATTACTACTAATCTTCCTTCCCCACTGTATTAACTTTTATAAGCTAACTGCCGATTTTTTTCTTTCTTCTTCTTCATCTTCTTCTTCTTCTTTAACATTTTCTTTATTTCTTTCTCCCTTTCTACTGTTTATTACACGTGACTATTTTTTTCCAAATTGCGTTCTTTGTATAAATTTGAAAACTTTTCTGTTTTTAATTAAAGTTCTGCTTCCGATTGATGATGATTGTATTTTAACAATCGAAATATTTTGGTAGAACTTTTCAATATGTGTTTTTGAGTTTATTTTTGCTAGTTGTTGATTTGCTTATCCTTTATTCGATTTTTATTTTTACACATATATTTTGTAGTTTATGTTTACCATAGTGATGTTAAATAGTGAAGGAGGACATCATCATCACCATCATGTGTTGAACGGCTTTTAGAAACTGATTTCCAAACTAACCTATCTTAGCCCAGGTCTTTAGTTATCCTTCTTTCACTCAAGTCCATTTTTATCACTTCCTCTCATGTTTCCCTTGGCATTCTCCTACTAAAACTGCTATTCAAACTGTTCTACATCTACTAACTCAAGAATTCTCATTAATTCTTTCAATGTGGGCATATCATACAAGTCTCCTGTTCTGCACACATCTCCCTATACTTTCCAGAATTAATCTTCCTCGGAGGTCATCATCTTTAAGACTCATATTACACATAAATTGTATCATTCTCATATCATTTCTCTCCATGTAATGCATGCCCTCCACCCTCACTGGCTGGGTTTCACTTCCATACATCATCACACTGCGTACACATGTCTGATAGACTCTTCCCTTGGTTTATAGTAGTAATGCTCTGCTGGTTAGTAATGGCAGAAGTTCCCTAATATTTTCACTAATACTCTTATGAATCAATATATACTCTCCCCAGATGTAGATAAAAGTAAATTCGTATAAATCAACACGGTACAACTTTGTTGACCGGCTTGATTCTGTTGTTGGCATTTTTGTAGGAAGGACCACATAATGGTTGTCAGCATCCCTAAGTAAAAGTGATTCTATGGAACCGACTGGATTCGAACTTGGTACACTCAGGTCGTCAGTCCACGTCATTATCCACTTAACCACCGTCACCTCCCTAGATTAAATAGTAGGGTAGACTAGACTCAAGCCTTGGTTGTGCAACTAGTCCAGGAGAAGGAAAACTCTGAGATAACACCAGTCTTTCTCTGCTTGCCACTGGACTCAAGCAATGCTGCCCCAGGAGAGCAGTGGTTTGGGATTGCTTGGCTATAGATTCCCTATGAGGGATCTTACAGGGGGTATCCATTGTATCTCGAGACTAAAAGGAGACCTCTCTTTTTTAATTAACGCTAGGTGATATATAACAATTATGACTGCCTCTTGGAAGTCTTGGAGTAGTTTGCCTTTTTTTTCTCCCTGCAGTAGAGTCGTCAAAGAAATTATGCAGCCTTTCACACAAAGCTCAGAATCCAGGCTTCCACATCTCTGGAGAAATGGTGCAAAGACCTGCATCCTTTACACATTTTCTTTTTCTTTGTTATTCTTGCAATTGTCAGGGCTGTTGGCACCAAGTTGGATTTCAGCTTATTGTTAGTTTGTGTGATGTGATCAATTATGGCCAAATGAGAAGTTTCACTTGCTCGTCACAAACAATGTGATGCGTGGGATAGACCCAGAGAGGTAGAGAAATTATAATGTCAAAGGAGAAATACATGAGAAGAGAGAGAGAGAGAGAGAGAGAGAAAAGACAGGGTGGATGATAAGAGGGGGAGAGAGCAATAAGAAGAGATAGGAGGTGAAGGAGAGAAATGAAAACAGGGAGAGGGGAATGAGAGAAAAGAAAAGAAAAATTGAAAAGAGAGGTAGGGAAGTGAGGAGAGAGAGGAGGTGAAAAGAGAAAGATAAATAGAGGGAGATAGAGAAATAAGAAGAGATTTTTAAAAAAGAGGGGGAGAAATGAAATGATAAGAGAGAGAGAGGGGGGGGTGAGAAAAATAGAGAAATGAAAAATAGGGAAATAAAATATTACAAAATGAAAAAGAAATAAGAGGGGGAAGAGATAAAGAAGGAGATAAAGAGAGAGAGAGAGAGAGAGGGGGGGGGGTGGAGAGACACAGATGAAAAGAAAGCGAGAGAGAAAGAAAAGAATTAAAAATGAGAGAAATGAGAAAAGCAAGAGGAAAAAAAAATGAGCAAAAAAGAAAGTTAGAATAAAACGGAGAGAAATGAGGAATAGAATAAAAAACATCAATATATATATATATATATATATATATATATATATATATATATATATATGAGAGAGAGAGAGAGAGAGAGAGAGAGAGAGAGAGAGATGGTACAAAAATGGAAATAATATTCCAACGTAATGGAAAAAAATATGAAACCAAAAATTTTATTTATGTATTCATCAACGTTTCGCCTTTATTTCAAGACTTCCTCGGGATGATTAGTTTGAAGAAAACAACACACAAGTAAAAATATTTGAAAACACACGAACGGACCAAACTTTTTCAAATATTTGTACTTTTCTCTATATATTTTCTTCATTCATTCTCTCTCTCTCTCTCTCTCGTATATATATATATATATATATATATATATATATATATATATATATATATATAATGTATTTTTATGTAATTGTTTTTATTTGTGATTGTAGCGCTTGTTACTTTACTTACTAGTATATTATAGTTCAGACTTTTATGTACGTATAAAATTGATATATATATATATATATATATATATATATATATATATGTAAATTATAACTAAAAGGTAAACTTTTAGAGAGTTGGACCTATTGTGAAATAAGGAAAGCTCAATATACTGGATAGAGCAAAAATATGGTACGTCAATGAAAATTAGTAAGACCTGCAAATGGAAGCAAATCGGTATTTTCAGTTGTTCAAAACAAGGAGTAGTTTAGTTAATAAAAACATTTATTTTTCATCTCTTTCTTTCCTTAAACCAGGCTTTTCAAAGATTAAAATCTTATCATCAGAGGAAAAATTATGATTGATAAGTTGACAGGGTAGGACTGTCAAAGTTCCAAATTTGAAAAAGTTTCTTTTAAAATTAAAAATTAAAAATTAAAGAAATTCAAAAAAACTTCTTTAAAAAATGTTTCCAAAAGGTTCAAACAGGCATTTTTCAAATTTGGAACTTTGACAGTCCTACCTTGTCAACTTATCAATCATAATTTTTCCTCTGATGATAAGATTTTAATCTTTGAAAAGCCTGGTTTAAGGAAAGAAAGAGATGAAAAATAAATGTTTTTATTAACTAAACTACTCCTTGTTTTGAACAACTGAAAATACCGATTTGCTTCCATTTGCAGGTCTTACTAATTTTCATTGACGTACCATATATATATATATATATATATATATATATATATATATATATATATATATATGAGAGAAGGAGAGAGGGGGAGAGAGAGAAGGAAGAAAGACAGATAGAATGAGATTTAAATGTTAGAAAAGATTGAAATAGCAGCACTTGATAGATAGAGTTTTACATTAATTTATGCCGGTTCTAATTTGTTCACCAAAGTTAAGCGATGCTGAGCCTGGTCAGTATCAGATAAGTGACAATTTGGGAATACCATGTGAGTGGACGGTGAAACCTTCCTACCCCCTCCCCCCCAAAAAAAGAAATTTAGCCCTAAAAATATCTTTAACAAGTACCTCAGTATAATCTGCTAATTCACACATGTGTTGACACAACAGAACAACCATCCCTGTTCTCAGCTATGTGGTGAAGCTCTCCGGAAAGTGTATGTAATTCGTTTTTAATTTTAATACATACAAAGCGATGGATTTAGACTGCAGCAAAAACGAAAATATTGCGGTGCCTGTGTTCATTGTTGTAGTGTTCTTAAAATAAAATTTCATAAAATCAAGCTAGTGTGTCGTTTCAGCCTTGTGCTATGCATGCAGAAAAAAAAGTTGCTCGCGTATGAAAGTTCACAAATTGTATTTATACCTTGGTAGCCGCTCATTCTTGTATGCGCCGTTTCGTGATCCGATCAGAAGACTTGTTGCTCCTTACTTACACTCTCAAAAAGGACTAAGTCGACCCAAGACTGATGGAAGAGGGAAGAGGTTTATTCAATTTGATCTTTGTTCCAAATCACTGACCAGTGAGGTAATCGAAAAGTACTGTTTAATCATATTTTGTTAGTCCATCTCTATTTTTCATGTTCACACGTAGCTTGCTCTCAGTGAACTCTATTCTCTCTCCCACTCTCTCTTTGACCTATGTTACATCATACTCGTTTCTATTAAATCTCACTATTTAGTAATCCTCATCTTGGGTTCGGCAAGTTGACACCGACCGAACTTTAATTTCCTGTTATTCTCAACTAACTATCTTATATACTAGTGGGTTTACTCGCCCAATATCTAACACTAGGTGAAAGGCAATGTTTCCTGTCATTGTCACTGAAAGCATAGATTATCCACTGAGATGTTTAAAATTTTAATAATGTACTCAAACGAACCTGAGAAGGCTGGCTTTAAACCGGAAGTAGCTATTAAATAAGTGGCAAAAGATGTGTGACACCGACACAAGGCCTGACATCTCAGAAGTGCACAATTTTGTTGATGTTAACGTGGAGGATATCTCCCCCCGCCCCCCAAAAAAGGCACTTTGGATGGGACAAAAATAAAAATTTATCCCAGTCGAGAAGGATTTCTCTTCTTCTAACTGAGGACAGAACATATATTACACTTTGTTGGAGAAACAAGTCTACTGTTGTTAAAGACATTCCTTTTCCTTCCCCTCTGGTGTAGCATCTCAGTTTACTGATATGCTTGACAGCCGAAAACAACAAAAGGAAATAAGCAAAAAAAAGACAAAAAGATGGATGACATTTCATTTCAATAAACCCAAGCAGAGCAGGATATAATCAATAACAATCTGGCAAGCCATACATCACTGATTTCAAGAACATTTTAAGTTAATTGTTAAATAAACATTTTCAAACAAAGCCGGAAGCAAGTTTTTTGCTGCGGCCATAAAATGCTGTATTTTATTTGGACTCTTCCACCAATAAAAATCTGCAAATTTGTATTTGTCTATTATCATACCTACAAGAGACATACATATGAAATCAGGCAGTGATCTACTTTAGCACTTATAAGATACTAGCAAGGGTACACGGTGTTGCCCGGGGCTCTTCCATCCTCACCCTCCGTTTTCCCCTCCCTCTCTGCAGGCAAAAGTGTAATTATCTCTCTCTTCCCCCCCCCCCCGGGCAAAAGCTGTGTCTTGCCCGGTCGCCCCACTCATCCCTTACCTGACGGTCGACCCCCCCCCCTCTACCTCGCCCAACTATCTCCCCCCCCCCCTCTGCAGGCAAAAGTTTGTCTTCCTTGGTGGCTCCCACCTCTCCCTCGCCCCACTGTCTTCCCGCTGGCTCTCTCTACCGTCCCAAACCCCCTCTCCCCTTTGCCCGGGGCAAAAGTAAGTACTAACTCTGTGTTTCCAGTCGTTCCCCCCCCCTCCACACTTCGATGTGTATATTTAGGTTACGTTATTTAGGTGTATATTTAGGTTTTTATTAAAAAAAAATGTTTTGGGAGTCGGTAGGGATCGAATCATCAACCAAACGGACAGAGTGTAATAACTAATGAAACATAGGTCAGTTAAAGGGTTTGAAAGCGTGCATGCGTACAATGTGAATATGTGAAAGAAAAACGATTAAATTTGGTAAAGCTGGAGGATTCAGAAAATGTCAACTTTATGGTGGTTTGTCGCATATCTTGGGAGCCTTTTCCAGACATACAAACATACAAACATACACACAGACGTTTCGCCTTTATATAATAGAATAGATTATTTCATATTCTATTTTTTATTTTAGCTGCACATGTGTAGAGAATATAGAATTGTTATCTATGCCTGTCGACAAGTTAGAAGCAGCAGCGTTAGTGAATGTTTTTTTTTACCTATCGGCTCTCGATTGGATCAAAGCTCAAATCACCAGTTTCTTTCAACCATCACAACGCAAAGTATATTCACTTCTGAATATTGGTAGTACTATAAAAACCCAAACATAGAGTTCTCTTTCTCTTTCTTATTTTCTTCCACAGACAACACAGTTTACATTTTTTATTTATTTTTTTAAATTTTGTTAAATATACTTCTTGAAATTTCTGTTTTAGTACCGGTTAAAAATTAAGATAGGACTATATTTTAGTGGCTAAAGATCTCATCGTATTGTGAACACAACTTTACACTCAAATTCTGTTGATTGAATTTTTTTTTCATTTTACTTTCATTAATGATGCCTTATATATTAAACTACCTATGAATAATTTTGACATGTTTTATGACATCCTAAATTAAAATTAAAATTTGTCGACATAAGGGGGAAAAAAGGATTGCCTTCTCTAAATTTACCAAACACAACAGTTTTACACCACTTTCATCGTCCCCTTACAAAGATTAAAATCAAAATATAATAATAGGACTAAGCCGTATGTCTAGAATCCTTATTCCAATTTTAATCAAAATCTATTTAATGATTTTGATACTAGAAACATGTCAAAACTTTAAGGCTTAAGCTTAAGGGCTCTTAAGAAGAAATTAAAATTATGGGAATCTCACTTAATTAGTGTCAATAACGATTAATCAAATTTAATTCAAATCGGAAATATTTGAATTTAAAAATAGGAGGTTGTGCCCATATTATGCTCCCTAGAAACCTTTTAAAATACTTCCAGTAAACTGAAATTTTAGGAATATTTATTAATTGATGTCAAATACCTATGGGTAAAATTACATCCAAATCCTGATTATCCGAATTTTCTCGAATGATTTTCAGCTTTGTATGCAACTAAGTTAAACCAAATATAGCCCACATTACCCACTTTCCCTTAGTTAACATTTGGTGTCACCAAGTGCTGATTTCTATAAAATAATATCAGCCATCTTGGATAGATCTAGTTGAGTTACAGACCTACATCATTTTCCCACTTGCAAATCTCTCTCTTTCTCTCTCTCTCTCTCTCTCCCCCTCTCTCTCTGTCTCTCTCTCTCTTTATATATATATATATATATATATATATATATATTAGTAAGCCATGAAAATATATTTATGGTAATTAAGCAACACAGAGGCTCCCGCGTTTCATCCCCGGGGGAAATCTTCAGGCTATAATATATATATATATATATATATATATATATATATATATATATATATTCATAGTTATTATCTATCTATTATACTAACTATAAGTAAATCAACATTTATTTCTCTAAGGTTACCTATATATTTTAATCAAACAGAATACATAACCTTCTTCCTCCTTTCGTCTCTTTCTATATTGACAGAGAGAGGCATGCTAGAAAAGAGTAATACTACTATTTAAACCAGAGAGACAGAGATAGAGAGATAAAAAAAGAGAGAGAGAGATTAATTTTGGATTTTCTTTATTTTGTATCTGAATCAAATTTCGCAAAATATGTATCTCTGATTTTAAATTATATCTTCACAGAAACTTTATCTGATAATTTTTCCCAATGTGTGTGTTCCTGGATCCTGTACTTTTAAATTAATAGTTGAATCGATTTTAGGAAATGATTTTAATATTTATTGACATATGTAGTGATCGTAATTATTTGTTCTATTTAATTGAATGGTCTTTATGTGAATTCATATCTTAATTTTATTTGTTGCATATAAATGGTTTTCTTTATCTTATTTCACTTTAGTCATGGTTTAAAGGTCAATAATGAACTCTGTTTAAGTACTGATGAGTATATAACATTTCTTCAAACCTTTTTTCACTACATTTTTATCAATTAAAACTGTAATGAAGTAGAGGGGATATTTGGCTTCGAAGAAATTATTTTCAAACGCTCCGTAAACAACCAGTTTAAAAACAGTACTTTAAGTTACATTTTAAAAATAAATTACAAGTGAGTTTTGCGCCTATTATCCTTAACTAGTATAAAAATAAAAACATTCAGAGTCACCTCCCTTTGAACAGGTTTCATTTGTATCGATGTCTGTGGATCGTTGAGAACAAAACAATATAGTATGTAATCAATGAAATAGATTGGAATTTAAATTTTCATTTGCAAATAACACAAGCTGATAAGTTATAATGAAATATCGATTTGTCAGATGTATTGCTATATGGGTCTGATTTCAAGAATCCAACTGACTTTATTGTGTATATTAGATTTATATTCTATTTGTAGTGTGTCGCGTCTTTGTTTGTCTTTCTGTGCAGGGGATGCAATTGAAAACAACTTTTCTCAAAAAGGCCAAGGAGTTTGAATGTTGGACTCTCGGGAAGGATGCTATCAGCCATGGCAATCAGTGGTTCGAAAGGTTTGTTATAGTTGTAAAAAGAAAGGGTTAGGGTCAGGAAAGAATCTGTCTTGGTAGCATTAAATGTTACCATCCGTTTTTGGGTCCATTTTATGAAAAACATCTCCCTTTAAAACTCTTGAGGATTTGAAAAAAGGGCCAGAAAGGAAATTATAGAGAACTCCGAGAACAACTCCATAAATGTATTGTCAACAACAACCACCATTTGTCTGATATCATTTTGAAAATAAAATTAAAACAAAACTATTTTTATGTATTTTCTTTAAATATAAGTTTGTTTTTTTTCTTTTGTCTCCATCCATCTATCCATATCCCATATCGTCCAAGGGAGTCATGCAGATATTTTATCTGTCATAACTTTTTAGTGGACATGACAGAACCTGGTGGAGCCCATGTTTTCTCCAGGCCGCATACAGCACCTGATATTCCCAAATGGTCACCCATTTAGTACTGGGCAGGCTCAACGTCGCTTAACTTTAGTGATCTAATGGAACCGCTGTGTCAACGTGATAGTACATAATACTTTTTCCGGATACTTGTGTTTTTTTAAAAATATTTACTCAAAATATAGATATTTCTGACGCACCTTGTATTAACAGTGTTTTTGTTATTTTGTTATTGTTTTTGTCCTAAAGAAAGGAAAGACACGTTATCTGAATAGCAAAACTGGTAATTAATAAACATTATTCAGTTTTTCTTAATTTTATTTGTTTCTTATATTCCTCAAGGTTTAAGTGATCATACATTGTTTCATCGAGGACTGTAAAAAGTAGACAATGTGTGAACAGACAAGAATGATTACAGGAATTAATGTTTCATAAGTTGTTTGCTTCAACGGTTCATAGAACAATGGTTGACCGAAATAAGATCATTCCAACAAGCAATCATTTATGAAAATCAGACTTTTCCTTTAGTGACAGAAGGCCCTAATAATCTACAATCTTGTACTTTTTTTTATTTAAAAAGAACTCATTTCGATGAAAGCCATTGGCAGTACCTAACATTGCAGGATCTCATTAAGTTAATATAAAAATGGCAACTGGATTATTGTGAACTCGTGTTTGCGTGCGTTCACTATACAAGTCATAATCGTTCGCTCGTCTTCATCTGAATTCAGTGCTTGATTTCGACACTGGCCACAGTCTCTCAGTCACTACTGTAACAAAAGGACTTTCCTTCCAAATAAAAATCACAACTCGTGTTTAAAACAAGTAACAATGTTTTATTGATGATTGATTTAAAAGCCATTCTGTTTCTGAGACCAACAGAAACATAAATATCCCCCTGCCTGTCTTTCTCCAAATATATATAGATATCAATTGAACCATGCAGCAAAACCACTCGAGATTTATCAGCTATCAATCTATGGGCATAAAAACTGACTGACCATGGGGGGAGGGGGGGCATTATCCGGAGCGAACATAACTTCTGGATAATCTCAAGTGGCTCACAATATCATTATGGAACCTCGTCTTTAAGAGACCATTACTTCTTTAAAAGAAGTTAAAAAAGATTTTTGGTGGTCTCCTCTCTTAGCTAAATATTTTCCCATTGCAGGCCTGCCATTTTTAGCATGCATCTATGTACTCTACTAAACATGCATCATTGTGCATACTTACACTATTAGTCTGCTTACTTTGATCAAACTGCGATTGATATTGTGGTTTCCTTTTTTTATCCCAGGGATTGTTCATCGTTTCTTCATCAATAGAAACAGCTGTTCGTCTCTCTAAGATGTAAGTAATTAGTTCATTGGATAGTGATGTCTAGTTATAAAGGTGGTTGTAGTGGTGACATAACAGCTGAAGTTTCCATGTCTTCCTCTCTCCTTGTAGTTGCAATAGTTTAACTGAGGCTATTCTCTATCTCTACAAATCTACTATAAGACCATGTATGGAGTACTGCTGTCATATTTGGGCTAGTGAATCTCTGTCCTATTTGAGGGTTCTTGATAAGGTGCAGAAACGTATCTGTATATCTGATTGACCCCACCCTTTCTCCTTCTTTGCAGTTTCTCTCTCTCTCTCTCACAGACGATGTTGCTAGTCTTAGTCTTTTCTATAAATACTATTATGGCATGTGTTCTTTAGAATTGTGTGATCTATTCCCTGCTTCTTTTGTTCCAGCTCGTTTGACTTGTTGGTCTAGTGGTCTCCATCAATTCGCTGTTTTGATACCTCATTGTAATACAGCTTCCTATTTCAGTAGCTTCTTTCCAAGAACTGCGGGCTTATGGAACTCTCTTCCTGCTGACTGTTTTCCTCCTACCTATAGCCTTGGTCTTTTCATGACTTAGGCCAATAGGCATCTCCTGTCTTTGTAATAATCATATTTTGTTCTTGTTAACTCTTCACATCAAGTGGCTCCATACCTTGTTTGGAGCGATTTCTATATAAAAAAAATTTAATTAAAAAAATAAAATAAAAATGCAAACAATATTCTTATTCAATGGCTACATTCTCTTCGATATTTTATTCTTTTACATATTATGTGAGCTTCCCCTTGTCTGCACCTCCTAGGTCTGAACAAAGATAGAGCTTTAAAAAGTGTTTGAACAGTGAGCTCACAGGCCAAATAGGAAGACTTTTTTCTCTTCTTTGCCACATCTCATTTTGGACTTCCTGTCCGTGCCGTAATATCTTGACACGTAGTTCTAACTTCTAACTTGACTTCTAATGGAATTTTTTATTCGTCTGCTTAATTTAACCTCATGTAAAAAAAATACTGTTTTTAATAATGTTTTACACAACTGCATCTAAATATTGCTGCATCCTGATCCTAAAACTGAGTAGTTTAGATGGTTATGTATTTGATATGAGCGCTATTCTTTAGTGTTAAAACGGACATCTTGAACACTAATCTTTCGAGACTCGAGAGTTTATGAATTTAAAAGATTGCCACTTAATCTCTGAGAATGACTTGCATTGGATTAATTTCTCGTGGTGGAGACTGGCCTCATGAAGCAAGAAAAGGTGAATTGTTTGTATATATGATGACATGATAAAAGTTGCAAGGCAAACACCAGGGAAGTCAGAATGAAATGACACAGCACATGCGTCATCAGTCAGAATCTGGCTAACTCAAGCATGAGTTTCCCAGGATCGAGGAGGAATAAAAAAGCATTGTTTTTGGTTTAGTGGCAGTTTCGACTCTGGGACTGGTGCAGATGAGATCTATGGTTCGGAGAAAGAAAGAGGAAAAGAAAAGGAAAAAGAAAGAGGAAAAGAAAAGGAAAAAGAAAGAGGAGGAGAAACCTCTTGTTTGTAGTGTATACGTTACTTACCAGCAGGGGTAGATTTCAGTTATAACAATTTTTTTTGTTTTTTTTTTAAAGTTACATTCATATAATGGGTTTAGTCATTTGATGAAAAGGTGATTAAAAAGCTTTAGTCAAGGTTTTTTACTGCAACCAATGCAAGAGCGTATGATTACTAATCAACGCATTGTTTCTTTGCTATTAATCTTTTATTTCCAAACCAAAAATCGAACCCCCCCCCTCCCCAAGACTCATATTTCTATGATGTAAACAAGAACATGAGTCAATCGTGAGACTGCATGCTTCCGCTTGAGGATAGGCCAAAGTCTTATCTGGGTCTTACTTCTCGATATTGTATGAAGTATTCCCACAGTTATGACATGGAAACATTGATAACTCAAAAACTATTTATCTGATCAAGCTTAAATTTGCAAGGTGGCTACTGATATCAAAGAGCACGAGATCCATACATCAAATTTGAAAAAATCGGAAGTTAAAATTCCATCAAAATTTCGACGTAGACCTAACTTTATAAGGATATATAAGATGCAAGACTTTATTGGCTATACTATGGGCCAAGTAGCAAGTCTCTACGATGAACAGACCCCAAGTTATTGCCAAAAGTGTGACTTTCATCTTTCCTTGATCTTGGCATTTGACCTAGATATTGCAGAATTCAATTGGTTCTAAGTTAGACCATGACCAATATTTTGACCAAGTTTCGTGATGATTAGTCAAGCGATGTGGATACGAGACTGTACACAAACCAACGAACAAACTCATCCAAAAACATAACCTTCTTAGTGGAGGTAATACATAGTCTGAACAACAAATATCATTGTGCTACCAGTGGCAATAAATACAAATTGACCAAATGAGATTATGTAACATGTCTTATGGCGACTTTAACTGCATCCGGATGTGAGAGACAAATTGATCTTTTTACATTGTGATAAATTATGATTAAGTCTCATTTGGAGTCTCAGCTTACAGCTCTATTGATAATCTGGCATTCTTTATTTCCTTTTCTTTTCTTTAGGGAAGGACGGGGGGGGGGAAGGTCTGATGAATGGGGTATATATTAATGATAGTAAATTGTGATCATCTCTTTACGATACACAAGTCTGGCTCAAGGCGGTGAGGAATGAGCTGTCTTCTCAGATGTTAAAAAAGACCAACAAAAATACAAAATTTCAAGTTATCTGACGATTTTTTATTTTACTCCCAACTCTCGCTTCTATAGTAACTAGCAGGGCTACCCGGCGTTGCCTAGGCACATGCATAACAAAATAGAAGCATTAAAAGAAGTGTGTAACATTTTTCTTTTAAAACTTCTCTTTCTCTACACCTCTCCCTTAATTCCCTCCTCTTTCTCTCTCTCTCTCTCTCTTTCTCTCTCTCTCTCTCTCTCTCTCTCTCTCTCTTTCTCTCTCTCTGGCAGCTTGTTAAAAAGAAAGAAAGCGAGAAAGAAAACATCTGCTTGACCTAGTTTTAGTGTTGTTTTGGAAACAACTACCAGTAAGAATGAAAAAAAGTATATTTTTCTGATACCCCTCTCCATGTACTAATTTGGTTCCTGGTTAATCCAAATGTATGAATATCATATTATTATTTTTTCTTATTTCCATAACCAGATCACGATCACACGAAATTTGCAAGTGTATCTTGTGTAGTTTCTGAATTTTAGCAGGACACACACATACACACAGATAATTCGACTTTCTGTTATATAATATAGATAAAAAAAAAATAAATCCTTGTTATTTTTTCTCAAATATTATTTTCTGGCAATACTAAGTCCATTTTGTAAATGTGAGAGCAAATCTCAATGTTTTAATGAAAAAATGAGTTGAAATTTCCTTTAGAAATTCTACTTCATGAGGTTAACGTTTGGCTACATTATATGTCCCTTAGCAACCTTAGTGGCTCATAGCATTTTGTTCAGTGGGGAATCAGAGATGCCTAAAGTTATGGATCCCATTAAAAGAATGTTTTTATTTTTGTTTTTTTACTAATGGGTCACCACTTATCAAGGCTCGGAGGCCACTCGAGGATAAGGGTTACAGAGATAGTCAGTTAGATGATGATTCTACAAGAGGACCGGAAACAATGGGTGGGAAAGGCAGAACATTACTTAAGAGGAATTGATTATCCAAGAAGACGGCTCAAAAGTATTTGTTTACATTAGACTTGAAGACAACCATACTGATGTCATTTAGGAAGCAGGCTCGTGGTATCTTGTTCCACAGGCTGAATGTTCTAGGAAAGAAACTTTTTTCATTGAAGTTCTATTTTGATTTTGGTAAGAAGAGAGAAAGAAAGGTTCTTTGCCCCCCCCCCCTAAAAACACCCGATGCCACCAATATTGTTGGTGCCACAGAAAATGGTCATGAAGTTTGGAAGTAGTTTTGTGGTATTTTGTTCAACAGATGGGATGTTCTTAGAAAGAAACTTTCTTCATGGAAGTTGCGTTTGGATTTTGGTAAGAAGAGATAAAAAGGTAAGTTCTTTGCTGTGGTTGTAGCTAGACGAGTTCTTGCTATGAATGTTTTACAGCGGAGTACCAGGTATTGATAATGGAGACTTTGTGACTGTATGTAACAAAAACTTGTAATATTATTTAAAAGGAACATGGTGCTGAATGGCAACATCCATTATATTTATGCACCGGTGTAGTTGAATATAATGATTAGTGTTATTAAATACCATTATTATTATTATTATTATTATTATTATTATTATTATTATTATTATTATTATTATTATTATTATTTGTACTCACTAGGTGTTCTCACACAGGTCATCATCAATGATTGCTCACCGACAACAACCAGTGGAATTTCCTGGAGTCTGATTGACAACAAGCCTTCCCAGATTTCTAGTATTCTTCAATTCTTTTCGATAACCATCGCAACTAACCTTGCGGTATCGGAACAGTCGCTTACCATTGATTTCTCGCTAGTAAGGACAATTGGTCTTTTCTGGGATTTAGGTGGTAATAAGTCTCCCTAATGTCCCAGCATTCTCTGCACACTTCCAGTGAAGGTCTGGTTTGTGCTGACCCTTCTCGGTCTTCTCATCTTCCTCGACCCTCTACAAATATTTTGTCTGGTGTCAGCCTAGGCCTGCACCATTTTTCGGGGGGTAGGGGGGGAGAAAGGGGGAAGGGAAGGGGGAGAGCTTATGGTGCTTCCTGCAATTTCTGTTCATTGGTTAATTTTTTGTGTGGTGTCAGCTGAGGCCGGTGTAATTTATTGGGGGGGGGGGAGCTTATGAAGTGATGTTTCTTGCAGTTTCTGTTCTTTGGTTCGTGATGTGGTGTTCTTCGTGTGGTTTCGTTTTCTTCCTGTTGTAAATTCAATGTGACTTGTTACTCTTCATAGCTTATGCTGGTTGGTTTCCGCATTCAAGGATTTTCCTTAAGATTGCAGCTGTTTTGATCATTGCCGTCCTTTGTATGGTTTCGATGGTCCCTTTGATTCCAATTTCTCCCAGTCTTTTTTCCAGGTTTTTTTGGATTGTTCCTAGTGTTCCTACGATTATTAGTATTATACTAACTTTCTTCATGCTCCATATTCCTTTCAGTTCTCTTGCTAGTTCTGTGTATTTGCTTCGTTTTTCCGTTTCTTTGATCTTAACTCTATGGTCTGCTGGAACTGCGACGTCTACAATTTGGCAAGATTTTTCCTTCTTATCGATTATTATGACATCCGTTCTCCTTGCTTTTATGAGTTTATCTGTTTGTACATTCATGTCCCAGAGGATTTTGTGTTTTTCGTTTTCTAGTACTGTTTCTGGTTTATGTTTGAACCATTTGTCTGCATATTTGAAATTCAATCGTTTGCACAGTTCTCAGTGTACTGCTTTCCCCACATAGTCATGTCTGTTCTTATATTCTTTTGGAGCGAGTTTGCTACATTCACTTATTATATGATTTACTGTTCTGTTTCTTTATCCACACAGTCTGCATTTACTGTTTTCCTTGATTTTATCTATTTTAGCTTTAATATAGTTTGTCCTAATCACATTGTTTTGTGCAACCATCAGTTAAGGTTCCGTTTCTTTGTTCAAGTTTCCTTTTCTTAGCCACGACCAGCTATTTTCGTTGGTTTCTTCTCTTGTCAGTCTTATGAAGCATCCATGTAGTTGTTTTTCTTTCCACTTTTCTTTACTTGTCTTTTTATTTCTGGTGTTGGTACTTCCTGAGTTGCTCATTGGAACAGTGTCTCTTGCTGCGCTGATTAGCTTTTCCATGTTCTGAGTTCTGTATTTCTCCTGCTCTTTTTTTTTAGTCTTCCACACAATCTTCTATACTTACCAGTCCTCTTCCCCTTCATTTCTTTTCATGTAGAGTCTGTCCGTATCGTCTTTTGGGTGTAGTGCATTGTGCATGGTCATTAATTTTCTAGTCCTCTGGTGAAGGTGCCTGAGTTCTTCTTTAGTCCAGCCTATGAATGGTCCAGAGTATCTTATTAGCGATATTGCCCAGGTGTTTATTATTATTATTATTATTATTATTATTATTATTATTATTATTATTATTATTATTATTATTATTATTATTATTATTATTATTATTATTATTATTATTATTATTATTATTATTATTATTATTATTATTATTATTATTATTATTATTATTATTATTATTATTATTATTATTATTATTATTATTATTATTATTATTATTATTATTATTATTATTATTATTATTATTATTATTATTATTATTATTATTATTATTATTATTATTATTATTATTATTATTATTATTATTATTATTATTATTATTATTATTATTATTATTATTATTATTATTATTATTATTATTATTATTATTATTATTATTATTATTATTATTATTATTATTATTATTATTATTATTATTATTATTATTATTATTATTATTATTATTATTATTATTATTATTATTATTATTATTATTATTATTATTATTATTATTATTATTATTATTATTATTATTATTATTATTATTATTATTATTATTATTATTATTATTATTATTATTATTATTATTATTATTATTATTATTATTATTATTATTATTATTATTATTATTATTATTATTATTATTATTATTATTATTATTATTATTATTATTATTATTATTATTATTATTATTATTATTATTATTATTATTATTATTATTATTATTATTATTATTATTATTATTATTATTATTATTATTATTATTATTATTATTATTATTATTATTATTATTATTATTATTATTATTATTATTATTATTATTATTATTATTATTATTATTATTATTATTATTATTATTATTATTATTATTATTATTATTATTATTATTATTATTATTATTATTATTATTATTATTATTATTATTATTATTATTATTATTATTATTATTATTATTATTATTATTATTATTATTATTATTATTATTATTATTATTATTATTATTATTATTATTATTATTATTATTATTATTATTATTATTATTATTATTATTATTATTATTATTATTATTATTATTATTATTATTATTATTATTATTATTATTATTATTATTATTATTATTATTATTATTATTATTATTATTATTATTATTATTATTATTATTATTATTATTATTATTATTATTATTATTATTATTATTATTATTATTATTATTATTATTATTATTATTATTATTATTATTATTATTATTATTATTATTATTATTATTATTATTATTATTATTATTATTATTATTATTATTATTATTATTATTATTATTATTATTATTATTATTATTATTATTATTATTATTATTATTATTATTATTATTATTATTATTATTATTATTATTATTATTATTATTATTATTATTATTATTATTATTATTATTATTATTATTATTATTATTATTATTATTATTATTATTATTATTATTATTATTATTATTATTATTATTATTATTATTATTATTATTATTATTATTATTATTATTATTATTATTATTATTATTATTATTATTATTATTATTATTATTATTATTATTATTATTATTATTATTATTATTATTATTATTATTATTATTATTATTATTATTATTATTATTATTATTATTATTATTATTATTATTATTATTATTATTATTATTATTATTATTATTATTATTATTATTATTATTATTATTATTATTATTATTATTATTATTATTATTATTATTATTATTATTATTATTATTATTATTATTATTATTATTATTATTATTATTATTATTATTATTATTATTATTATTATTATTATTATTATTATTATTATTATTATTATTATTATTATTATTATTATTATTATTATTATTATTATTATTATTTATTTATTTATTTATTTATTTATTTATTTATTTATTTATTTATTTATTTATTTATTTATTTATTTATTTTCTTTTTTCAATATTGTGCCACATGCTGATGTTAGACATTTAATGAATAACTTCCAACTTCTCTTATTGCCATTTCATTTGTGCAACACGCTAGGATCTGCCGTCATTAATGGATCCTCTCTATGTCTTAAGCCACCTACTGTGCATCCTTGGGGCATCGACTTAAATGTAAGATGCACTTTGGAACATTTTGGATAACTGACAGTCTGTGACGTGGCTGTACCAGTTGAGATATAATTTCTCATGGAAGCCTTTGCAGTGAGGTTGACAATTTTCTCCATCCGATGCGCTGCAGTCAAGATCGTGTGTTTTGATGTTTCGTCATTGACCACGTCTCACAGCCATACAAGAGTACAGGTCGGACATATGTACTGTATGCTGCCTCTCTTGCATGAAATGGGATTCATTTAAAATAATATTAGTCTTAGTTAGAAACATACCGACATAGAACCGCAATTATGTATCTTAATTTAATGTAGATTAGGTGTCTGTCTATCTGTAAGTCAAACTACATCACCATCTACTTCACCATTCGCCTAAGTTTTTTTTAACCTCTCATTTCCTTTTTTATTTTAATCATAAGTGAATAATGTCTCATATTATTTACACCATTGACCTAATCTATCTCCTTTATTTTAATACCGAATTAAAATTATATATACAACAAAATCGTGGTTTATGGAGTGAGTTGTATGATTAATTAACATATTGACTTTTTAAAACTCATTTTAACAAATAAATTACAAGAGTTAATCATTTATAATAGTTTGTTTTTATTTTAATAAATATAAATAATTTCGTGGATTAATCTTAAAGAAAACAAACAAACAAAACTATAATTTGTAATATAATTTGTAATTGTTGAATTTCTTTAGCTAGAGAGTACAAATCAGTAAATATTACAATGAAATAGAAGGGAATGGAAGAATCAGCGTTTTTATTATATTATTTACATAAGTTAAATAATTTAAAATGTTTTCTAATCTTTTTGATTTGAATTTTTTTAATTACAAACATAAGTCGTCTGCTTTCGAATAATGGAAAGTACCAAGAATTAATAATAGCAATGTTGGAAACTGGAATCAGCAGAGTGATACATCTATCCTTTACATAAAAATAAACACACAATTTTAACTGTTTCAAATGTTATTAGTACTCTTACTATCATTTGTAAGCTCCGTCTACACATACACCTTCCTCGCCTTCGTACTAAATATATCTTCTCGCAATCTCTGTTAACTCTATATATGCGAAATAGATACAATTAGAAAGGGAAATACTGTAAAATATATTTTATATTTACATAAAAAAGCAGGGTCTCAGATATGAACTTTGCGTGCTTTTTGCACAGAAAATTGCTGAAGAATGTCATTAAAGTCAATTCCATGAAAGATGTCAGTCGCTAGTGACCGATGGTTCCTTAGTGATTCTGGATGAATTTTAAGTTGGAAAATGATTGTGCACCTTAGTGTCAGGCTAAATTTCCAAGATGGCGACCATGTTTAGAAATGTTACTTGAACATTGATATGAACTAGTAGAACTATCCAGTGTTGCCCAGAGTCCTAATTTTGATAAATTATGTAGATTACAAAAAAAATCAAAGCAAAACTAAACAATCTGCTTAGTATTATAATTGGAAATGTCTACATTCATTTTGGGACAAGATCAGGGTAAAAATACATATAGTGAGGTTCGAACTCACATGTGTCTGTATGAACGGTGCGCTAACCAATTAAGCCATCTGAACAATTAGGAAAAGGCAACACTATTAACTACATGAACCAAAACATGCTGTTTTCTTTCTTTCTTCCTTCCACGTCTCTTTTTACTTTGTCTTTACAGTCGAATGAGAGTCGGCTGTTTAACTACATGAACCAGAACAGGCAACTTTATATCTTTCTTTCCACTCCTCTCCCTCTTTCCCCGTGTTATCTTCTTCCTTTTCTACAGTCGAATGTGGGTCAACCAGTGAATATCGGAAAAAATTATTTATTAAATTTGTCCTGGTGTTATGGGTGTCAGTGTTAAGACTTCTGTGTGAGGTTAAAAGCTCCTCCTCCTACCTGTATTTATGGCTAACAAAAAATAATATATATATCAGGATTAAATATTAAAATATTGACATCGATTGAAAATACATTTTTAAAATTTTTTTCAACAACACAGACTAATATTTGCCTTATATGACTGACGAAACAGATTTTATCATTTACATTGTATTAAAAAGGTATTCATCACAAAAATACCATAAGATGATGATTTGGTCCATGGATGATTCCATGTTGCCGTCTTCATCTTTCGTTTCCAAAAATTTGTTTTAGAATGACTGAACCTGTATTAATTCATCATCAAAATTAAAGGGATCTATGTCATTTTTATAGAAGTTCACTCACATCGTTGGAACTCTAGAAGGAAGCCAAATAGATTGCAGATTCTGTTGCACATTTACGATGAAAGGAAGAGCCTATCAGGCATGTGTATGCAGTGTGACGTATGGAAGTGAAACCTGGCCAGCGAGGATTGAGGACATGCGTTGCATGGAGAGAAATGATAGAATAATACGATGGATGTGTAATGTGAGTCTTAAAAAAGGCTTAGGTCTGATGACCTCAGAGGAAGATTAAATCTGGACAATATAGAGAGATGTGTGCAGAACAGGAGACTTTAATTGTATGGCCATGTTGAAAGAATAGATCAGAATTCTTAGGTTAGTAGATGTAGAACGGTTAAAGTAGCAGAGTCAGGGAAGATCAAGGAAGTTATAAGGATGGACGAGAGAAAGAGGACAATAAAAACCTGTGCAGAGATAGGTTAGTTTGGAAGTCAATTTCTAAAAGCCGTCTAACACATGCCAGCATGTAAAACGAATGTTATGATGATGATGATGATGATCCTCCTCCTCCTCCTCCTCCTCCTCCTCCTCCTCCTCCTCCAGACAAATAAAACTATGAATAAATAATATTAATTTCATATTTAAAATTTATCAAAATCGGATTTAGAACATTACTTTCTTTTACATTATTGATTGATTAAAACAATAAAAATTGAAACAAGCCGCGCGTGCGTGGCCCCCCTCTGTATGTGACTCGATGTGGCGAGTGTAAAATGCAATAAATTTGGGCAATTTCGGGCATTTTTGACCCCCTGGGGGCGCGAACCAGAATTTTTCTGAGGTCAAGGATGCTCATTTTATATCCAGAACAATTGCCTCTACATTTTGGCCAAGTTTCAGAAAAACTGAATTGATGGATCAAACGTTATTGGAGAAAAGGGTCATTTTTTGCTATTTTGGGGGCTTTTGACCCCCTGGGGGCGCGAACCAGATTTTTTCCAAGGTCAGCGATACTTATTTTCTATAAGGAACAATTGCCTCCACATTTTGGCCAAGTTTCAGAGAAATTGAATGGATGGATGAAAAGTTATGGGGCAAAAAATGTCATTTTTTTGCCATTTCGGGGCCTTTTTATCCCTTGGAGGGCTAACCAGATTTTTCTTTTCAAAAATCGGAGAATGTCAATTTACTAACCTGACCAAAGTTACAACTTCATGCAAAATTTGAGAGAAATTCAATCGAGGGTTGCGGAGAAAAATCTGGACGGACGGACATGCCTCAAAACATAAGTACCCTGATTTTATAAAATCGGGGGACCAATAAATAATATATATCATAAATAAATAATATATATAAATAATATATTATTTGGGTCCTCCCCAATAGTAGGCCTTGAGCAAATGCCCTATTTGCCCTATGGATTAAGCAGACTTGTTCATAACCAAGAAATTCTGATTTTACAAAGTAAATGTTTTGGGGGACAGATTCGCTGATAATGACGATAACAAATTGAATACTCTCTCCACAGAGCTTCGCCACGTGATTGAGTACACCCAGCGTTCGATTGTTCTGTTGTGTCAACACGTGGATTAGCAGATTATACTGAGGTATGTGCTAAAGCTGTATTTATTTTTTGCAGGATGATTTCACCGTCCACCCACATTATTCTCAAATGGTCTCTCATCTGGTGATGGCCAGGATCAACGTCGCTGAACTTCAGTGATCTAATGAGAACCAGTGTGTCAACGTGATTATGTGATAAATATATTCTGCATGGGTTAACCCATACAGAATATAAAGTAAGGCTTATTTATGGAGAGACTTACATTGTCAATGTTTATGAATAAGGAATATGAGAATGAATTACGGTTTTATCATGTGTTCACTAGTAATGGAAAACAGATTGCAATATATTGACATATCAGCCATTAGCATCAGTAATGTGTGTTATTAGTGACCCTATTGTTTATGTAGCATAAGTAGTTCAATACTCAATGAGAGTAGGAAGAAGTAAATAAATAGAGAGGGGTAAAGAGAGAGATAGAGTATGTAAAGAGGGTGAGAGAGTGAATGAAACGAACAAAGTTCAGCAATAGAGCGGAGGGGGGGGGGAGAGAGAGAGAATCAAACAGATTTTAAGAGCTGGAAAAGAGAAAGGGGCGAGAGAGAAAGAGAGGGTGGGAATAGGGTAATTAAGCAAATAGAGTGTAATAAGAGCTGAGAGACAGAGAAAAGGAGAGAGAGAAAGAGAATTAAGCAAACAGTTCAATAAGAGAGTTGGAAGAGAGAGAGAGAGAGAGAGAGAGAGAGTAATAAAGAAACAATGAAAAGACTTGGCAGCAGTTCTAACGAAAGAAAAGAAAGAAATGAAGAGAAGAGAAGAGAGTTCTGGCAAGCGACAAAAATATTCTGTTTTATTTGGTTGGACAAGAGAAAGAAGGAAGAATAGGAAGAAAAAGAAAGAGAGAGAGAGAAAGAAAAAGAAAGAGAGAGAGAGAGGGGGGGGGGGGTAAATGGAGAAATAAAGAAAGGAAGAAAGAAAGAAAGAAAGAATGATATTGGTGAACACTCATCTACTTTAACTATTCCAATAAGGGAGAAGGAAGAGAGAGAGAGAGAGAGAGAGAGAGAGAGAGAGAGAGAGAGAGAGAGAGAAAAAAAGAAAAGAGAGAAAGAAAGAAAGACATTGCAACAATTGTTAGACACTCTTAGATCAAATACAGTAAGAATAAAGAGGTTTGGTTTATCTGTTTAACTGCAAATCAATCCTTTTCCGGTTATTTAATGCCAAAGCACAATACCAATTTGTAAAAATATCATTGAAAACAAGTTGATATTTTTGGAAGTGGCATGGTATAGCGGTTATAGACACGGACTGTGCTCTCAGTGTGCCAGGTTCAAGTTGTGTCGGGCTACTGCATCACTTTCAACTTGGGAAGGGTATGAATCCATATATCCTCTTAACAACTATGGAGTAGAGTAAACTAGACTCTCAAGCCTTGATTGTGCAACTAATCTAGAAGGAAAACTCCAAAATAATGTCTTTTTCTGTTTGTTCCGGCATTGTTTCCTGTCGTCCTAGACTTCTCCTTGACTCCTTGCACTTAAGCAATACTGGTTTAGGAGAGCTGCGGTTGCGAATCGCACAACGCTTGCTTCACTATAGATTCTTCGTGCAGGCACAATTACAGGAGGTATCCATTGTCTCTGGAGACTGAAAAGGAAGCCAACAATTGCTATTTTATCTCTAGCTGGAGAGAAATCGTGAGTCCATGCCTTTCGCAACATTATTAGTGTATGAATGCTAAGAAAGAGAAGAAAAGAGATCAAAAAAAAGAAGGAAAATATCGAAAGAAAGAATAAATCAAACAACATAAAAGAAGAAAGAAATATTAACTGCCAAGAAAATCATCATCTTCTTTCGTAAGTAGGAAGAAATAAAACTATTGCTTTACCCTTTGCCCCCACACTGTCAAGGGAAAATTAAAAATGAGATTCTTTTGTTTTTCTTGCGATTACACACTGAAAATAATAAATAAATAAAATGTTTTAAGTTTTAGAGTGTGTGGGGGGGGCACTTTACTATATAACATAAAATGATCACCCACTTCCTGACCAGAAAGTGTTATTGATCACACAATGATTCCGTTTTCGAGAAGTTGATTGAATTTCATGTCATTATTTGACACTCAAAGTATATCATCTATAAAATCTTGTGGTTGATAAGAAGTTTTCAGCAGATGAAGAGGTGTTGTGAGGGGTGAACTTTTGTTTCGACAGGATGGGAGAAACTCCTCACACTTCAAATGATTCATTGGTATGGCTGCAGGAGCACTTTGGTGATCGTCTCATCAGTAAGAGGTGTGATTCTGAATGAGCTTCACACTCTCAGCACCACCCCCCGCCCCAATTTTTATATGTTGGGTTATCTCAAAGACTCAAAGATAATGTCTATCAAAACATTCCCCAGACTCTTCCTCAACTGAAGAGGACCATCACAGCCCAAATCAGGACAGTGCTAACCGAAAAGTGTGTCAGAGTTATTGACAATGTTTGCACACTATATCCAGGTGCACATTTGCAGTGTATCATTGAATAGCAATAAAACAAAGACTGTTGGACATACATGATTGAAACTAGGTGGACAAGTCAGACATAGACTATTTTTTTGTAAAAAATATGGTTGGATTGCAGAAAGGAATGTGAATTTTAACAACGATTCTATGGATGTCAATTTTTTTGTTTTGGAGGTAGTCACCCTGTATATGTAATGACATGAAAATCAGAACTGAGTCACATCAAGACACCAAACCAGACACACATCAAGTACTCAATATCCTTTCAGATAGAGTATAACAATAATAAATAAAAAGGTTTACTTATCTTAACACTTTACTGCAGTTTCATGGATTGCCCAATCATTAGATCTGCATTGATAAAATTGCGTTTTCGACCGTCGTTGAGATTTTTCTGCCGAAATAGCTTGTGGCAGAAAAATCTCAACGACGGTCGAAAACGCCCAAGAAACTCTTTTTAGTAGACACCGGAACAACACTCGCAAGGGACTCTGGATTAGTGCACACCGCCTTCTTCTCCAACATCTTCTTCTTCCACGTCTTCTTCTTCTTCTTTAAAAGCGTGGCCGTCGTCTTCCGTTGACTACGTTTTTCCCTCTGCCCCTCTTGCCTCCAGCGACCCGCTTTTATTTCAAACCGGACTCTCGTGTGTGCGAGAGAACACAAGATTTCACGTGATCACCTGGTAATATTAAGCCACCGACGCCATCTTGCCATTTTTTGTGCTATCCAGCCCTGCAAAGCGCGCACCGAACCGTTTGCCAGGTAATCCCATGTTTTCGCAATTTCTTACACATAGTATCTGTTCCGATGGATACTGCATGCTGTCCTGTGCAGTTTTAGGAGGTGCACCCTCCCAGGCTTCGCCTCCCCTCTTTGGGGAGGAGTAAGTTTATTGCTTACTGCTTGAGGCGCCCCCACTGGGGAATGCCGACGGGGCTGCCCAGGCAATTTTTAAATGGCCAGAGTGCTTACCTCTCAAGCGCTGGCTTATCTAATCCCACTTTCCCGACCTTGTGTCACATCTTACCTTGTGGGAGGTAGATAAATAATTATAATTTAATTAAATAAGCGTAATGCGTTTTGATATACACATAGTTAGAATAAATGGAAATAATTTTTTTATTTAGATATATATATAGGCTGGAATACTATTTTCAAGACAGATTCATAATACTGAAAACATGGATGCACACTTTATCAAGTGTGAAGGATTGCATCCTAAAATATGTATATAACTTTGTAGATCTGAATTGGATGTAGGGTAGATTTCAGGGTAACTCTGATTAAAGCTCAATATAATTACAGAGCAATATTTGCTAAGTTGTATGGAAAAACTCTAGCTGAGTTTCTTCATATAACTTTGCCTATATATCTCTATCTTTATAAAGTTATTAAATTCATAAAAATATATACAGGTGATTCATAAGTCACTTAGCTATTTAAAATGATTACCATATGAAGCACAAACATACTATGAACTTTTGATAATTGTTATCTTACTCTCTTATTACTGCTATTTGTTATTCTAAATTTGTTCGTTTATATATTTGTTTCTATATATATTTATTTTTATTTATTTAAATTTGTGTAAATCATCACATGTGCTTTTTTTTTCAAGTAGTATATCATTTACAATTGAAGAGTGCATTTTTATTGTTATTCATATGGCCAAATTTGATGAATCTCCCACACTTGTTGAAAGGCAATGACGACCTCAAATCAAAAATCACTGCCGCGTTTGTTAAAATTAATCAATCAAATATGCTACAAAGAGTCGTAAATTCCTTGCAAAAAAGAATAGAGTTATGCATGCAGAACGAAGGTGGGAATTTTGAAAATTTGCTGTAATTTTAAACTCCCATAAATGAATTTGTTGAATAAACTTTCTGTTTTGTATTACCGTATTTTTTAACTTTAGAATTTCAAAAATAAATAGCTAAGTGACTTATGAATCACCTTGTATATTAACTAAAGATACGTCCTATAAAGTTAAGAGCGGCTAATAATGCAATTTTCTGCATTCATCTGTATAACTTGGGAAGTGAACAATCGAAATAGTAGTGACCAAAGTAACAAACGCTAGCATCACCAATAAAAACAATTATGGTCTTGAGGTAAAACGCCACACTATAGTCATCAATATCGAAGGTTTGATCCTTGTCTAAGTTAGCCATGGATTACTTTTATGTATGTATAAAAATTAGTACAAATATATATTAATGATAAATACATCCTATAAAGTTAAGGGTGTCTAATAATGCAATCTTCTGCATTCATCTGTATCACTTAGGAAGTGAAACAATCGAAATAGTAGTAAGCAAAGTAACAAACGCTACCATCACCAATAAAAATAATTACATAAAATACATTTATAAAGTTAAGTATGTTTATATATTTGTATGTACAAGATTCACTCCTAAATTAATTAACTGATCATTATGAATTTTTGAACACAGCTGCTAGGCATAAGAGGTTCAAATGTGGGGTGTATTCAGTTTAATTTACTTTTATGCAAAGGGGTAAAAAGGGGGTGAAAGCTCTTCGAAAAAAATCAGATACCTCCGATTTTTGTGAAATTTTAACAATAAATATTCCACAAATTTCATTTTGGGGGGTGTATTTTAAAATGTTTTGAAGGGGCCATAATATGGGCACAATCTCCCATTTGAAAATTCAGATATTTCAGATTTGCATTCAATTTGATCACGTCATTATAGACACTAATTAAGCAAGATTTCCTCAATTTCAATTTCTTAAAACATCTTAAGCTGAAATTTTAGATATTTTCAAGGATCAAAATCATGTAATGGATTTTGATCCAAACTTATGTTTGGATCAAAATTGGAATAAGGATTCTAGACATAAGATTTAGTATCATTATATCTTGATTTTAACTTTTTTAAGGCCACATAAAAGTGGTGCAAAACTGTTCTGTTCGTGAAATTTATTTTACTCATCCTGGGACGGGTATTCTTCTCGTTTAGCATGATACTAGATATATTGATCTTACATGTTAAATGAGAGACATTTCAAAAATCTTTGTAAGATATTTTGTACTCTAGGATAGGTTATAAATACTCTTAGAGAGGATTTGGAAGAGTGTGAAATTATCATGAAGACAATGCGGCTGGAAATATTGATTCAAACTCGGAAAACATGTAGTATCCATTTAATTGAAAACATCTGCCATCAACTCGTGACTCCAGTGGTTTAACATAGAGTGTGTGGACCGGACAAGGTTACCAATTTGGGGGGACGCTAATACTATAACTTTATTACATTCTTGTGGTTTTGAGATACTTTTTGATGATGTTTGTTTTCCAAAATGGCTGAATTTTGAAGTTGTCGTTGTTTTGTAGTTGTGCAGTCCTCCGAGCCAGTGGCGTGCAGACTGGCCCTAGGCATCGAAATTGGTGCGGTATCCGATCATAGTCAAACTATCTCCCTTTCTTATAATATTTCTCAGTACTAGGATTTATACTTGAGTTTTTGGGGCATACAATCAAGGTGTTGGCCCTGGACACTGCTCCGAGCAACCACTGTTTGTAATATTATGTAAACTCTTGCATGTGACATGCCAGCATCTTGTGGGTTTTTTTTACTCATGGATCATCGCTTATTAAGGCCCGAGGACAACTCGAGGATAAGGATTAAAGAGATTGTCAGTTGAACGATAATAGCCGCCATGAGAGGATTAGAAACAAAGGGTGGATTGGGCAGAATATCACGTAAGAGGAATGGATTATCCAAAAGGACGACTCAACAAATATTTGTTTACATTATACTTGAAGAAGACCATGCTGGAGTCAGTTAGTAAGCAGGCTCGTGGTATCTTGTTTCACAGGCTGGATATTCTAGGAAAGAAACTTTGTTCATGGAAGTTTCATTCGTTTTGTTTTTTTTTTGTACAGAGAGAGTGAAAGGGAAGTTCTTATTGTAGTTTTAGCTCGGCACGTTTTTGCTGTGAATGTTTTACAGGGAAGGGGCCCAGGGATTGGAGCGCAGTCGAGCACCTACCCTGAACATAACGATACAGTCGAGAAAGGCTAGCAACATCTCTTCTCTGTGAAAGACGCTGTAGGGAAGAGAAGAGATCACTAGATTGTGAAGTTGGTTTTGTACTCTGTCGAGACAAGAAAGAGTGTCTCTTTCGATCACAGTTGCAAATCACTTTGTGTTCTCGCAACAGCCGTTTACTTTTGAATTCTTGCTGATAACGACTGTTGGCTTTCCCTGGAATTTGAGTGGCAATACTTCTCATCACGATTTCAGTACTCTCCGTGCCCTTCTAGTGAAACCTAGATGATGCTGTCCCTTCTCACTCTTTCTATCCTCCTTGACTCTTCATGACTATTTTCTGTCACAAATCAATGCTGGTGTCAGATCAGTTTTTTTTTGTGAGGTGTGGCCGGGGACTATGAGACTTGGTTTCAGCTCTCTAGGATTTATCTTGATATATCGACAGTTTTCATTAGTGATTGTTAGTTACTCACTAGGAGTTCTCACATTATCAGTGATTGCTCACTGGCAAAAACAGGTGGGATTTCCTAGAATTATTGGTATTTGTTTGTTTCTGTGTCTTCGCAACACTTCCCTTTTTAATTATCTTCTCAATTTTCTCTTTCTCCCTCTGTGCACATAAAAATAAACGGAGCTTCTATGAACAGAGTTTCTTTCCAAAAACTACCTGTGGGGCTTCTTCCCAGGTGGCTACAACATCATCGTTTTCAAATCCAATGTAAACAAATTCTTGCTGAGCCGTCCTGTTAAATAATCAATTTCAACCATCGTTACTAATCATCATGGTGTTGTCTCACCTTCCATATGACAAATTTATTAACCCTTATCCTCGAGTGGCATTTGGGCCTTGATAAATGGTGAATCTTTAGTAAAAAAAAGAAAACGACTGAAGTTAAGAAAAAGCTTCCTCAGCCACGTCGAGACCCTAACAACTGCCTAGGAAGAGACAAGACTGCAGCTGTAGACCAGGCGGCTAGAGTATGCCCCTCTCCTATTGACATTAGAACCCCCCTTTCTGAAGTCGTTCCTTCTGACTTACAAGCACCCTGGGTCTAGTGGAGGACACTTAACTGCCTGAAAATGGGAATGAGGTTATCAAAAGCTGCTATGACCAGAAAGGGGCTAGAACACTGACCAGCCCCTAACAACATCTCAGGAAGAGAACAGACTGCAGCTGTGAACCAGTGGGCTAGAGAATGCCCCCCCCCCTATCCTACTGACATGGGAATTCCCTCTCTTTCTGAAGTCCTTCTTACTGGCTTAGAAGCAACCTGGGTCCAGTGGAGGACATTTAACTGCCCGAGAATGGGAATGGGGTGATCAAAAGCTGCTGTGGCCAGCCAGATGGGGCTACAAAACCGACTCAGCCATCTGTGAATGTGGAGAGAATGACCATACGATGCAACACTGCCTTGTCTGCCCTCTACTGCCCAACCAGTGCAGCTTGAAATGCAATAATAATGCAAAGGACCGCATAAAAAGTAGGAAATTGCCAAATGAGCATATGCTTTAAAAAAGAGAAAAAGAAAAAGAAGTGCATTGTTCAGCATCTGAATAGTGTTTATTGTGACGAGGAATGATGTTTGAAAATATGAAAAAAGTAAAATAAAGAAGTTGCAAACGATATGGAATGAAAAAGAAAATGCTAAGGATATCGATGATTTATTTTTCTTCTAAGAATTCATTCAATTCCATATTTGTTATCGAGTTTTCTTTTCTTCCAACCTAGTATACTTCTGCATTGTTAAAGCTTTCTAATAAACTACTTGCATATATTACACACAATGCTTCAAGCAAACTACAACAGCTTCTTATATTTATTTAAATAAATAGTAATAAAGAAATAAAAATGGAAAGAAGTTATCAATTATTCGAGAGGTTGAAATTGTTTAAAAAACATTTTCTGCTAAGCTATCTCATGTTAATTGTCAGAGCAAATCTAGTTTTGCATCGAATAATGCATGCAAAAGTTATTGGAGATAAAATTCAAAAGGTGTAATGGCTGATGGTGGGAATACATATTAATGAGAGAGTAAAAGCTCCACCTTCTTTCTCTTAATATGAAAAACAAAAACAATAAAATATTGATGCAGATTAAATAGTGAAATCAGTTACTGTGATTGAAAATTGTGTCTTTTCTTTTTCAGAACACAGACAAATGTATGGCGAAAATAAATGACGAAACAGACTTTTTATCTAGCTTTTGTTTATAAAGCTATTTCGGTTAATAAAATAGAGGGACATATCATTTCACTATATATATATAAGATATGCTGCTACATCTGGAGAAGTGTTGCTCAGAGCACTTTTTCTTGCCTTGGCAGAGTTCAAAATGGACTTCGCAATCTAGTGGGGGAGGGGGTCTCTTCTCTTCTCTACAGCACCTTTCTCACAGAAGTGACGTTCCTAGTCTTTCTCTACTTTTTCACTATTTCCTTGGAAGGTGCTCAATTAAGCTTCAATCGCTGATTCTTTCTCGTAAAACTTTCACAGCAAGAACTTGTCTTCTACCACAACTGAAAATAACTTTTTCTTTCTTTCATGTGCCTAACATCAAACACATTTTCCATGAACAGAGTTTCTTTCCAAGAACTGCCCATTTGTGGAACATGTTGCCACAAGGTTGCTTCCATGAGGACTACAACATGGTCATCTTTAAATCAGATGTCAATAAACACTTGTCATAAACCGCCCTCATATGTTCATTTATTAATTCTGTTCATTATTCTCAATCCTTCCATAATATTGATCATCATTTCCCTGTCAATCTGTCCATCTCATTAAACCTTACCCAGGACTCATTAGTTTAAAAAATTAATCAGCTTGGCTTTTGGCTAAGAGCAGAGTGTAGTATCTGTTCTGATGGATGCTACACTCTGTAGACCGGTACCATCTTGGCCTTGATTCTACCGGTGTGAAGTATTTTCCTGTGCAGTTCTAGGAGGTCCACCGTCCTATCCTTTGCCTTCTCACCCTTTGAGAAGGGGTTAGTTTATTGCTAATAGGCTGAAATGCCCCTACCGGGGAATGCCGACGGGGCTGCCCAAGCATTTTCTTTAGGCCAGAATGCTCTTCCTCTAGGACGCTGGCTTTTCAATTCCACTTTCCTGACCTTGTGTCACATCTTACCGCTGTGGGTGGTAGATAAATACCAAGTACAGTTTATTTTATGGCATTCACACAATGGAAAGAATGCGTGAAATGATTAACAAGAAAGAAAAGACAATTGTCTAAGAGTGTATATGAAAGTATAAGATAGAAAGAGTATATTTCGACCAACCCATTTGCCATGATGGTAGAGTGGTAGCTAATGGGCTGGGAGACCGGTGGTTCAATCCTCGGTCGAGTCATACCAAAGCCTAAAAAACATGGTACTTGATACCCCCTTGCTGAACACTTAACATTATAAGGTGAGGATCAAGGGTAAGTGGGATAATTCTGGGAAAGGAGTAGTGCCCTCCCCTACATCGACATTGTAAAGGAATTGAGGGGAAAAGATGACTAAACAAGTAGAGGGAACTTTTGGAAATAGTATAATTTAATCCTTGGAGTAACTTTACAAGATAGACGAATGAAATACAGATATCAGAAAGAGGCTTAATATTAACAGATCAATCAAAAAAAAAATTAACATTGTTTGGACATGTTTTCGGGCTACATGACTCCAGTCTATGCAGAGAAATCATATAAAAAAAAGATTTAATTCAAGAAAGATCAAGAGGACGACCACAAAAGGGATGGGCCGACCAGATAAGGACTAAGACTGGCATATCGCACCCGACATCTGAAAGACTGTGATAAGTAGCAGAATTTTGGGCACTTCTGTAGTATATATGAAGCAGCTGCCGATTAAGAAATCGAAATTGAAGAGTTCCGTTTTTTTTTCTCCAAGTACCATTCATTCAGAATTCACCGGAAGTTGAATTTAGTATTTAGAAAATGGAGTTAAATGAGATTAATCTTCGAGACATTGGTAATTTAATGAACCAGCCGCAAAAAACAATAGATTTTTTGCAGGCACGCCGCCTGATTTCTTAGGGTTAGGGTTTAGGGTTAGGGTTTTTTATTTAAAATTTTTTTACTTCATATAATAAAAAAAAGAAATTGTTAATTGTTACCCAAAAACAAATCAGTCTTGCATTTTTTTTTTATGTTGTAAAAAAATCACTTCCGGTTGAATTACCTCCCTTTATTTTCAGTAGAAGGACAGAAAATCTGCTGCTTCATATATACTACAGAAGTGCCGAATTTTGTTTTCACACATGTGGTGAAGCTCTCTAAGTAAGTCAAGTAATTCCATTCAAAGTATGACTCCATCGAATGAAGATGACGGGCAAGATGAATGCATCTTATCTATCGCCTCAGATTAAAAATGTGTTTATTAGCGTCCTTGTAGAAAATTTTAAAAAGAAAATAGTTGATCAAATTAAGTCTGGAAAATATTTTGGCCGCAATCTTTCAGAGAGCACGCTAGGTATATCTCATATGGATGAAACCAGTCAAGGGCCTCGCTATGTTTTGATTTAAAGGGTGCAGTGCAAATGTGGTGGAATAATTCCTTTATTCCATGGAAACGAAAGGAAAAGCGGTGGGAGACATTGTCAAATATGAAACCATCGAAAGTTAACGCGTAGAGACTTAATAATACTAATTGTTGGAGGAACGCTTATGACAATTCAGCTCCCCACAAGGGGTGGATAAGATACAAGGTTGGTTTAATGTTGGAAATATCCAACTCTCCAAAAGGGACACACTGAATGGGACAAAAATAACAATTGACCCAGTCGAGAAGAATTTCCACTCCTCTGATATGGGACAAAACAGATATTACACATTGATGCGAGACAGAAGACCACGTAGTTTGTTTACCTGTTGAGGATAGGACCTTATCAAAAGAAAAGAATGATAAAATCTATCCATACAAAATTAATTTTGTTCGACAAATAACGTGTTTGTAAAGAATGTTCAAATAATTTGAGAACGTTCGGGTGAAAGAACAGTTGGTTTTAATTTAAGAAGAAATTGAGTATGTTTGTTTCAGCTGGTGCCGCGTGCGTTTGCATGTTACGGCGTGTGTAAATTAAACAGGCATAGGGATGTGTGTATATTAGCATGCCTGTTTTGTTAGTGATAAAATGTATGTGTGTTCGTTTCGGCTGGCGTAATAACATTCGCTGCTGCTTCAAACAACTTTCATCTTTTTGTATAAAAATCGAAAAGGTTTATAACTTCTCTTTTGGAATAATTTGTCAATGACGTTTGACGGATTTTTTAAATTTGAATTTGTACTTCGTTTGTTGACAAAATATGAATTGTTGGTGGGGTCTCCTTCACCGTATTTGAAACTCATATTTGTTTTATCGTGTTTTCAGGTGCCTGATTTTTCAGTGCTGATTTTGCGTTTTGCTGGGCTAGTTGCCGGGAGATAATTCACATTTGGTTTCAGTTGAACTGTTTTTTCAAGCTTCGAGGTATTTGTTTTTAGAACTGGTGTTTTATTTACTCCTCCCCAGGAGTTAGGCACAAGGCCAGTTTTATCTTACTCCCACAAGTAAGATGTGACCCAAGATCGGGTCGAGAAAGTGGGGTTTGAAAAGCCAGCGCTCGAGAGGTGAGCACTCTGGCCATTGAAAAATTGCCTGGGCAGCCCCGTCGGCATTCCCCTGTAGGGGCGCCTCAGACAGTAAGCAATAAACTTACTCCTCCCCAAAGAGGGGAGGCAAATCCTGGGAGGGTGGACCTCCTAGAACTGCACAGGACAGGCGTGCAGTATCCATCGGAACAGATACTACACTTTGATCTTAGCCAAAAGGCCAAGAAGCCCTATTTTTTTAGAACTGGTGTTTAAAGCAGGGTATGTAAATGATTGTGATTTGTTGAAACATGATGACGTTTAGAGAGTATTCCCTTCCGTAACGTTTGTTTCAATTTTGTTGTAGGATTAAAAATGTTAACTGTATCTGTTCTGTTCACTGTTATTCCTTTGTTTGATTTTTCGCCCACGTGTTCACAAAAAAAGATGACGTCATGTGACAGGTTTCTCTTTTGTTTATTTTTCCCCATGTGGGTTAAAGAAAATGACGTCACATTGACGATTTTTTCTTGTTCATTTATTTATTGTTTATTGTTATCCCGCCTTAAACAACAGTCAACACGTTTGTGCCCTCATCAGTGATAGAATCGGCAACAAACCCTGGACATGCAGCAGCGTCAGCAGAGAGTCGCAAACGGTCAAAATATGCCGGTCTTCTCGACAGGTTTGTGTGTTCAACTAAGGCTTACCATATTTGTTTCAACCGATTGCCGTGGAGACGAGACGACTTCCTCAGCAGCCTTCGTCTGTTAATGACGCGCAACACCGAGGACAATCGTGAATTGACTTGGCTTTACGAGCGCCCCTCCATCGCCATTATTCGTGGAAACGCCTTGAGCCTGCTCTCGGCCTGTCAAGCCAGCCGGACATTCGATCAAACTTCCTGATGCATGCATTTCGGTTTTGGAAAGGGACATTTTATTAATTAATTATTATTTGCCTCCCCATTTTCCTTCTCAATATTTTATTTGACTATCATTGTTCGTATTTCACAAATTGTTTTTTGGTTTAATGAATAAATTAACATCATTCATTTATTTATTTATTTCGATCACGTGCGTTCGAAAATCGGCATCATATTGAACGTTTCGGTTGCCAATAGTTATGCTGTTTTAAAGACGGATTTTTAAAATTGTACTTGTTTCCACTCGAAAAATGAGCTGTTTTTTTTTTCGTCTAGTTGTGTGCTAAAAACGCTGCTTGTTGGAAAGCCAGAGTGGAGATCTTGTAAAATAATGTGTGCGTGGATCATATGTGTGAAAAGTGAAATAGATAATTAATTTTTATTGAAAACTTTGTTAAGACAACGCAAAATAAAGTGTTTGTAACGAATGAGACTTCAAGTTGTTGGGTGAAAATGTGCGTTTGTAAGGAGCAATTGAGTACACATGTTTGTTCCATCTGGCGCCGTGTGCGTTTGCGTGTGTTTAAATAAAATAGGCATGGTGATGTGTATTAGCATACTTGTTTTGTTAGTGAGAGAATGTATGTACTAATTTGTGTGAGAATGTTAAGATAGCACTGTGTATATTGCTGGCGCTGTGTTAAGTAGTTTGTGAAAGTTTCTCATTATGTGGTGTTGCTTGCAAAGGGTTAGAGTTAAGGTTAGGGCCAAGTAGGATTATGTTGTGTTCACGTCTGTCGTTTCTGGAAGAAATGTTTTAAAAAAGAAAGAAATCTGCGTGTTTTGAGTTTTCGACACTGAATATTTCTTGCACTGTGATTGGTAGAATGAAACTGTTGATTTTAGTATCTGTCCAATCAAGAGCAAATACATAATAATAACATTCGCTGTCGCTGCCACTGCCTCTTTGAACAATACAGCAATAACAAATGATAGTTGGCTAGTAAAAATCAAAGTTTGATCTGTCAACTTAAATGCTATTTAGATCCGACTTTTAAAATCCGGCCAACATTACTTTATATATTAGATTACATTTTCCATCAATCTATCAATAAATGAATTGTAAATCTTTTACATAATTGTGTTTATAGCCGTTGAAGGTGAGTTAGGGTTAAGGAAAAGAGCGGCCAATTTTGCTACTGCTACTACCCATGCTCTTTCACTGCGTGACTCATTCTGATCAGAAATACTATCAGAATTAAATCTATAAAACGAAAAAACTCCCAAACTAAATGAATAAATAAAATAAATAAAAAAAAAAAACTACTGGAGACATCAATCTTCGCCACTTTATCAGAGACAGATCGTTAAACAGAATTTGCAATGTTTATCTTTTCTCCAACGTCCATCTATCTGTATAAACGTCAACGTAAATCAATAAATCACTCTTAACTCTTACTGAGTAGAAGAAACGGAGTATTCTCTTTTGGATCATTTTATACGACGAGGACGCATGCGAAAGACAAGTCAGCCATTTTTATTTATTACTAGCTGTATCTGTTAATGCATATCTTCTGAGGTGTGTATAACTCATTATACACACCATTGCTGGTACCCCACATGTCGTCGTTTTCAATTAATTCACATGAACACATGAACACATAAGGATTCTTTAAAATGGAGGATTTATTAGCATGAGGACGTTAGTCGATTACAAAGATTCAAGATAGAGACATATTCAAAAAGGTGTTCACTGATTTAAGAGAGAGAAAGAGGAGGGAGAGCGAGAAAAAGAGAGAGGCTTTGACCGTCATTTATGCTAAGCTATCATATTGTTCACTTGCCCCAGCTCTATTGGGATTTTGGGACGAGCACAGTTTTTCATGACCGCTCACTCACAGGGCTAGCAGGAACAGAGAAAACAATACCTTTTTCTGTAAATGACATCAGATTCGTAACTTCCGCTTACTTGCTTGGGTCGCATTTTGACCCCGGATGCGTCAATTATTCCACCAGCTCTATTGCTCCCTCTGTCTACCTGAATGAGGGCTTTCATGAACTAACATACCTACCTTGTTTTGCCTGGGAGTCTTTTTATTTTGATTTTTGTTAAACTTGTTTGTTTGTTGTTTAGTATACCATTTTTAATATTTTTTTTTACTAAATTATTTTTTTATATATAAAATAGGATTTTTGAAAGATAAATTTAATTATTATGGTATCGTTTAGTAATTAAATTATTAATTGAACCAAATTGTTATAAAACTATAACACATTTTGTTATGGTAATGTTGTTTTAATCTCTATTTATAAAATTATTAGATGTAAATATCTTCCAAAACTTCCAATCTTTTAATACATGGGGATTTACTAATAGTTTTAAAGCCAGAAATTACTTTCTATTCGGCAGTTTAAATGCTTCCAAATTCTTTTCAAATCTCAAAGGGTCACGGAGTAAGTTATGATAGGAGAGACCACGTAAAAGTTGCCAACACCCCTAATGAAAGTGTTGCTACAGACCTGACAGGACTCCATATCACATTAGTTTCTTCTTTCTTCACCTCCCACCTACCCTTGTTGTATCAAATAACTCTATTTTATGGTGAGTATTGATTTACTCCTCTCCAGGAGTTAGGCACAAGGCCAGCTTTTATCTTACTCCCACAAGTAAGATGTGACCCAAGGTCGGGTCGGGAAAGTGGGGTTTGAAAAGCCAGTGTCCGAGAGGTGAGCACTCTGGCCATTAAAAATTGCCTGGGCAGCCCCGTCGGCATTCCCCGGTAGGGGCACCTCAGGCAGTAAGCAATAAACTTAATCCTCCCTAAAGAGGGGAGGCGAAGCCTGGGAGGGTGGACCTCCTAGAACTGCACAGGACAGACCCATAGACCGGCGTAAATCAAGCCCCGAAGGCCAAGACAATACCAGTCTATGGGGTGCAGTATCCATCAGAACAGATACTACACTTTGATCTTAGCCAAAAGGAAAACAAATTGCACGTATTTGTTTTGTAAGGAGTAAATATATATATATATATATATATATATATATATATATATATATATATATAAAGATATGAGATTAAAAGATATAATGTATACTTCTAAATTTGAACCTATCATAAAAGAGTTTATGCTCGATATACGAGATAGAGCAATTATATCATCATCATCATCATCATCATCATCATCATCATCAACCGGTTTATTTGTTGAATCAGGCCACAATTAATCCTCTGATGAGGGTGGGGCCTGATTGTCTAGTCTCGAAATCTAAGTCTTCCTCTCCACTCCTGTCTTTGGCAAGGCTTGATGGAATCCATAGGCCCTGAAGATCCACGCATCTTGGGATCTATGAAGCCCAAGACATTACCAGCAGCATTAGTGCTACTGGCACTGCCTTTCTTTTTTCCTGCTGTATTTCGACTAGACATTGTATTTAAGGCAATTTTACGGCTGGATGCCTATCCTTTACCAACTTGAACACTTTTGGCAGTCCAAGACCTCCACCGTTCCCATCTAACTAGGGCTGATGTCGTTTCCACTTAAGCATGTACGAATGTCATACATTACCAGTGAGTTGCTTATCAAGATGTTGTTGGTGAAGTATAAAACAAGAATTGCACTTGTATGAACAAAATAGTGACACATAAGTGAAGTAGACGTGCCCGAAATGTCGTTAAATATTTTTTTTTTTTTTTTTTATACCTGACGAAAGAAGGAAAACAACGCTTCTGTTGAATTAATCAAAATAAAGAATCCTTTTGAAATATACTCGTGCGATGGTCGCGAGTAAAAAACAAAAAACAAACGTCCTTCTCTGTTGATCGGGTGTTTTTAAATGAGAAATATGAAAACGTTTCGATGTTTCACAAATGGACAAATAAAGGAAGAGAACTTGCATTTTCACTTTTTCAAATTATGACTTTTGGTATTTCTTTTGCCAACTTATCTATTTGTATTCCTCTTATGATAAGAATTAATTTTTTGAAAAGCCATGGCTTAAGGAAGGAAAATAAATATTTTTATTTGAATATATCTTGTTTTGAACAACTGAAGATGCACAGATTTTGTATTTTCACATCTTTTATTTCTCTTCCTTCATTTGTCTCTCTATATAATTTGATATAAATAATTTATGGGAAGAAAAATTGACCAGAGTGTTCAATTATCGGTGTAAGGGACAATATATTTATATACTGACAAACTAGAGGCAGGAGAAGCTTCAATTCGAAGGCAAAAGTTGATATGTCATAGATAAAGGCATTATGCACGAAACCGATAGTATGACATGATGTAATTATGTAAATATCATATCAAATAAATATATATATAAAGTTAGGTCTGTGCATATGTTCATATATTTGAATGTATAGGATTTATTCCTAAACTAATTAACCGATCATTATGAATTTTTGAACACAGCTGGTAGGCAGAAGGGGTCGTGATGTGGTCTTTATATAGTTTAATTTAGTTTTATGCAATGGGGCAAAAAGGAGTGGAAACCTTTAATGAAACTTCTGTTATGTTTATTTAAATGTGAAATTTTAACAATAGGTATTGGACATCTATTAATAAATATTCACCAAATTTCAGTTTCTTTGGAGTATTTAAAAGGGTTTTTAGGGACCATAATATGAGCACATAACTTCTAATTTAAAAATTAAGATATTTCAGATTTGCATTAAATTTGATCCATAGTCATTAGATACCAATTAAGCAAGACTCCCTTAATTTCAATTTCTTTTAAGACCCCTTATGCTTAAGTCCAAAATTTTAGACATTTTTTAAAAATCAAAATCACGTAATGAATTTTGATCAAAATTGGAATAAGAATTCTAGACATAAGGTTTAGTATTATTATATCTTGATTTTAATGGGACATAAAAGTGGTGCAAGGAGACATAAAAGTGGTGCAAAACTGTTGTGTTCAGAGAATTAAATTTACCTCTCCTAGGAGAGTATTCTTCTAGTATATATATATATATATATATAAATATATATATACGTATAACAATAATAAATACTTCAAAGGGTCAAAGGAACTTATCTTAACACTTTACTGCAGTTTTACGGTAAATTCAATGGTCAGACGTTTATTTCTATTCAACAGGTCTATGTACATTTGAGCTCGCATTCACTCAGGTTGTTTCTTGCATCGTCTCCATAATGCGTCTGGATATCCCGGGCCCTAGAGAGCATGGTAGACTGAGGAGGACCTGGTTCGAGTGCATAAGCAGCGATATGACTGCATGCAACCTGACTGATGTCAACCCTTTGGATCGGACCACATGGAAAGCAGTGTGAGACGTTGCCTGGTGTTTCCAACCCTGGAGTCCGGGACACTCACACTACCCTGAATAGCAAAACCGGATAATTAAAGAAAAATAAGACCCTGCGATATTATTGAAAAATACTTAAAACAAAATTAATAGCACTGTTGAATTCTTCGCAAAATGTTTACTCAGTAAAAATTGTGTTTGATCTTGGTATAGTTCTTTCTTTTCAATTGCATCCACGGACAGACAGGCAGACAGAGATTCAGAGACACCTCATTTATAGTATAAGATCATCCTTCATGGGGTTCAACTCTGAAATCTATAATAATAAATGTGGTGTCTCTGAAATTTCTGTCCAGCGGTGCAATTGAAAACAAATCCCTACACTAAGATCGAATACAGCTTTACTTTCATTTCCCCGCCGATTCTAGCCCAGAGTGTTAGTACCTGAATAGTTCCCATCTATGAATTAAATAGAATCTATCGTTTACAGACTATTTATTTCCAAAATGTATTGCTACATCATCTCTGCCTCTTTTTTAGGTTGCTGCCATCTTTCATTATCCCAGACGTGTCTGCCCGCCATCTTTGTTTATCCACTGCGTTGGATGTCGCAAAGTCGCTCATAAGTAACACTCAACACGAATTTATGGTTTAATTTCCTTATTGTTTTTCTGGCCAGAGAAAATATTTTGCGAACCATTGCATTAATTTGGCATTTTAATTGCAACCAAATTCCCTCACCAGGCCGGATGGGGTGAGGTGTTTTTTATAGAGTTTGTGAGAAGTCTGCATTGTTTGAAGTCTTGCTGAGAAAAGAGGATGTTTAAGCTACCCAATTCCCACCCATTACCTCATCTACACAAGACGTCCTCTACCCCTGTCTCTCAATACGCAACAAAATGCCTACACAAAATGGACCTACAAACTATTTCTATAAAAAATGTGAAGTTTCAGTATATAATGACCTAACAAGGGTTGATATGCTATAAAATACAACAACTAACAATCAACTAAAATGGAATGGGGAGTGATTCGCATAATGAATACTGTCACATTCTATGGAATCTGGTTCTTCTCTCTCGGATCAGGGTATAGATCCAAGAGAGAAGAATCAGATTCCATGTTTGTCCAAGGCGTCTTTAAACCTGGATATGGTAGGAATCCTCACTGCCTCCTCTGGAGCAGAAAGATAGACAGAGAATGCTGCTTCTATTGAGACAAAAGCGCCTATGGCACATCTTTTGATGGGTTCCATGAAGACCATGACTTGGCGCGGAGATAAAAAATCAAAATGTAGAATTAAATTCCCATTGATGTTTTATGGCAGAATCACATTCCCTTGCATCCCCCGCTACTCAAGTGAGGGGTAGTTATTCAAACATCAGCGGATATGATGACCATGATGTATCCAGTGCCGCCTTGAACTGTTTGGACATCTGCTGGCTAACCAGAGATGTTGGCAGCCTATTTCACAGTGCAGTAACTCGAATCAAAAAATAAACCTTCCAACGATTAAGTCGAAATCGTTTCAGATACAGCTTCTCTGAGTTTTCACAAAGCTCTCTCTCTCTCTGGTGTTAAGAAGAAGTCACAAAGTATATTGTAGTTGCTGCGCATGATGTTAAAGGCAAAGATGAAATCAGCACACAGCTGTCTACACTCCAGCGAGTACAAGTTGAGGGCCTCCAATCGTTGTTTGTAGGACTTTGTGTGAAGCCTATTGGATCTATTGTGGTCATTGATGCACTAATCTTTGTGAGAAAGGTATGGACCCACAATTCATCCTCTCGGCCATGAGTAAAATAGCAATTTTAGTTCAATTAATCGTATACAATGAATCATTCAAAATAGGTATTTGTTTCAGAATTGGTATTATTGTACATTAAGACCCTATCCAAGTCCCCCTCCCACCTCTATGATATTCTACTTTTTTATTTTTATGTATAAACATCCTGAAAAACTCAGCAGTAAAAATAAAAAAAATAAAAATATTTAATACTTAAGAGTAGGGATCAGTTTAGCAGATAAATTTAACGTAAACTGATTACCCACTTTCTGACCAAATAGTGTTTGAACAATGTGTAATCATTTCTGGGTTTAGTTAAATCTTATTTGTGGAGGGAGTTTTCTGTTGTCATTTGAACTTCAGGTAAGTGATAGGTTTAAGAAAGGACATGTAAGAATTTATTTTTCAAAATTTGTTATGCACATGCATTAGAGATTTTAATTTCATTGCATATTCCCTTTGTTATATTCCCTTAAAACGCTATCTGGTTAGAAACTTCTGGCCCAGAAATAGATAATCATTTTACACTGAATTTATATGCAAAACTGATCCCAATCCTAAATTCTAAAATAATTTTTTTTTTTACCATCAAGATTTGAAGTGTTTACATGTAAATCGCCTGGAATAAAAAGTAGAACCTAGGATCTTTACCCAGAATTAAATAATCCAAAATGGGTTGATATGACATAAAACAGATATACGAAGCCAAACCAAAATGGGGTGTTCTTATTTATCTTGAAAATCATCATTTTATGTATTGTCTTTTATCTGCAATATCAATGATTTTTAGACACAACAACAGGCAATTCTTTGATAAACATGTTTCTTTCATTGTGAATGCAATAACCTTTAAACATGAATAACTTTGAAAATCTTTCTATTTTTTTTTTAGATGAGTACACAGATCTCTAAAGAAGGCTCTGTCAGTCCATCCTCTGTAATGCTTAAGTTTGAAATAGCATCTTAGTCAGTTTGTCGGGCTTAAGTTTGAAATCTCATTTTACATATCTGTATAAGAGCCTCTATCTGTCCGATGTTCGGTTTTCAAAGCTTAAGTTTTAATTAGCATTATCACAGGTGTCTACCCATCTCTAAAAGAAGCTATCTCTGTCCGCTGGTCAGTCATTCGGTCTGTCATGCTTAAGTTTGAAATAGCATTTTCACATTTATCCAGGCATCTCAACAGGAAGCTTATTTCGTCTGTAGCAGTCACATATTCTAATTGTATAATGATGTACATGGACAGGTGTATCACTGAAGTGATTGACCTAGCAGCCAATCAGAAGCTCTGGGGTAGGAACACAAATCGCTGGACTTTTTCTTACAGCCCCCATGCGATTTCGTTCATCCTAGAGCTAAAGCCAGTACACCGACTAGAGAAAGTCTCATGTCACACGTTATAAAGACTGGCTATTAGCTGTTTAATTCCTTTTTTAGCACATACCAATAAAAGGTATTTTCATTTGAAAGCTCAATATCGTCTGTTAATTAACTTTTGGAGTCAGATAAACTTTCTATTACAGCCTACTATTATATTAATTATAATGGAGAACGATCATCCTCATTATACGTCCATTAGTCAGTCTATAATGTTTTAATGTTTACTAAAGAGTCACCACTTATCAAGGCCTAAAGGCCACTCGAGGATAAGTGTTAATGAGTTTGTCAGGTAGACGGTAAGACAACACCGTGAGGATTGGTAACGATGGTTGAAACTGGGCAGAATTTGATTATTTTAAAGGACGGCTAAACATGAATTTGTTTACATTGGACTTGAAAACGACGATGTTGTAGTCAGCTGGGAAGCACTCCTGTGGTATTGTGTTCCACAGACTAGTAGTTCTAAGAAAGAAACTTTGATCATGGAAGCTATTTTTGGTTTTAGGTACACAAAGAGAGAAAGGAAAATTATTGACAGTGATAGTAGCTAGATAAGTTTTTGTGACTGTTTTACAGGGGAAACAATAAATTTGAGTTCAGTCGAGCACCTACCATTAAAATAACAATAGAACAGAGAAAGACTAGCAACATCTCTTTCATGAGAAAGTGGCTGTAGGGAAGAGAAGAGAACACCTTCTACTAGATTTCAAAGTCGGTTTTGGACTCTGCCACTGCTGGAAAGGGTGCTCTGAATGGCACCTCCCCAAATGTGGCAACAGTACTCCATCTTAGGACGTATTTGACTCTTATACAGGTAGAAGATTGCATCAGGCTTGAGATACTTTTTGGAGCGGTAGAATGATTCAACCATTTTTCCAGCGACCTTAGCAACAGATTTGATGTAAGTCTTTCATTTCAAGTCTGAAGTAAAGGTCAGTCCCAGAAGCTTATCAAAGTTTAAGTTTTTAATAGCATTTTAGTTTTAATTAGGATTTTGTCAGTTGGTCTAGCATATTAAAGTTTTAAATATCATTTTTGTTGATCTGACATGGTTGAATTTGAAATAGCTTCTTTCTATGTCTACACAGGTTTCTATAAGGGACTTTCTCTGTCCATTGGTAGGTCACTCAATCTGCCATATTTAAGTTATAAGAAAATATATGGAAAAGCCACCGAAAAAGCAGGAGCTAGAAGACTACTGTGGGCCTCTGTTTGAGAATGGGAGACCATGCAATCAAAAGGATAAGTGGCCAGAAATGCCAGAATCAGAGATAACGTCTGGAATGATAAAACGAAAGTTGGACCGATTCCAGAATCACAAAAACCTGCCATAGACAACATACCCAATTTCTGGCTGAAGCAACTTACAGCACTTCATAGTCATTGGAATGACTAACAAGAACAGACATAACTTGGGAAAGCTTTATTCAGCACACAATGTCGGTACAGTATTAGTGCTACTATTTATAGTGGTTAGTAGAAGCAGGAGAGTTCTCCAAAGGGGAGATAAGTCAAAGTAAGGAAAGGTACTCGTAATTATTCATTACAGTCATTATACTGTTGAGGGGTGAGGAGGCCACACCAGCATACCCAAAATGAGTGAGACACAACGACCCAAATAAATACAGACCCATCTGCTATCTCACTATGATCTACAAGCTTTTCACTGGCCTGTTTGCAAATAGCATCTATGCACACTTCTCTTCAGGAGTGTACCTGGAAAAAGAACAAGCAGGATGCAGGAGAAAGTGTTTAGGCACCACGGACTAGTTGTTGATTAAGACCATCCCTGAGGACTTAGCATGGCTTGGATCGATTACCAAAAAGCATATGATAGTGTGCCCCACACGTGGTTACTGAGGTGCCTTGAGTTATACAAGATCTATTTGGTAATCAAGAAAACCATGGCTGTATATATAAAGATGTGTCAAACAACCATGACATTAAGCCACACAAATGGAATAGTAACAATTCCTCACATCAAGATGCGAAGAGGAATCTTCCAAGGAGATAGCTTATCTCCTTTACTCTTTTGCCTGGTGATAGATTTGCTACGTAAATTACTGAATAAAAGCCAGAGTGCTTACAACCTGAGCCAGAGCCACCAACAAGAGCCAAACAAAAGAGTCAACCACCTGCTTTTCATTGATGATCTCAAGCTGTATGCCAGTTCAGATGCTGACTTATGTCGACTCTTGCAGGTTGTACATACCTTCTCCCAAGATATTGGAATGATGTTTGGCCTGCACAAATGTGCCAAGTGCTCCCTCAGAGCTGGGAAGAAGATCCAAACGGAAAACATACAGCTTGATGAAGAGACTGACATCAAAGACCTAGAAGAGCAGGAACAATACAAATACCTTAGCATAGAAGAATTGACTGGCCACAAAAGGACATTAACAGGCTAGACACTAAAATGAGGTAAATGTTGGCACTGTACAGAGTAATGTACAGAAACCAGTGTCTACCAAGGCTGTATCTGCCCGGAGGAGGAGGTATGGATCTCTCAGAAATTGACCATCAATTCTCGAGTCTCTATTGTGAGCACTGGCCAATATCTGATGAGCTCCCAGAACCCAAACCTTATTATGGTACATCAACACCAAGTAACGAGCCAGTAGAACAACCTTTATCACAAAACTAGCAAAACATTTTGGACAAGACTGTCTTACAAATGAGGCAGAAATGGAAAACAAGCCTGCCACGGAAATGCCCCGTAAGAGCCGCCAAAAATATACCAAGGCTTTCCATTGCAGAAAACTTGAAGAATGGGCCAATCAACAACGTGCCAAATATTTTCTGGATGAACTATCCCAAGAATATATATACAAGGAAGGCTCTGTAGACTGGCTGAAAAGAGGATCGCTCCACTATGAGCAAGAGAGAATGATAATGGCTGCCCAAGATCAAGGCTTAATGACCAATGCTTTTAAAAAGATGAGTGGTCTCAGCAACGACAACAAGTGCAGGTTCTGCCACACAGAAGTGGAGAGTGTGAGTCACCTGACATCCAGTTGTAAGGATCTGCTGGGGGACGGCTAATATACAATACGAAACAATGCAGTGTGTAAATATATCCACTTAACCATCTGTATAAAGTTGAATATCCAGTGTAACAGAAAGTTCTCAAAACATAATAACATTTTTGTCAGTCTGTTATGTTTTAGTTTAAAATAGCATTTTTGTCGGTCTGTTATGCTTCAATTTAAAATAGCATTTTTGTCGGTCTGTTATGTTTCAGTTTAAAATAGCATTTTTGTCAGTCTGTTATGTTTCAGTTTGAAATAGCTTTTTGTCGGTCTGTTATGCTTCAGTTTAAAATAGCATTTTTGTCGGTCTGTTATGTTTCAGTTTAAAATAGCATTTTTGTCAGTCTGTTATGTTTTAGTTTAAAATAACATTTTTGTCAGTCTGTTATGTTTCAGTTTGAAATAACATTTTTGTCAGTCTGTTATGTTTCAGTTTAAAATAACATTTTTGTCAGTTTGTTATGTTTCAGTTTAAAATAACATTTTTGTCAGTCTGTTATGTTTCATTTTAAAATAGCATTTTTGTCCGTCTGTTATGTTTCAGTTTAAAATAGCATTTTTGTCAGTCTGTTATGTTTCAATTTGAAATAACATTTTTGTTAGTCTGTTATGTTTCAGTTTAAAATAGCATTTTTGTCGGTCTGTTATGTTTCAGTTTAAAATAGCATTTTTGTCAGTCTGTTATGTTTCAGTTTAAAATAGCTTTTTGTCGGTCTGTTATGTTTCAGTTTAAAATAGCATTTTTGTCAGTCTGTTATGTTTCAGTTTAAAATAGCATTTTTGTCGGTCTGTTTTGCTTCAGTTTGAAATAACATTTTTGTAAGTCTGTTATGTTTCAGTTTAAAATAATATTTTTGTCGGTCTGTTATGTTTCAGTTTAAAATAACATTTTTGTCAGTCTGTTATGTTTCAGTTTAAAATAACATTTTTGTCAGTCTGTTATGTTTCATTTTAAAATAGCATTTTTGTCAGTCTGTTATGTTTCAGTTTAAAATAGCATTTTTGTCCGTCTGTTATGTTTCAATTTGAAATAACATTTTTATCAGTCTGTTATGTTTCAGTTTAAAATAGCATTTTTGTCAGTCTGTTATGTTTCATTTTAAAATAACATTTTTGTCCGTCTGTTATGTTTCAGTTTAAAATAGCATTTTTGTCGGTCTGTTATGTTTCAGTTTAAAATAACATTTTTGTCAGTCTGTTATGTTTCATTTTAAAATAACATTTTTGTCAGTCTGTTATGTTTCAGTTTAAAATAAAATTTTTGTCGTCTGTTATGTTTCAGTTTAAAATAACATTTTAGTCAGTCTGTTATGTTTCAGTTTAAAATAACATTTTAGTCAGTCTGTTATGTTTCAGTTTAAAATAACATTTTTGTCGGTTTGTATTGTTTCAGTTTAAAATAACATTTTAGTCAGTCTGTTATGTTTCAGTTTAAAATAACATTTTAGTCAGTCTGTTATGTTTCAGTTTAAAATAACATTTTTGTCGGTTTGTATTGTTTCAGTTTAAAATAACATTTTAGTCAGTCTGTTATGTTTCAGTTTAAAATAACATTTTTGTCGGTCTGTTATGTTTCATTTTAAAATAACATTTTTGTCCGTCTGTTATGTTTCATTTTAAAATAGCATTTTTGTCAGTCTGTTATGTTTCAGTTTAAAATAGCATTTTTGTCCGTCTGTTATGTTTCAATTTGAAATAACATTTTTATCAGTCTGTTATGTTTTAGTTTATAATAACATTTTTTCAGTCTGTTATGTTTCAGTTTAAAATAGCATTTTTGTCAGTCTGTTATGTTTCATTTTAAAATAACATTTTTGTCCGTCTGTTATGTTTCAGTTTAAAATAGCATTTTTGTCGGTCTGTTATGTTTCAGTTTAAAATAACATTTTTGTCAGTCTGTTATGTTTCATTTTAAAATAACATTTTTGTCAGTCTGTTATGTTTCAGTTTAAAATAAAATTTTTGTCGTCTGTTATGTTTCAGTTTAAAATAACATTTTAGTCAGTCTGTTATGTTTCAGTTTAAAATAACATTTTAGTCAGTCTGTTATGTTTCATTTTAAAATAAAATTTTTGTCGGTTTGTATTGTTTCAGTTTAAAATAACATTTTAGTCAGTCTGTTATGTTTCAGTTTAAAATAACATTTTAGTCAGTCTGTTATGTTTCAGTTTAAAATAACATTTTTGTCGGTTTGTATTGTTTCAGTTTAAAATAACATTTTAGTCAGTCTGTTATGTTTCAGTTTAAAATAACATTTTTGTCGGTCTGTTATGTTTCATTTTAAAATAACATTTTTGTCCGTCTGTTATGTTTCATTTTAAAATAGCATTTTTGTCAGTCTGTTATGTTTCAGTTTAAAATAGCATTTTTGTCCGTCTGTTATGTTTCAATTTGAAATAACATTTTTATCAGTCTGTTATGTTTTAGTTTATAATAACATTTTTTCAGTCTGTTATGTTTCAGTTTAAAATAACATTTTTGTCAGTCTGTTATGTTTCATTTTAAAATAACATTTTTGTCCGTCTGTTATGTTTCAGTTTAAAATAGCATTTTTGTCGGTCTGTTATGTTTCAGTTTAAAATAACATTTTTGTCAGTCTGTTATGTTTCAGTTTAAAATAACATTTTTGTCAGTCTGTTATGTTTCAGTTTAAAATAAAATTTTTGTCGTCTGTTATGTTTCAGTTTAAAATAACATTTTGGTCAGTCTGTTATGTTTCAGTTTAAAATAACATTTTAGTCAGTCTGTTATGTTTCAGTTTAAAATAACATTTTTGTCGGTTTGTATTGTTTCAGTTTAAAATAACATTTTAGTCAGTCTGTTATGTTTCAGTTTAAAATAACATTTTTGTCGGTCTGTTATGTTTCAGTTTAAAATAGCATTTTGACATGTATTCAGAAATCTCTGTAACAGGCAGAATTCGTTCAGTGTTCAGTCTATCATGCTTAAGTTTATTTTGTGTAAATTTTTTTTACTAATGTCTCACTGCTTATTAAGGTCCAATAGCCATTTGAGGATAAGGGTTAATGTCAGTTCGTGATGAACAACACCTTGAGAGGATTGGAAACAATGGGTGAAATGGTTAGAATTTGATTATTTAGGTGGACAACTCAACAAGAATTTGTACTTGAACATTACACTTGAACACGACCATCTTGTAGTCAGCAGGGAAGCAGTCCCGTACTATTATATTCCATGGATGGAAAGTTCTTAGATCGAACCTTTTTTCATGGAAGTTCTGTTTAGTTTTAGGTACACAGAGAAAGAAAAGAAAATTATTTACAGTGATTGTAACACATCTCTTTAAAAAAGCTCTCTTCGTTCTGTCTATCTGTCACAGCTGTATTATATTTAAGTCTGAAATAGCATTTTCGTTGGTCTGTCATGCTTACGGTTCAATTAGCATTTTCCTCATTCTGTCATGCTTAAATTTCAAATAGAATGTTCACATGTGGCAAAGTGTGTATTTCTACAAGTGATTCTGTCTGCTCGTCAGGCGATCTATCACACTCAAGTTTGAAATAGCATTTATATCATTACACACACAGATCGAACGGATTCATCTTAATAATGTCTGTGCCTGTTTCTCTTTATATATATATATCTCTCTCTCAGATTAATCTTAAACCATTTTCTAAAAGCTTTTTTGCTTCAGAAAATAAAAGAAAGAAAATGGTGTGATTGTGACTCTTATCGGTAAAAGCCAGGAAAAAGATAGCATTTTTATTAGGTTTTACTTTTTACAGTATATCACATAATTCTTTGAGAAAAACAAACAATAGATTTATATCATCCATTCCAGTCCGGAAGAAGATTAAGAATTTTAGTGGCAAATATGGCGGGAACTAAATCAGGAAAAAGAATTGTGTTTTAAAAAGAGGCAGCCATGCGGCGAGGTACTGTGCAAACTAAAACACAAAGAAAAATGCCTTTTATTAAGATGTGTTCATTCAATCGCCTCATTTAGAAGTCATCATTATTGGCAGCATCAGCAGCTGTTTAACGTCTGTTATATATGCTGGCATGTGTTGGACAGCTTTTAGAAATTGACTTCCAAAATAACCTCTCTCTGGGCGAGTCTTTATTTATCCCTCTTTCTCTCAAGTTCATTTTCATCATTTTCTCTCACATTTTCCTTTGCCTACCTCTGTGAACTGACCCTACTACCTCAACTGTTCTACATTTACTAACCCAAGAATTCGCATTTACCTGAGTTCAGTTTCATCCTGCATTTCTTGTAAACGGCTATAAGCTTAGAAGTAGAAGGCTTCAACTTATCAGAACATTTTCTATTCATCATCATCATCATCATCATCATCATCATCATCTTCTGTTTTACATCTGTTTTACATCTGTTTTACATGTGTTGGACTGCTTCTAGAAATTGACTTTTAAAATAACTTATCTCTGTCCAGGTTTTATTTATACCTCTTCCATTCTTATCACTTCCTCCATGTTTTCCTTCGTCTTCCCCTGTAAACTGACCCTGCTACCTCAACTGTTCTACATCTACTAACCCCAAAACTCGCATTCATTCTTTAAACATTGTGATACAATCGAAGTCTCCTGTTCTGCACACATCTAATCCTATATTGTCTAGATTTAATCTTCCTCTCAGGTCATCAGAACTAAGCCTGTCTTTAACACTCACATTACACATCCATCGTATCATTCTTATATCATTTCTTTCCATGCAACGCATGTCATCAACCCTCACTGACAAGGTTTCACTCTCATTATCATCACACTGCATACACATGCCTGATAGACTCTTAGCTTTGTTTACAGTGGTAAAGCTCTGTTGGTTAGTAAAGGCAGACGTCCCCTTAACTTCCTCCCTTACTCTTTTTTTTCTGGAAATCGCTCCAGACAAGGAATTAAGCCACTTAGCGTAAGGAGCTAAAAAAAGAAAATACTACGTAAATGTAAAAATCTAGCCATTAATAAGTGTTAGGTGGATAGATTGTGACCCAGAAAATAGCAATTATTCCTCCTTTGTCAGAAACATTGCTCATGAAATATGACGACTAAAGCACAAAATAAGGGAAGCGAGAGTTACGAGGCTGCCGAAAGTAAACCGAAGGTCTACTTTCTACTCTCCTTAAAGCTTACAAACTCTTACAATCACACTAGCACCTGCTCCATTCTGTGCTTCTTGAGTTGTTTGTTGGGATAGTGTCTCTTGCTGCAGTTATTTTCTTTTCCGTGTTCTGGGTTATGTATTTCTCCAGCTCATTTTTTGTGTCTTCCACACTGTCTTCTGTACTTACCAGTCATCTTCCCCCTTCGTTTCTTTTCATGTAGACTCTGTCTCTATTGTCTTTTGGGTGCAGTGCGTTGTGCATGGTCATTAATTTTCTAGTCCTCTGGTCAAGGTGCCTGAGATTTTCTTTAGTCCAACCTATGAATGGTTCAGAGTATCTTATTAGTGATACTGCCCAGGTGTTTATTCCTTTTACTAGATTTCTACTATATAATTGCGTTTCTAAGAGTTTTCTTGTTCTTTGCAAATATTCTCTCCCAATCTTTTCTTTCATTTTTGTAGATTTGATGATGTCTGCTTCCAGAACTCCTAAATATTTATAACTCTCCTGTTCGCCTAGTGCCCTCATTTCCTCTTGGTTAAGCAGTTCCATGCCCTCTGTCGTCTCCAGTGTTTCTCTTTTCATTTCTAGCAGTACACAATTTTGAATTCCGAATTCCATTTGAATGTTCTGGCTGAAGATTCTGGTCGTATTTATCAGCTTTTCCGGTTCCTTTTTGCTTTTTGCAAATAGTTTCAGGTCGTTCATGTACATCAGGTGGTTTATTCTTTGTTCTGTGTCTGTAAAGTTGTATCCGGCATCACATTTTCTAAGTATGTAGTTGAGCGGCATCATGGCTATGATAAACAGTAGTGGTGATATAGGGTTTCCTTGGAAAATGCCTCTCTGTATTTTTATCTTAGTTAGGTGTTGCCCTCCAGTAGTCAGTTCTAGTCTCCATGTTTCCATTGCTTTCTTAATCAGATTATCTTGTATATTTTTAAGAATCTAATTATCGATGCTTGCGGGATTCTGTCGAAAGCTTTCTTGTAGTTATTATTATTATCATTATTTCATAGTAGTCTCAACTTTTGGATGTTTTTAATTGGAGTTTTCTTTTTAGAACATCAAGTTAATTCCCTTGATCTTAGACATTCAAGCTGTACCATAACACTTTTGCTGTTTCCAACAGGCAAGCCTTTTGCAGAATTGTAAAAGAAATTGTCCTGTCAATCTGTTTGAGCCATTCATGGTAGCTTTTCGTTATGATTCCAAGCGTTTCAATTACAACAGGAATCACCTTTACTTCTTTACATTTCCATAGTCTAACTAATTTCCATTTTAGATATTGATATTTATTTTTATTTTATTTATTTATTCTTTTTTATTATTATTATTATTATTATTATTATTATTATTATTATTATTATTATTATTATTATTATTATTATAATTATTATTAGCGGGACCCGTGTAAATTACACGAAATGATGTTTTCAATACTAATTATCTTGTTCTTAACCTATACATGTTTGAATAAAATATAAGATTTGACTTTTATATTTATTTAAAAAAATGAACAATACATGAAACAATTTACAAAACTTCTTTATATGCAATATTTTTAGTGACTAAACCTTATTTTGTAAATGCTTTAAATTTGGCTCCAATTCATGAGTAGCATACAAAGATTCGGAAGGTCGTTGCTTTTGATGTAAGCATGACACACAAAATAACACATGCGCTATTGTAATAGTATGTGTCTTCCCGGTCGTCCCCTCCCTACCTCCCTCCTCCCCTTCGATGTAGAAAAAAATATTAGAGGTTGGGTGGGATCGAACTATAAACCAGTCGGGCCTACGTCAAAAACCAACGTCAAAATCCTACATCGCTAACCGTTACGCCAAAGGGAAATACTAGAAAATATTACGAAAATTAGGTGACTTCAATGCTTTTCCAAATCTAGGTGCGGCACGCATGCGCAGAGCTTTTGATGTAAGCGTGACACACCAACACATATGCTATCGTATTAATATATAGATTATTTGTACTCATTAGGATTTCTCACAGAAGTTATTGTCAGTGATTGCTCACCAACAACAACTGGTGGTGTTCTTTGGAGTCTGAGTGACAACAAGCCTCCCCAGAGTTCCAGTACTCTCCATCTCTTTTCGATCACCATCGCAAATGACCTTGTAGTATCTCAACAGCCACCTACCATTGATTTCTCGCTGGCAACGACCATTGGTCTCCCCTAGGATTTGGGTGGCAATAAGACTCCCCAACGTCCCAGCACTCTCCGCACTCTTCCAGTGGAGGTCTGGTTAGTGCTGTCTTATCTCGGTCTTCCCATCATCCTTGACCCTCTACAACTATTTTGTGTAGTGTCAGCTGAGGCCGGTGCCATTTCTTTTGTGGGGTAGGGGTGTTATTCTGTTCGCCTAGCGCTCTCATCTCCTCTGGGTTTGGCACTTCTATGCCCTCTGTCATCTTCAGTTTTCCTCTTTTCATCTCGAGTAGTGCACACTTTTCCACTCCAAATTCCATTTTAATGTCCTAACTGAAGATTCTGGTCATATTTATCAGCTTTTCCAATTATTATTATTTATTATTGTATCTCATCACAATGAACATGAATATTATTATACCTCATCACAGGTAACATGAATTGGAACAAATACATAGAAGGCATTGTCAAGGCTGCTGCAAAGAAAGTGGGGTCCCTCTACTATGCTAGAAAACTTCTCACACCTGACAGTATTCTATATCTCTACAAAGCCACCATCCATCTGCCTATGTATTTAATATTGTTGTCACATCTGGGCTGGTGCACTATCCACTAGTCTCTCCCTCTTAGACAATGTCCAAAAAAGAGTCTCTAATCTAATAGGTTCCTCACTATCCACCAAGCTCCAGCCCCTGTCCCATCGTTGTACTTGTTTTACAAGTACTTCAATGGAATGTGCTCTGATAAACTTGCTGCTCTGGTGTTCCCTTGACGTAAATACACTCGGCCAAGGCGACAATCAGCTAAATCCCATCCATTCACTGTGGAGGTCCCCAGATGCCGGAGAGCCTTCTACTCCAATAGCTTCTTTCCTCGAGTTGTTGGCCTTTGGAACTCCCTCCCTGCTCTCTGTTTCTCCGACTATACCGACATGCAGAAAGTTAAAACTAATGTGAACAAGCATCTCGCTGCACAGCTCCCAATTGAGGATGACCCCCTAAACTTTAACCCTAATTCTCAGTAGCCCGGTACGTCTACAGTGGAGGAGGAGGAGGAGGAGGAGGAGGAGAAGGAAGAGGATGTCAGTTTTGAGACAAATCAATCAAGCATTAAAAAAAAGCATTTTAATATCACAACTAGACGAATACTCGTCTCAGGACGGGTAAAAACTAATTTCTCCCGAACAGAGCAGTTTTGTACCAGATTATGTTTCTTTACGAAGATTAAACTCAAGATTTAATCCTTATGTCTCGAATCTTTATTCCAACTTTGATCAAAATCCATTACATGATTTTGATTCAAGAAAATGTCTAAAATGTAATTAACCGATCATTACGAATTTTTGAAGACAGCTGCTAAGCCTAAAGTGCCCAAATGTGGGCTATATTTAGTTTTATGCAAAGGGGGTAAAAAGGGAGTTTAAGCCCTTCGGGAAATTCAGATACCTCCGATTTTTGTGAAATTTTTACGATAGGTAGTAGACACCAATTAATACATATTCTCCAAATTTCAATTTTGGGGGGGTATTTAAAGGGTTTTTAGGGGATATAATATGCGGACAAACTCCCATTTGAAAATTCAAATATATTAGATTTGCATTGAATTTGATCCATAGTCATATGACATCAATTAGTCAAGATTCCCTGAATTTCAATTTCTTCTTAAAGCCCCTTAAATTTGAGACATTTTCTAAATCAAAATTGGAATAAGGATTCTAGACATAAGGTTTAGTATTATTATATTTTGATTTTAATTTTTACCAAGCACTAAATTAGTGTGTGTGAGATGAAAAAATACATTTTTGTCATTCTTACTCGTAGTTGCTTCAAAAACAACACTGAAACAAGGTTAAACAGTCAGTCAGCTATTTTTTTTTCTTTTATAATGAACGAGTTGCCAGAGAGAGAAAGGGGGGGGGGGCGTGGATTTGTCAAAAAGTATCGTGCCTGAGGATGTATATAGAGAGAAATTTATAAAAAAAGATGTCACACACTTTTTTAACTTCTATTTTCTTGTCCATGCTCCCGCGCAACGCCTGGCAGTTTCTATGTAAATAGAAATTTTCCATCATTTTAAATTGAAAAAATAAATATATAAAAAACTAAAATGCAAACAATATTCGATTTTCTTCAGTTTATAAACAATTATATCAAATGAATTAATTCCATGAATAATAACTCATATAACTCAAGAGTCACTGTCGCATTTGTACAAATATGTCGCCACCGAGGCAGACAAATGATGGATGCTGAAATTTAAAAAAACTGTCAGCCATATTCGTTTCATTTTTCTCTTACATAATTATTAGCAAAGATTTTTTTTTCAAAAACAGGTGAGGAAAATTTATTGCAAAGTGAAAGAAAAAAAATACCCTAACTTAATATTTGTCATAATATACAATACATAGGTACATTTATTTTTTGGTTTGACTGTAACAACGCAGACGTTCAATTAACACATACACACACTCACTGTGAAAAGAGGACGAATTTACATATGTGAGTATTGATTTACTCCTCTCCAGGAGTTAGGCACAAGGCCAGTTTTTATCTTACTCCCACAAGTAAGATGTGACCCAAGGTCGGGTCGGGAAAGTGGGGTTTGAAAAGCCAACGCCCGAGAGGTGAGCACTCTGGCCATTAAAAATTGCCTGGGCATCCCCGTCGGCATTCTCCGGTAGGGGCGCCTCAGACAGTAAGCAATAAACTTACTCCTCCCCAAAGAGGGGAGGCGAAGCCTGGGAGGGTAGACCTGCACAGGACAGATCAGACCCATAGACCGGCGGAAATCAAGCCCTGAAGGCCAAGACAATACCGATCTATGAAGTGCAGTATTCATCGGAACAGATACTACACTTTGATCTTAACCATGTGAGTAGAGGAGTATTATTTACTCCTCTCCAGGAGTTAGGCACAAGGCCAGTTTTATCCTACTCCCACAAGTAAGATGTGACCCAAGGTCGGGTCGGAAAGTGGGGGTTGAAAAGCCAGCGCTCGCGAGGTGAGCACTCTGACCATCAAAAATTGCCTGGGCAGCCCCGTCGGCATTCCCCGGTAGAGGCGCCTCAAGCAGTAAGCAATTAACTTACTCCTCCCCAAAGAGGGGAGGCAAAGCCTGGGAGGGTGGACCTCCTAGAACTGCACAGGACAATCCCATAGACCGGCGTAAATCAAGCCCCGAAGGCCAAGACAATACCAGTCTATGGGGTGCAGTATCCATCGGAACAGATACTACACTTTGATCTTGACCAAAAGTAGAGGAGTTGATGTGAGTAGAGATGGGTTGCTTTGGCAGTTGCTGTTCTACAGACAGTTTGATATGAATAAATATGTGTAGGCTATTCAACTTGAAGACTGTTGATCTTTATTTTCCATTCGATAAGTGATATACTTTTTTCCGGTCATCTCTGGGACGCATATGTTTATTTACTCCTCGCGGAGTTAGGCACAGTTTTATCTTACTCCCACAAGTAAGATGTGACCCAAGATCGGGTCGAGCAAGTGGGGTTAAAAGCCAGCGCTCGAGAGGTGAACACTCTGGCCATTTAAAAATTGCCTGGGCAGCCCCGTCGGCATTCCCCGGTAGGGGCGCCTCAGACAGTAAGCAATAAACTTACTCCTCCCCAAAGAGGGGAGGCGAAGCCTGGGAGGGTGGACCTCCTAGAACTGCACAGGACAGGCGTGCAGTATCCATCGGAACAGATACTACACTTTGATCTTAGCCAAAAGATAATTTTCCATGAATGAGAATGAGACATTGAGATCTTCGCCTGGAAGATAAAAGGAGAAAGCTCTTCTTAGAATTATTTCCATTTTTTGTTTTTTCGGATTTGTCTTCCTCCACGAATACGCTTCACCTTCTCTTAGCAGACCGACTAGCGTCTCTCCTGTCGATGAAAGACACTCTAACCTGTTGGGTAAAAAAAGAAAATATTTTATATATGAAAAAAAAAAGTATATCCAATATCTTCCTCCCGGATGTATCCTGAAGGGGGCCGAGGCAGTAGTTGGAAGGAGAAAGGTCTTGCTAACAGAATTGCTCCTTCAACGACCCACCCAACAGGGTCTGGGGGAAAAATGGAGTCTCTGGCTGGAGTAAGGTCGTACCACTGACGCCGACTCGTAACAGAGTATGCCGATGTCGTGCAAATGGCTACCCGCTTGTAAGAGTGTCTGTCAATCACGTTGAGAGGTTGAAGTGTGAACCCTTCAGCATCGTAAAAGTCTCTCCATATCAAGTGGAAAACCTGTAGTTTGAAATGTCCGACTCGTAAAAGAGTCTGGATAATAGTGCTGGCTGTTCGCACTGTCGACTGACTTCGAGTTTGCTGAGTTCGCTCTACATGAGAAAAGGCAGAACCTAGATATAGGTTGTTGGGGTATCTTTTACAATAATCCGCAGAGTCGCGGACGGGGTCCAAAAAACGAACAAGAACGGGGTAAAAAAAAAAAATATGCAAAAAGTGATGATGACCTACGTCGAGAATAGATATTTTCCTACTTACCTATGACATTTTCTTGTATTTTTACGTAGTATAAATAGGTTTTTATTAGATGTAAAAAAAAAAATTGGGGGGGGGGGGGGGGGCACGGATTTTTACTAAAAAAAAATGGCGCCGATGCGACTATTTTCCAGCCTCGCTTAAGAACCCCCCCCCCCCATGTTCGTGTGACAAAAATATTGATTTCTAATAAATAGCAGTTGGAACGGCTTAGAAATACAAACAAATGTCACAGATAAGTTGGAAAATAACTTTTATCGGCTACAGTTACTTTTATTTGTTGTATATTTGTTTTTTGAGCATTTTTACTCTGCGGATTATTGTAAAAGATACCCCGGTTTTTGTACTACCTCTCCTCCCTTAACCAAAAATTGCCTCGTCCAACTTTGTTTCGCTGGGTATCATATTCCTCCCTCCTGAAGGCCTTACCAACTCAATAGGTACGACCGCCTATATATATTTTTTTTTTTAAATTTTTTTTTACAAACCATAGGCAAAAACTCTGACTTCTGAAAAAATCTTAAAAAGACCGACCACAGTCTAATAATTTTTCTTCTTCTAGAAGTAATATTTTATATATGTATTATTTATAACATTTTAATTTTAAAGAATTCGGACATGTTTTTCATTTTTATTTTTTATGAAAGAAATCTAAAGAATAAAATTAAAAGAAAAAAAATGTGATTAACAATGAAAAATGCCCCCCCCCCCCCCAAAAAAAACAGTATTAAAATCTGTGCCAGAATTGCTGAAGTCTGAAACAAACTGTCTGCATTAGTTGTTGGCTGCCGAGACTCTGCTTCCTTTTGTTGCTAATTAGCTAGGAACATGCAAAAATGGCCGTGGCTTATACAGACTATGGTTATTAAAAGGAGCTTATCATAACCTTTTGTATTAGTTTCCGTTTAAATTTTGATTGTGTGTGTGAAAGATAAAAGTCACAAGTTAATCTCTAAAAGGAAAAAAATGTATATTTACGTGTGAAAAAAATTTAGAATGAAAAATGTTATCACGACGACTAAAAAAAAATTCAGTGAAATTTGCAGTTTGAAGAAATTACTTGTAAAAATCTCTTGAAAGATACCTATCAGTTTTCTGTAACTATTTCAAGGATAATTAGTAAATTAAAGTCTTAAGATACTTAATTAAAAAAAGATAATGTACCTAATTTTTATTAAAAATTGCATAATTATCCCCCAAAAGTAATAGTTTAGTAAAATACAGTCTTCGGTACTAAACAAACTGGTTATCGATATGGAGAAATGTATCTAAGACAATAATTGCAATAATATTTCGTTTTATTATTTTTAACTTAACATAGAAGAATGGTTTTGTAATAGTTTATAGAAATTTAAAAATATTATACCTTAATTTCTTTATTTTTTTAAGGTTATAAAAAAATTAATTAATTTTAGTACCCCCATTTTGTAATAAAAAGGAAATGCTTATTTAATTTGAATATTTTTTAATGTACACAATTAAGATTTTATTTATTTTTACCTAAAAAGATTCATATTTAACTTAGTATTAGTTTTTAATTCAGTAATACTCTGAAATTATTGATGATGTCTGTTTACCAATGTTTTTTCTTTAGAATTTAAAATAAAACTTTGTATAATTTTGTTCAAAACTTTTTTCTCAGCGTCAATTTTATCATTTTTTTTGTTTACATGATGATTAAAAACTTTAGCAATTACATTATTCGATTTATTATTAAACGTGTCGTAGCGATAAATGAATTATTTTTAAATAAAACTAAAAGTGCATTGTAAGTGTGAAAAAGTAAATTCAATTCAATGACTACACTGATAATTTTATTATTCATTGAAAAAAAAATAAGCTAAAACAATTATTTATTAATAATTAAATAGAATTCAAATTTGAAAGAAAATGATTATTCATAATTGAAAAAGATATTTATAAAAATACAAACTTACATTTTATTCTTCCAAATTATGTATATTGACACTGAATTGTGAAACTGACGGGGTTCTTCATTTTCTGAAAATAAAATTTAGATCGTGGTGGGTAGTGGGTGGGATGCCATTCGCGTCTGTTTATTGTAGTACTGTACATCCATAGATTTTCAAGTTAATTGTTAGTAGAAATTATCCCACTTTTAAAATTATTTTATTCGGAATAGCTCAGTATCTCAATTTTGTATATTTTTTTTAATTTTCAAGATTATAAAAGAAATTTATTATTCTCATGATTACACGTTCATGTACAAAAGGGAAATATAAAATCGTGTTGTAAGATTTTCTGTAAACTTTTATCATTAAAATCACGTAAAATAATTTTTGCAATCATATTGTTTTTTGGGTGAAAACATTTTTGAATTTAATTCTTCATATTATTTTTTTGGTGAAAACATTTTAGAATTTAATTCTTCATATTATTTTTTTGGTGAAAACATTTTTGAATTTAATTCTTCATATTATTTTTTTGGTGAACACATTTTTGAATTTAATTCTTCATATTATTTTTTTGGTGAAAACATTTTTGAATTTAATTCTTCAGATTTTTTTGGTGAAAACATTTTTGAATTTAATTCTTCAGATTTCTTTCAATAACCTAAAAACATGCCCGACCTCTTTAAAATTAAAACTTTATAAACAGCTATAAATTGCTCGGAAGAATTGAGGAAATCAAGTAATCCCTGTCCCTTACCCCTGAAAACCATATTACTTTTTTATTCAAAATGGTTATTTTCTATAAGTATCAATATTTAAGTTATGAAAAAAACAAAGTATCATACAACGTTGTTTGCTGTTGATGGATGTCCAGCACGAACGTAGACCCCCACAATATTACTGTAAAATCCCAACGGAAAAATAAATTAAAAACTGTAGTTTCTGAATTGTATTCATTTTTTTTACTATTAAAGTTTCAAATCAAATACGGAAAGTTTATTTCTTATGAAAATTTGCATTGGTTTATTAATAGCATGTGTGAAAAATATTTTTTATTGGGGGTTCAGCCACGGTTCTATTAATAACCTAGGCCAGTTAACTGAGTCGAGTTTTTCTGGTGACGTCATTTATAGTGGTTAGTAAGAACCACTATAAATGATGACCGGATGTGCGGGAGGTGCTGAAGCACATGCGTCCATCTGTTTTCAGCAAGTCATCAGAGCAAGCAGACTGTCGCCTAAGGATTATTTATTCACTTGGAAATCATTATTAACTTGTTCTTTTTTTTTAAAATGTATTTATAGATATCAAGCGCGAAAGAAAGTTACAACATGGACGCGAACGATTAAGGTATTGAGACCATATAAAGAATAAGGATCCCGGAAATTGAAAGACGAAAAAGAGACGAGAGTCAGTCTACACCAGTTGATAATAAAGCGGTGTACGTTGGTTTTCCTCAAAAGCTCGCTTCTTAATATAGGGAAATATTTATTTTACGAAATATTTATTAAATGTTTTTTAATTTACAAAACTTTTTAATAATCAACTGATACATTGCAGAATTCTCGTTCTAAAATGTTTTTGTGTCACTATCTCTGTATCTTTATCTCAGTCAGGTGTTGTCCTCCGGCTGTCAGTTCCAGTCTCCATGTTCCCATTGCTTTCTTAATAAGATTAATTATCCTGTCGGGTATTTTGTATATTTTCAAACATTCAATTATCCAAGCTTGAGGGATTCTATCGTAAACTTTTTTGTAGTCAATCCATGCCATGGATATGTTCTTTTTTCTGTTTTTTATCTCCTTCAGAATTTTTTGATCGATGTAAAGCAGGTCATACATCTCTCTTTTCCCTTTACAGCATCTTTTTTGTTCTTCAGGGAGTAGTCCATGTTTGTTTAGGGATTAGTAGATTTGTTCTCTTAGTTGTGCCGTCAGGATTTTCCACATTGTTGGTAAACAGGTTATTGGTCTGTAGTTGCTTGGGGTCGTTCTCTTTTTGGCATCTTTTTGTATAAGTGTTGTCCTTCCTTTGGTAATCCACTCTGGTATGCCTGTTTTGTGGATACATCCTCTCAGTTTCTTCACTAATCTTTCACGTAGGGTCGTGAATTTTTAAAACCAATATGCATGTATTCCATCATGGCCTGGTGCTTTCCAGTTTGCCATTTTCCTTAGGGTGTCCTTAATGGTTTCTTTAGTAATTTCCGTTTCTGTTCCTTCTTCTATTTCCTGTAATTCATTTTTCATGTTTTTCAACCACTTGGCATTTTTCTTGTGTGTTTTAGGATTTCCCCATATCTTGCTCCAGTAGTGTTTTGTCTCTGTCGGGTTTGGTTGATCTGTTGTTATTCGTTCTCCATTTACGTTTTTGTAAAATTTGTTTTCATTGTTTTCAAATGTCCTGTTCTGTTTTTGCTGTTCAAATTTGTATCTATATCGTTTCAGTTTTCCCTTTATTGCTGCTATCTTTTGTTTTAATTCTTCATGTTTCTTATTCAGTCTTTCCTTGTGAACCGGATTTCTGCTCTTCCACTCTTTCCTATTCTCTTTCATCCTGTTTACGATGTTAGCTACTTTCCAGAGTTTGGTTATCTGGGTTTCAAGTCTGATTTCCCATCCAGGCTTTGTCGGTCCATTCTTTTGGCCAGGCTTTTTTTCTTTTTTTAGTTTCATATTTACTGATTTTGCCCCCGCATATATCAAGTTGTTTAGGTCTTTGATAGTGTCTATTAGGATGTACGCGAGTACTTTGGTTACTGTCTCTGTTTCAACTTTTAACTTTTTCCAATCTTCATTCCTTAGAGATGGGAGATTTGTTTTGTTCTCGGACATGTATCGTTTGATGTTTTCCACTTCTCTTGCTTCTTCCTCTGTGAGTTCTATTTCGGTTAGTTCTGTGATTCTGTAGTCTTCAACCTTTCTGTTACAGAGTTTATGTTTTGTCTGTCTTCTTCGGGTGGTGTTTCTTGCTCTGTTCTGCTCTTTTGTTTGATTTTCGTCAGTTCCATCTCCGAGAACCGTACTCTCTTGAGGATCTGTTTTGCTTGGTCTGCTATCCTTTGTTCTGTTGTATAGTAGCCAGTACCAGTGTTCCATAGATGTTTCATTCGCTTCCGGTAGTCTCTTTCTGTGGGGTGACGACTTTTGTAGTAGCATTGCATTACCAGTCTGTTTGTGGTCCATTTCTTTCTGTTTTTTTAAGGTTTTTTCTTTTCATTCCTTCTTTCTTGTGTTTGGTCTGTGTCCTTGTCATACCTGGAACAAGTCTTCCCAGATTTCCAGTCCTAACTATCGTTTCCTCTCTTTGTCCACAGAGTTTACATTTGCTGTTTTCCTGGGTTTTCTCAAGAACTGGGCGATCAGCTTTTTTACATAGTTAGTGCTAATCGCATTGTTTTGTTGTGCTGTTAGTAGTGATTCTGTTTCTCTGTTTAGGTGTATTTTTCGTAGCCATGTCCAGGTGTTTTCATGAGTTTGTTGTCTTGTCATTCTTATGAATCGTCTGTGTAGTTGTTTGTTTTCTCACTTTTCTTTTCTCGTTTTTTTTCTCTGTTTCCTGTGCTGTTCATTTTGACTGTGTCTCTTGCTGCATTGATTAGCCTTATTGTGTTCTGGGTTATGTATTTTTCCCATTTTTTGTGTGTCATTCACACAGTCTTCTATACTTACCAGTCCTCTTTCCTCGTCTTTCCTTTTCATGTAGTGTCTGTCAGTATCATCCTTCAGGTGTAGTGCATTGTGCACGGTCATTAGTTTCCTAGTCTTTTGGTCAAGATGCCTCAGTTCTTCTTTGATCCAGCCTATGAATAGTCCAGAATATCTTACTTGTGATACTACTCAGGTGTTTATTGTTTTTACTAGATCCCTATTATATAATTTAGTTTCGATGAGTGTTCTTGTTTTCCTCAAGTATTCTTTTCCAATCTTCTCTTTCATTTCTGCTGATTTGATGATGTTTGCTTTCAGAACTCCCAAATATTTATAGCTATCATGTTCATCTAGTGTCCTCATGTCCCCTTTGTTAGGCAGTTCCATACCCTCCGCTATCTTTACTTTTCCCCTTTTTATCGCTAGCATTGCACACTTTTCCATTTCGAATTCTATTTGAATGTCCTGGTTGAAAAGTCTGGTTATGTTTATCAACATTTCCAGTTCCTTTTTGCAAATAGCTTCAGGTCGTTCATATCTATGAGATGGTTTATTTTTTCCTCTGTGTCAATAAACTTGTATCCGGCATCACATCTCCTGAGTATGTTATTGAGTGGTATCATGGCTATAATGAACAGTAACGGTGATATAGAATCTCCTTGGAAGATGCCTCTCTGTATTCTTATCAGTTAGGTATTGTCCTCCAGCTATGCTTCCTAGTCTTCATGTTCCCATTGCTTTTTTAATCAAATTGATAATTTTGTCTGATATTTTGTACATACTTAAGTACTCGATTATCCATGCTTGAGGGATCCTGTTTGTAAGCTTTCTTGTAGTCGATCCATACCATGGCTATGTTCTTTTTTTTTATTGCTTATTACTTCTTTCAGTATCTTTTCATTTATGTATAACAGGTAATGTGTCCCTCTTTTCCCTTTCTGGCATCTTTTCTGTTATTCAGGAAATAGTCCACAGCTATTAAGGAAGTAGTAGATTTGTTCTCTGTTTTGCAGTTAAGATTTTCCACATGGTTGGTAAACAGATTATTGGTCTATAGTTGTTTGGAATCGTTCCCTTTTCGGTATCTTTTTTATATTAATGTGGTTCTTCTTTTTGTCATCTATTCTGGTAAATCTGTTTTGTAGATAGATCTCAGATTTTGCAATTATCTTTCATATAGGGTCATGAATTTTTAAAACCAGTATGCATGTATTTCATCGTGGCCTGGTGCTTTCCATTTGCCATATTTCTTAGGTTTGTCTTGAGTGTTTTTTCATTAATTTCGCTTTCTATTAATTTCCTGAAGCTCTTATTTCATGTTTTTCAACCATTCGACATTTCTGCTGTGGTCTTGTCACTTTTCCCATATCTTGCTCTGGAAGTGTTTTGTTTCTGTTGGGTCCGGTTGTTCCGTTATTTTCTTCCTCTGTTTACGTTTAGGTAAAATTAGCTTTCATTATTTCCAAAAGTCCTAATTTGTTTTTACTGTTCTGATTTTTATCTGTACTGTCTAAGCATCTAAGTATCGTTACTGCTATCTTTTGTTTTAGTTCATCATGTTTTTTACTTAGTCTTTCTTTGTGAATTATATTTCCCCTTTTCCATAGTTTTTTGTTCTCTTACACCCTATTTACAGCTTTAGCTTCTTTTTGAAGTCTGATTTCCCATCCAGGCCTTGGCAGTCCATTTTTTGGTGAGGTTTTGTTTCTACTTTCAATTTCATACTTACTGATTTGGCGCCTGCATAAATTAAGTTGTTTAGGTCTGTGATAGTGTCTGTTGAACTGTATGGGGAGTCTGTTCACTTTTTCTGTTTCTAATTTTAATTTCTTCCATTCTTAGTTCCTTAAAGATGTGAGTTTTGTTTTTCTCTCGTGCATAAATCGTTTCATGTTTTCTACTTCTGCTGCTTTATCCTCAGTAAGTTCTGTGACTTTGTAGTCTCCTTATTTTCAGTGTTTATGTTTCTATGTGTGGGTTTTCACTGATGGGGGGGGGGGTCCTGATCTGTTACATCATTTATTTCTCGTTGAATTTCCATTAGTTTCAGCTCTGAGAACTAATCTCTCTTGAGGATATAGTTTGCTTGATCTGCCATCCTTTGTTCTGTTGCGTAGCAGTCAGTAGACAGGTCCCATAGAATTTTTATTTGCTTCCGATAGCTTCTTTCTTCGGGGTTGGTTCTGTAGTAGCACTCCATTACAAGTCTATTCTCTTTTGTGGTCCATTTCTTCCTCTTCGTTTTTGGTTTGTTATATTGGTCATCGCTGCTTTCGTGTGTTCGGTCTGAAATTAGAGGGGTTACTTATCTGTTTTTGGCCCGTGATATTCTTGTTTTTGAAATTAAAGAAGCCAACATTCTCAGGATGCCGGCCGGGTTCTCTATGTTGGCCAATGAGGGAGAACCTGCCAATTATGTATCTCAGATCTTTCTTCTGAGTCCCACGGAGTTTATTCTGACTTTTTGACATTTGCATAGTTTTGGTGTTTGTAGCAACACAAGACACAGGAATAGTGTTTATGTCTATTATTATTATTACTCACTAAGAGTTATCATGCAGGTAATCGTCAGTGATTGCTCACCGACAACAACCGGTGGTGTTCCCTGGAGTCTGAGTGACAACAAGCCTCCCCAGATTTCCAGTACTCTCCACCTCTTTTCGATAACCACCACAAATAACGTTGTGGTATGGCAACAGCCACTTGCCATTGATTTCTCACTGGTAAAGAATATTGTGTTCTCTGGGATTTGGGGGGCATAAGCCTCCCCAAGGTCCCAGCATTCTCCGCACTCTTCCAGTGGAGGTCTGGTTTGTGCTGCCCCTTCTCGGTCTTCTCATCCTCCTTTACCCATTACAAATATTTTGTGTAGTGTTAGCCTAGGTCAGCATAATTTTTTTTCCATTTTTTATTATTATCATTATCATTATTATTATTACAGATATTTTAGGGTGTTCATGCGTAATTACGCAAAAAAAAAATAATGCAATTTGAAATAATGTTAAAATTATAATCTGTAATGTTTTTCTCATTTTAGAATTTTATTTTTCCTGAAATAAAAAGTTGTAAAATAAAGTTAAGCTGTAATTTTAAAGGTTGACCCTTATCGTAATTATTGTAATCACATATAGAATCATTCAACGACAAAAAGGTAGTAATTTTTGGTTGGTTGGGGGGATGACAGTCTACAAAATTATTTTTATTTTTTTTCGAAGTATTTTCAAGATGTTCCCGTGTAATCACACGAAAAATAATGATTCTCATATTTATTTTCCCGTTGGCATTATGGAAACATATAGTAAAATTTAACTGAAACTCTGCTCAAAATCTTTTAATCATTTACCAAATTATCTTCGCTTCAAGACCCCCCATTTGGTAAATGATTAAAAGATTTTGAGCAGAGTTTCAGTTAAATTTTACTCTATGTTTCCATAATTCCAACGGGAAAATAAAAATGAGAATCATTATTTTTCGTGTGATTACACGGGAACATCTTGAAAATACTTCGAAAAAAAATAAAAATAATTTTGTAGACTGTCATATTATTATTAGTTTTAATTATTCCAAGTAGTTCCAGGGTGAGGTTTAATGGCACTGAAAGAAATCATGTGAAAATTGTATTGTAATGTTTGCTTAATTTTAACGTATGAAAAAAAAATAGTGAAAAATAAAAGAAAATAAAGTGTAATTTTAACGATCGGATAAAGATTTTTTTAAAAAGTTTTATTGAATCGCTAAAGGGATTATTTATAAAAGTGAAAGATTTATATTTAGGCAGCGACATTGATAAGAAAAAAAAAGACAAAAATAATACCATGTGTCTTTTATGGTCACGTGATATCCTAGAACCTTTCTCCTCGTGGTTATAAGGCGCCAGAGGGTTGGAGAAAGGCGGTTCTATTCCTACGAATAAGTCGCAACAGGGGGTTGTTTGGCTCCAACTTCTCAACTTCAGTGTTAGTTTAAAAAAACACATTTTTTAATGGAAATCACTCTAAACAAGGATGACGCCCACTTGATATAAGGAGCTAAAAAAAAAATTTCTTACTTCAAGATCAAAAACTAGCCAACGATAAGTGTTATATGGATAGATTCCGATCCAGAAAACAGCAATTCTTCCTCCTTTGTCAGAAACATTGCTCATGGAATGTGAGGACTAAATGGCAAAATAAGGGAAGCGAGAGTTACGAGGCTGCCGAAAGTAAAGCTAAGGTTGACTTTCTACTCTCCTATTGATTGTAACCAAGTCTGTTTATTCAACTTTAACAATGGGGGAAAAAAAAGATTATAAAATGAATTGGTTGTTTAATGAGAATGTTGGTAAAATATGTAATTCAGCTTAGAGGCGAGAAATTCTGCAATTGTTCTCTCATCAATCAATCGGTTAGTCGACTGATGAAAGGACAATCGAAAAATTTCTAGTCCCCAGGCTGAATGTATGATCAGACTCGAAGTAGATAGTTCCATATGGCTATTCACTTTGTTTTTGTATAGTACCACCTAAAAATAATGAATATCGCTTTCCAATGTCATCAATAAAGACAGTTTTGTTCTAGGTAGAAATTGAGAGAAATAAAACTTACTTTAATATCTTTTCAAATTAGAATATGCGATTTTTCCCATGAACGTTAAAAAGGAAATAAGCTTTTTCTTTTATCAATAATTGTGTTCCATGATACGTACGTATTGACTTTCATACTTACATCAGGTAACACGTGACAAGCGCAATATAAAAATGGTTGACTCGGCCGCCTTCTTGTTTTTAATTAAATTTTAATTAATTACAGCTTGGTTGTAGTTCAAAGTAATTATCAGTGTTTCTTGTTACAAAGTGTTTTAATATAATTTTAAAAAATATAGTATTCACACACACAATATATATATATATATATATATATATATATATATGTTATTGTTTATTATCTATGTACGTATACGTTTCGTCCTTTCATCAACATAGAGATATGACTATTCACTACCGGTCATGCGATTCGAAACCCCGGATGACGAGCATTTTGCAACTCAAATCCGACCCTTAACCACTCGGCCAAATTTTGAACAGCGAATAAACAGTGATAATTTTAACACTTTATACGACGGCTTAACGACTAGAGCGTTCGACTTTTTTAATGAAAGGAACGATGCATTTAAAGCTAGTGACGTCATGTTGTGTTAATACTACGCTTACAGTCCTCTATTTTTTCTAGGAGCTACAAATAATAAATATTTGTTATTGTTTATTATCTATGTACGTATACGTTTCGTCCTTAATAATCGGGACTCATCAGCATAGAGATATGACTATTCACTACCGGTCATGCGATTCGATATATATATATATATATATATATATATATATATATATATATATATATATATATATATATATATATATATATGAGAGAGAGAGAGAGAAGGAAGGAGAGAGAGAAGGAAGGAGAGAGAGATAGAGAAGGAAGAAAGAGAATAATACACGTTCCAGGATGGGTAAAATGAATTCTCCGAACTAATTGTTTCCATTTTTTCTTTTCCTGTTCTTCTTTTTCTTTCCCCCATTTTTCCCATTTTAACGTCTTTGTCACATGCGTTGCATAATTTTTCAAATAGTTACGCACGTGTCCAAAACATCCCGTTGTGCGTCTTCTTTTTTCCTATGTTTTACCGTTATTCAATAAATTTTAAATCTTCACTTTTTTCTGAAGACGTTTGTTGATCCGAACGAAAGTGGTAAATCTCTCGTTATTGATGACTTCTTCCTGTGTATAATTTGTTTTGTTTTTTTTGTCTTTTTCATACATGAGAATATGTGTAGACATGTTTTAAAACATTGTTGTTGAAGGAAACTATTTAAATTTAGAAGACCTGAAACAATGTGTGTGCTTTTTTTTATTTTGTTTTTAAATAAAATCTATTTTTACTTAGCTCAGCTTTTGAAAATATAACTTCTTACCCGATGCAAAAAGTGTTTTTTTTTCTCATATTGTCCGAGATGGTGGTAGAAGAAAAAATATCAAGTTATGTTATTTGCGCGGTTTACGCTGGTTTGAAAAAGAATACGTGTAAAGATATTTTAAAACATTGTTGTTTAAGGAAAATATTTAAATTTAGAAAACCTTAAACAATGTGTGCTTTTTTTATTTGAATAAATCGAATTCATTTTAACTTATATATTGTTCTTTACCCCGATAATTGAACACTCTGGTCAAATTTTCACATACTTAACTTTACCTTTATAAAGATAGAGATATAGTGCAATGTTGTTTGTGGTTTTTAGTATATGAGAAATATATATATATATATATATATATATATATATATTATTTAAATACTATCTATTACTGTGTCCAATGGAGATGCCCGGATTTCATCCATCTGGTCATCCTGGAATTTAGACTTTTCTCTCCAAACGGAACTGATGAATCTTTCTGGAATAAGAATGTCAGAATTTCTCGTAATTCCAGTATTTAATGTATAGTATTTTAATAAAATAATTGTTTAAAAAGTAGTATAGCGTTTGGAACATAATGCGATACAAAAATTGTGTATAGGCGATAAATATTGTTTCCTGTTTTTCTTCTTTTTTTTTTATCATAGTTCACCCCAAACAAGGCAGGACGTCATTGTAGACATAAGGGGCTACTGAGAATTAGGGTGAAAGTTTTTGGGGTTATCTTAAATTGGGAGCTGTGCAGCGAGATGTCTGTTGTTTTTGTTAAATATTAGTAAATTTTGAACAATTTTGAGTTACAATCTTTTTGGTTTTACGCATGTAAGCTTAAGAAGAACACGCTTGAAATGTGTTAATATTCGCTAATAGAGTCCCTGCAGAAATGGAAATCAGAGAAGAAATGCTATATACATATAGCATTTTGATGTTTAGTTTTTCAACTAACTTGTGATACATGCTATATACAGGGTGATTGGAAAGTAATGCTCTATACTTGTAAGTTATACTTGTAAGTTATTACTGAAATATAATTCTTACAAGAAATGAATGGGGGGAAGCAAGATTTATGAATTATGCGTTACTTTTCCCTTTAGTCCTCACATTCCACGAGCGATGTTTTTGACAATGAGGAATAAATACTGTTTTCTGGATCGGCTGCTGTTTTCAATACTCTCATAGTATTCATCACGTTGACCCTAATCTTCGAGTGGGTTTTTAGCCTTGATAAGTGTTGACTCATTAGGAAAAGAAAGAAAAAAAGAAGTTCCATGTGAAATCAGTTGATGCGGTTTCCAGGCAGCTTTAGAAACTGGTAGCGATTGCTGGCATTCATATCAAATTTTGAATAAAACCCCATGCTATACACTTTCTTATCATATTCATTTCTTGTAAAAATTATATTTCAATAATAAATTACGAGCACTTAATAATAGGGAGTTACTTTCTATTCACCCTGTATATATGTGTGTGTGGTCTCTACCACAGATTGATTGTGATTGGCTAACAATGAAACGTCACCATTCCTATGCAAATTAATGCCTCCATTGTAATGAAAAGATAACAATGCCCCAAACAATTTTGTCTAATCTCCCCCATTATTCAATAGGGTAAAACTCTTGATGGAAATAGATAAGAAACGGGCTAACCTCAAGGAAGTTTTTTTTTTGTTGCTCCCAAATGCACCGAACTCAGAGTCTCATTTAGCTCTGGTTTATTTCATGTTAATCGATTAGGATTTGAATCTTGCTATCTTCCCTTACTGGGCATTAATTCTTGTCGTTTTGGATTTCTCCTTGCCACAAAACTTAAGCAATATCCGGTCTTAACTGTGGTTGGATTGTGCAACCCATGCTTCACTATACACTTCCCATCACACAGGCAAAACGTATCTATTGTCTTTATGGGCACAAGGAACCACAAGTGTTGGTTGAGCCCCTCCTATTTACTTGCCTCCTTATGAGGGCAGAGTTAGACACGGGGTTCAGCTCCATATAAAAGGGCATTCTGTATTGGGACAAAAATAAAAGTTGACTCAGTCTAAAAGGATTTCTCCTTCACTGACCGAGAACAGAAAAGATGAAGTGTAGTATCAGAACAGAAACTACACTTTGCTCCTAACTAAAAGGCCAAGGGGTTACGTCCGCCACAAATGTATATGTGACATTGATAGAGTTTGTTCTCAGTACTCACTATGAATATTCTTTCTTTTTTCCTTTAGAGAAAGCAGGAAACAGCAGAGGAGAACAGAAAGAAAGAGTTGGGCACATCTGATGTAATAAGCGCTCTCAAAGAGGACATGACTCTGCTGGCAATTAGTACTATTCCCAACAGAGTTATGTTCTCTTGATTAATTGGATATCTAGAGAGAGGGCTTTGCCAGCATCTGTGGCGCTATCCAGACTTGCATCGTAGACGCGATGCTAGTCTGTATGGGAATGGTATCGGTTGGTGATTAACAAATAATCAATCTGTATTTTAGGTGACATGGCGAAATAAGATTGAGATTTTCTCAGTCAACACAAAAACGCTACTGACGGGAAGGTGGGAATGAGAGTATGTTCGATATAAATTGAAGATTTCTGTTTACCGCAGAAACAGTAGAAGTCTATTGCCATTGCTGGAATCTTTGTGTGTATTGCTTTCTTTCCACAATGGTGCCTTTTTGTCTGAACACAATGAATACTATTTTTCTGTTTTAGATAAAGCAGAAAACCGTTTTTGCTGTGCACGTATATGAAAATCTCTCAAAATGATATCACTTGATAGACTATCATCGGTTTACCGCTTTCGACCAAAGGAAAAGTCTATCAGGTATGCGTATGCAATGTGATGATGTATGGAAGTGAAACCTCGCCAGTGAGGGTTGACGACATGCGTTGCATGGAGAGATATGATATGAGAATTATACAATAGATGTGTAATGCTAGCTTTAAAGACATGCTTAGATCTGATGACTTCAGTGGAAGATTAAATCTGGACAGTATAGGGAGATGTGGGCAGAGCAGGAGATTTCAATGGTATGGTCATGTTGAAAGGATGGATGAGAGTTGTTGGGTTAGTAGATGTAGAACAGTTGAGGTAGCAGGTTTAGTTCACAGGGGTAGACGAAGTAAAACATACAAGGAAATGATAAGAATGGACTTGAGAGAAAAAGGGATAAATAAAGATCTGGTTAGAGATAAGTTAGTTTGACAATCTCTAAAAGATGTCAAACGCATGGCAGCATGTAAAACGGACGTTAAAACCAATTATTATTATTATTATTATTATTATTATGATGATGATGATGATGATGATGATGATGATGATGATGATGATGATGATGATGATGATGATGATGCGGCGACATTTTCATATCAAATTCATCAATTTGATCGCAATGTTAAACTGACGAATATAAAAATCACAAAACAGTGTCCTCTGTGATCAACGGATCAATGACTGACTAAAGTTCAAGAAATACCAGACTGTTTTAACACCTGCTGTTTTGTATGGCTCCAAGTGCTGGCTGTCGATGGAGGAGGCAGAAAGAAGACTATCGGTCATGGAGATGAAGACGTCGCGTTAAACTTTTAGGTCTGACCAGACACGACTATGTCTAAAATGTCGATATTCTCCACCGTTACATTATGTCGATCTCAGTCAAAATGAGGGAAAATCGTCTTTACTGGTATCGATATGTACTGTGTGCATCATCATCATCATCAGTAGCAGCAGAAGCATCATCGGTTTAACATCTATTTTAAATGCTGGCATGTGTTGAACAGCTTTTAAAAATTGACTTCTAAACTAACCTATCTCTGTCCAGGTCTTTCTTTATCCCTCTTTCTCTTAAGTTCATCCTTATCACTTCCTCCCATGTTTTTCTTGATCTACTTGCCAACTGATTATGCTATTTCAACTGCTCTCCAACACCCAAGAACTCTTATCTATCCTTTCTTCATGGTCATACCATCGAAGTCTCCTGTCCTATACTGTCCAGATTTAATCTTCTTCTGGGGTCATCAGATCTAAGCCTGTCTGTTACATTCGACATCCATCGTATCATTCTTATATCACCTCTCTCCATGCAATGCATGTCCTCAACCCTCTCTGGCCAGGTTAGTTTCAGTATCCCAATTATGCTAGTATCTGAAAGGAACGTGTTTAGCATGACATTGCATCTCGTACCACCCAAACCTCATATATTGGACCTTCAAAAATGGACAGAAACGACAAACAGAAATAACAGGAACAGCATACACGAGGGGCGAAAACAACAGAATCACTGGAAGCACAAAGTGGAGGTCACAAGAGATAATTGCCAGTTTGAACAACAGACTCAAGGAACGAAAACAACAGTAGGTCACGAAAGAGAATTGCCAGCACATCAATGCAACATACACTGAAGATAAAAGCTGGTTAACAAGCAAATTTCGCCTGCTTATATTATACTTAATTATGGTAATGCCGTTAGTGATTGGCTGGCGAAACTACTCATCTGCATAGCTGGTGATATGGATTAGTTGACGGTCCTTACTATTTGTTTACAACTAAGCGTTCTAGGGTTCGTACTGAGAAAGCCATTCCACTGCAGACACAACACACGAGGCGGTGGTGCTTCACCTGACGAGGACAGCCGTAAACTCTGGACACAGTGGGCAATTAATTTTGTGTACCACCTCGATGACACTACATCAGTGGCATGCAGAGGGGAGGGGGCACGGGGCATCCAAATTGAAGAGGGGCATCCAATTATATTCAAATTATCTCTCTCTCATAATATCTTTCAGTACTAGGACTTATACTTTAGTATATGGTCTTTAGGATATCACCATGCCACTGCACGTCATATGTAAACAAACGCAAACAAAATGTCTAAGAATAACATTTTATTTTATTTTATTTTATTCCATCAAAATTTCCAAACTATTTTTTTTCACAGAAAATTAATACTTGTAACTTTTTACTTGAAATATTAAGACATAAAATGACATGTTTTCCATCTCATAGTGATAGAAAGAAAAGATTAAATGTCCTTTTGTAATTAAACAAATTCACTCACATGTTACATGGAGAAATACTGTAAGTAAAATATAAAAAAACAAACTTTGCTCTAAGTATTTTGATTGGGTAGTTACCAACACATTTCTACCTTTTCCCCTTCCTTATTGGCAAATATAGAAATAAGCCGTGACCCATAATATACCGATCTTAGTTACCAAATAATACCATAGAGGAGACAGGATTAATGTTTCTCACGTCTCTCACTGTGAAGTTATTACAATGAGCACAGATGAAACAAAACCTATTTTACTAGCGAGTAAGTAAAACAAAACAAAAAAATATATTTTATTATTCTTCTTTCTTTGCTTGGTTGGTTGGTTATTGAGGTTTACGGCATGCCAACTGTCGTTGGGTCATTTAATGATAAAACAATACCCATGTTTTGTCTAAGATTTGTTTGTAAATTAAATTGTTTTGTGGGCGTATATTTTGTAAACAAATAGTCTGTAAACGATACTTTCTATTTAACCCATAGATGGGATCCTGACAGGTAGGACCACTTCTCCAGGTCAGAGTGGACCTGGGAGTAGTGGTAGCTAAGGGAGTGACTCCACATTCCCCAAATCTCCAAAATTGGAACCTCGTTACTGGATACAGTTTTGTGTCACACCCAGGACGGTTCTTTGCTTGATATTTTGATATTAAGAAATTTACATTTAAGCAAATAGTAAAAAAAGAGTTAGTATCTTCAATTTTGTTCTAGTTTTCTTTTCTTTTTTTTGTTTATCAAGTTTTTATATATATATATATATATATATATATATATATATATACTTATTTTCGTGTTGTTAAAAAAAAAAAATAAGGAGCGCCACGGTTAAATGATTTAGGTTTTTGATACAAATAGTTGTGTTGTATTGTTTTTCATGCTGGACATGTGCAAATATTTACACACAGATATAAACACAAACAAAATATGTCAGCATAGATGTTTTTCTAATTGCTTATTTTTTCTGTTTTTAATTTTTAATTTTCCGTTTTGCCTCTAACTTCTATCTGGATGTCTAACACCTATTGATAAAAATGAAAATCTACACTTGTTAAAATTTGTTTTTAAATCAATTAAGCTAAGAATGATAGTCTAAAATAATCGTTTAATAGTAATAATGCCTTATCTAAAAAAAAATATATATAATTATTTGTTTTTAAAAAATTTCTGTGAGCCACAAGCGACTGTTGAATCGATTAAGCGCGGTTCAAATCCAGCCCGATTTATTGTTTGTTTTGATTTGTCTATTTAACGGCAAATCAACCCTTTTATGGAGCTATTTAATGCCAAAAAAACAATACCTTGAGCCTGCTCTCGGCCTGTCAATCCAACAGGACATCCAATAAAAGTTCTATGATGCTCCAAATATAGGGTTCTTAAAATTTGGTGGTTTGAAAAATATTCCATGGATTTTTAAATTTAAATCATATCTTGTCAACATTTGACTAAATAACTATACCTGCAATAAATCTAGATGTTTAGTTTGTTAACATTTAATGATAAATTCCCCCTTCACAGTCCCAAATACACTAATCCAAAATACAACCTTATCTGTGATAGACTACATGTCATATATTACATCTTGTGCACAGAATATCCAAATAACGGATATATAGATGAAACAAAATTACTTTTTAGGCTGAGACATAATAAACACGAACTTAGCATCAGACAAAAATGCACCTTAGTCTCAAATAACCAAGCATTCCAACCAGAACATGCACTAAATAACATCAAATACATGTTAATAGACACGAAATTTCCATCGATATATGAATAATAAAAAGAATAAAAAGATAAATACAAGAATGCCAAACTGTTTTTTTTATTTATCTACCTCCCACAGCGGTAAGATGTGACACAAGGTCGGGAAAGTGGGATTTGAAAAGCCGGCGCCCGAGAAGGTGAGCGCTCTGGCCATTAAAAATTGCCTGGACAGCCCCGTCGGCATTCCCCGGTAGGGGCGCCTCAGGCAGTAAGCTATAAACTTACTCCTCCCCAAAGAGGAGAGGCGAAGCCTGGGAGGGTGGACCTCCTAGAACTGCACAGGACAGACCCATAGACAGGCGTAAATCAAGCCCCGAAGGCCAAGACAATACCAGTCTATAGGGTGCAGTATCCATCGGAGCAGATACTACACTTTGATCTTAGCCAAAAGGCCAATTTATTTAGGCAGGTGAGTTCCTTCGGACAACCCTCATCTTTATCTACAGATGAAGATTTTACAAACCTTGGGAACTCACCAGACCTTAGGCATAGTGCCCGTTATGTAGAGGGAGGGGGGGTCGGGGATAAGTGAGACAAGCTGTTCAATGTTTTTTTATTTCACAAAATTTTACAAACAACATAAAAAGAACATTTGCTGACTCTAAACTAGATTCTTGCACCAAAATACCGCATTCACTCTGTGGGTGGCTCCCTACTTAAAATATCCAAAAAAAACATCGATGTAAAAAAGAATTATCGTGGGAGTGGAAAAAAATATTAAAAACACCCAAAAAGAAAGAAAAATAAAGAACGAAATAAAATGGTAAAAAAGTTAGTATGGCCCGGCTTTCCCTCATGACTAAGTGTTAGACCGCCCACTGTTTTCCGGCACGAGACCGAAGTGGGAGTGGGAACTTAAGAGAGGAGTGTTCAAAAAATAAATTCATCAGGAATGGGATCATGGGGTGGATGGCGTCTTCCAAGATAGTAATGCCAAGGGTTTCAAAAGACCGGGGACAAAATAAAACAGTGGAAGTGGGAATATCTGGAAGCTCTCTAGTGCCGGCAAAAATAAAATAGGGACAGGATAACTTTCATTCCTACTAGTTTAAGAGGTTACCAGTTTTTTTAAATAAATCAAAAAACTCTACAGGGGTGGGTTCCCAGTACCGCGTGTGCCATAACTATGGAGGGAACACGAACTCAAACTTGGCGCCTCGTCGGATGCACAAACTAGTGTCATGCACCCATCTCCTATCGAAATCCATGCGATGTAATCGTTTCCAATCGCATCTGATCTTCACTTTAAGTTGGTGTTTAAAGTAAACTACCAGATCCCGATCTGAAACAGATCCAACCCCATGAACCTCATTAAGACGTGTAACCTACGTCACTAGTCTTGCTACGGATAGGATGGCTAGAAACACCATTCGTTTCTCCCCAGACCACGGCGGTGCTGCGTTGTTGATGACAGATGCTACATCCAGGACCATCGGCTGCTCGGCGTCGATGCGGCCGTCACCTCCCTGACGTATCCCCAGAGATATCGAAGTTTGCTGCAGGTGAAGAAGGCGTGCTCGGCCGTTTCTTCTTCGTCGTCTTCACAGCGCGGGCATAAGGGGACGTCCCTTAAACCATCTCTGCATAATCTGCCATAGAGGGGCAGTGCGTTCCGAACCAGTCGCCAGGTCAGAGAATACTCAGAATTGTTGAGATAACTCTGGCCTGGCGCCCAATTCCACTGGGAGCGGGCCTCCTCCCTCGACAATCCAAGCCGCTCCTCAAGTGGGTCCGAAGCGGTACCCTCCACTAGATCCCGATATAGTCTCTTCCTAGACCAGGCAAGGTTACTGGACCCCGGCAATGCTCTAAGCGCGGCCCGGCATTCGGCGAAGAACAAGGGCTCCCCTCTCGGCCTACGTCGTCCTTCGACCGAGAGGTCGGGTATGAGGTTGGGAAAGGCGCTCCCGACCGCAGGGACCCACGGAGTGTCTTCCATCAAAGTCCGACTCAGGAAAGCCAGTCTCTCGGCATGTCGATGACTTGCCAAGTCAGGCATCCCCAAGCCTCCCACACTCGGAACTTGAGTACAGACCTGTCTGCGGACGTACGCTTTCCGGCCCTTCCAAAGAAGTGAGAAGAGTAAGCGCGTGAAAGCGATAAGGCGGGCCGCAGGCAGTGGCAGTACAGACAGCCGGTAAAGGATGAGAGGAAAGACGTAAGTGGCGCACGCCTCCGCTCTGCCCTTTAAGGAAAGCTTCCTTCGAGTCCAAGCCCGGACCGACGATTCGACCTTTGTCTGTACTTCCGACCAGTTCTTTTCCAGCTGGAGGCCCAGCCCGAACCACACGCCGAGGATTCGAACCGGGCCATCCGACCAACTGAAGTCACCTGGAAGAGCGGTCTCTCCGCTCCAGGCACCCAACCGCAGGTCGTTCGACTTGCTGCGGTTGACTATGGCCCCTGTCACTTCTTCGTACCGAGCGAGCGCCTTAATCACCGTTCGAATGTCAGTACGGCTCGACACGAAAACGGTGACATCATCGGCAAACGTGGAAACCCTGACTCGCGCTTTGCGAGGAGGGATAGCGATCCCGCGCAGGACTGGTGTTGTCGCCTCATCCCTTAATTTGCGAAGGAAGGGTTCCAACGCCAGGATGTAGAGCAGAGGCGACAGCGGACAACCCTGACGTACCGACCGAGAAACAACGAACGATTCCGACCTCTTTCCATTGACTTGCACCACTGCCGTCGGCAAGTCATACAGAATAGAGATCCACCTGCGGAAGTCCGGACCAAAACCGGCAGCCGCTAAAACAGCTTTCAGGAAACCATGGTCGACCCTATCGAAAGCCTTGGACTGATCTAAATTGATCAGCGCGGCTTCAGCGTCGTCTTCTGTCCCCTCTATGATCATGCGAATCAAATGCAAGTTGTTCTGAATCGACCTCCCCTTCACAGCAAAGTTCTGCTCAGGCTTGATCAAATCACCGATAACAACCTGCAGGCGGTTCGCAAGAACGCGGGCCAAAATCTTTAACTCTGTGTTTAGCAGAGTTATGGGCCTGTAGTCATCTAAATTTCCCCCACCAGGTTGGTCCCTCTTCTTCAGTAATGTGACCACTCCTTTGGTTACCTGTCCAGGGATTGACTCCTGAACAAACCAGTGGTTAAACACATCCTTCAGAATTGGGACAAACATGGGCGACAGCCTCAAATACATTTCGTACAGCAGACCTGGAGATTTGTTCAAGCCGACCTGCTTCAACGCAGTAACGATCTCACCCTCCGTAAAAATCACCTGGTAATATCATATCATAATGATAAGGTAGTTGACAGCCGCAGTCTCACTAGATATCAACATCACGAGAATTAATTCCTAGCTCATGATAATACAATATTACTCAAATAAAGTGTTAGTTGATAGTATTATCTATCGTGCAAGCTAGTCATTAGAACATCACATGTTGATTTAGTGTAAAAAAAGGTACTTAAAAGTGTTACTTGTGAGCATTTGCGGTAGAGAAATGTAAGCCATTTTCTTGAGACCAGTCCTGTACGGAATTGCTCTTCCTGGCGAAGCGCGAGTCAGGGTTTCCATGTTCGCCGATGATATCACCATATTCGTGTCGAGTTGTACTGACATTGTAATGGTGATTAAGGCGCTAGCTCATTATGAAGAAGTTACAGGGGCCATCGTCAACCGTAGCAAGTGCAATGTTCTGCGGTTGGGGGCCTGGAGCGGAGAGTCCGTGCTTCCAGGTATTTTCAGCTGCTCATATGGCCCAGTTCGGATCCTTGGTATTTGGTTTGGACCGGGTCTCCAGCTGGATAAGAATTGGTTGGAAGTACAGTCAAAGGTCGAATCGTCGGTAGGGATTTGGATTCAGAGGAAACTTTCCTTAAAGTGTAGAGCAAAAACGTGTGCTACTTACGTCCTTCCTCTCATCCTTTACCGACTGGCTGTACTACCTCTTCCTGCGTACTGCTTGTTGGCTTTCACAAGTTTACTCTTTTCGCTTCTTTGGAAGAAAGGAAAGCCGTATGTGTGCTGAGTGGTCTGTACTCAACATCTAAGCGAGGGAGGCTTGTGAATGCCAGATTTGGCAAGTCATAGACATGCTGAAAGATTGGCCTTCCAGGGTTGCACTTTGTTAGAGGATACTCCGTGGGTCCCTACAGTTGAGAGCGCCTTTCACAACCTCATACCCAACCCTTCAGTAGAAGGCTGTCGTAAGTCGAGGAGATAATCGAAGTTCTTCACCGAATGCTAAGCTGTGCTTAGGGCGCTGCCAGGGACCAGATCCCTTGCACAGTCTCGAAAGAAACTATATAGGGAATTAGTGGAGGGTACCGCTTCAGATCCGCTTGAGGAGCGGCTGGAATAGTCGGAGGAGTAGATCCACTCTCAGTGGAGTTGGGTGCCAGGCCAGGGTTATCTCAACAATTATGAGTATTCTCTGACTTGGCTTAAGGGTCGATCTCTTATGCCAAGGTGTGAGGACAGAGAAGAAGAAACGGACGAGCACGCTTTCTTCACTTGCAGCAAAGTTTGGGACTCTGGGAGTATTTCAGAGAGGTAGCAGCTCGCATCGACACCGAGCAGCCATTGGTCCTTGATCTAGCATCTGTTGTCTACAATGTAGCCCCACTGAGGTCTATGGAGAAAAAAATGTTTTTTTCTTGCCATCCTAGCCGTAGCCAGACTAGTGATGTGGGTTACATGTCTTGATGAGGTTCATGGGGTTGGATCTATTTCTCATCGGGATCTGGTTGTTTACTTTAAACATCAGCTTAAAGTGAAGATCAGATGCGATTGGAAAAGATTACATCTCATGGAGTTCGATAGGAGGTAGGTGCATGACACTAGTTTATGCATCCGACGAGGAGCCAGGTACGAGTATGTGTTCCCTGCCTAGGAATGGCACGTGCGGTTCTGAGTTCTATGGAACCCATCCCTTTAGAATTTGTTCTTAATAAAAGACTCTTAGCTAGTGGAATAAATGACTCCTGATCCCTTTTTATTTTTTGGTACTAGAGAACCTCCAAAGATGCTCACTCCCTATATTTATTTTGCCCTTGCCCAGCCCAAAATGTTGTTTTTATCTTGGAGGACACCATCCATTCCTATATTCCATCTGTTTTATTTTTGATGTCCCTCTTAGCTCCAACTCCCATTTAGAGACTGACCTGTATGTTTTCGGTTTGACACAGAAACCAATGGGCGGTCTGACACTTAGTAACGGGTTGGGAGGGCCTTACTAACCTGCCCCATTAGCATTTTGTTTGGTTTTTTATTTTTCATTCTTTTTGGGTGTTTGTAGATTGCCCCACTCCCCATCATGCCTCATGTATATTTATTATTGTAAATAAAACTCATTGAAACATTTGGGGATCTTTTAAGTAAGATTTAAGCCATGGAGTGAATGCGGTATTGTGGTGATAGTGTCTAATTTAGAGGAGGCAAAAGTTGTTGTTGCCAAGATTGACACTCGACGTCATGCCTAAATTAAATAGATTTATAAAAAATGTTTATTTGTCTAAATAAATTGGTCATGAAACAAGGAGCAAGAGCGCACTGGATACTAGATAGGTAGAGGCAAAACAAATGTTTGGAAATAACCGGAGGAGTGACTATAAACATGGAGCCTACGACATACTATAAACAATTCGTTGCATATGTTTAATTAAAAAGCTACTATTTTAACCAGTCCTTTTTTATACTATACCCCTCCCCAACAGTATTAGAGCAATAATTACCACAATCGTTTCGATTGGAATTCAACTCGTCATAGTCGATTGCAATGTCTATAATTATATACATTAGGCTAATCCCACGCTTTTCTAGGATATATTGTATTCACTTGTAATACCATTCAGAAAAGTATGAAGACTCTTCCCCAACAATGCAAGTGAATAAACTGAATCCATTACATGTTCTTTCTATTATTGTATTACTGATAAAAATAGATTCGTTAAATTAGTCAATTTAAATCTAGACAATAATTTCAGGATGGAATTAAAAATCCAGAAAAGACCCTGCCAGATTTATAAAAGAAAATTTCTATCAAAGACGATTTATAACAGAATTCCACCTATCGGTTCTCAAAAGCCTAGAATGTGCGGCTTGCCTAAAATTCATAAACTTGGCCTAGTAGTTATTTCAGATTTTATGGGTCAACGCAGGAGTAGCTTGTTTTGATGGAATTCATATAAAAAGCTATGGCTCAAAACAAGCACCCTTTATACCCAACAAAAGAATATACGAACATAACAGATCAATAAAACGAGGTGACATTAGAAATTCTTTGTGTTCGCACATGTTAATTTTTAACCATAAATTTAATTTCCATAGAGCTTTAATAATTAAATTTGTGCATGATAACAATTAAAGATGTCTCATAAATAATGTAACAACGTAGATATATCAAGCTAAACAATGAATTGTTTTGTATATCAAAAAGGTTAAAAGACATGCAGACAAATAGAACATCTGATGCTATGGCAACAATGGATTCCAAGTTTCCATAAGAACCAATCAGAGAAAGAAATGGAAAAATATGGTGGCCCATAACTAACAAGCTAAGGGTGTATTAAGGAGTGTAAGAGATAATAACACTTATGCTAGTGGCTGATGATACATGTCAGTGAGTTTTGATGTTGTAAACAAACTAATAGGTCAGTGTGTGCAAATGCATAAGATTTGTGTGACTCACATGGGTTGCATACTTAGGTTACTGCATTATAGGAAGAAGATTATATGCACATTAGTAATCATAATATTTTTTTAAATGTTTAACATGGAAATCATTTATCCTTGACGTTTTACATATGTTATAACAAAACACACAAAATCTATGAGCAATAAAAAATGATAATTTCTTAAAATTATCTGGTTAATACATATATATATATGTATATATATAATCTGGGTTTTCAAGATAAAATTGATAATTTTTTATATGCTTTCATTTCTACTTATTATTTATACTAAAATATACTCTGTTTGCTATTTAGCACTATTACATAAACACAGTAGGTTTATAGGATAACCTCCTATGAACAAAAAACTTACAAGGACTATATATATATAATAAGGAGAGGTAGTTTGCTTAAAGCATTGTGTGTAATACGTATATAGAGGAGTATTAGAAGGCTATCACAATGCAAGAAATGGAAATATTTCAGTGCTGAGAAGTAAGACAAGAACAAGTGATTTAAAAAAATTTTATAGCAAATCTTACTTGATTAGGCAAGACTTCAACACTGTGATGTAATGTGTGTGACCGTGTTCTATAACATATTTTGAGGAAGATCTCTTTATCAAATAGTGTTTCAAATCTCTAAAACACGTGCGGAATGGTAATATAGTTATATGCTTATGATGCAATAAATATTAATATCCGCAGCAAATGGAATAAAACTATAACTAAATGCTTTTTTCCTCCAATTATTATTATTGTTATATTTGTTTAAATTAAATAAACTATTACTTTAGCTATTACCCCTACCCTTACCCCCCTCTGCACAAAAAATATATATTTAAATATAACGTCCAGTCAGCTCTATTTAGCAAAAGTTCCATAATTTTTTTTAAATTTGAGAATATATCGATTATTAGCCAAGATATGGAGTTTTGCCTTTCTTTTCCAAAAAGTGTCAAATTTCTCTCTCTCTCTCTCTCTCTCTCTCTCTCTCTCTCTCTATATATATATATATATATATATATATATATATATATACTAGATGGATCAGTGACCACTATTTATTCTACTTTGATTTCATTCGAAAATTTATAAACTGTGACATATCTTTTAAGGTATTCTTGTATAACTAAAAATAATAAGTCTCTTTACTTCTATATATTCTTCATATATTTTTTAATAACACGGAATTCATACTAAAATATACCTTAGTTTTAAGACTGAAAATCCATGAAACCGAATTATGAAATAACCTCCAAGTAGGTTGCCATATCAGCAGGTGCATAATATCGGGGCTGTTGTATTGCCATTTAGTGAATGGAATCTGGATCATGTAGTAGTTTCATGTTGACTCTCTTGATGCCATATTAGTGAGAGCAGCTACGGTTTTCTTTCTTCAATGGTTTACAAAGATAGCCTGTATACTCATCTGCCTGTATACTCATCTGCCTGTATACTCATCTGCCTGTATACTCATCTTCTCCGAATTCTGCTTTTAACTCATCCACCGACCTCGTCCACACTTCCGAAAATTCTATACTGAAAGATTCAAAAATAAAATACAAGCACAAACCCAGTTCTTCAGCTCCTAAGATCTACCAGATCACCTTTTTCAACATCATATGTCTACGTTCCAACTTTCTAGAGGTTGAAACCCATTTGCAGGAGACCAAATCTGATCTGTTGTTTCTATGCGAAACCGTCATCAGGCTGTCAACTTCTATTGATGACTTAAATATTTCTGGTTATTCTAAGTTTACCTTGAACCCCGATCCCCAAGGACATGGAATGTGTGCCTGCATTAGGGATGGATTTCCATGTCTCCAACGAAGATGCTAAGCTGCCTATATATTTCTTTCTGTGTAGCCCTTATTCACAACACCTCTTTTATCTTTGCCCTTTATCATCCTCACAATGATGGAGTTACTATCTTTGGAAAAACTCGTTGGTTTGTCTAGTATTTAAAAATTCTGATATTCTTCAGTGCTCAGCATTTCAGTACAGACCAAGCAATATCCTATCCATCATGAGTTAGTTGCTTGAATCTGTATGCTACTTATTGAAATGCAGTACAGATTTAGTCTTGCAAGATCAACTGCTGATGTACTAACTGTAATATTGCATAGAATCAGTGAATCCTTTGACAGGAGCTGTGTGCTCTAAAGCCTTTGATAGGGTCTAGTACAAAGGGCTGCTTCACAAACTTGCTTGCTATGGAATATCTAGCAACCTTCTTGCAACCATTGAATCCTTTTTCTCTGATAGGTCTATAAAACTAACTGTTGTTGGGCAGAAGTCTGAAGCACATAGTATCAATGCTGACATGCCTCATCGATCGTGGACTCAACTCTCTTCGTAATCTACATTAACGATCCTCCTAGTAATTTTGTGAGATCATTTGTTGACAACTGAAATACAGAAACTAACAAAAGGTTCACTTAAGTTTTTTGCAACATAAAACTTGATGTTTATTAAAGTTATATGTCAGGGGCGGGCAACCTTTTCAGAGTGAGGGCCAGATGAGACTTTTGGAAGGAGATCGTGGGCCGGAGTGAAAAACGAAATCTCAGAATTACTATATTTTGTTTACATGAATAAATTGTACAAAAATTGCATTGAACACTCAACAAATCTGATATTTTTTCTCAAGAGACTTCTGTATGTGATGTTATAAAAGGCGTCGACGAAGAGCCATTTTGGAATCATAAACAATAATGACGGGGGAAGTAGCAAGTTGATTCAGCATCCGTTTTGACACATCTCCCATAAGTTCTATGTCTCATGCCCTTTCCCCGTCTCTCGTTTCCTCTTTGCCTCTCTCTTTCTCTTTTTCTATTTTTATCTTAGGCCAAGGATTTGAAATTAATAGTTAAAGAAAAATGAAATATACATACATCATCGCTCGCTGATATTTATACATTTTTATCCCACTGTAAATCTTAATTGAAACCTACATTTACGTCTATGTCACAAAATGATATGAGTTTTACTGGGAGGTCCGCGGACCGGATCGCAATGATAAAGCATATCAGGGTGGTGGGCCGAGCGCTAAGCCTTCGCGGGCCGGATGTGGCCCACGGGCCGGAGGTTGCCCGCCCCTGTTCTATGTGTTCTTCATGGAGTTCGATGAATTTTGCTAATATTTTAGGGACTGGGCAGCATACTTTGGTGAACAGCTACAACGACACTTGAAAATGGCAGCTCAGATTTTTTTCATAAGTTCAACTATGCTACGGGGCTTATCTGAGTATACTTTTTCTTTGAGACCGACCCACAGGAAAATGCCAAGGGGGGGGGGGGTCAAGTTTGACGAATGAGATGACCACTCAAATAAAAACCGCAATGTATATCTGAAAAAAAAATGGAAATGAAATAAAATTTATATCAAAGTGTTTATCAAATAAAAAATATACGAATTCCGCTTTCAAATGGCACATGAAATATAAGAAATGCTTAAGTACCAACAAAGTTACAAGCTAAAGAAAATATATAGTTACGTATGGCGGACCATGTATAGAGTGACTTGTCTTGGATTAATTTATATCATCATTATGCTTGTATTTCTGTTTTTAATCAGCTCAGTCATTTGCATGGGCGACGGAAAGTCATCGGTGCTCGGGTTTCTTCGCCTAATTCCAGCACTTGCATCAGTGCATGTCTGGTAATCACATCCTATTTTCCTTGCCATCAATCTCTTATTTCTAAACACGAAAGACCCCCCCCCCCCCCCAAAAAAAAAATAATCAAGTTGCATATGTCCATGATGGGAATAAATAATCTAAGCAACAAATATCATTGGGCCACAAGTGGCAATAAATGCAAATTGACCAAATGAGATTATGCAACATGTCTTATGGCGACTAGCCGTATTTGGATTCGAGAGACATTGATTTTCCTTCATCATCACTCACTTTCTCCTCTGGTGGCAGATTGTATACTGACATAGGCCAGGTCTATCCAACATTTCCTATTATATGTTTTCGAATTTTTTAGATGATAATTTGGATTATTCGGACTACTGTTCTTATCTTGGATGTAATTTTCACAACGTTTCGACCGATGTAACCTTCGGCCTTCTTCAGGTGCGACTTGTCGAACTTGGGAATATGTATTGAATTTAGAACAGACCCTTTATTTAATCCACAAGGGTAAACTGCTCTCGTTCTGTCGGCCAAACCGGGTAGAAGTCTTAAGTAATTCTTAATTATATTCTTAGTATGCTGTCTTAGGGCTGCTTGTAACCATCGGACAGCTAGCCTAAACTCTTATCGACAAACAAGGCTCTGAGTGTAGTTTAAACCTAGGTTTTATCATTTGTTGAAAAAGGTAAAAACTGAAAAGAAATAAAAGAAAAAACATTGCCTCAGCAAAATGTGAGTACAAAAATGACGACGAGGCAGGAGACGAGGAGTTTACTAAATTGAAAGGGCTGCCGTGAGTTAATTGATTGCAGAATAGAAAATATTAAGAGAAGTTACGAGCGGTTAAAATGGAGATTCACACGTGGTAAAAAAGAGTGAATAAAGTTTGCTTGGATAAAAGAAATGTACAAAGGAAATAATACTCATGCTATTCAATTCTATTTTGAAGGAGAAGAAAGGTATCGTTTCTTACCGGAGATGCCTAAAATATCGGGATATTTAAGTGGATAGAAATTCCTCCATGAAGGTCCGAGACTAAGCAACTAAGAGATAGGGGACAGAACACTGTAAAGCCGCTCACCCGGTGTCAAGGCTAAAAAATCCCTTACAAACAGAAGGCCCGACAAAGGAAGATAAATCTAAGGGACTTATTCTAGGCGAGACAGAACACTTAGTATAGCTCGTACTGAGGATTGAACATCAACCTTCAGAAGACTATCACTTAGAACTGATTATTACTTATGATAATGATTTCTGTGAGCAATGGCACCAACACATTCGCATGTGTACCATGGCTGGCTGTTTAGTCACTGTTAGAATTTGTTAGAAGGTATAAAACTCTCAATACCAGCGATTAACTAATCAGATATATCGGACGTGATACTAGGTACATTTTTCATGAAAATGGACTGCAGAGGAATTTCTTGGATGAAAGATCTGAAGCTATCCCGATTAGTCCTTGAGTATCTATATACTTTACGATTGAAGGGGGCATCTGAGGTCTTACTGATCTTAGGTTTTATCTTAATTTTGACAACTGAGTGGTCCGAAGATCACAAGGATGATAGAACAGTAGATGTGTATTGTTCCAGGCAAGTTATCAGGTAGAGATCAAAGAGGCTTGCAAAGTGTCCATTAGCATCTGTGTTTGTCGACAATCTGAGTCAGCTCATGTGTAAGGTAAAAATCATGACAGAACCCTCATTCGTCATAAGTCTTATTAGAGTGGACTAGCCATTCTACATTGTAAACATTAAAGTCACGACACACATTACTATTAGCATATGGGTAATCAAATAGGATCTTGTAAAATTTTTCAGCTATTCTATCAATGACTGTAACTCCATTATTGTGGGGACGGTAAAAATTAAATTGATACTATGCAACTTGGAAACACATATATGGGAACTCAGGGTCTTCGTTGGTGATGTCCCTACCACATGGAAAACTGACCCCGGACAAATTTCATGTGAATGGAGACCTTGATGGTCGGGTTTTGAGATAAATATTTGAATAACGTAGAATCGTGTTTAAGTCTTCGATGAAATACGGACGTTTATTTTTTAAATTTTTTATGTTTTTTACTATTGAGTCACTACTTATTAAGACCAATAGCCACTCGAGGATAAGGGTTAATGAGTCGGAAATGATCGCCAGTCTGAAGATGAGGAACACTATGGGAGTGTCAACATTGATCAATGGTATGAACTGCGTTTGATTACTTTTGGAGCGGTCCATGACAAGAATTTGTTGCCATTGAATTTGAAGAAAGCATTTAATTTCTTTTTATTTATAAAGAAGCTTGACAAAACATCGCTTTTGGGTTATTTTATTTTTATAAAATAGAATGGTGATTCCTGGTCTTGGATTAATTTATATCATCATTTAGTTTTTATTTCTGTTTATATTGGGCTCAGTCATTTGTATGTATAACTATGTCTAGCATTGAAGATATTCCTTTTCTGTTGTCTGGACATGTGATCCCAAAGAATAACATCTTCTGGTGAGGCCACCCCATGAATAGATTGTCTGCAAACGCCACTGCACTCCATCAAGTGCACTGCGTGGGTTGTAATATCAAAACAAGGGAGATAATTGGTCCTTACTGGTTTGAAGATGAGAATGCACGATCAGTCATAATCAATACTGTGTGATATCTAGTGGTTGTTAAAAAAAGTTTTGCAAAGAGATATTGTGCGGGACGAACAGTGGTTCTAACAGGATAGCACAACTCTTTCGCTCAATGACCAAAAGTATTTCGACAAAGCTGTTTAATTTTTTTATTTATGAATTGTGGAATCACTTGATGCAGTTCCTCAGGCTTGAGAAGCTTGTAGCGAATGCTAGCACCCGTGTTGAATTCTAAATAAAATCCTATCCTATACATTTTCTTATGTTCATTTCTTGTAACTATTATATTTCAGTAATAAATTACAAGCACTTAATAATAGGGAGTTACTTTCCATGCACCCTGTATACCTGGTGCCTGGTGCGGCATTCACCCCGGGCGGTTTGAGCCAGCTTCCTCTGATGGAGGAAGTTTCTAGGGAATATTAAATTCACAAGTGACCCCCAATCGACTGTATATCTCGGTCAGGGGAGATGACGACGTTAGTTTTTGCAGTTTTTTTCTTTTGCAGCATGGTGTCACCGTCCTCTCACATCAAGTGCCTGGTATTCCCAAAATGGCACCCATCTGGTGCTGACCAGACTCCACGTTGCTTAACTTTGGTGATCTAACGTGATGATGCCCTATATCACTCTGTATTCATCTAAATGAATAAATGTGAAAGTTGGGTGTATTTCTTGCATTAACGGTAAAATTAAAATGCCCTATTTCAAGTTAATTATACTTTGCACAATAGACGCACCGTCTTTTTTATATACTGCTTATGTACATGCAATATCAATCGCAAGGTAAACTAATTTACATATTAGTTTTCAAAAAGGACATTTTATTAATTGACAATTATTTGTTATTGTTTTTTAATTCAATGATCGTTTTGACTTTAATATAAGAAATATTTCTGTTTCGCAATATTGTTTTATTTCCATGACAAATATTTAGCATTTGTCTTCAAATGTTTATTTCTTTAGAATGATCGACTTAGTTTTCAACAAGTTGCGATCTGTTTCTAAATTTCAAGTGAACAGGTTAATAAAATCTTTATCTTGTTTTTATATACTTTTCATATTACCTTGTTTCTTGTGTATTTAACTAACGTTGAGGATGGAGTATCTTTTCAAAGCTATACACCACAACATCTCCCCTTATTTGATCACTATGTCCTAACCGACGGGGAGGGGGGGAGTTCAAAGCAGTCGAGGATACGTCCTTGGTAATCAGTCTAACGGTGGTCCACTTTTACAAGTTTTACCTTCTCGTTGAGAAAGAGTTAGGCACCCCAGCAAGTAATTGCCGACAGGGCTGCTCAGGCATTTTTTGTAGGCCAAGGTGCATTTCTCCTAGTGTGCTGGCTTTTATAAAACCACGCCTGACCTTGTGTCTAATCTCCCGGCGAGGGAGTAAATAAACACTACGTCCTCATGTTAAATTGTCGGAAATGGTGGGAGGATGACGTCATGTGTACAAGACTGTGTTCAATGATGTATTGCTATTGTCAGTAATCGACTTCTTTATAAACATGTCTGGCATCTTAAAGTTGTCATTAGTTGCGCATACAGCAGTGAAAGGGTCAATGTCTTATGGAATTCGTAGTGTTTTGTTGAATATCACTAATGTTTTAAAGAACTATTCACAGAACAAGCCTTGTGGTGATAAAATACAGGAGAAAGTTTATTATTAAGTGATGGTGTCTCGATAAGCTAATTAGACTTTATTGTTATTTTCATCTGAAACCAACGAGAGAGAAAGACTTTCTTTTGTACTTCATCACCAAATAACTTTTGCCTCTTTAAACTGAAAATGAAGAATGTGTTGTCTTTTAAACAATAACGTCCTTGAAAGTAATAAGGTGGCATTCCTAAGTCGTTCCTTCTGGATTAAATGCTTCCATATGTCGTCTATATGTAAACTCAACCTAATGAGAAAGCCTATTAGAGTCTTTTATTTGTAAACTATTGAGTCATCACACTTATCGAGTCTAATAGCCACTCAAGGATATGGGTTAATGAGACAGAATGATTGTCAACCGAGAAATGAGAAACATTATGGGAGTACTAACATTGATCAATGCTATGAACTGCGTTTTATTACTTATAAGGTGGTTTATGACAAGAAATTTTTGACATTGTATTTGAAGACGACCAAGTTGTATGGTTCAGAGTTATCTAACTTGGACCCTGTTCACATAAAAATCAGGGTTGCATCCTCTTAGTTACTGGTTCTATCTGTTAGGTGGCAGGTCAGGAGTAGAGAGAGAGGTAACCATGACACCAGAGATGTAAACACATGTCGAGACAAACCGAAAGTATTCATTTTGCACTGAGCAGCTTATCCATCTTCATCCTTATTTGTAAATGACATCAATAAATGTGTTAAGTTTCATACTTTGTCCATGTATTTTTTCGTTCGTAACTAATTCATTATGGATATTTAGTTCATCAGAACCTAACGTATACCTCGAATGCAAATTACTCTTACAGCGCCACCTATCTCTAACCTTCTCTAAACTGCCAGTATAATAAGGGGAGTAATCCAACAGTTCAACCTATCTTCCGATTCTCTAGACTACAAATTTATTTATTTGTTTTATAGGCACATCCATCTTTTTAGATTATTTAATGCTGAATCCATTTATTTTGGGAAAAAAATCTTATGCTTTGTATTCTTAATATCTTCAACTATTTATTCATAAGGTTCGCTTTAACTCATTATCCATGATGTAATTGCATGTGTATACGACAGGATACAGTTTCATTTAATTCCATAGACGGATTCTATTTAACACATAGATAGGGTCCTGGAAGTAACGCTAACAAAGAGGGTAACATACGACCTTCTTCGGATGCAAGTTTTATTCATCAAGTTATAAGTATCTTCAAATATTTATTTATGATGCCTACTTTAACTAGTTAAGTTGGAGAATACACAATAGTGTTGTTAATCGTGGCAAGTCTGCTATTCCTCCTCTTTTTAATGTTCTTCAGGTTTTTTTATCTTCTTTGCTCGTCTTTTTGCTGACAATTCGTCTCTTAATGATTCTGGTGCTGTTCTTCATGATTTTCCTGTGAAAACTGATCACTCTCTTGACTTTGTCACTATTACCCTAAAGACAGTTCCTAGAGTTCTTTTTGATCTTGACCAGTATAAAGCTTCCGGCCCTGATTCAATTCCTGTTGTTGTTCTCGAACGTTGTGCTTCTGAACTTCCTTCTATTCTCTTTGAATTATTAAATCTCTGTTTGTCTCAGTTCTGTTTCCCTTCTTGTTGGAAAGAGTCTTCTGTTGTCCCTATCCTTAAATATGCTAGTGATCGGTTGGATCCAACTAAGTATCGTCCTGTTAGTCTCCTCTCTGTTATTAGCAAAGATGTTGAAAAATTGGTGAACAGCAAGCTTGTTCATTTTCTGGAAAGTCTAGGCCTCTTTAGTGATGTTCAGTATGGCTTTCGTGGTTTTTGTTCAACTGCTGATCTTTTAACTGTTGTAACTGAGCGGATCTGTCGGTTTATGGCCAATTCAGGATGGTGTAGGGCCATTGCACATGACATTTCGAAGGCGTTCGACAGAGTGTGACGTTCTGATCTTCTATACCAACTTCAGGGTTATGATATTAGTGTTAAGGTTCTTGACATTATTAGGTCTTTTCTTTCTGCAAGTAACTCTGGATGGTGTCTCCCTATTCTCTTTTCCTATCAATGCTGGTGTTCCTCAAAGCTCTATTCTAGGCCACACACTGTTTCTTCTCTATATCAATGATCTTCCTGGGAATATTATTCAGAAGATTAACATCTATGCTGATGTGCTGATGATACCATTCTCTATTCTGGTGTTGCTTCTCCCCCATCTCCCTGGGATTAGTTAAAATATGCAGTTGATCTAGAAGTTGACCTGGCTTCAGTTGTGGATTGAGGTACAAACTAGCTTGTTTCATTTAATCCTGTTAAAACTCAGCTCAGGTCTTTCAGTCGTAGGCGTGTCTCTTTTTTTCCTGAGATTCTCATGAATGGCTCTGCTTTTGAAGAGAAATCGACTCTGAGACTTATTGGTCTTTCTTTCTCAAAGTTCATACATTAAATCCATTGTTCTTTCTACTTCTTGTGAAGTCAATTCTCGCTATCGCTCTAAACACTTTCTAACACCTGAGGCTATTCTCTATCTCTACAAATCTACTATCAGACTATGTATTGAGTACTGTTGTCATATTTGGGCTGGTGAATCTCTGTACCATTTGAGGGTTCTTGATAAGGTGCAGAAACGTATCTGTAATTTGATTGCCCCACCCTTTCTTCTTCTCTGCACACTATCTCTCACAGACGTAATGCTGCTAGTCTCAATCTTTTCTATACATACTATGCGTTCTTCAGAATTGTGTCATCTATTTCCTGCTTCCTTTGTACCAGCTTGTTTAACTAATTTTGAGTTGAAGTGTCCATACTGGGTCAAGCGAATAAATATATATACCCAACAAAAGAAAAAGGTGTAACTTATGCACACTGGAATAATACCATATAATAACATCTAGGGACGATTTGCTAAACATAAGGCAGGAGATTTTACAAAATTGTTTACACCGAAATAGTTATATGTTATAGGCCTAATTAAAGTTGTGGAAACCTATTAAATTAAATAGTTATTAGCTTATGTAAGGTTTTTATTAAATATGATAGCAATTAATAAGTTTCGGAAATTATACACAATTATGCAAGCTTCCAAATAGTTGACTTAACTGCTCAGTGTGTCTAATGGAAAGGTATATTTCTGGAACCTGCTTTTATTATCTAGGAAGCATGAGTAGTACAGCGAGAATATTTTAACTGAGGCTTTTAGACAATACATAAATAAGGATAATAATAGTATACCACTCTGGACATTTATAATAAATAGAATAGGTTTTTACTAGAATATTTATAAATCTGAGCAACACTGCATACGTATTTTATATATTAGACAGATAAAATAGAATCTCACAAATTTTGTTCAATAAAAAAAATTTCATTGTATTACACTAACTGTAATCAATAGCCAGAAAGAAATCGAAGACTTTATTTACATCCCTTTACCTTCTAAGCTAAGTAATTGAATCACATCATAGAATCAAAAATTTGTAATGGGATATTGAGCATTTTGTATACATAGATAAGGACAATTGAGCTTCTTACTTAAGGTAAATTGATATCTAATGTGGTTTAGGTATACAATCTCTTTTTACTGGGGGGGATTTTGATTTGTAATGGAAACTGAGAGGCTGGGGCCGAGTAAGCTCGATAATGTGTGTATTGGCACACTCTTCACCCTAAACATGTTAGCTTTGAAGTATTATTGGTGGAAGTGGATATTTTGTAGGGGGTTATAACCTTTTGCCTCTCAAATTAAATCAAATAAATATCATGAATAGACTACATCGGGAACTATATGCCTCTAATGGATCAACAAATGAACATTTATCCCATGAAGAACTCCAATAAAAGACACAGTGGATTTCGAATAACTATAAACCATTTTATAACTAGGAAATTTTAAAAGTTAAGAATGCAAATTCGGAATAATTTACATAGAAGCAAACTTGAATAAGTCGATAAAAATCAATAATAATGCTTCGATTAATTAGAGTACACAGAATGAGGGTAGGTTGGTAGGAGGGTACGAGAATGTAGTAGGCTTATAGGGAGATCGCATTAGGGCAAAAACATATTACTTGCAATATAGCATGACGTCTCTATATACAAATTAATAATTTGGGGAGAGAGGAGGGGGTAACATGGAACATTTAGGATGGACTATGAGCATAGTTTAAAAAAAGATTTTTTTCCATTTTTAATGGAAAATTGGAATGACTAAGGGGTAGATAACTCGTTTTTTTCTAATGAATTACGTCCCTTTGTTCTCGTTCTAGAAATCTGTAGAACGAGTAAGCTTATTTTGAGTCATATTACAATGATTTAATTATAAGAAATAAAATATATCAAATAAATATTCAGGAAAATAATCTGATCAACCACAATTTTTAAAGTTTTGTTTCTGCCGAAAAACTGATAACATCTGTAATTGGATCATTTATTTGTTTAGTTTTGGGGGTCAAGTAGGACGGCGGTTGAAAATAAAGATCTTTGTGACTGCGGTGATGCTGTTTACGATCAATGACATTCCAGGCTAACCTTACTTTCGTATTAAGACTTAATGTAGGATATAATTTTTTTTTAATCATTATTATTCAACTGTAGGTTTCACAATATTTTATCAATTAGGATTTTCATTGTTTTAGTGGAGGTTTTTTTTCCATCGGTGTTCTGTTTTGGAAAAAGTTAGTTGAGACTGGCTCGACTGGTTTTGAATCCTATATGACGACGTGAAAATCGTTTCAAGTTTCGGGTGCAATGTCTTTTTTTTGGGGGGGGGGGCGGAGTCGAGATATATGTCAACTTTTGATGTGAGTTTTTTTCATGCCTTTTAACTTGCAATTGTTTTTATCGAGCTTTCTTTTTAGGCTTTTCTCACCTTTCTTCTATTCGGGATGGATCTGTTTTTTTTCCATTACTATTAAATTAACAATTTCTCTGATGATCAGCAATGTTAAAATAAAAACTATATTTTTCTTGACTGAGCTGTGAAACGCACGTAAGATATAAACAAATTTAAATATTGGAAATAAATAAGTATAAATTTTGTTTGTAATACAAAGGAAAAAATACAGGTATTTGTCGAAGTTGGAAAATGAGGAGCTTGAGAAAAATAAATAAATAAAAATGATGGTAATGGATTGATTTTTCATTGGAATATAACTAAAAAGTATATATGCTCTGAATCTTGTAACACAACTTCATTAAGCTTGCAATTCTGAAATTATCACTTCCCTGCACTGATGAGAGCTAAAGCTCGAAACGATGTCGTCTGTAGGTAAATATAATTTAATATTGATTTATGAATATATATATATATGTGTGTAATGTTATTCCATATATATATATATATATATATATATATATGTAGTCATCCACAAACAGACTACTTTGCTGCATCACAGCTCTTCAGTGTGACTAAACTGGCAAGTGTCTCGAGCCGGGATCGAAACTCGACCGTCTAGGTACAGTCTACGCCCTTATCTATTCAACTAGGATCCATTCGCCATGAGTAAGTGAAATCTCAGTGTTTATAAACACTGTCAATTACCGAGAGTGCTCTATTTGTTTACATGAAGAGAGTTTGCCTTTTTACTTATGGCAGTCGGTGATTTCACTTACCACAGTGCTCAACCCTGGATGCAGTTTCATGTTATAGCCAGGACTGATTCTATTTAACCCATAAATGGGATCATGACAGATACTACAACTCAATCACTGAGGATCCATTCTCGGTACTCAGTCTGACAGAGTCAGGAATTCCTTAGCAGTACCAGATCTTACCTTTTAGCAATGAGGTATGGTCCAGCTCGGTCCTAGGAGGTGCAGCTACCTGAGCAGTACCTCTTTGCTTTGAGAAAGGGTCGGTTTATTGTTGATCATCTGAGGTGTTACTTCCTGGGAATGTCAACAGGTCTGTACTTGGCTTTTTTTAGGGGGGGTCTGTTTCGAACCAGACAGGGTTAGTGGTAGGAGTAAGGAAGTTAGGAGGGGGGGGCGTAATTGCCACCAGGACTTATGTTAAGTGATAGGGTTGAGGGAGGATTTTTTATTGGGAGGGGGCTGTTACTGCTCAGACTTAGGGTTAGTTGTAGGATTAAAGAGTGTTATGGAGGCTGTTGCCATCCAGACAGAGTTTGTGGTAGGGTTAAGAGAGGGTTGAATGGCTGCATCGGTTAGACACTGGCCCTTGAATGGGTGATCATTTTATGTTAAATTTATAAGCACAACTGATTCCCCAGTCTAAATTCTAAAATAATTGGAGTTTTTTTCTGCAAGTGTTCCATGTTGTTCACTCGTAATCACCTAAAAAAGTAGAATCTCATTTTTTTTTTGTTGAATAAGCTTTTAAATGTCGATATCATTTTCTTTTTAATTTGATAATCTTTCTAATGTTTTCCCTTTATTTATTGTATCTAAGATTTTGATGAACTCATTGTGAGATTTTTATCTGTATTTTCCCTTGTGCCATTTTTACCGTGTCATTTTTCCGGTGCCATTTTTTAAACCTAAATTCGTTGTGACGGTACCCTACTTCATGTGTTGCCGAGAACCCTTAATTTCTATACTGTTCCATTGCAACAATGAATAATGAAGAAGAATCGGCAGCTGTTAAAGTTGTTTCTGTTATTCCCAGACAATCACTATGTCATGCTAAGAAGAAGAAGAAGAAGAAGAAGAAGAAGAAGAAATACCTACACACTTACCTCTACATGTGTTTTCTCTTGTTTTACTTCCCTTGACACAAATAGTGAGAGAAATAACTTAAATGACCCAGACAGTTCACAGAGGAAAATATTCGAAAGAGATATTTGCAAACCTTATGAAGGAATGCTTTGATCTATACTATACTATCCGGCATCTCTGGCGTTGCCCGGGAACGAATAAAGACTTCTGTTTCCAATCCTTAACCCCAGATTATTATTTTTATTCTTAATTTTAAATGGTAATTTTATAGAATCACTCCCCTCTCAAATCGAGTGTTTTTTTTCCATGTGGTTTTATGGGGTTTTCGAGTGTCTTAAGAACGATTGTGGCATCGAAAATCATCGCAAATAAGTAGTTTTGTCGTTACGTCATATGACGTCAGGGGAACAACCCATCATGAATCCTCCTAATAACTAATTTTTAATGGTTCAAAATACTTTGAAGCCCCCGGTTGGAGACGATAGTTATTCTATAAAAGTTACTTTTATGTTTCTATAATTTTCAGTTATAAATGAAATAATATAAAGTAAAATGTCATCCTTGCTGTTTATGGATATCCAATGCGAATACTGACGCAACCATTATCTTCTCTAGAAACTCCCATCATTTTTTTAGTTTAGTTTTATGGATGTCCGGCACCTGTTGTAACAAAAACTAACATAAGTAAAATCGCATTTGGTATAAGTGTAGCGGTCATAAACATAAACCTATTTTCTCCCTTCAAAAAATGTCCCCATTGAGTGAGCTGGTCAACCACTGACCAATTAGCCTGCAGGGTGCATAGATTTCAGCTGAAGAACTACTTCGGCCCTTTTTGGGACTCACGGTCGGTCAGCAGAGAGACTCCTGCAAGCAACGAGGAAACACCCCCCCTCTCTCTCTCTCTCTACCCCCCCCCTCCCCTGTCCACTGGACGTTCCAGCAACTGCTATCTTCGTCTGGAAGTAACTGCTCAGACTTTCGGCAGCCGTAGGAAGTTTTTATTTTCCTCTTCCTCACTCGGACACTGTCCAACTTTCTTCCACCTATATCAAACGGTATAGGTAACTTTAAAGAATAAACCCTTTTCGTTGTTGTTATAAAAAAGGTTTTGTTATTTCACTTTGTGACTGAAACATAAGATAGGGACAACGTCCCGTCTATTACATACGTACTAATATCTAAAACGTTTTCAATATATAATAAATTAAAAAAAAACATATTAAACTAGATTAAATAAATAAAAACTAAAATAAATAAAGACAGAATTTCTCTGTCAAAATTAAAGACCATAACAATAAATTAAATATTTCAAATAAACAAAAGAATATACCCCCCTGCTCACTGTTTCATCGACTATACCAACATGCAGAAATTTAAATGTAATGTGAACAAAAATCTTGCTGTCCAACTCCCTACTTAAGTCCCCCCCCTCCCCCCCCCCTTATGAATCTGGCCCCTATAACAGTAGCCCCTAAGCTTCAATGGCAAAATGCTTTGTTTGGGGGTGATCAAAAGTAAAATAAACAAATAAATAAAAAAAACTATGATAAGAATAAAAAAAATATCCAATGCGAAAAGTGTTACGAAAAAGCAGGCGTTACTGTTTGACCAACACATGTACCCAGAGAGATCACAGATGGTTCAGAGAGTGTCCTAAAAATAGATTTGCTCAAGCCGATGCTACGTATTGATTTACAGCAAAGAACTGCCCTAATTATAAACCATGTCAGTTTACTCAGCAGTTTTGTCAAAAGTTTGCACTTTGAGACGATTTCTGAATCTTTATGCATCAGATTTTAGAAATAAAGTTTATCCATTTATTCATGAATTTAAAATTTGGAAGGATTTTTTTTAGAGTAGTTTTATTTTTTTACCTAAAATCCCTATTGTGCAAATTAGCAACATTAAAGAAATCAAATCAAATTTATTGACAAAAATAACAAAGTGCAACAAGCCATGTAAAAGACAATTAAAAGATATACAGAATCTAAATGTTTGTCCACGGTCACTTTAAACCTGGATATGTTAGGCATCGGCATTACCTCCTCTGGCAGGCTATTCTATGGAACAAGAAACACGTACAGAGAATGCTGTTTTTCTTCTCGTGAGATGAATTTGACGATGGTACACCTTTTACAGGTGCCTGTGGAGACTATGACTTGGTGCTGGGGTGATAATCTCCTTCAAAAAATAGATTTAAATTCCGGTTGATAATATTGTATGCCAAAATCAAGTCCCTTTGCATTCGCCGTTGCTCAAGTGAGGAAAGATTTAGTTTTTGAAGCCGTTCTTTGTAGGTAAGCGTGGAGAGTCCTGTCACCATCCTGGTCGCCAACCGTTGAACACACTTCAGGTGTACGATAAGAATTTGTTGCTGGATTACATACTGAAGAATGGGCCATACCAGACTTATGTATAGAGGATGAAAAGTGTCTGGGCTTAAGTTAAGAAAGGATCTCCGGATCAGGTAGAGAACGCACCTAGCTTTGCTCATCATCGTAACTAGGTTCAGTTGGAAATTCCCAGTAGGTTACTCACTACAGCAAAAAGCATATAAAGAAGGCCAGAGAGTAAAACGGTGCAAACGTTGTGAACATAACAACAACCACAATGAAGATAACAGTCCGAAATCGGCAAATCATGTAAACACATATTAATAAATTAAGAAATTAGTGTTGTTTCTAAATATCAAGTGAATGCAAAAATAATGACCTTTGAGAGGGCAAATTTATAATAAATAGTATTTACTTTTAGCTTTATAGACTTAATAAGCACATACTACCAAGGATTAAAGATTAAAAAAATAACTTCAAAAAGAAAGATGTGATGAGGGAGAGATAGAGATACAAAAGAAAACGGCATATCTCCTAAATAAGCAGACTGTCTTCTACTGAAAATGAGTGGAGAGAGAGAGAGTCACACTTTTTACCTCTGCCAAGGAGGTTATGTCCACATCGCTTGAGCAATCGTCACCAAACTTGATCGAAATATCGGTCATGGTCTAACTTAGAACTGACTTAATTCTGGAATATCTAGGTGTAAGGTCAAGATAAAGGTCATGAAAACAGTGAAAGTCACACTTTTGGTAATAACTTTGGTTCTGTTCATCGTAGAGACTTGCTACTTAGTCCATATTGTAGCCAATGACGTATTGCATATTATATGATCTTGACCTTTGACTTTGGCTTGAAAAGTTCAGTCATAGTCAAAATTTTGACGGATTTCAACTTCTGATATTTCCTATTATCTGATGTTCTTCGATAACAGTAATCACCATACAAAATTTCAGCCTGATCAGATAAATAGTTTTTTTATTTATCAACTTTGGGAATACTTCATACAATATAGAGAAGTAAGGCACAGATAAGATTTTGGCTCATCTTTACGTTGTCAGGCAGAGGTATGCAGTCTCATGACTGACTTATGTTATTGTTAGTTATAAAGATGGTTGCAGCTATGCCTACTAATATACGTGTCTGTAAATGGTCTTACAAACCAAAATGTTTTGCAGTTGTCTTTTTTTGTTTCAAAAAAAAAAAGAAGCAAATTTATTATTTTTATTAGTTGGATTATTCGGACTACTGTTCTTATCTTGGTTTATATTTTCACAACGTTTCGACCGATGTAGCCTCTAATCTTTCGCAGGTGCATCTTTTCGAATTTGGGAATCTTTATATTGAACTAGAGAATCCATACAGAATTTTGTAACACAATGGCACAATGGTTAAAGGCATTGGTTAGCAATCAGTCCTAAGTGACGGTCTTCTGGAGGTTGAAGGTTCAATCTTTACTGCAGACGATAATAACTAAGACTAGCATAATAATTAACACTTCTACCCGGTTATGGCTGACGGAACAAGAACAATCTCACCCCGTGGATTGAATAAAGGGTCCAGTTCAAAATTTCGTATAGGTTCTCAAGTTCGACATAAAGATTCCCAAATCTGAGAAAAAATTCACCTGAAGAAGGTCGAAGATTACATCAGCCGAAATGTTGTAAAAATAACAACCAAGATGAGAAAAATAATTTAAATTATATATCCCCATATAAAAAATTTAGATTTGAAAAAACCTTTGGTGATTCCCCAGATTAATGTAATACTGCTCTTAAAAACAAAAATACCGGATGAATTTGCGTACATTTTGGTGTACTGTCTTTTTTTTTTAACCTAACAGGTAAGTACACAGATAAAGTTTTTGTACAATTTTCTTCATTAGATATAAGGGTTAATATGGAGAATCACCAAACTTGTTTATGATTAGATAAGTACCCAGGCGGAAATGATTGCCTCTTAAAAATGCATGGTTTTAGTTTAACCCGAATCGATATTATTCATGTAATTATATTTATTTGTGAAAAAACAAAAATAACATTTTAAGTGATATTTCAGAGAGACTTGGGGAGGGGGGGGGTTAACTGTCCAAGGTACGGCTTTTTTTTTCTCTCACAAAGAATGTTTATAAAACATTTTTTTGTATTTATTTATTAATATATATATATATATATATATATATATATATATATATATATATATATATATATATATATGTGAACAAAACAAAAACCTAACCGTTTCCCAACAAAACACTCAATTGGGACATACTTACTATTTACATAGGCAGGGAGTGTCAAGTTAGTAACTTGTGAATAAAAATAATTCCATCCAGCTGTATTCAGTCAACTTTGCTTAGTGTAGTAGACAGTAACAAAGACAGGAATAAACGGGGTTACGTTCAGGTGTTTAAAAAAAAATGACTGACTTGGATCAGTCGCTTCTGGCAAATGGTAAGATTCCTTCTTTCATTATTAACGAATATTTTATTTTCTGGGACAGTTTTAAAGTGTTTACTTTTCCTTCTAAAAATGTGTAGATTGTGTTGTTCATTATTTAAATAAAAATAGGCGGCGATTCGGAATAGAGGCCGTATCTTTTATTTTTAATTTTTTTTATATTAAGCTGCAGATTATTATTATCACAGTTACTTAAAAAAAGATAAATTTCTTTGAAGTACCCGGAAGATAGCGGAATGACTCCCTCCCTTTCTCTGACTTCTGTAAAAAATTTTTTTTTTCTTTTTTGTGCTCTTTTACTTTGTCAGTGTTAAAACCAAGGATTGTTTTTAAAAAGCTTACAGGTCAATGGTAACCGACTGTAACGTTAGCACTTTGACACAGAGGTGATACCCCCTCTCTCCCTCCCCTAAAAAAAAAAGACGATGGATTATTAATTAAAGCTTTTTTTTCCCCCAGAAATATATTAAATTTGTACTTTTTTTTTTTTTTTTTTTTTTTTTTTACATTGCCGAAAAAATCCTGGTACTACTTAAGATTAGGACTCACGCTAACGACGCAAAGTCGATTTTTATCTCGGAGAAGCACCGACATCCCTTATAATATCGCCGGTGTTGACGTCACATTCGGTCGTCATTGACCTGTATGATTGTTCAAAATTACCAAACTAACTTTATCAAATTCGATCTTTGGTTTTGTTATTTCTTGGTCTTGTTTAATCACAAAATAAAAACTTAATGGAGACAATCTCGGTTGACACCGGTTGATTTTCATAATTAAAAATATTTTTATTCATGAAAATTCAACTATTCGGCGTCCAGAAACGCCGCTATTATCAGAGATTTTCATCTTGGTTAATGCCACTGATTCCGTGATGATCTCCCTTAGGCGTCATACCAGAACTTAATTTTACTTTTTACTAGCTGACCCGTCCCCCGGCGTTGCCCGTGAGAAATACATAAATGAATTAAAATTTGTCAACATCCGACCGAATGCAAATAGGTCACATTTTGGAATTGTTGCAGGGTGAAAGGAGGAAGAAATGAATGATGTAAAGGTTATAGTAGTCTTCTTGCCCATCCCATCGTACCGGTATTCACTCAGAATTTTTCTTTTAGATTAAACACCCGCGCTATCTAAAATTAAAAGCCTACAGAGCCCTATTAAATCCAATGCCCCCCCCCCCCCGTTATCTTTGTATAGAAATTCCATTTTTTTTTTTTTTTTTTTTTTTTTGACTAAAGGAAATAGAAAAAAACTGAGTATGCTTTCTGAGCACTACTGAAACAATTATAAGTAGCCGCCATGTTGAATGATGAAATACGGCAAGGAACTAAGTCCGTTAATTGCATTTTCTATAAAACCAGAATGAGTACGAACGTATACATAATAGGTAGAAGTAACGTAATACGATATTCTCGAAAATCAGAATTAGCGTGAGCGTCCATTAAATGTGTGCGTAATGTTTTGTATTATGTAGTAAATTAATAGACAAATAGTAAATACTAACGGACACTTTTTTTTTTTGAAAAGTAGACGTTGTTTATCGACTTCTAGATGTCGATGAGGAGTGTGTTGGGGTGGGTGCTACCAACTATATATGTTTTGAGGAGAGTTGAAGATGGTGTGCCAAAAGTAATATTTAGTATAAGCTGGAGAAAAATAATAAAAAAATTACTAAAACACGCTCGAGTGAATAAGCGTAATATAGTGGTGAGTTTAGTAGCCTGTGATGCATGTGGTTATTTTCGTATTCTTAAAGCTACAGGGGAAAAATCGTCTTAACTTTATGTATTAGATTAAAATTCTACCCAATTTTCAGTAAATGTTTGTGTACGCTAATATTTTTCAATAAGTATTTCCTAAAGTTTTCCTATTTTATAACTTCAATATTTCACTCGTGTGTGTGTTACATGCATTAGCCCTTTTTTTTTTTTTTTTTTTTTTTTTTTATTTTTTTAACTAATATCTTTGAGGAAGTTAGGGAGTCGGTTATATTAGTAAACACTTAGGATACTTGGATGCCCATGTAAACCTTTTAGCTGCAAGGTCAGCACCTTCTCTTCCCTATTTTCAGACCATTCTACCTTGTTTGATGCATGCGTGCGTGCATATCTCAATTAGGTATTAGCTGTTCGTATTGGTTATTCGGTTAATTTTACAACAGTCGTAAATGGAGCCATTTTAATATCTCATGACTTGATAGTTTAGCCTCTGCCAGATTATGACAATTGGATTATTGAAGTTTATAACGCTCACTTCGGGGTTCTTGAGCCAGTTTATATAAACTTTCACACTGGGCTCCAGCCTCTTCAACTATTTCCTCTATCTACCAGAATGTTGTTGACTGCTTAGTAATGGAAGCCCTTGACAGTAGTCACTGGTTCCTTCTTCACCTTCCCAGTTACCCATCGTCATTGGCAACGGTTGACTTCATCTCGACGAATCCCTTGGGCGGTAGTTCAAAGACCACCATTACTCCTTTTTCATATTTTAACTTTGGCCTGACTGCATTTGCGACAGAAGCCCACTAAGGCAGTCCGCAGGCAACGGCCATTTATTCCACAATGAAGAGCTGGAGTTGACGGACCCCACTTGTGCAAGCAGTTAATTGAACGGTCATGTTCAGATGAGTTCTTTTGAAAGCTTGTATTTAAACCTATCTTCTGTTTCAGATCGTTTGTCATTACTTGCCCAATTAAAATTGTTTAATTATATATTGTTGTTCCTTCTCTCCAAAAGCTGTCGTCTCGTTTTAATTTCAGCGCTTAGCTTCAGGGTTACTCCTACATTCTCACATGTGAGAACTGAAATTTCATTCAGGGATAAAATTTCCTATAAGATGTTTCTTGGGTCGTCATTTTAAGTTGAGTAAGGTCCTGTGAATTTGTTATGTAGTCCAATATATCTAAACCTGGCATATCTACAGAGGCCAGCAAGACTAGGTTCGGATTCCTGCTCAAGAATTGGGGCACTGGTTAAAGTTTGAGAGCTCTTCAATAAAATCCAAACAGCCTGGGTCTTTATTTACTTTACCCCAAATCATAGCACGGAAACATCCAATTAGACCCCCCCCCCCTTAATATAAATCAAACCTACAAATTATTTGCTGATTGCCAGCAGTTTTGCAAGACTTTAGACAAATATTTACACTATAGGTAGTAAATATATCTTCCAGGCAGTGACTGCAGCATGGTGGGAGTTACCAGGTATGCCCCTCTCCCTCGCAAGATCTAATGATATTTAAGATGTTAATCTGACTAACTAGATATCCAGCAAAATTAAATATGCTAAATATTGCACAATGTATTCATCAAAATTTGAAAGATTCAGGATATGGATTTAAGAAGATTTAGCAAATGACTTGACAGCTTATAAATTTATTTTTCATTTGAGGCTGTGAATGGCCCAGGTTACACACTATAATCCAAGAAGCACTCTACCAAAACTATTTAGATACTGAAGACTTTTAAAAGACTTAGTATTTGGCCGGAGCTGGACTACCGATTTGACGTCTGTCATGTCATAGGCAGTGCGCATCTTAAACACTTAAACCGGCTATATAAATCTACATTCGAATTTTGAATGTCTTAACATGAAACCTGTTTAATTTCGTTTTTCTAAGACCTGTAGTTAAATGTCCACATCTCAAATTCTACCAATATTAGACTCACTCTTTATTTATGATATTTATTCATGACCTCTTTAATTGTTCTTGATAATACAGCATTTACTAAAAAAAAAAACGAAACGGTGGATTTAGCTACTATGTTCGATCAGATAAGATCCTTAGTTTCAGGCAAGGAACTAGTATGAATGTTGGCTGCCAGAAAGGAATTCTCCTGTAGTAGAATCACAAGTTGGAAACCTAAAGACAATGAGTCCGAAAATTTCAGTGACATATTGAAAAAATTACTATATGAAAGCGTAATCATTTCGCTTGTTATCTAAGGCTAAGGTGACACTCCCTCACCATATGAGACCTATTCCCTTTGTTCTACTGGAGCCTCAATGTTTATGTCTACCCTTTATTTTTTGGTATATGTATGGAAGAGCTTTTCCCCTCAAAATTAATGTTTGATTAGGACATAAGATTAGACAATTGACTACTTTAAATATTTGGTTGGCAACTAAGTTCCCTAACATTCAACGTAATTTAATAAACAAAATTTAACTCGACTCAAATAGATTAGAATAAAATAATAAATAAGCGTTAACTTAGTTAACCCAATAGTTAAATAGAATTTATCAATTAGATTCATTATTTACAAAATAAACTACAAACCATTAGTACAAAAATCTATTTAATATGCGAAAATATTAAGAATTTGAATTTGAAGCATAAAAACCTTGTCCAAATAATTGGATTCGGCATCAAATAAACCCCAAAAAGGTTTATGCTGTAAATCCAAACAATTTTAAATTATCGTAGGCAAAAATTAATAATTCTTAAGATGATTAATTCAAGATGGCTGATTTAGCAGGAATGGTATCCTTTAAAATTAATGTTGAATATTTTAAACTGCAAATTAGAAAGCAATGTCGGGTATTGAATTAAAAACAGTTAAATATTATGACTATTTTAACTTGAAACAAAAAAAACAAAAAAAAAAAACACCTGAAATTGAACCTCCTAAGTCGCAAGAAAGTAAACTGATTCATAGAAAATTAAAAAAAACAAAACAAATCTTTAAAAATAAATGTGTAGGATAACTATCAGCTGGAGTAGGAGAGTAAAATCCCGACTGTTCGGACCTACAACTGCAATACAAAATATAAACGGTGAAATGTGGTTTATCATAGAAAAGGAGAAAGTTAAATGAATGCTATGTAAATGTGTTGAGGCATAGAAATGCTCAGTGTCTAAAGCTACAGTAGAACAACCGGGAGAGAGGTCCTCTTCAGCCTTCCTTTAAGGTAGGCATAGAGAAGGAAAACTTGTGGCGACTGGTGCTTCCAACGGTGTAGACTCGTTATTTGGGGGGGGGGTAGAATGGTTATCGCTTAAAGAGTGGGATGGGTTTTGTGCAGAGGCTTTCCTCACTTAAAAAGCTTCATGTACAAGCATTGCTTGAAAACCTTAAGATCTTAATGTGTTTTCATGATAGGGTGATTGGCCATAACCTAAAGGCGTATTCCTAGGCTTCTAACTATATTGGCATAAGGGCTCTGGTATCAGTTGTGAAAGGGTCTGAAAAATACATGGTTGCAGAACCACTTGCTCAAGTTATTTATGTCTAACATTCGTGTCTAAAAATGTCTCTGGCAGGGCTAAAGACATTAGAGCAGCTCATCGAGGGACTGTTTTACAAATATTCAAACAATGGCAATTCTGAAACATTTGTTTGTAGCCATATGTATGTTTACACAATATGAAAATGGCAAGTGTTTGGCGCCGCATTTCCTACAATCGAAGCCGGGAAGCAAATGCTGAGTCATTTGTCTAATATCACTGTTTCTATTTGCATCTGTGATAACCGGCTCGAATCTCTTTTCAAGCATCAAAGTTTTGGTAATTCAAAAACTAATCAATTTTAGGAACTGAGTTCTAACCGACTGCATTCTTTATTTATTTTTTTGGGGGGAGGGGGGGGGCTTTTTTTCTTTTGTTTTATGGCTATTCATCATTTAAAAATTATTTTTAAACTGACATTTTTAGTCTTCGGCAAATATATAGCTTATCTAAGTGACTTGTGCAGTGAATATTATGCAGAAAACCAAACTAGTTTGAGGCCTCAAAAGGGCTAGTTTCAGCCATTTGTAATTTTTTTCATGAGTCCCAATTTAATTGCCTCCCCACGAGGGTAGTTAAATACAAGGTCGTTTTTTTAATGAATGGAAAATCCAGCTCCCGACAAAAGGTACTCTGGATTGGTGTAAATTTCCTCTGTCTAGAAGGATTTCACCCTCGCTGACAGGACAAAAGATGAAGTGTATTTATTGCCTTAATCTAACTAGAATCATAGTTCTCATTGAAGGGGTATATGGAGAAAATTTACTTAATTGTCAGTGTGGGAAGGTCTTTTAAAATCCTTTAGCTTAAAGTGGATACGGTTTTGATTCGACTTGCAGGCAAAAATTAGCTCTAAAAATTTACTATAAAACTATAAAAAAAAAAAAAATCCTAATATCAATTTTCCCTTTTATTAGCAACTTAAATATCCTTCCAAACCTCAAAACCGATGCCAACATCTTCCAAATCGCATAACTGTCCTTAATACCACTAGTTGACTTAGATATGATATATGCTGATCATATCTTATCTGCTTTGCGCGAAGTAAAATTATGCAAGGATTCTGTTTCAGAATTTGAGATAAAGATTGCTAATTTGTATTAGGGTTATTCGAACAAAATCCTGTGGCGTAATGGATATAAGTGCTAAGTAATTAGTTCTAAGTAACAGTCTTCCGGTGGTTGAAGGTTCAATCCTCAATGTGGGCGATACTAAGACTACAGCTACGAACGACTCAACACTTCTACCCGGTCATGACTGATGGAACTAAAGCAAGCTACCCTTGTGGATTAGTGTTCCGTTTGAAATTCCATACAAATTCCTGACTTCGACAGATGCACCCGAAGGTCGGAGGTTATATCTGCCGGAACATGAGAATAACACCCAAGATGATAACAGTAGTCCTAATAATAAAAGATTTAATTTGGATAAGTATACTATTCACATTCAGAAATGAATTGTAAATAAACTTTATTTCTATTTAAATATTCTGTTTTCCATAAGGATTTTGTTGGACGTTTTCATGAAATTCTGTTATTAAACAGAATAATGGAGAATAACACTTCTCAAAGAAACGGTGCATATGTTAGACAACAATGGCTTAAGTAGACCTAGTATAGAATTAAAATACAATATAAGAACCAATAATTGTTACAACACCCTTAATCTAAATGAATAAATGCGAAATGTTCCATTTATCCTTTATATCAAAACATCTTGTGCTTATTTAATTCAATTATACATTTAAGTATTTTCAAATACATTATATATACCAAACGGAACACTGCGTAAATACATACCAATGCTTCATTAGCATAATAATTTTATAAACTAATAAATATTCTGCACAATTTATTTCTATTTTCTTTCTACAGTTTTCTTAGATTAACAAAACTTATATATATATATATATATATATATATATATATATATATATATATATATATATATATATATATATATATATTAGTATTAGTAGAGAATGGTAGTTTGCTTGAAGCATTGCTGGGTATAGTAGTAGTAAGTTTTTGAAAGGCTGTGGGCAATGCAATTCCGGGTAAGATGCAAGTTGAAAGGAAAGGAACAAAAACAATAACAATAAATCGAATACGATATAAGACTTACTATTTATTTTTCCTTTTTTTCTTTTTTTTTTCTTACATAACAGCAAGAGTGTTTTAGCTGTTCGTGTGATGTCCGGGTGATTAAAAATCACTATTTGATATTTCGGGAAAAGACATCCCTTTGTCTACACAGTCGGAGAAGAATAAAATATTATTCTTCTTCTGGTCTAATTATTTTTGACAAAGGGATGTCTTTTCCCGAAATATCAAATAGTGATTTTTAATCACCCGGACATCACACGAACAGCTAAAACACTCTTGCTGTTATGTAAGAAAAAAAAAAGGAAAAATAAATAGTAAGTCTTATATCGTATTCGATTTATTGTTATTGTTTTTGTTCCTTTCCTTTCAACTTGCATCTTACCCGGAATTGCATTGCCCACAGCCTTTCAAAAACTTACTACTAATATATATATATATATATATATATATATATATATATCAATAATGGAGATTATGTATCTGTCTGTCTGAAGCCGAAACTATATTAGTTTTGATCACTCTTTTTATATCTAATTATCAGCTCCTAATATATACCCACTCCAGAGCATCTCCAAACATCACGCGTCTTTAAAAAAAATTTACATAATTCATTTTTTAAAAACTTTAATAAATTAATATTTGCAAATATACTCATGATTGTTTTTTTTTCAGATTTCCAGATGTATTTAAAATATTTCCTCGATAATAATCTAAATAAAAATTATAAATAGAATTAAAGACATTGTTTTTTTTGTTGTTTTTTTATCTATATATTTGAGTTACGTAATTAAATTAGATTGTAATGGAATATGACAGAACAGACGGTGGCCATTCCAACATTTGGTTACCCGCCCTCTGATTATTCAAACGCACAGAAAGTTTTATTTATTTATTTAGAGAGACGTTTAAGAGTCGCTCACGAGTCACTCAAAAATATTTATTTTGATTTTTTTTTTTGTACTCTTATAATTGACGTGCCAGATTTCCATAACTTAGCGTCAGCAATGATCGGGCAGGTTGCGGAAGCGCCCGAGAGCTAGCGAGACGCAACGAAACTGAAGCTGGCAAATGCTTAATGGAAGACAAAAACGAACAAACCGTAGCTGAAGAACTGTAAATATATATATATATATATATATATATTATTAGTACACCAAATGAACTATTGCCAATCAAATGTGTAGATGTAAATGTTTGATTTGTCTGTGAAAATGTTTCTTTTTGGAGGGGGTAAAATTGTCTTCGTATTTTTTTTTTAACATAAAACGAAGAAATGAAAATGTTATGCCTTTGAATTAGTCCTACCGGAGATTCGACGACCTAACACAGCTGATAATTGATTGTTGTTGCAATAGAACGCGATTGTTACTTCCAAATATTGTCGGCTTCTTGCTATAGCCTGCGTGGTGAATGAATGCTGCAACCTGATTGGTTAATACTTCGTCAGCTCTCGGGGGCTTTAGAGACCTGCCCGATCGTTGCCGATGCGAAGTCACGGAAATCTGGCGCATTAGCTATGAGAGTACCGTTTTTTGTTTTTGTTTTTGTTTTTTTAAATCTTATTAGAAAATCTTATTAGAAATTGTTTTAAAGCAAATATTTATTTAATCAAATTGTTTAATTTAAATTGATTTAAAAATTACTTTTACAAAAAAAACAAGTTTTACTGAGTAATTAAATAACTGAATTTAGAATCGTGTTCATTTTTTTAAATTGTTTTTATTTTAGGTACAATTTATTTTTTTCCGATTTTAACATTTTATGCCGTAAAGGGTAAATTGTTTAAAAACTCTTTATTCCGTGTGTTCTCTTTATTTATTTATATGATTTTCTTGTGTTTTTTTTTTTTTTTTTTTTACAAAAAAAAAACATTTTACTGAGGAATTAAATAAAACTAGCAAAAGTATGCGACCTGAGGAAGCATATATTTGCTAGTTTTACTATTAATATTAATTCCAACGATTTTTATGAAAACCGTTTAACATTCTAAAATCATTTTCAAATTCGAATGAACTTTGGTCACGTTTAAGCATGTGTATGTTTACACGAACCAGCAACTTGGATGACCTGGAATAATTTATTTAAAAATTTAGTAAAAATATTTTTACTCCCATAATTTTAACAAGCTTTAGTAAATTTTTAGATTAACGCCACCGGCTAAATTATCCCTCCTCCCCTAAAGAAAAATGGGATTCTACTTTTTAGGGTCATTCTAACTTGATATATTTGTAACAATAACCCAAAGTCCGACTGGCAAGGTCGTAAAATCACACATAATTACCTAAAAGAGTGGACTCCCTGTCCTCCCAAATAATGTGGAGAATTTATATCCAATAGAAAAATAAAATAAAATGGTTGACTGCCATACAACCCTAGAATACCCCGGATATGGATCATTTTATGTTAAATAATTGTTTTCTATTGCTGCCAGAATTTTCACCACGTTATCGCCTAAAAAAAGGAGAATCTCATTTTTGGGTAGCTGAGGGTGTTGATATACAATGATACCAAAACTTTTAATACTGTTGGAATTTGTTAAAGCCCCCCTCACTGATTGGCTGTTGCCATGTCCCTTAAGGGCCTCACGGATTGGCTGTCAGGCATTGCAACCCCTTTTTAGTATAGGTGTCACGTGAGCCAGCCCTTAAACACCCTTGTATACGGCTTCCCGTCCTTTTTTTCAACGACTCCACTCCAGTCAACAACACATCGGGCGGTCTTCTCAGTGATATCGCCCACGACGGCATCACAGAGAATGTTCTCCCGCCGTTACCAGAACTCTAAAACAGATAAGTTCACGCGAACCACGTTTTCGCATACCATCCTCTCTTCCATCCTCTCTATGATTTACCAATGCCTAAATGAACTTTTTGAAACTGTAAATACTCAATCCAACTTTCTCTTTCTTCCTAAATGATATGAAATTACACTTGTGTTTTGTGTTCCTCCTTCAGACTTCCGTCCTATATCTATCTTTGATGATTTTATCTGCACATGGTTACCCCATTCTCACGTGGGAGAATTGAACTTTATTTCAGGATTATTTTAATCCCAACAATACGTATTTTTATTTATAGGCGATTATGTGTGGTTTTACGACCTTGCCAGTCGGACTTAGGGTTAGTGATAAAATGTATTAGTTTACTATACACTCTAATTGCTGCCCGCAAAGCAGATAGGTTTTGCTAGTAATATCTGTCTCTTATACTAGAGCTGAGTTAATCAACGCTTATTTCACCAGGGCTCCCCTCCATATTTTCATAACACAAGGAATATTAAAATATTCCTTGGTTATGGGATTAAGTAATGTTTGAAAAATCCATTTTAATTGTTCTGATTAGCTGCAATTTACTTATAAAAATCACTCAACTCTTACCAAGTCTATTTTCACCCTCACTCACTGTTTAAACGCTCCACCACTGTTCTTATTTTATAGTCTCTTGCACTCGATTAAAACTTCTTTAAAACAAGATTGGAATAGTCCATTATAAACGATAGGGAATATCACCACAGTATACATAATTTCATTTATCAGAACAGATACTACACTTCAAATTATTTATTTGCTAAAAGAATATAACATATAGTGACAAATTAGACAGGATTTTTTTTTTGTTAAAAGTTTGAGTACCAAGGAAATTATCGCTAATAACAAAGGAAAGATTATTTAATTGAACATGTTTCCTTCTTTTAATTATAATTAAAACTAAAATATCTAAGTAAAATTTGTATCTTGTTGGCTTTATTTTTTTTATTCCTAGATTTCTATAATTGAGATTTTTTTTTGAAAAAATATGTACAATATAGTTAAGTTTGTAAAACAAACGTTTTCTAATGTTTAGTTAACTAAAAGTTCTTAATTTTCTAACACGTCTTTTAAAGCATAATCTTCTCCTTTTAAAAATAGTTAACTAAATTTATTTACAAAGAAATGTTTGCTTCCTCAAAATGAAAATAAACAGTAATTTTTTTTTTTAATCCAGGAAAAATATTTGTTTAGTATATAGCCGGAAAATATTAAGAAATTATAAAACTTATTTAGTGTCAGATATCCACAATTTCCTAAAAGTCAATACAAAAATATCTGTCGGGGTTAAGAAAAAATATTGGGTGGGTCATTCTTTGGAGTAGAATTATTATCTGGCAGAAAATTTGTTGGAAAGGGCCTTATAAGATCGTTATTAATCCATAAAAATCCCATCGCACGAAAGGAAATTGAGTTATCTATAACTGCCAGTGTGCGTTTTTATATAACTTATGGGCGAGATACAAAAATTAACATATCCATTTTTTTTTTTATAGATTGTTTTAGCGCAAATATATCTGAGTAAACAAATTGTTAGTTTATTTGTATTTTTTTTTTCCAATGAAAATGTGTCGTCTGTCTAATGTTTGCCTGTTAGAAAAATGAAAACTTTTTCAAGTGAAATTTGATCGACCACTGATGAACGAACTATAAAAAAAATACAAACATTTCCACATCTATAAAAAATATTTTGTAAAGGTGTTAAACTATGAGTACTTTTTCATTTAATATTCTTTTATGACATATGAACAAATAGAAAAAAGGGAAAATAAGAGTTGGCATGCATATGTCAAATATGCATGCCAACTCTTTTATTTTCTTTTTTTTTCTTTATTTTTTAATTTTCGATTCATAAATATACAAGCAAACTTTGTCTTTTTTTTCCTCCATTTCTTTTTTTTCCTCTATTAAAGAAAAAAACGTATAGATGAAAATGTCTTACACTATTTTAAAATAAATAATTTTCACTAGTTAAAATTGCGATTGAGTATTCTGGATAAAATCTCAGAATACGTAGATAGTAACACTCGCATGACTATTCATTAATAGTACAGCAATTCTCAGAATATAATCATTCGGTTTTAGCGTGTTTTACATGTTGGAATGTATTAGGTGGCTTTTAGAAATTGACTTTCAAACTAATCATCTCTGACCAGGTCTCTATCCATTTCTCTCTCAAAATCATCCTTATCAATTCTCATTCCTTGGCCTTCCCTGCCAAATGACCCTGTTGCTTCAGCTGTTCTACATCTAAGAACTTTCAATTCTTTCAATGTCACTATACAAACTTCTGTACATATCTCCTTGTACTGTTCAGATTTAATCCTCCAACATTTATTTATTTATTTTTTTTTTTTAACATGTGAAAGTTGAATGTCCTGCTGGCTTGACAGGTCGAGATGGCGCAACGCATTTCCACGTATAGTGGCAATGGAGAGGTACTCGCCAAGCCATGATCTCGGTGTAGTGCATCATTAACAGACCAAGGCTGTTCAAGTTGCGCATAGCGAGGCCTATCACTCCACTAGTCTCCATGGCAATCGGCTGGAACACAAATCTGTCAGTTTTCTGCTCACGCTGCTGCATGTTCAGAGTTTGTTGCCGATTCTGTCACTGACAAGGGTGCAAAAGTGTCTACAAAAGTTGCATTCCATATAAGTAACTTGCCTTTTGCATATACATCATAGTTAATCATAAAATAACATCTGAATCGGTGAAGTTAAAAAGAAATAAAATGTCTCAAACTGGAAAGTATTATATAAAAAAAACAAAAAAAAAACAAATCTGTACAAGGAAAAGACGTCTCATTATGGAAATAGATTGAAGGTGAAGGGTTGTCTAACTTGCTATTTACTTTCTCGATCTCCCTAAATACTCGAACTGGATTCGTCCGGCAGTTTTTACTCGCTAACCTTTGTGACGGGATGGATATATACAATAGATATTGCTCATTGGAGAATTAGCTCTGAAGTGGAGCCGAAAATGTCCTTAATTCTAGCGACTCTGTAATTTTGTGTTTCGCCGTTTTGCTTTGATATATAACAAACGATGTAATGACTTTATTGCCCCCCTTCCTCCTCCCCCCCCCCTTCCTCAATTACTTAAAGAAAAAGAAAAAAGTGTTTATTTAAATGGTCGGATCGCAAGTAATGTTCCCCCACAATCAAAGCTCTATGATCTGAATGTGCGCTCCCTGTAATTAACCTTTTCACTTTTCTCACCTGCCACTTTCGTTACTCGCCAAAATTGCCGTGTGACGGAATAAATTATAGCTATTATTTAAATTACATTCTTCTGCTTTTCCAACGAAAACAGAAACCTGTTTTCTAGTTTTTATCTTTTATTTACGAGAAATTCAAACTGTAGTTCCTATCTGTTTGTTCACGAAATCCATAGGTTTGTGGCGATAGACCCTCCCCTTTCCCCTCCCATAACTATATATATTGTGAAACTTCATAACCCACGATACTTGGATAAGTATATTTCCTTTTGATCAAAGAGGGAGATGTAACATTGTGGTCGACGTTAGCGCTTGACATCTATAAAAAAGATACGTTTTACTATTTTTTTTATAACTTGAAAATTATAGAAATTAAAAATACGTAGATAAATCTCTGAGGCTTGCGACAGGAGTGCACAGGGGTCCTCATTTTTTTCCAGGGAAACGCCGGGTGTTTCTCGAAGGGCTAAAGACTAAAACTTTACCAATATTTATTTCATTTTAATGTCAATTGAATTGCATCTCCCACATAAGCAATAAGTATATACTTGGGGCCCTACCACAAAAATGTTATATTATATAATGTAAATTAAGTTATGGGTTGGAAAGGACAGGGTTTCACATTCAATCGCGAGCAACGTTGGGTTTTCCTGCAAGTTAAATATAAACTACAAAAGAAACATTAACAAATTGAGGTGGTGTGATTAACAGGCGATGGAATCTGCTATTCAGAGTTCAAATCCTATCTGATTTAGTGTACCCCTCCCTCGCGTATTGGTTGAATAGCAATATCTTTTAATTAAGTCACCACTTAACACAGCCACTAAACGATAAGTTAATAAGTGTCGGATGGACGGTGAGACAACACGGTAATGATGGCGGAAATTGGACAGAATTTAGTTAAGACGGCTCAACAAGAATTTGTTTACATTGCACTTGAAAACTACCATGTTGTAGTCAGCTGGGAAGCAAACCCACAGTATTGTTCCACTTATGTACAATTAATTAGACACTATTAATCGTTTACAATAGGTATTATTTCTGTATAACACTATTTCCATTCTACTGAATTGAATGCGGTGCAGCAAAATACCAACACGTTTTTTTTTACGAAATAAGAATTCAAAGACTTGTAACTTTATCGTTTAGGAACACTATAGGAGTACTAACATTGAACTGCGTTGATTATGAGGTGGTTTATGGCAAGAATTGGACCCTTACAGAAATGTAAACCGCGTCCTGATAAGAAAATAAAAAAAAGAAATAAAACTGAGAAATCAAATGTTCTTAGTAGTGGCAATTTTACAAAATGCTCCAGATTAAATTCATCATAGATGCATACGTTTTTCAGGCAGGCATCACAAGTCCTAACCATAACGCCAAAGTACAAAAGTTAAAATGAAGGAAAAACGCACGTAAATTATGTAACAAGCAAATAGAATAAAAGTTAATAATAAATCTCAATAAAACAGGGATTAAAATGTAACATGTTTGTATGCAAGATGTATTTGCATTCGTTTCTATGATTTAAATATCTCTCGTGCAAGCAAAACGTTTGATTAGTGAGATGTATGGGCGAGCTAATCAGAAATAGCATTGTTACTGAATTGTTGGCATATGTGAACGGTGTAATCAGGTTTTTGATCAAGTGAATGATGCTTTTTTTTCTTTTTTTTGTGGCTGGTTTTGTGCGATGCTGATGATTGATGTCTTCAGTTTCACACACTTGTGTAATATAGCAATATTTTTTTTCAAGATTCTAACTGACCAAAGCTGCAGGAATCTGTTGGCAGGAAATGCACGAATTGTTTTGATGTGTAGTTATATTTTATTGTCTTGGCTTTTATAGATTATTACATCACATGCCGGAAGAGTTTACTTTAGTAATTGTTGCATGGGCGTTTGTTTACACATGCGTCCAGTTTTGGTGAGGGAAAAGGGTAGATAATTACCTAGCACATACGGGTCATCTAGTCAGATCAGTATCTGTGTTGGTCAGTCGTGAAAGGCCATCTTCCAGCGCATAAAAAATTACTTTTAAAAACTAAGGTTTAGATTAAAATTGTTTTAATTTTACAAATGTCCTTTTGGGATTAATAAGTTACACTGGCTATAAAATCAATATCTAGTTTTACGATGAACAAAAGTTAGTTTTAGCTACTTTACAGCTTTAATTTACGATGTTAAAACTTATATATATATATATATATATATAGTGTGTGTTTCTTGGCTCTCTTCAGTTTTAAAATACGAACTATTTTAACTTTGTTACCGGTTCAACATATTCCTTCAGATTATTTATTTATTTATACACACTGAGGATATGTATGTCTGTGTACAAAATAGTTCGTGTGTTTAGGTTTATTTACGAATGATATATTTAGTAAAAAAAAACTTTACTTACTTTTAATGAAATAGAATTTTTTTTTTTTGTACAAAATCGGCCATTTTCGGTAATTCTTATTTAGAAAAAAACTTTATCTGCATAAAATGATTTATAATTCATTCATACTTCACTATAATGCATTTTCATGCATTAAATCTATTAGAATGCATCTTGGTTTCTTAGATAACGTCAACGATTTCAATGAATTACTTTCCAAATGACTTTCACTATACATACTATTTTTTTTGTGCTGATTTACGTGGGGAGGGGGGAGAAAAACTTCACAACTTAGTATTCCACAACCACTGCTGCTATTAATATTTGATAATGCTTCCGTTCCTATGTCCTGTCGTCTCCATAGTTAATTCATAATTTTCTTTGCTTTCTTTATAACATGGTAAATTGAGACTAATTAACACAATACCTTCATGTAATTAATAATGTAATGTCTAAAAAATACCGGAATAATTAAATTAGCTTAAAAACATCTTTGTAGCTTTTTTTTCTTTTTAACAAGAAAATAAGTAGATAAAACTATTTTTCTGAACTGTGGCCTTTCCATGGGATCTGCTAGTTAAATTTAGAGGTAAACAGGTTGCCATTAAAGTATGGGTAATTCAGTAAAATCAATTGACAAAGTATGTAGAAACTAATTACATTTCTAATCTGTACGAGTTGATAAATTTACAGTTTTTAAACTTTATTAAATTTGATTAAATTTTTTAATAGTCTGTTGTGAGACCATAAGGGTGCCTGCATAAGTTAATAGTGAAGCAATGGTTGCACTGCTTCTGAACCGGTGCGGTTTAATTTTGGTGACAAGAATTCCAAGGTGACAGTGGGGGGGGGGGGAGTGAACTATGCTGTTAAAAGCAGACTATTATTTCAGAATGTTCCCTTTCTGACGGGTTGTAGAACCAATGCAAGAGTCTATCCTCGCTGTTATTAGTGAAAGTGATGCACTAGTGCCGATCGAACTCTAACCTGGTATGCCGATTAGTCTTTGTCTGTAATCACTACACCACGCCATTTCTATATCTTAATCGACGCAATAGCAGCATATAATAGTAAATCGCTTGTCCTTGCTTGTTGAACAATAAATGTTGGCTTCTTGGAAGACATCCCAAGGAACCGGATTGACTGATCAGTAAATTTGTCACTATTGCTTTTTCTTTTACGGTAGAAAAGATATTTTTGGCATGAGCGCCAAAAACATTGTCAAATATTAGACAATTTATTTCGTCTACCGTGAATTCTTGCATCTCTGCCAGTTTAATCTGATAAGAAATGGAAAATATTGAAATTTCGCAATGTTTGCTAATCTCATTGTTAACTAATTATAGACTTGTTTTAGAGAGATCATCTTATTCTGTCAACTACACTTTATCAGTAACTAGCTATACCTACCCAGCGTTGCATGGCCGTAAAAAGAAAAAAAAATTTTGTCCACTAAGCTTGAATGATTTTTTTTTTTTGAAAATACTAAGTTCTTCTTTGTGTCTTTGAAACATGTGGTCATGACAGTTTCCCACTTTCTTTATGCAATCCTTCGAAATAGTGTTGTACTCTGCAAGATCTTTCAAGCTACACCGGTTGGGCAGTAGGTGGCAGAGCAGACAGTGTTGCATCGTATGGTCTTCCTCTCTACATTCACAGATGGTTGGGCCAGTTTTGTAGCCCGATCTACTCATAACTGTTGATCGCTCATTCCTGTTCTCAAGTGGTTTGTCTTCTACTGTAGCCAGGGTGCCACTGAACCGGGAGGGAGTTCGTCAGAAGCAGGGATTCTCATGTCATTATGAGAGGGGGGCATCTTCTAGCCGTCTGGTCTACAGCTGTGGTCTGGTTTCTTCCTGGGATGGTCTTAGGGGTTCGACATGGCTGAGGAAGCTTCTTCTTGACTTCAGTCGTTGGACCGTTTTTTTATGTCCATGAAGGAGATGGCGTTCATCTCTGAGAGCCTTTGTGATCTCTACTCGACTGGCAACTTCCCGTCTCACATCTGAAGGGGCAATGCCAGTGAGAAGATGCAGGTATTTCAGGTTGGTTGGCTTCAGGCAGCCAGTGATCAAGCGACAGGTGTTGTTCAATGCTGAGTCTAGTTTGTTTGCATACGTTGATCTCCCACAAACAGGACAAGCAGAATCCACAGAGGAATAGCACAAGCCTAAGGCAGTACATCTTAGTGTGTACGTGCTGTTGTTTCCAACTTGGATTGAGTACGTTTGGGTCAGTAGAAACAAACCTGAACTCAGCCTTAGATGAGCTACTCCTCCTCTATGAGAGTAACCACCTGCATGTTAACCCTGCAAAAACTCAAGTCTGCTCGATTCATCTCAGGAACCGAGAGTTTTAGTAATAAATCATGTAGATACAAATATATAAACATATAAACATACCTAACTTTCTAAAGATATATATATATATATATTATATACATATATAATCTTTATAATACCGAATTGGTAAATAAACGTGAACTAATTAGTTAAATCCCTAATAAAACACATTCTTAAAGCCACCAATATTTGCCAGTGAAAAGATGCAGGTATTTCAGCTTGGTGGGCTTCAGACAGCCAGTGATCAAGCGACAGGTGTGTTCTAGTTTTTTTTTTTTTTTTTTTTTTTTTTTTTGCATGCGTTGATCTCTCCCAAACAGAACAAGCATACTCCTTGGAGGAATAGCACAAAGCTAAGGCAGTACATCTTGGTGTGCTGTAGCTCCCAACTTGGATTGATCAGTTTCCGTAGGATGTTGTTCCGGGAGCTGACTTTAATTTTTGTCTTCTTTACATGCTCCCTGAATGAAAGGGTGTGGTCCAGGGTTATGCCAAGGTAGACAGTGCGATTCTCAAGTTGTATTCCAGACCACATGATGTTTAGGGGTCGGTTGGCCTCTCGGTTCTATAGATGAAACGAGCACACTCGAGTTTTTGCAGGGTTTGCATGCAGGTGGTTACTCTCGTAGTAGAGAAGTAGCTCATCTAAGGCTGAGTTAAGGTTTGTTTCTACTGACTCAAATATACTCTTGGTGTTACGCAAAGGTCGTCAGCATAGATAAACCACTCAGTGTTCTGGTTCATTGGTTGGTCATTAGTGTAGATGTTGTACAGTAATGGAGCCAGCACACTACCTTGAGGTAAGCCATTCTTTTGTCGGCGCCAGCGACTTCGCTGTTTAGGGTAACATAAAAGCACCTGTCTTTTAAGATGGCTTCGATTAGGTCTGTGAGTGCCAGGTCTTTTGTCAGCTCAAGATCTTTTTCAGGAGGGGGGGCGGTTGTTTAGTATCATGTGGCAGAGATCAATAAAGACGGCTCCTGTTACCAGTTTTCTGAAACCCATCTTCGATGTGCTAAGTGAGATTCAGGAGCTAGCTAGTTGTCGAATTTTCAGGTCAGGATCCTGCTTGTTGGTAGATGATGGCTGGTTCAGCAACTGAGGCCAATCTGTTGAGGATTAGGCACTCAAACAAGTGACATAGCAGGGCGACTAGGTGGAAACTCTTTGCATGTGCTGGATCTTTGCCAGGTTTGAGAAGAGCTATGATTTTGGTTTTTACCCAGATTTTTGGGATCCTTGTTAACATACAGTTCTTCATTAACTCAAGGATCCATTTTCGTGTTAAAGGTCCAAAGTGCTTGATCTCTGAAAATATAATCTAGACCGATGGCTTTACCAGCCTTAAGGGCACTGATGCTGATATAGAGCTTTTTAAATAAGAACGGTTCAGTAATTCCAGTGCTCTGGGAATATTGAAGTCAGTCTATGTATGCTATTTTCTGTTTGGTAGTGCACTTCCTATTGAGTAACAACTGATGTACAACTTGGTTTACAGTGATGGTGTACTGCTGTTGCATTGGAGTTGATGGATAGTTGCTTATTTTCCGGATTAGACTCCATGCTTTTTACTGTTCTTCGTCATCTGTTTTCTCCAGATTTTGCAATTTCCATTGTCTGCCTTCTGAGGGCACTTTCAGCAAAGGGTTCATTTGTAGAGCTGTTGGTATAGCTCATATAATTTGCTGCTTTGGGCATCGAGTTCAGGTATATATTGAGTACGATGTTCTTCCGGGTTGATTAATGCACAAACGTGGTGAAGCTATCATAGCTTTTTGGGGTCTGCTGGGAGAGGGGCAATCTTCCTTTCAAGATCGTCTTGGAAGCCAGGCCAATTCGCTTTCTCAAAATTGAATCGTCTTAAAAATGGAACTGTGGCTGGGGTGATTTCAGCATTGACTGTGATGCCAATGGGACAGTGTTATGTTTTGAGCAGTGGTACCAACGTTTTGCTCAATCCGGTGATACTCTGGCTGACAAACACAATATCAGGATTATACTCTGCTTTCCATCATCCGCTGTTGAAGGACTTTGATTGCTTTGCATCATGGATCAGATTAAGCTGGTTAGTTTCGGCATCTCCATCCGCATCATTTTTACCATATCCACATTGGGTGCTATGGCTGAAGTCGCCAATCACAATCTTTGGTTTCCCAGAGGGTGATGGCATATCTTACATCACAAGGTGTGGGAGATGGTTTATATGCTGTGATGGTGATTCCTCTGAGCTCAGCTGTTAGGATTTCCATCTTTGCTGTTGGTTCGATGATTGTCCTATTTTTGGCTAGTATGATGTTTCTCATGTGGTATTTCTGGGATGGTGATCATTACATCCACATGAGGGTGGGGATGTTTAGGTCCACGGTGGGTTTCTTGTAGGCAGAGAATATCACACTGATGTTCTCTGCAGACTTTTGCAAAAAGTTCTTTGGTTAGAGATAGTCCTTCAATGTTTACGGATATGATGGTCAATGCTGGTTTCGGAGGTTGGCATTGGCCTTTGTTCATACTTCGGGGTGATAATTTACTGACATTTGTTGTACTTGTGGACATCGCTTATCTTTTTGGCTTGCTTCAAAGTGTTCGGTAGAATTTGCAGGTAATAGTGAGTATTTCTTTACAGGGATCGCGACGTGAACGCTTCTACCTTGATTCACTAAGTGAAATAAGGTGTAAAAAATGGAAAGAAACAAAAACCCAAAGAAATAGACTAGTCTGAATCAAGTATCGTTATTTGGGTGTGAGTTTGAAAATCCGGCAAGATAAATTTAGATGTTCGAGATACTTTATATCTACTTCTAGTATAAGAATTATCGCCCTGCCCCATCCTAATTTTCTATATTTATGTGGTGTCTGTCTGGGGAATCGATTGAAAACTAAGCCCTATACAAATAGAATTTTATAAGCAATCAAATATTTTATTTATAACCTAAATAAAATCGTTTTATAACAAAGCAATTCCAATATTCACTCCGATGAGCTCTATGAGGACATTGTTTTTATGCAATTTAGCAGTCTTTGGTGTCAAGTTAGGTTTTTAGATTTCTAACGATTTTCTTTTCCTATTCTCAAACCCTTTTCTACGTCCATAACTTATTCTCAACACCACGATTCTTATGCCTATTGATAATGGTCCAAATTATGAATCGTTGGTACAGTCAAACGATTTAAAAGTTCCGTATCTCATCACCTGGCTTGTACGCATCAACTATTTACCTTTTGGACCTTGTCAAGTTCAACCGTGGTTGCAGCACAAATCAGTTATCGCTCGCATATTGTCTTAAGAATCTTGAATGTTACGGGATCAGGTCAATATTATTTTATTTAAAAAACGTTTCAAAAGGCTGTATCGGTCAAATATAAGAAAAATTACAATTGGCATAGAAATATATTCGCAACTTCCATAATTGAGTGAATAATTTTAACTGCAGTAATTTTCAAAAAAATATCTGAATAAATAAATGTTAGATTTCTTTAAAAGATTAACGGGACCTTGTGGAAATACATGAGTTTTCTACATCAATCTGTATGATTTACTAATTTTTTTTTTAAATGTCTCGGTCGATACTAAGAAAAAATGACTTTTCCCCCATAAAAATAATCATTGTCCGCTAAATTCTTGAAATAAATGAAACGAATATCTCTTCTATATTTTAAATTGTAGCAATTTACTTAAATCAAATTCTGTCTTGTTACTGTCAAAAATAATTGTCAGCCCTATAGTCTTCAAATCAATAATAAAAAAAAATTTAAATCACTGTTGCAAGACCATACGGATTTTCGAGGGATATTATGTCACAAAAAAAGGGAAAGACAAATGTTACTATTTCCTGTAGATGATTTTTTACAGTCGAATTTAAATATTTATTTTTTTAAATATATGCGTTGTTTAGGCTTCAAAACAAAATTCCTTATCCATACTAGCAAAAATATGCTCCCTCCGGTCGCATATTCTTGCTAGTTGTTTTATTTAATTGCTCAGTAACTTGTTTGTTTGTTTTTTACAAAAATTTTTTAAATCGCCCCATCTTTTACTTTAATAAATAAAACATAGAATAATAAAGTTTTGAAACAAAATTTACCCTTTACGGCATAAAATGTAAAACAAAATCCTCACTTACGGTCGTAAAAAGATAATATTTAAAGTTTTCAAATCGAAAAAAAAGGTGTACTTAAAATAAAATCAACAATTAAAAAAAAATAAAATAGTTATTTAATTGCTCAGTAAAATGTTTGGTTTTTCTTACAAAAGTAATTATTTTTAAAATTAAATAATTTGATTTAATGAATGTGTTTTAAAATATAATTTCTAATATAAAGAAAACGTTTAATAAACAAAATCAAAGTAAATATATCATTTTTGAGTGCTCGTGCGATAAATTTCAGAATCTATTTACATGTTATTAATCAAATAACGCGTCCCTGTCTTGTGCCCCTGTCTTTCTTGAAATAGAACTTTCTGTGCATTCGAAGTAGAACATTATACTTAATAATCAGAGGGCGGGTAAGACATATACTACATTACCCCCCCCTCCCCTAAAAAAAGGAGGAGGTATTGTCTGGAATGATGGTATGACAACAGAACAGATACTATGCCTAAAAAAAAAAATTAAAAAAGTAAAGAAGGTAATCCTTGGGAGGGTAGTATCATGACCACAGAACAAATATTATATCCCCTCGCAAAAAGATGTAAATGCCTGCGAGGATGGTATCATGACAACAGAACAGATACTACACTACCTCCACACCTCTCAAAAAGGAGGTAATGCCTGGGAGGATGGTATCATAACAGCAGATACTACACTATGCCCCTGAATTGAGCATTTAAAGATTGTACATTAGTCTAAAATATTATAAATAGTTCATTGTATAAAGGAGTATCATTTTCTCTACAATAGAAATACTGGATGAGTCATAAGTAACCGGGCAGTCAGAACATTTTTAGTTCAAATAATAAAATGCCTAAATATCAAACTTTTATTTGAACAAAAAAAACAACTTTAAAATTGCATTTGGCGAATTCAGAAATCAATTAAAACAGTATTTTCGAAAATTCTGTCTACATATCATTGATATTATCACCCAGAATTTGAGCAGACGTATCCAGCGTTGCCTAGTGTCAAATGTTGAACATAACTTGAAGTTATGAATCCCATTGTAAAAATGAGCATTTTATATTCTCATTCTACACGAAATAAGTGAAGTGTTACTAGGAAATGAAAGATATCTCCCCAGGCACTTAGGTTATAGCATGCGTATGTTGGCATAAAAAACAACACCGTGGGTTAAGTGCATGTACATTTATTAAAAGTTTGCCTTAACAAACGACAGTATGATATAAAATAAACGGACAAACAGTTAATGCATGTCCAAAAACAATTGCATGCACATAATTGTTACTCAAGTAGTGTAGAAAACATGAAGCGTTTACTTACAATCGACGCATTGGTAGGACCGGGTTCCAAACCGGAAAAAGGGCCTACTTCACTCTGGGGGAAGCCAACTAAATTTTTTTTTTTTTTTTTTTTTTCTTTTTTTTTTAATTAATGAGATTTCTCGAATCTCGCAGAAACTAGGACAAGGTAAAGTGTCCTCCGAGATCTCTGGACATGACCCCTTTTCTAAAGGGCACAGCTTTCAATCTTAAAGTAATACCCTTGAAGGGAGGTAACTCTGGCGTGCCAACACTATTTCGTCCATTTTTGGCATACTTATTGTTTGTGGGAGATCGGTGTTCAATGCTCGGTTGAGTCGTATCAAAGACTAAAAACAAAATGGCACTTGATATCTCCTGAATAACATTCGACATTATAAGGTGAGGATTACGAGTAAGTAGAGCAATCCAGCGACAGAAGTGCCACTCTCCTCTATATCTATTTAGTAGCCAATGAAAAAGGAGCCTTCCAGTTGCTTTCGGTTACAATCGATCCATTTTCAGGGGTTAAATAGTACAATATTGTCTTAACAATTTATTTACAAAGCAAGACAATTCTACAAAAATAGATAAAGCCTCATCTGGTTTTATTTAAAGTGCTGTGAGCGTCTCGGACTTTGGGGTGGGTAACACAAGGCGATGTCTCGTGCCTGCTCTCCATGCAGTCCGATCCAAAGAGTTGATATCATACTGCATGCAGTCAAATCACTTACGCACTCAAGCCAGGTCTTCCTTGGTCTACCACACACTCTAATGCCTGTAATATCCAGGCATTTTCTGGAGATGGCATGCTGTACATGGCCAAACCACCTGAGATGCCGAACGTGTAAGGCATCCAAATTCAACCAATACTGATTAAGCATGGTTGAAGGGATTCTTCCCTCCTAGTTTCAACACTGAATGATTTTAATTACATTTACTTACAAATGTTTGCATCTTCATGCATAAACTTAAGCTTTTTTTTTTTTTTAGTAACATTTTTAATTAACTATTTAGTTAATTTAATAACCAAACGATGCCATATTTAATTCAATTAAACTTGATTGATGGCTTCTATTGTATCTCTAAAGAAACGGGGTTTGTTTTTCTTAACCTAAACCGATACAAAATTCAACCTTAGGTCCACGTCTTGGGGGGGGGGGGGGGTAACGGGGTTAAGTGGAAATGCAATGTATCCTGAAATAGAATGTGACTTAATATTTTAACTAAATTTTTCTCTAAGCTGTTTAAATAAAGTTAGTCATTAATTAAGAGTAAAAACCAAGGGGGGGGGGGGGTAAAATATTGACCCTTGGGAATCCAAAAGAAATAGTCTATGGAGAAAGAATTATTGCAAAAAATATCGATTCAAGAGATAATGTAAGTCGTGCATAAAACTTTTTAAAAAATTTAAAAAAAAAAAAAAAAAATTCTATCTAAAATCAATTATATAATGTTTATACATAAGATTGAAGAATTGTCTAAAGAATCCAATCAGAACAAATGTGTCAATTTTCTTTTCTTTGCTTTTCTTTCTGAAAAAAATGAATATAGAATCCTTTTACTGAAAATAGTATTTTCAGAAGTTTTAAAGTACAGACAACTTTCAAGTTTGACAAGATTTTTGTTTTACTTTTTGTCTGTAATCACAAACTCTCTGCAAATGAGTATTAAAACATGAAATCCTACAAATATTTATTTCCAACTTGACCTTTTATTTTATTCAGTATGTGCGAAAATTGTTCATTTATTTGATAATGGATCAAATTTAATGCAAATCTGAAATTTCATTTTCAAATGGGAGGTGGTGCCTATATTATGCCCTAAAACTCTTTAAAATACTCCAAATAAACTGAGATTTGAGGAATATTGATTTTTCTAATACCTATTAAAATTTCACAAATCTGAGTTTTCAGACGTTTGACCCTTTTTAAACCCCCTTTGCATGAAACTAACTATAGCTCGCATTCCCACCTTTATGCCTATTTATCATCTACATATTGTTTTCCTCTATCATAGTTCTTCGATATGCCTAGACAGTCGAGCGCTTTAAGTCTGGATCAAACTTTTTTTTTTCACTACAGTCGGCTATTCTAACCGTTAGGCTATTAGCAACAAGCCATGGAGAAGTGAAACCTTAATGTTGGTTTATATAAACACATCAATCACCAAAGAGTGCTCTATTTGTTTTAAGAGCTTTGCATTATCGCTAATGGTAGATAGCGATTTGCTCCACCAACAGAAAGGTCGGATGCATATGTATTCATCCAGACAATTTTGCTGTCTCACATCTCTTCAGTGTGGCTAGATATATTTCTTTTTCTCTCCTCCTACTTCCTCCCTGTCTCTGCTTCTCTACCCTCAACTCACTTTTTTCTCTACCCTCACCTTACTTTTTTCTCTTGGCATTTTTACTCCTTTTTTTTTTTCTCTTACGATAGTCATCCCGATTTTCCCTCTTGCCTTCATTGTTTGTATCTATGACCTCCTATAATTTAGTCAAGTCCTTGTCCGTCCATCGTGTCATATTTTCTGCTGCTTCTGCAGCAAATTCTATGGTTACGAAGTGATCAATGAGAAAATGATCTGAGTATTTTTTATTATATCCCAACTCGGTAGAAGCGCGGATTTGCTAAGTTGAGACTTGCTTCATTTGGGACATGGAATTGTTTCCTTCTGTAGAGCTGCCAAACTTGCAAGAAATCTCTGATCTTCCTTGCTCTGCATCGTTTCCAATATCTCTGGTCAGAATGAGAAGAGTAAACAAGAAGAAAAAAACTCTGCACAAGGAATATGAACTGTTATTACAATATCATTTCAGTAGATGTTAGATTCAAAGGTTAATTGAACTGTCAAAAACTTTATAAATTTTCTTGTTCCATATGTAATTGATCAAATCTATTGGCAATAACCAAAAAATCAAACTAAAACCGGATGTATATATCGAAACGGAATTAAATATTGATCTTGCAAGTGATATAATATGCAAAACCGACTGGCTTTATTTTATACATATGATCGCTCACTATATAAAACAAATACTGATCCAACGTATCACAGATGGTCTAGTACATAAAAGTAGTAAAACTAGTTTCTAATTCATTTGACTGCATAAAAGAGGAAAAAAGACCTGGAATTTTTATGTCATTTCTGGATTTGTTTTGATCAGACTTCCTAGAATTATTTATTTTTACATTTTTTTATAAATCATGTCTACCCTATTTATTAACTTCTTCCAATACACTTCATGCCTCCTTATCTATCTCACCAGGCCCTTTCTCTCTGCATAAGAGACGTAGCAGGTTACCTGTAAAATTAACTACTAACAATATTTAAATCTTTTTAAACACGTTAGAGTTATAATTTTCAGTTAATGAAAATAAATTATCGACAATAATTTAAATGCATTTTTAGTTTTAGAATCGCTAATTTGGAACAAATGCAGCAATTAGTGAAAGCAAACAAATGCTTATCCAATAAGAATGCATAACAGAACACCCAAGCAAGAACTGGTGTATACAAAAAATGTCTCTGAAATAAAATCCGATTTTTGGTGATTAATAGTCAGGACTTTGTAAAAGAGCCCTCCCTCGTAAAAATATCACTAAGCAAAATGAATATCGATAGGGTTAAATATGGAATTGATTGGAATCTCTTTTCTTTACCACGACCTGATATTTGATATAAATAATAGGTGAAAGAGAATTAAGTATGTTTACATCTGATCACTTTGGCTGACTAAAAATCATGTCTAAAAAAATCTACTTTAGAAAATAGCTTATGAGATTCACCAGAAACCGAATATTGCAAGACAATGCCGTCATTTAAGAAAATGCTTTTTCTCTTAAAACCATTAACGGCCCTGGGGTGATCTCCTCAGCATCTGATGATGATACAGCTCAATTTTTCACAAAGAACTTTACTATGAATTCCACTCTTTGCTATCAGGGGCACCAACTCCTGGAATTTCCCCTATGGCTGTAAATACTGTGATATATGTATTGCAACATTCCAGTCAGTGTGCTTAAGAAGCTGCTACGAGAACTTTCGTCTTCTGACAAAATGGTACGATCGTTGCTTAAAAGAGAAACGCTTTCCATCTATTTGGAAAACCTTTTAAAATACTGGTGATCAGTCCTCTACATCTCTGTACAGACCAATCGGTCTCCTATGCCTCATGAGTAAGCTGCTTGAATCTGAAAAATCGAGTAATCGTAAACCACGTTTGTAAAAACAATCTATTTAGTAACGAGCAATACGGATTTCGTCCTGAAAGGTCAACTGCAGATGTGCTAACTGTAATGTCGCATAGGATCAGCAAATCTCTTAATTGGGGCTTTGTTTCTAATGTAATAGCTCTCAACATAAAGGATTGCTTCAGACTTGCTAGCTAATGAATATCTGGCAATGTCTTTGCAACCATTGAATGAAATTTGGAACTCGGAGGGTAATGGACTTTTTTTCTTTTTTTTTTTTTTTTTTTTCCTTCAGGGGTGTGAAAGGAAATAATCCACCCTTTGAAATATGCCGCAGAAAGGTTACTTAGTCCGTACTATACAATTACATCTAGAATTATTTTCCAGATCTAGGCAACACCGGATAACCTTGCTAGTGCAACATAATAGAAATGAATTTTTTTTTCTTACATGGTTTCGTTTGTCGGATTTATGGCATATCAATTTCTTTAATGCCGGAACATGATACGTAATTGTAAATAATTCATTTAACAATTTGTTGTAGTTGGGGACAGGATTCTAGGTCCCCCCCCCCCGGAAACTAACAGAATAATTGTATTCCTGTTTCCTTGATTGTATTCCTGTTTCCAGTTCTGAACCCCATATTACCATTTTTATTTAATTTCTATAATTTGTTTATTTGCTCTTTATGCATGTTTGACTCTAATGCAGATCTTGCGTGGCACCAAACATGGCCGTATGTGTTTTGAAAGCCGCTCAAAACCATATCCCGAGTGACTAGACACTAAATGTAGTCCGATGCCATGAGGAATGCATGTATTCTGACTGGTTGGTCAGTCGATCATTCTACACCAACGCCATGTTCAAAAGATCAGAACTTTGGTGTTGAGGCAGTTTAGCTGGTCATCAATTGCTTGCTGCTTTAATCCAAGAAAGCATTTTAATCTATGGGTAGGCTTTTCTGTTGTCAGATAGTTTGTGAACACGCAAGCTACTTCAATAAAATATCTATGTACTGAACCACTCATTCTCTTCTACTTCGATTTCCTTTGTGTCCCTTTCCCTGGACAGAAAGCTGAAAATGTATGGGAAATAACTGATTTACTTTCTTTTTTAAGCTAAAATAGAAAATATCTTCCTTAAATTTAGAACCTTTAGGTTATTTATAACTTTCTATTTATAATCTTCCTTGTCAAAATAATTTTCAGAAAATCTGGAGTGAATTACACTTTTAGCACAAAGAACATGCTGCAAGGATAAAAGGAAAGAAAGTTAAGATCAAATAGATTTGTCATAAGCATTTCTATGTAGGTGAAACATGGAAAATCCGGCTTGATTACTTTATGTATTAGATTATAATTTTAGTAAACGAATTTTTTAAATTTTTTTACATTGATTAATAGTTTTGCAATTGAATTCAATTTCGTTATTATTGATTGTAATCATGTCTTCAACTTGCAAAAGAATTAATTCCATGGGAGTCTGGAATTTTCTCCTTTATTTGGATTCTCCGTTTTTCAATTATCTTCATTATAAATAAATAAAACTTATGACATATGCCTGATAGATGGAGTTCAGAATGAGAACGCTGTACCTTCTATAAATGAAATAACTTCTGGAGTTTTAAACTTTCAGAGTGTGCGTGATTGGCCTAAATTCCACCCTGGACTAGAGAATGGGTTATCGAAAGTTAAAATCCGATTTGTTCTAGTATGGTCATTTATGCACTAATACTGCCATGAAAAATATGAACTGTTTCCCTCGGTTCTAAATAAAATAGCAACTTGTGTTCAATTAAGTGTATACAATGAATTGATTCAAATGGTATTAATTCTTCATAAAATATCCCAGTGTTGATATGCCATATAATACAGATTTACCAAATATAAATTTTTTTTTTTTAATTTCAGTTTCTTTCTGCAATTATATTTGCCATAATCAGTTTAAAATCACAGCTGGTTATGTTAAACTATCGACTTCATATAATAATCACCTATATCTACATTATTTCTTGATGAGTAGCGAGCAGGTATCAAACATCTTGATGTTTCTAAAAAATATTGGTGAATGGGTTTCTCAACGCTGTTAAAAATGGCTGACCCGGACTAGGCATTGGTTTTGGTGGTGTCATGTGTAGATTAACAGCAAATACTGGACAACTATATGGCTCGCTAAGAGCTGTACACATTTAAGGTTCTCTGCTCGCTGGAGCAGTGCAATTTTCTGTTAAGAATGATCTTCTGTAATGTTCTGTTTGTCGTTTGGAGATGGCTTATCCGTGGCATCCTCAACTGGTCTTGTGCATTCCAGCATATGTGATGTGCTAAACACTGCCTCTCCATAGTGAATAAACGGCTGTGCATGGTAAAAAGCCACAGCACAATATTAGCCAGTTTATATACATGGGCAGAGACACAGCAGATCTAGAGGAGTAAACCTTGAACAAAAATTCCTCAATTCTTTACGGGTAGCTGTGACTACCATCGACAAATAGATGCTTCATCGAAGCTTTGCGGAACATGATTAATTTTAAATAACATTCAAGCTAAATTGTAATACATATTGAAATGAAAAAATATATAAGTAATTGATTAAGTTACTGTATTTGTTTACTACTACGAAAATTAATTTCCAAATGCATGAATATAAATATTACCTTCCTCAGACTTCTAAAGTTTTTTGTTTTTTTTTCACATCTAAAATACATGTAATATTGCATGGAGAGTTCTTCAATCGCCACTACTACAGAAAACTGCTGAGTCTTTAAGACATGTAAGTAGTTGACTCAATGGGTAGTAGTCTCCAGTTGTAAAGGTGGTCGTAGTGGTGATGTAACAGCCAACATTTGTGTCTTCATCTTTTTCTTTGTAGCTGTAGAGCTACAAATAAAAAACAAAAACGAATATATGCTATATAATATGTTTACCTTTTACAGCAAGTTCATGTAGATGAACTGCATCTTCCCAGCCAACCCATATGGAGAGGTGAAAAAGCCTCGAAAACAGTCTTGATGCAGAACGCCAAAGAGGCAGAATTAATTTTGCTTCTTTGTCATATACTTCCTCCCATGATGCAACTTCCAGTACAGGTCAACTTAACCTAACTTATACTCTAGCAGAAATTTTTTTTTTTTTTTTTTTTTTTTGTAACTTGTGAACACTCCCACAATTGTTTATTTAGTTTTATTTAAAAATTATCTTTAGACACCAGCGTCCAATAACGCTATATTCATATATTACATATGATGGAATATTTAATGTTAGGGACAAAAACAAAAACTAGTATATTAAAAGTATACTCTTTTGCTTGTTGGTCCCCCGATTTATAAAATCGGGGGACTTATGTTTTGAAGCATGTCCGTCCGTTCGGATTTTTCTCCGCAACCATCCATTGAATTTCTCTGAAATTTTGCATGAAGTTGTAACTTTGGTCAGGTTAGAAAGTGACATTCTCCGATTTAAAAAAAAAAATCTGGTTAGTCCCCAAGGGGGTCAAAAGCCCCCAAAATGGCAAAAATGATCCTTTTCTCCCATAACATTTGATCCATTCATTCAATTTTTCTGAAACTTGGCCAAAATGTAGAGGCAATTGTTCTGGATATAAAATGAGCATCCTTGACCTCAGAAAAATTCTGGTTTGCGCCCCCAGGGGGTGAAAGGGGGGTCAAAAATGCCCCAAATTGCCTAAATTTATTGCATTTTACACTCGCCACATTGAGTCACATACAGAAGGGGACCACGCACGCGCGACTTGTTTACATTGATTTTTACAACTTACTGCAACTTTTTCTCTACAAATTAGAAATAATTTTGAAAATAAAATATTAACTTTATTTGTTTTTTTTTTCTTTCGTATAAACAAGTGTCTGTCTGTTCACTACTCAAGAATTACTGAGTGAATTTCAATCAAACTTTGCATACAGATAACGCCATGTCTCACGAGCGTCTTGTAGATCATGTAAAGCTTTACATGGGTAAACCTTGGCGTTCATGAAAGGTTAAAAATCATTTTTTATAGACGTGGGCTTCCAATTGAAAAGTTTACTCTCTAGTTTTACATCTTATGAGATTTGGTGTCTGTAATGAAAACATTTCTGACATTAATTAATGAAGTTTTCACAAGATTTATACCCCCCCCCTTACAAAGATTAAAATCAATATGCTGCTACTAAACCTTATTTATAGAATCCTTATTCTAATTTTAATCAAAATCAGTTACATGATTTTGATTTTAAGAAAATGTCTCAAATTAAAGGCTTAAACTTAAGGTCTTAAGAAATTAAAATTCAGGGAATCTTGCTTAATTGATATCCAATAAATATGGATTAAATTTAATGCACATCTGAAAAATTTGAATTTTCAAATGTAGGTTGTCCATATTATGCCCCTCTAAAACCATTTAAAAAATATTTCAAAGAAACTGAAATTTGGAATATTTATTAGTTGATGTATAATATCCGTCAAGATTTCACAAGAATCGAAGATCTGAATTTTCATGAAGGGTTTCCACCCCATCTTAAGATAAAACTAAATTAAACTAAATATAACCCACATTAACCATCGTTACAACTAGCAGCTGTTCCAAAACTCGTAATTATCGGTTAATTAGTTTAGGAGTGAATCCTTTACAGAGATATGTTTTTTTTTCACTCGATATAACTGAATGTCTCTAGCAAAGTTATATGCGATAACAGATATTTCTAATTCATTCCATCGCCCTGTCTGTGGGGTCATGAACTTGCCAACTGAAACCCCATGCAGAGGGGTACCCCCCTCTCCAAAAACGGGGCCACCAGTAGGCTATGGGTGACGACCCGTGATGTCTTAGGACGGAATCCTGGTGGCTGAGTTGTTTGTAGCCTGGCTGCATAAATGCTTACATGACTTGCACAACACTCTACTTTGCAGTCCTTACTTCAGCTAAATGGGAGATCAGACAGGCCCCATCCGATCAATCGGCTGGTCACGTCATGCCCTTGTATCTATAAGTTAATCCCAAACTTATTATTCAATCTGATCCTTCAAAATATCAAAGCCCTCTTTCATCTTATATATTTTATCCCCAAATAGATACTAGAAAGCAGTGGCTCAAGGTCAATCATGTTGAAAACAAAGATTACTAATGCTAAAGAGGAATGTTTTTCAAAGAGTTATGCCATTGCCGTCTCTGTAAGATTTCCTTCTCAGAGTAATATATTCAGCTTTAGTTTTTGTTTTTGTTTTTTAAATGAAGGTCCCCTCTGTAAAATTTCCTTCGGAAGGTAATGTTTTCTGACAGCAATGTATTCTAGGAAGTTAAATAATTATTCTATTTTATATTATATTTGACAACTTTATTCGGCATTAAGAAACCCATAAATGGTTGATATGCCGTATTACAAAACAAACCAAAAGATCTAATTTATTCTATAAACATTAAAGTTAATAGATATGTACCTTCCAGTTGACTACAATATGGTCGTTTTTAAGTCCAATATTAACAAATACTTGAGCCGTCCTGAAATAATCAAATTTTCCCCATTCCAATCCTGTTGATCATAGTCCACTGAGAATCTCAGTAACTCTTATCCTCAAGCGGCCTCTTGGCCTTGAAGATTAGTATAACCCCCTCAAAAATACTTAAAACTAAAGTAAAAATCAGTTGTAAACGCTTATTGTATTGCCAATGTAAAAAGCTACATGAAAAAAGCTCCCTACTCGCAAGTAATTGTTTTTGTAAGGTTGACACTATTTGCAAAATGCTGTCAATTTGAAAAGCTACCAGAGATTCACTTTTTTCTAAGTATTTCTAGAGTAAAAATATTATGTAATGTTTGTTTATTAATAAAATAAAAAAGGCAATGATGTACTATTATCAGTAATCTGCTGGCCATGTTAACCCAAATTTGCTTCCGAAAAATAGTCTGAGCTGGATAAAGTATCTTTGGAACCACTTATCTCAAAGAACGGGCTTTTTTTTTTTTTTTTTTTGTCATTGTTTATTCTCTAGTAGTTTTGGCTTTGATAAGGGCAAACGAGATGGATTGTCCGTTTAATGATGAATGTTATGGGATTGTTGGAATGAACAAAGTTAGATTATTTAGGTTTATAACAATTTGACATCTGATTTAAAGACAACCATGTAGTCTTCCGGGAAGCAGTCCTGTGGTAATGTTCCACAGATATGAAGTTTTTAGAGAAACTCTGTTCATGGAAATTCTTCCTGATGCTAGGTGCAACAGTCTTGTATCTGTTTTCTCCTCCCCCACTAAGTGAAACTTTGTCTCGCACAGTCCGTTATGATGAGAGCTGTTCAAATAGAATTCGTTTCTGAAAATATTTGCGTTTCATAAACAATATTTAATATCTTCAAAAGAAGCTATTTCGATTTAATGAGTAAAAGCTGAAGCGCTCTTTTGTATCATTTTAATGACCATTAAAGTATATTTTTCTTGTGTGTAAAATCTTAGCTGGTTTATCTTGGCCCAATTTCTTCAAGTACACATTTATGTTCTCACGCACATTTGTATTTTCTAACATATAAGCAAAGACGTGTCTGCCCACACATCTATTTTCAATGTTTGATCTAACAAAAGCAATAACATATTTAGAATCGACAGGTTCCTGCTGGTTTTAAATAAGTCATATATATATATATATATATATATATGTCTTTTATGTCTGCCGAAATAAAATTTGTAAAATACCACAGGTACTTATAACTTTATATATTCTGATTTAGTATGACGTTGAGCAGGTTATAGTTTTAAAAAAATTACAGCAATTGCAAATCCAACTCTTTAACTGCTGTTTCTTTCAAGGCTTGGTTCGAAGTGAGTCTGGATAACTGACTGCTTTTATCACAGTTAGCGTAGCCATTATGCAAAACGTAGTCCATATGTCGCTTACGCTAACGGGAGTTTGGGATAGGCTCTGTCCATTACCAATTTTATTTGGTTACCTTGGACAAAATTAGTAAGTTGAATCAATGTTCTTTGACTGAAGGTAGCAAGGGAAATAACTCTACAGTTTCAAGTTCCTATTTACTTGCTGCCTCATGAAGACACACAAGGTCGGTTTTAATGTAGGAAAATCTAGCTCTCTGAAGTGGAGCAAAAATTAATTTTCTTAATCTAGAAGGATTTCTTAACTGACTGACAGATGAAGTGTAGTATCAGAACATATACTACACTTTGCTCCTAGACAAGGAGTAAGTTTCTAAGTTATTGGCTTAGAACCTATAAAAATGTAAATGGAAGCATTATGAAGAGAGCTCTTTATTCCGAGCAACACCAGCTAACCCTGTTACTTGGGTTATTTTGTTGAATAGCTTATTCACTTTTACTTTTACATTAATTTAATGCTGGGAACCATTTTTGGAAACTAATTTTTTTTTTTTTTAAACCTTTGTAAGCGAATTGTTAGAACGATAGTTGTATTTTTATGGTTTGAAAGTGATTGGCGTTTAGCATATTTTGTAAACTCACTCCCGCTCCTTGTCCATTGAGGATTTCATCTCGTTTGATCAAGTTTTAACCTTATTTGATTACTTATAATCAAGTAAGTTTCTGGGCTCTTTTAGCTCGGAAATTTGATTACTTTGGAAAATGGTTTCATTTTTAGGATGGAATAGAACTGCTAATTGTATTTTTCCTCACTCTTATTCTTTGTTTCTGTTTCTAATATAATTTAATAAAGTAAAATTGTTAACCATATCGACTCTAAAATAAAAATTTAAAAAAACGACAATGTGTCTGGTGTGTATTTCTGGCTCACCTAAGAAATAATCACTATATATCGGCATAGCTTTTTAGCAATATACATGCAAATTCTTGTCAAGCTTTACTACAGCATTTTGGTGGTGTCGGTGGGTGTATAGAAACGCATTTGTGTCCACTACAGCATGTTTCTCCTTTTACTGTACATTAACTGTTGATCAATCGATATGAATTGTCACTCTGTCCTATTTGTGAATGACCATAAACTATAGGTACTCTAGAACCATTTTTATTTAATTTCAATTACAAACTGTAGTCACTTTTCAGTAGTATTCCTTAGCTGGTATATCTACTAAACACTTGAAATCTATTTTTACCTTATTGTGGATGTATTAAGGTGCCGAATCCAGTCATTTTGGTAAGTTTTATGCTTAAAATTCTTGATATATGTATTCATGATGTATGTGTATACAATTGAATGTAGTTAAATATCCTATCAGGACAGATTCTACTTTACGCACAGATGGGATCCTGAGAGTACAGGCGACTAAGAACGGGCATTAAACTGAAAAAGGAGTTTGCTATGTTTGTAGATATACTGCTCAATATCAATGTGGACCGACAATCAACATATGCCCCAAGGATTAAAACGTGAAACTGCAGTAGGTAAAAATTAGGATAGGATTTTTTTTTTTACATCTAATATATATAATATAGCCAGTTTTTCCTCTATTTGACCTTAATAGCTTTAAGAAAAGGTATCTACTTAAAACTAATGTCGATAGCAATTGAAAAGGCTGAATAGATGCACTAATGACAAACAGGCTTTTAAAACTGTTCACAATGACTGCAAATGGGTTATAGGCAACTCAAGAGTTCTGTTAAATCCAGAGTTATTGAGCTGAGGTTTTATTCTCGAACATTTGAGAATAACAGAGTATTGAACAAATGTAAGACGTCTATTAACCATCATTAATGGAACAAAGCTGAAGGTTTGGCCAAAAACTTGGCTTCAAATTTCCCCTTTTGATCAGAGCCACCTACTCTCAGAATTTCCCACATGACAGAAAATACTGTGACATCCATATCTGTCTGGGACGTGGCCAAACTTATCCTTGAGTGGCTTTTGATCTTGATATGTGAAGATTCTTTAGTAAAAAAAAAAAAAATAAATAAATAAAAGATTTTTAAAAAAAATTGACCTGCATTAACCTGTTTCACTGGTTGATGAGCCGGAATGAAATAAGTAAATGAGCATTGAAGCAAAAGAAAGATCCAGGTTGTCCTCGATTGCCCTTCATCCAAACCTGACATAAATGCAGGTGTGCCCAGGGATCGATCCTTGGACCTTTATTGTTCCTGATTTTGATAAACGACCTCCCTGATGGCATTGTGTCTGAGATGGGCATATTTGCTGACACCACGCTCTACTCTTGTCATATGAGTAAAATGGACGAACATATATCAGAGGCAATGGCTGAATCCTTAGAAATCGACCTCCTGTCCAGTGGAATGGGGTCATAAATGGATTGTAACATTTAATGTTAAGACAAAGCTCCTTTCCTTCAACAAGAAGAAACCTCTTCAACCACTGATTGCCATGGCTAATAACACCCTACATGTGAGTTCAACATTCAAACTCCTCAGCCTAACTTTCACAGGATATATGAATTGGATCAAATACATAGACATTGCCAAGGCTGCTGCAAAGAAAGTGCTAGAAAACTTCTCACACTTGACAGTATCCTATATCTCTACAAAGCAACCATCTGCCCATACCTGGAGTATTGTCACATCTTGGCTGGTGCACCGTCCATCAGTCTCTCCCTCTTAGACTGTCTCAAAAAAGTCTCTAATCTAATAGGTCCCTCACTATCCACAAAGCTCCAACCCCTGTTCCATCGCCGCAATGTTGTATCCTTGTGCTTGCTTTACAAATATTTCAATGGAATGTGCTCCGATGAACTTGCTACTCTAGTGCCTCCTTGATGCAAATACACTTGACCAACCCGGCAATCAGTTAGATCTCATCCATTCACTGGAGGTCTTCAGATGCCAGAGAGCCTTTTATTCCAATAGCTTTCCTCAAGCTGCCAGTCTTTGGAACTCCCTCCCTCCCTCCTTGTTTTCCTGACTGCACTGACATGCTTGTTCATATTAGTTTAAAATTTTTGCATCTCTCTGCACAGTTCCCAATTTAGGATGACCCCTAAACTTTTCACCCTAATTTTCAGTAGCCCTTACATCTACAGTGGCAACTCGTTTTGTTTGGGGTGAACTAAGTAAAAATAAAAAAAGAATTTGAACGAAGATCTGTGCTTCTAACAAGGACGTCCATACTCGCACCCACTTCTCCTTGCCACCCTCTTGTTATACGGCAAACATTAACTTGGCTGAATAAACTATATCTGCTATTGAGAACGTGTTTTTGATTAACTTTGTTTGCTGTTACATTTTGACTCCAAAAAGAGATAGCCCCCTGTCAGGTGTGGGGCCATAAAGATTATCGAAAGAAAGCAGGTATAGGAATCCCCCTGGATTCAGGGATGATGTAACATGATCTGAGAGTGTGATCACCTATTATGTTTGTCAATCAATAGGACAGTAACAATTTAACAAAGGTGACATCCACTAAAACAAAACAAAATGGAATAGACTAAAGTTTTTATTTTTTATTTTTTGTTTTTTTTAAATTTTAATTGATAAGAATCCAATTCAACTTTCTAATTGAATGAAAAGCACAAAATCTCATTCAATTTTGGGACATCTTGTGTATAATTTCTGTTGTGGTCACTATTTTCGTAATGCATGTAGTTCCAGATTATGGGAAACTTGTTGTCAACCATTGGTAGATTTTGGCCACATAGTCGCGCCTTTTAAAATCGATTACCAAGAGTCCACTCCCCCCCTCCTTTTTCAGGTTGACCGTAGAGGTGGCAACATGGTTACAAAACCCTTGCCCCCCCCCTCTTATTCGATTTAATCTTTTGTCCAGACACATTCTGTGACATTTAGGCCTACACGTATCAGTATGTTAGTCCTTATAAATTACCTCATATTATGAATCTTTGACATGCGGTGCATATTTTAGTGTATTTGTGAACGCAAATAAATCCTGTTATATACTTTACATACATTTTATAAAAAAATTCTATGTGCAAGAATTAAGAAACCGATAATTCTTGCAATATGATCGTTATATTTTATTTTTAATACTGATCATGAAAATTCGTTTTAATTTTGTATTCGAAACACTTGGTTGTATGGGCCAAAATAGCAGGGGTGTTAACAGTCACTAAATGACTTTTTAGTGTATTATCATATACATTTTTTGTATATTTAACGTAAATAGCTAGTTATTGGAATAATTTCGCTAACTTCATAATTAACCCTTTATCAGTTTGTGCTGTTTTTTTGTTTTTTTATAAACTTTCTTTCCACAGCAGAAAGATGTAACACAAGGTCGGAGGGTGGGATTGGAAAGCCAGCGCCCGAGAAGTTGAGCACTCTGTCCTACAAAAATAGCTGGACAGCTCCGTCGGTATTCCCCGGCAGGCACGCCTCAGATGATTAGCAATAAACTAACCCCTTCTCAAAGGGTGAGAAGGTAAAGCCTGGGAGGGTGAACCTCCTAGAACTGTACAGGACAATACCCCAGAACAGCGAAGTCGAGGCCCGAAGAACAAGACGGTACCTATCTATAGGGTGTAGTATCCATCGGAACAGATACTACACTTTGATCCCAATGGAGATGGGATCAAGGGACAAATATCACTCCCTCCTCATTCCAACTACTGCTAGCAAAAGAGGCAGACGTTTTCACTGTGATAATCGAATAAAATTGATGACATCAGTATGGAGCGTTAACCCCTTTTTTCTCTCCGGCAAGCAGACAGTTGTTACAGGGGTGTGATACATCTAATGGATACTATTGTGGACTATGGAAGAGTTTGAATCTTCGATCTATTGTTCAATTACCTTTTTTGTATCCTTGAAAAGAAAGCACCCACAATGTCTTTCTAGCTATGGATACAATAGTGACTTTTCAACTGTATAGAAAACCGTTGACAATAGGTATTGTTTAGTACGAGTCAAAAGAGGTTGATATGCCGTAAAACAAATTAGCATTGCAAAAGCCAGTCAGCTGGGTTTTAAGGGTGTCTGTTTTCACTTTTGACTATGGGGGTGAAGTGAATCGGACAAGTAAATATTTATGTAAAATCTTTTTTTTTTTTCTTTTTTTTTCTATGCTGGAAGTGAAGCTCCTTGTAAAATAGTAAATACTTAAAGTTTATTGAAGAGGCTCTCTACTTATTATTGCTTTGATAGAACTCGGTCACTCGATATTCGCGTCATTCTGAATATTTTTGTCATTGTGATTAGTTTTTTTTTTTTTTTTTTTTTTTTCCATAAACCATTATTCCAAAATAACTTTCTTAAATGTTTAAACTTTGATAAAATCCCAGAGTGAAATATTTTCTCGAGTGGGAACACTCCCTCTTAGTTTTATTTTATAGTGACTGACATACTTTTTTTTTTCTTCTTTTTGGATTTATAAATAGCCGAAAAACTAAAGTTATGTCAGAAGGAGAACCTTCCCCGGTCGATGGGTGGGGTTGATGTATACTTGTTACCATGACACTGCGTTTCTTTTCTTGTGTCGCGCCTAGGCAATTTTCATATGTATATGTAAGTGCGTGTATATGTGTGTGGCTAGCTAGAAAGATTGGTAATTATTAAATAGATATATGAAAATTGTTTAGCTTGATTGATAGATACGCAGTGAACACACACACACACACACACACACACACACACACACACACACACACACGTGCGTGTTTCCTCCTCCCTGTGCTCTGCCCACAACGCATGGCACTGTTGTAGTAGTTTTTCGAAAACCGGTTCTGTCAAACTGCATCTCTGCTTTCAAAACGACAACCAGAGACCATCATTTTTTTTTTCGTCTGCAATTCTCTACGACAGTTCTATCGCTTATTTGAATTTTTAGAAAAAAATAAATCCAGGATTATTCGGTTGCAGCCATGAATTTAAATTCTGGTTCTTATAACAGTAAGTCATGTATTTATTTACCTTTTAGAAAAAGTTGCATTTTCTGTTTGATGTAGTAAATTTAAACTTTTTTAATTTAAAAAAAAAAAAAAAAAAAACTCTTGGGACTGAATTTTACCTGAACTTTGGACTAGGATCAAAGTGTACTGTCCGATATGAGGCCATTTTCTCGGACATTACCATCTTTGGATTTGTGCCTGTCGTCTTGAGCGCCCTCGAGTGTCAACAGGACCATATGGGTTTGTTTTCATCCGGAGTTTCCTCTTTGAAATTATACTCCCCCCCCCTCTAAAAATGCCTTTGTGTCTAACTTTGCTCTTGTAGACTTTTTTCAATTAGCCAAGCTAGTATTTACTTCCATCCCACCGGAGGAAGATGTGACACAAGGTTGAAAGAAGCGGAGCACTAATCTGAATATTTCAAATGGCATTCCTGTTTGGCTCTTGAGTGCGATGGTTTACGTATGAGGGTTGAATGCAACAAAGTTTTTGCTTTCATTGTTTAAATATTAAATAAATTATTGCTTTTACTCAAGATGATACCAGTTATGATTTTAGCATAAAATGTGAGTAATACCGAACCCCATTTCACTATAAACAAGCGACCATACATTAGGAAATTACCGCAAAAATGACCCCCCCCCCCACTCCGTGCATGAAGATGTATAATTTAATCAAAATATTGGGAGGTGGAGGGTGTGGGGTAAATCGACATTTTAATTTTATTGTAAAAATACGCAAAAAGAAAAATATAGCCTCTGCCTAAAAGTTTAAGAAAAAGCTTAAAACTTAAACTACGCCTGTTAATTTATAAATTAACTTTTGGCTGACAAGTTAGATATTGTTTCAAAGAAAATAGGTTATTTATTTAGCTAAACTAAAGATTCAATAACATTCTGTTTATCTATAAAAAATTTTTTTTTTTTCTTAGTTAAAAACTTAGGTTGTACTTAGTGTTTAGTTTTTGTGAAGACTTTGCAACTTTTGCGGGGTTTGGCTTTTTCAGCTGATAAACAAAAGAGCAACACTGTCCCTATTTATTTACCTGTTGGTTGTAAGGGAGAGTATTGATTTACTCCTCTCCAGGAGTTAGGCACAAGGCCAGTTTTTATCTTACTCCCACAAGTAAGATGTGACCCAAGGTCGGGTCGGGAAAGTGGGGTTTAAAAATTGCCTGGGCAGCCCCATCGGCATTCCCCGGTAGAGGCGCCTCAGACAGTAAGCAATAAACTTACTCCTCTCCAAAGAGGGGAGGCAAAGCCTGGGAAGGTGGACCTCCCAGAACTGCACAGGACAGACCCATTGACCGGCGTAAATAAAGACCCGAAGGCGAAGACAACACAAGTATGGGGTGCAGTATCCATCGGAACAGATACTACACTTTGATCTAAGCCAAAAGGAGTATCCAAAAAGAGATTATATTTGGACAAAAATTAAAATTGTCCCATTCTAGGATTTCTTTCGCCTGACCAAGGAAAGAGCAGATACATTTTGATCCCGGCAAGACCAAAAAGTTTAAAAAAAAAAAAAAATTTTTTTTTAAGTTTCTGTATGATAAAATTCGATATCAAATTTGACTTAGCACAAATTGATATCTTTCGATGTATCATGACAGTGCTACAGACGTCCGACACCCCATTGAGGGGAGGGGGGTTGCTGAACCACGCCCACTAAGAAAGTTTCAGTAGCGCTTTAACTTGTTTACATACACGATTAATAAGTCTAAAAGGTGTTATTTGTAATTCTATTCTACAAAAAATATAAATAAAAACTAAGGAATCCACTCGTTCTAAAAATCTAGATTAAAAAAAAAAAAAAAAAAATATTGACGCTTTTGAAAAGATAATTCGAGGAAGGAATATCATTAAAAAGTGTTTTGCGATAAAATCGATACAACGTTAAACGAAATGTTGAAATTCAAACCCTATAAATACTTTCGTATTAATTTCAATTTAATTTTTAATTTTTGTTTAAAAATTAAAAAAAAAAAAAAAAAATTTTACAACGAAATAAACATTGTATGAAATATATATTTTTAAAACAGCTGTTGTATGCCGGTCGGATTTTTGAAGATTAATTAAATTACTTACGGCATCGTTTTGTCATTACATTAAAACATTTTTTAGAATTATAACCAGTTACAGTTCAACGTGAATTGCCGTACAAACGACTTATCTATCAATTTTATTATATAATGATTGGAAATTAACTCTATTGGGTGCTCGTAATTTATAAGTAAAATATATTTATTTCCTGTTAGAACTGCAAACTTATAACCCCTCCCCCACACATACACATTGTCTTTTAGTTCTTAGAGATGTTTCTGGCAGTTCCTTGTGAAATCAGTTGATGCAGTTCCCAAGTTGCTTGGATTCTAAATAAAACACCACGCTATACATTTTCTTCATTCATTTATCGTAAGAATAATTTCAATAATAAATTACAAATACTTCAACATAGGAAGCTGCTTTCCAATCATGTTGTAAATTGTTTACTGTTGAAGAAAACCCTTATATTATTTGCTTAGTTCTAGCTGTTTGTCTCTTTGGGCATCTCCTCTTTAACTATTTTCACCATCCAAACCTTAAATTTAATGTTATTTTATTTAAATACTACACATTGTGTCTAGAGATATTTATTAGATAATCTGTACCAGTCTTTTGTACAACAAAACTTATGAGTTTGTTGGGAGAAATAACAGGCCGAAATCACTCCTAATGCCAGGATGACCAGACGGACGAAATCTTGGTATCTCAACGGATACAGTAATATATAATATTTAAAAAAGCTAATTAATATTAGCTCTTGTATGACTTGGGATCGAGCAATTTAGTGTTTCTTTTTGGGTTTTTTTTTTTTTTTTTTTCCAAACTCGTGACACATGCTATAGCACTTCAGTTAATAAGCTTCTCTCTTTTCACCCCTAGCGCCCGGATCCTAACTTCTTCCCAGTCGAAATGATGAACAGCTCTCTCCTTGAGAAAGCACCCCCTCTCTTTGATAATCTTCTCGGACTGACTTTCACCCCCAACCGTGAAATGAAAGACCCTCATCAAATTTGTTACGGATGCTGGAAAAATGGTTGGATCGTTCTACCGCTCCAGAAATGACCTCATCCATGACGTAATCTTTTACTTGTGCAATAGCCATACACGTCCTAAGATGTAATACTGCTGTCATATCTGGGGAGGTATCGCTCGAAGCACTCTTACTTGTCTTGAAAGAGTACAAAATCGACTTCGCAATCTAGTGGGGATGATATCTTATCTCTAAACAAATGTTGCCAGCCTCTCTACTCTATCGTTATGTTAATGATAAGTGCTCGGCTGTGCTCCAATCCCTGGGCCCCTTCCCTGTAAAACATTCACAGCAAGGACCCGTCTAGCTATAACCACAGCTAGGAACTTTCCTTTCTTTCTCTCTTTACCGAAACCAAACGAAACTTCGATAAACAGTTTGTTTCCTAGAACATCTATCTGGAACAAGATGAGGGTCTGCTTCCCAACCGACTATAGCATGGTCGTCTTCAAGTCTAATGTAAACAAGTACTTGTTGAGCCGTCCTCTTGGATAATCATTTCCTCTTAGTAATCTTCTGCTGTTTCCACCCATTGTTCCAAGCGATTAGTGTCCAACTAACACTCTGTGACCCTTATCTTTGAGTGCCTCCCCCCCCCCCGGGACTTGATTAGTGGTGACCCATTAAAAAAAAAAAAGTGCCGAACTTAACTAATAAAAATTTAAACAAAATTTTACTTTATTCATCAATGCAGTCTCTTAGGGTGATATACAGATCCTAATGCTTCTAATATTTTTTTTTTTAAGAACGATTTGTCTTTGCCCTCAAAATAGACTTCAGTTTTCGATATGGCTTCTTCATTGGAGCCAAATCTTTCACTGAAGCATTCTTTTTTTTTTAGGTCTGCAAACAATTACTAGTCAGTGGGGAGTCAGATCTGCAGAATACTGTGAATGCAGAAGCAAGTGGAAGTGCACTTCATGTAGTTTTGCGAGCGGTGCATGGTCTTGGTGAAACAGCACTTTTCTTCTTCTTTACTTAATGTTCGCTATTGATGGTTCTATTCTCAAGGTAATAGATGAACAAAATACCCTGTGCATCCCAAAATATGGAGGCCAAAACGTTGCCTGCTGATTAACTCTAGTCGATTTGGGCGACTTTCACTTGCTGTTGTCCACTCAGCTGACTGCAGAGTAAAGTGGTGGATCCATGTTTCATCCATTGATGTAAAACTCATTTTTGTTGTATTGAAACGGTTGCAAACAATTCTCTGAATCGTCAACATGTCTTTGATAGGACTGTTTAAAGTCGGCATACCACCATAATTGTTTCTGACGCAACAGTCTAAATAACATTTATCAAGTCATTGCTTTGCTTTAACATTTTTTTTTCCCCAGCACAAAGCGATTCGTTATCAACGTACAAAATTCAGATTTTTCCATCGTTTTTAAAATGTGCAACAGTAGCTTCACTTAAAATAATTAATTTGTAAACTAATAATCCGATTGGGCTTCAAATATTGAAGGTAAGTACTTTATAAAAATTATGGATTTTTTAAATTTAAAAAAAAAAATTTTTGTTTTGAGTGGCGCCATCTGTCAAGCACGTGACTTATTGAGTGTATGTATGTAATCCTCAAAATGACTTTATATTTTAAATTTTTAACCAGCATTTCCAAATCTGTTGAAAGAAAACACATTAATTTTTAAGACTAAATAAATAAGATATAAGTCACGGATAGACTGGTTCAAAGCTATTATGTACAGGGCGTATCACATATTGAATAAAGACTGGTATTATGCAATTCGTGCGGAAACCATTTTTTGTCTAAAAGATTACTGGCTAGGTGTAACCACCCACTCGGTTTCTCTAGCGTTACTGGTTTTGATGTCACGCACCATTTGAATAAGACTTATTTATTTGTATTATTCTTACTGTTCTCATCTTGAATGTTATTCTCACAAAATGTCGGCCGATGTAACCTCCGACCTTCTTTGGGTGCATCTTATCGAACTCTCGGGAATCTGTACAGAATTTCTAACAGAACCCTTTAATTAATCCATGTTAGATTTATCTACCATCAGCCATGACCAGGTAGAAGTCTTAAGTAATTTGTAATTGTATCATAGTATCGCCTGTACTGAGAATCAAACCCCCAGAAGACTGTCACTTAGAACTAATAACTTAGCACTTTTATCCATTGTGCCACGGGTCTAATTATTTATTTTTTAACCAAAGTTGATTCCTCCTAATCTTTGAGATCAAAGTCTCACTTAGTAACATGTCATTTTGTTGCATCTCGTTTCTGATTCAAGAAACTCTGGAGTATTGCTTGTTTGACGTCATTAAAACTTGTATGATGAAGACAAGACCATCACTGAGGACACCTTGAAGCATCTGTAAGACAGATTTTAAAGCTAATTTCAAAAATATATTTTCTAGATGCATCAAGGGAGATCGGTGGTGCACTGCCCTCATTGCTGATTCCGTGTATCATATTGGTTCAGACAGCTACCCCAGCCTGAGACCGGCAGATTCAGATCGCCTCAAGTGAAGTGCTACATCTTAAAACATTTCAAATGCAAAAAAACTACCTTTTATGTTGCCTTGAGCTCTCCAGCCTCAACGACTCTTAATACTTCACATAACCGAGCCCTTTATGACTAGGCAAGTAGCTTCCGTGAATAAGGATTTATGTTTTGAAGATCTTTTTCTGCCTTATTCATAATTATTTTCAGCCAAATCCATTTTACAAAGTAACAAATATAGCTTTTTCGTAAATAATAGGGTTTCTTAAACTAATTGGTACAAACATTTAATTAAAACAAGTCCAGTATTAATGAAATCGCATCTGGCAAGAAACAAATACAAATGAACCCTCATAGAAATGTTATCTTATTACCAAGTAAAGAACTTGAAAAACTCTTAAAAGAATAGCCCACAATCAACCAAATCACTCGCACTATGAATAGTCAAATCCCACATCTTAAACATCTTTACAAAAAATAAATCTTGTAAAACAAACTTGTCTGATTCTGGAAAAACAAAAGCTGTCTGGCCTGGAACGACCTTATAATGGTTCAAAAGTCGTTAAACACAAACTTCTTGAAGCTGAAGGAATGAAGATCTTCTTGGGTGGACTGACTGATAGTTACTCTGCTGGACCAAACATGCAGTCATTGTTATTATTTAACACCTACCCACAATAGGAGTATGTGACATACGGTCGGAAAGTGGGATTTGAGTAGCCAGTGCCCGAGGAGGTGAGCACTCTGGCCATTAAAAATTGCCTGGCAGCCTCGTCGGCATTCCCCGGTAGGAGCGCCTCAGGCAGTAAGCAATAAACTTACTCCTCCCCAAAGAGGGGAGGCAACGCCTGGGAGGGTGGACCTCCTAGAACTGCACAGGACAGTCCCATAGATAGGCATAAATCAAGCCCGAATGTCAAGACAATACCAGTCTACGGGGTGCAGTATACATCGGAACAGATACTACACTTTGATCTTGGCCAAAATAGTCATTGTTAATTGCAAATAACACTGACAATTATAATATAGGCAACTTGTTCTTTCATTCAAGTTTTTATATATAACTAAGATTAAAGAGATGGCTATGCTGCTAGATTTCAACGAGTTCTGTGCAAAGCTCCCATCTGTTAATTGTCATTTAGCCCCTTGCTTCAGTTCTTTGACTTTCACTCGCGATATTCCTATGGTATATCAAATTTGACCCATAACCTTTTCGATAACCATTTTCCTCTGGCTATGTACTTGAATACACTCAAGAGCACTCAACATACAACGTGTATGTTCTCTAATGTTTATTTATGCTAATCTTATAAATAAGGATTCTGTCAGTCAGAATTTTTTAACGTAATAAATACATTGTGAAATAATGGAAAATACTGCATTTAGCTAATCTAAATATGAATAAATGCAAATCTTTCTTCAGTATATAAACATCAAAACCTTTCAAATATGATATAGTATTCTCTAAAGTCCGTCAAACAAAACCCCTTTTGCATATTTATTTTCAGTTTCTAAGAAATTAATATTCTGTAATATACATTTATAATTGGTATTGGCAAATTTTATTATTTATATTTTCCTCTATTATAATATAATTATTAATTAGAGGTTTTATTAAAAAAAAAAGATAGGTTTTACAAACTTTTAAAACTTCACTTTCAAGGGAGATAATTGCATGAAAATTTCCGGTGCTTATAAGAAAACAGATACTGCACTTTGATCTCAGCCGAAAAGCCAAGGAGCAATAAAAAATTTTGTGACTAGACATTTTTAAGTGAATAAAATCGGAATTTACAAGTGTAGTATCTTTTCTGCTGTCATAAGACCACCCTCCCACGAATTACCTCCGTTTGTAAGGTGTGCGCGAATCCTCCCATGTATTGCATCTTCCTTTATATTTAAAACTTTAAAAAAAAACCCAAATAGACTTGAAATTACTAAATAGTTAAAATTAAAAACTTATGGGGCGAAAGACATTTCTGTTCGGCCTTCAATTGTACTATAGGGATTATTTGAATATCCCGCTTATTTCGTTCGATTTTCGCACACATTTTGGATGAAATTTATTAATTAGTCATACATTGTATTTTTTATCCTAAAATAAAATTCTAATTTTTTTTAATTTAAAATTTTTTTTTTTTTTTTTTGAAGACTTGAAAATCATAATTTAATGCAATGCCTTAATCGCTGGCGACCATTTTGTAATTTCCTATTTTCTTTCATGCTTGATATCTATAAGGAAATACGCGTGACTTAATTTTATTTATAAAAATTATTGTGGAGTCTGCATTCGCGCTTGACATCCATAAATAAGATACTTTACTTTTATTTTATTTATAACAATAATATGCTTATTTTAATAGTTAGAAACAATTTATTTTGCTTCAACTACATATTGTATGTAGTTCTGTCACAATTATATAATACTCCAAGCCTAGCAAAAATATGCGACCAGAGGAGCATATATTTGTTAGTCTATGAAAATGAAGAAAAAAAAATTTGGATACTCTTAAAATTTTATAAATATTACCATGGTTTTCATGTCCTTCTGTAGCGATATAGGAACTGTTGGAATATTTCAGAAAAGTTTAACTGCATTCCAAGATTTTGTTGAACTCCTTTTCATCGATATCTTTAACTTGTGCCATTTTCTCTTACTCTTTATCCACTCATGCCATTTTTGCCTGTGCCATAATTTTCGGTACCATTTTTACCTAAATTCGTTATCTATAGATTTAGTTTTAAAGCTTAAAATCAATTAATATTTATCATTTTATCAGTACCAGCAATGGAAATTTAAGTTTTACCAAACAAAAATTGAAAATCGTTTGTTGGAATTAAAAATTTTGTTCAAATTTTTCTGATATCCCAAAAGTGTCCTTTTTTTTTTTTTTTTTTTTTTTAAATTTCCGATTAACCATCCTAACACTAATCTATACACACTCTCTCTTTCTCTCTGTATGTCTAGATCCATACACGCTCTCAACTACATCCCCATATGGGATACTATAACATGTGACCAGTTTTATATAGTCACAGATGTTTTCAAATGGAAGAGAACTGTGCAGGACATGCTTCTCATGTAGTATGTGGATTAATTTCAAAATTAGAATTTCTGGGATCAGCTTTGCATTTTTGTACATTACATTATTAATACCCCCCCCCTCTGGCTATTAATAAATGACAAAGGGAATCCTCAAAAGCAAATCTGTGTAAAGAAAAGGTTTTGTTTTGAATTTTGATAGCGCTTGTAAGTCTTTTGTATACACAGGACCTTTTTATAGCACTTGTATAGGTCATTGTTGTTTAGCCATTCTGTGTGATTGTCTAGGATGACATGTATTTATTTGTTGGTTGGTAAATATCAAATGGATTTTATCTTTTTATCATGATATTTTTCTTTTGTAATCTGTCTATTTTTCTGACCTCTTTATGAGATGACGAAACTTTTTGGATCGTTTGGAATTCGGATGAACAAATGTACGTAGTAATTTTTTTTCCTTTAGTGGATAAGGCAAAAACAGCTAATAGCAAAATGTCTTCCGTAAATTCAGTTTTCTTTGCTTTGGACTTTTTCTTTTTGTCTAATATATAAAGTTAAGTCAACCGGATTTTCGACTTTGTACCGACAGATCACTATTTAATTATAAATAGGGATTTTATTTTTTTATAAAACTAAATTCAATGTAATAAACTTAATATTTGTAGAACAGATTTTCGTATTGTATTTATATTTTGTTTTTCTTTTTAGTAGAGGCAGCAGGTCATGAAGCTGCCTAATTTTGTGCCACATATGTTCATGCACATCTTTTCGATATGTGACAGTGTCAATGAAAGTGAAGAAACTGAATCGTGTTCTTTTCGGTTTAAGTTAAGAGGAATGATTTGGATTATTTGAACTACTATTCTCAGCTTGGATGTTATTTTCACAATGCTTCGACTGATGTAACCTTCGACCACCTTCAGGTGCATTTTTTTGAACTTTGAAAACCTGTACAGAATTTCGAACAGAACCATAAATTTCACTTACGGAAGTAGATTGTTCTCATTCCATCAGCCATGATCGGATAGTTGTTAATTTATACTATGCTTAAGTATTATTGTCTGTAGTAAGGATTCAACCATCAGAAGACTCTCACTTAGAACTGGTTGTTAACCATAACTCCATTGTTCCATGTAAACAATTCTAGTATGAATTTTGGGAGGTTAAACCTAATCTTGTCATGAGGTCTACTACACATTACTATAGAATTACTTACTTTCCACAAGGTAGACATAAGGTCTGATTTTAATGTGGAGAATCTAGCTCCCCACAAAATGGGGACACATAACAAGAAGTTATTTTCTTAAATTTTGATGTCTACGGTTTGGCTGGTCTGTCTTACAGTAAATAAACCGTTTTGCAGTTATTTAATATCGAAATACAGAACTCATTGTATACAGTTAATTGAACACAAGTTGTTTTACCCATAGCTGGATGGGGGAAATTGTATGGAAGTATTTACCTCTCTCCCACCGCAGGAAGATGTGCCACATCAGAAAGTGTTGATTGAAAAGCCAGTGCACAAAAGGTGTGCACTCTAACCGTCAAAAAATATACCCGATAAGCTCTGTCAGCATTTCCCGGCGACTAGCAATAAACTAGCCCTCAAAGAAGGGGGGCGCTTGGGAGGGGGGAACCTCCTAGAACTGCACAGAACAATACCTTAGCCAGCCAGATGCAAGGTCGTCACCTAAAAAATGAACCAGGCTTTATCAAACTGTGACAAGTATCCGCCAGCCCTACGAGAGTGTACTAGTATGCATTTAGTAAAAATTCTATACTGAGTGCCCTATGAAATGGAGCAAGGGTATGAAACTGAATTTTGCTTAAAATTGGAATTATCGGTGCAGCAAGACAAGGCACCTATGAGTCTGCAAAAGCCTTGTAAATCTTCATGCTCAATTTCGTATTTTGTTTATCATACTGCCGTGACAAAAACAGAGACATAAATATTTCATTTATGTAAATTTTGCATATAAAAGAAGTTCCTTTCTAGCCAACTGCTGTTTGTTAATATATTTAGGATGTCTTTTTACTCTTACCATTCTGGATAATTTTGATTACTGGATATAAGAATTTGTTTTAATTTTGGTGGAATGGCAGACATATTGACACTTTGATTTATGGAAAATCAATACTTTTAGATTTTTAATCTTTTGAATCTTAAAATGTACATTTAGTGTCCAAGGAAAACCACACTATAATTCTGGAATTAAGTTAAACATTTAAAACTAAACAAAATAATTTTTTTTTTATCATTTTTATTGTGATTAAAAATTATTAAATTTTACGTTTTTTTTTTTTTTTTTTTTTTTTTTTTTTTTTTGTTTTTTTTAATTATTTTTATTTTTTTAAATATAAAAAACAACAATTTTACTTAGTGTACGATTTTTAATTGTAAACTATAAAACATTAAGTTAATTAAAGCGATTGTCAACCTTAAAATATACATAAGATATAAATCTCTTCACAAAATATTTTTTATTTTTAAATGTAACTGACATCTGCAAAATTACATTCTGTTTTACTCTTAAGTTTATAAATGTAATTTCTTGCTTAGTGAAGTTGTAAGGTTTACTAAATGAAATACGTGGCCGTTAACAAAATGTATATGTAATTATAATACAGTTCGACACACTGGTTTATTGTTGCAGTAATTGAAATTAATGGACGGCTCTCTGGAGTTACTTAGTGCTGCTGCTACTATGCATGGATGTATTTAAGATTACATAATTTTAATAGACAAAAAAAGACCCAACATTTATAGTATTTTATTTACCTGTCCCGGTTAGACACAAGGTCAGGAAAGTGTTTCTGTAGAACGAACTCTATTCGAACCCGGCACACCTAGGTCCTCAGTCGTTAACCACTTGGCCACCGTGAAGATGAAAGTACTTTGATGCTGGTTGATTATTTACTCCTCGCGGAGTTAGGCACAAGGCCAGTTTTATCTTACTCCCACAAGTAAGATGTGACCCAAGATCGGGTCGAGCAAGTGGGGTTAAAAGCCAGCGCTCGAGAGGTGAGCACTCTGGCCATTTAAAAATTGCCTGGGCAGCCCCGTCGGCATTCCCCGGTAGGGGCGCCTCAGACAGTAAGCAATAAACTTACTCCTCCCCAAAGAGGGGAGGCGAAGCCTGGGAGGGTGGACCTCCTAGAACTGCACAGGACAGGCGTGCAGTATCCATCGGAACAGATACTACACTTTGATCTTAGCCAATAAAGCTTCAGAATGCCTTGATGTTAATAAGTTTCGAAGTAATTATTTGTTGCTTTTTCTCATGTTCAGAGACTGAAAGACTTATCGAGCAAAGCAGATCAGTAAATGTCTCTTAAACAATCGAAAAAAAATTATGAAATTTGAAATGGAAAGATTTGAAAAAAAAAAAAAAACTTAAACCATATTTATTTGTAGATTTATGTAGGAAATTAGTTTTTATGTTGAACTGGAAGTAAGAAATTACTCAGCATGCAGCCATTTGCAATTGCGACTGCTTACAGCATTAAAGTAATACTGCATTGTAAATAGTTAAAATAAAAAAAAAACATACCCACCAGTACTTTAATGAAATAATTAAGAAATATTTTAATATGCATATAAAAAAATAGAAACTTGTTCAATGTTTTTAGGCATATGTCGCCATTATATTAATTTTCTAGAACAATTTTCTGAAGTGAAACGAAGTACTTTATTTGCCAGAAAAAAAAAGTTATTATCAACTGGCTCGTCAGAATCAAACATTGATTTTGCTGATAAATGCTATTTAGGTCTGACTCTTGAGATCTGACAAGATAACATTGTAAGATAATTTTTTTATTGTTAATTGTTTTTTTTGTTTGTAAAAAAGTTTTACTGCACAAATGCACGCCTGACTAAACTAAAAAGAAAATGGGTATCTGCAGGCGATAATAAAGCAAAAATGCAAAATCAAAGTTTCTCTTCGATTTTAAAAAGAAACCAGCAGCCATTGACTTTACTCTACCCTCGTCCTCTTAATTTTTTAAATTTCATTTTTTTTTTTTTTTTTTTTTTTTTTTTTAATAAAAAGGTTATTACATGTACACAACCTGAAAAATTACTGGTAAAGATATCTTTTGAGTGGAGGGAATCACTTTCATATACATATTCATGTAAAATTATCATCCATTTTCAAACCAGAGTTTTAAAGACATAACCAAATATTTTAAAAGGGAAATACATGGCTGCCAATTGCTCCAGGATTGACCTTATGAAAAAGCAAAACAAAAAGGCATGGCGACCTGTAGATGCTAGCACAGAAAGGAGAGGAGATCTTGCTACAGAATAGTTGGGGTTGGATAGCAGTAACTCAAGCAGAGCGTTGGGGGTGGGGAAGTAAAGGCAGAGCAGCTATTCATTCATATTATGGCTATAAGAAAAACAAGCAATCTTATGACATGTCTTATGTATTTTTCAGCATCCATAATTGATCTATAAGAAATTAAGGAAATTGCCCAGATTTAAAACATATTTTTTACATAATCTTTTTTTTTAAAAGACATCTGTTTCGGAAGTGGGTGATCATTTTATGTTAAATTTATAATTGCTTTTTTCTTTTACCGTGAACTTTTTCGGGCTGTTTACATGTAATCACTTAAATTTTCTTTATAGGATAAGGAATCAGCATAGGATGTAGGGCTCCAAGAATGTCGGAATCCATCCCAATGACCTGATTAAACAAAACATTTTTAATATCTGCCGTTTGTAGCCATTTTTTCTTAGGAACCATCTTGCCGATACCTGAATTAGCATCAAAGTTCTGTTTTATTTATTATTTTAAGTTAACTGTCTGTTTAATTCATTAAAAGTGTAGTTTTTTTTCCCTCCCACTATCAAGTGGTTTTAAAGTGTATAAAAACTCTCGTAGAAGTCAAGTAGTGTAAGATGAGTTACTACTTGGGTATCAAGCTTGCATTTTTTTTTTAATGGCCTTAATTGGCTACAAATTGGGTTAAACTCATTTTCTTTTCTTTGTTCTGTAATAATTGAATTTATCAGTTTATTTTTCAGAATTGGGTTTTACAGCATGTCAACCATTGTAGTCATTTTATGCCCAAATCGCACTTCGATGGTATGACCACATTGAAAGTAAGAATGAGTTTTGAGGGTATTAGATGTAGAACAGTTGAGGTAGCGATCCAGTTCACTTTGGAAAACATGGGAGGAAGTGATAAGGATGGAATTGAGAAAAAGATGGATAAATAAATATCCGGCTAAAGATAGGTTAGTTTGGAAGTCAATTTCTACAAACCGTCTATCACATGACGTAAAACGGACGATGACTACAAATATTCAGTTGTAAATAATTTCTTTTAAATAATTTAACATCTGTTCACCCTAATGTTGAGTTTTACGGAATGTCGACCATCGTTGGGTCAAATCGAATACGTTTTGTAAACGATTGGTTTGTAGATTAATTCGTTTTGTAGGTGTATATTCCAGAAAAGTCTAGAAATAATAGGCCTATAATCTAACATAGATTGGAATCCTAACAGATACAACCATTCCGGTTCAGAGTGGACCTAGGAGTAGTGGTTACAATGGGGTGACTCTACAGCCCAAAATGCATTTTTTTAAAGTCATATGCAGGACCGTTTGCGGAATGGAGTTAATAAGTTTTAATTAAATCTTTTTTAAAAAAAAAAGTTTGTTTTCTTTTATCAACTGACTTCTCACTATTCTGGTTTGGATAGCTTAAAATAAATCGACACTCCCACCCACAAGGACAACTGGAATTTCATGTCCTTCGGTGCATTTTTTTTTTTTTTTTTTTTTAATTTGATTCTTGATATTTGTACTAATTACAAAGCTAATAAAGGTCACTCCTTAAGGAAATTTATTAGTTAAAAAAACAAAATAAACAACTTATGACTAGTTGGTTTTGCAATCACTGTTTCTTTGTATACTTTGTTTTCCTCAGCCAACTCTGCACTTCAGTTTCAATGTTTTAAGCAGGATTCTTCCCATTTAAATTTCTTTTCTTTCTTTTTTTTCTTTTTTTTTTCATGTCCTCTCCCTGCAGTGTGAAACCAATATTTTTGTTCAAGTAATGCCTGCCATATTATCTATAAATTAAAAGGGTACTGTTCCATCTACCACTTGAAAATACATTAAGTCTAACATAAGGCTGACAGGAAGAGGGGGGGGGGGGCCCATCACGCCAGGTTATCTGCCTATCTGAGATGGATACATATAGTATCACAAGTGCATAAAAAAATTGTTCACCATTGCTAAGTTTAGTAAATATGTTTAAATGCTGAGGAAACTATTAGTTGATAAAATTGTTACATATTTCTTGAATAAGTACATTGTTTCTGAATTTGAGATGAGGATTGATAATTTGTATAATTTGTATTCTCATCTAGTGTTATTCTCACAACGTTTCGGCCGATGTAACCTTCGATCTTCTTTCGGTGTATCTTGTTGAACTCTGGGAATCTGCACGGAATTTCAAACGGAACCCTTTATTTAATCCACGGAGGTAGCATGCTCTCATTCTGTCAGCCATGACCGGGTAGAAGTCTTCAGTAATTTGAAATTTCTAGTATCGCCCGCACTGAGGATTGAACCTTCAACCTTCAGAAGACTGCACCTAGAACTGAATTTTACTTAATACTTTATCTGTTATGCCATTACGTAATTTCTTACTACTTTTACTAGTTTTTTTTTTTTTTCCTTTAAAGAGCATACAAATTCCGTATACCCTACATTTTATCAGTAATGCACAAAGGAGGAAAAAGCAATTGCTAAGGAAAGAATGTGTGCAAGACTATCGATAAACTGCAGTGTGACGTATAGAAAATATTCAATCGAAAAATTGTCTACCAAGTATTTGTATCACCTTATGTCATTCCGGACTTTTTGTTTGATACCTTAAGTTTAAAATAGAATTTTCATTGATGACCAAGCAGATTGTTTACTTTAAACACGTCCAATCATTTCTTTAAGAGGCTCTGTCAGTGTAACACTCAAGTTTAAACTGGTGTTTTTTGTAGGTCTGCTATGCTAAAACTTTAACTACAATTTTCAAATTCGCCCACAAAGTTCTATGGGAAACTCTGTTGGTCTGTTATGATTAAGTTTGTAGTAGTTGCTATGAATGCTGCTCAGTGCCCCCCCCCCCTCTTTTAGTCAAAGGGTCACCGTTCTCTAGATACCTTTGTTTTGGACAGGTGGCTGGAATGTTTGTAGCAGTTGCATGACAGATCTATTTCCTTTGTATCGACATGCAATCTCTTGCGTAATGATTAGCTGCTGTAGTTCGGTTGGCTAAAACTGGCATGTCCAAACTTGTGTAGAGATACACCCGCAATTAGCGCATAACTGCATGTGAACTCGCAGTCTTTCCTTTTCAACTTACCTCGATGACACGCACGAAAATATCAGTTCCTGAACAAGATGTTGTGAAAATAAGATGCTAAAAATATACTCTTGTTCTTTGCCAGAAAACGGCAGGACGAGATGGAACTCGAGAACTTTTTAGTTGAAGCCTTCCTGCCTGCCGAGCAAACTGGCCTTATATTACTATATTCCTGTGAAATGAAGTTGATTTTATTATAGTGGAGATGTTGGCATTTTATTTTAAGAACTTGGTGACCTTTTATTACTTAAGTCAGATACACCCTTACGTGGCAGACTCAACAAAATGTCTATCTCCCGTCTCTACACTCACCTTGCATCAACAACCTACTACATGTCCATAGACAAAGGAAGCGATCATATCTTAAAAATACATTTTATCTAACCCATGGAAAATAGATTCATAGTTGTACTGTGGCCATCTTAAGATAAGTCATGAGGGATCTAAAGTCTCTATCTAGCAGAACCAGGCATAGTTTTTTCACTGTCACGATAAAACTGTTCATATTAATACATAGCCTTTCTACCGTGTCACATGACTAGATTAACCACTATTTACTTTTTTATTGGTTGATAAGTTAACCTAGGATCACACGTTGTCAATCATACATAATAAATTTATTTACACTTAATTCTAAAAAAAATAAACACGGCAATCCAGGTGATCTGTAGCACAAATAAAATAAAATTGCATTGACTTTTTTATTGGACTAAATGTAAAAAAAATAACATAATTTACAATCCACTTATAGCTACAAGCAACTTCAATACATTAGACCTCGGAGATTCTGTGCAAAAATCCACCAGAGCCTGATGAAATGCCAAAAGAGAATTTGGGAGAAACAAAAGTATGTGCCCCTTGGTAAAGCGGAGGAGGGTGCAAGAGGCCATGAATCTATCCGTGCCCAGTCTCCTGTAGCATAACATGGGGAAGTCCAGTTTGATAGGAAAAGATTAAACAATAATAAAATGACCCCTCCACCCCAGGTGAAACTGCAACCTTTTGATTAATGACTGAACGCAGTGACCATTGGCTTGTGAACAAAATATAACTGAATAATTGTTTTAACTGAGTAGAATGCTCTTTAATGAAAACAAATCATGGAAGTTATAGTTGTTTAGTGCAAACTTGATTACAGTGTAATTTTATTTTTGTGTGTGAAGCGATCGATTAAGGAATGACTATTGTTTTAATAATCGAATTTGACTTAATATCGATTTTTTTTTAAATTAAAATTTTTTTTTTTTTTTTTAAGAAAACTTATTTTAAAAACTTGGTTTAATTGTTTTAGAAGCCAAAATGTGCATTAGATATTGGTCTTTTTGTTAATCTCGCCTAATCAATGCAGCGATTGGTCAAATGTATGATGAATTGTGGATCATCCATTAACACCTCAGAAACGTGTGGAAAGGGAGCGTACCTTGTTTTGTATAGGAAATATAATATTTAATGTACAATTACAAGATTGAAATACAAAGTAATAGTGCTACAAAAGTCTTGTAACTCCTTTGACTTTTATGTCTGACTATTAAGAAAAAATATCGAGCAGGACTAAATATAAAAGCTGAAATCTATAAAGTAAATTTGTTTTCTAACATAGACCAATATATGGCAGAAATTATTAACTGAACAGATTTGTGTATAACTTTTATGAAGGCCATCAAGCACCAATGTAGGGGGAGACAAACTTAGTTTTATATATAAAATATTTATTAGTTGCTGTTAACGCTATTGACAAGCTACAGCGTACGAATCCCATTAGCAACCTAAATTCTTAAAAGAAATGTAAAAAGGAAGTAATTTAGTTTGATTGCTAAAAGCAAATAAAACAAGTTCATATAAAAACAGCAATTTTAAGAACCATTGAATGGGATGACGCTGACATTAATGATGAAATAATCGTTTCACTAGATTTATAGACAAAAACGGTAGTGTTAGAATTCTCATCTGATAAAATGTGTAAGGTGAGCATCTGTTTGCATTTATTTCTGCAATGTGGTTTGAATTTTGTAAAAAAAAAAAAATTAAAGCGCATAGGTTTTTGGAAATAGTCATTTTTTTTTTTACTCGAATTCTATTTTCAAGAATGTTATGTATTTATTAAAAGAAAAAAATTATCTGAAAACATTGTAGGTTGATAAAGTTTTGAGAACGTCAACACATCTATCACTTTCCTTTTTCAAAGAATGTGTATCAAATTACTTTGGAAAACTCGGACAGCCTGACTTATAAAAGAGAAAACAGGAGTGCTGCAGATCAAACAGCAAATTCCTAGGTTTTTGTAGCGTCACACAAATTGCAAGAATTTAGGAATGTTTATTTTACTGACTAAAAATCGCCATTTTTAAATAAGGAAACCTTGTTACTCATGAATAGGTCTTTGTCACAATTACAGTCTAACCACAGCAAGGATTACATATATTGCCTACCATTTAATCTCGCAATAAAATTGTGGAAACTTCTTGGGTGATTCTTGTCTGTGACTTGCACACTATTTTTATATTTACTATTAATCGATTATTTATTAAAATCAAAAATGCAGTAGTGTGAAGTAAAAAACAAAAACAAACTAACTTTTAAATAATCCTGTTTAAAAAAAAAATAAATAAAATAAAAAAAAAAAAAAAATTATGGAAATTAAATCCACCATAATGTATTTCGGTTTCTTTATAAAAAAGTCCACCATTTAAATGTTTTCATTACTTTGTGACTCTTTGAAATTAAAGGAATTTAGAATCATTTAAACTCGGAAAGTAATTTCTGGTGTTAAAATTCTTAGCAAATCCTCATGTATTAAGATTGAAATATTTGTAAGCTATTTACACCCAATAATTTTACAAATATATTAAAACACTCCATTGACAAAATTAGTTTTATAACAATTTGGTTCTGTTTCTGAATTCGAGATGAAGATTCGACTTGATCTTGGACATTATTCTCACATTTTGGCCAATGTAACCTCCAACCTTTTTCAGATGCGCCATGTTGAACTCTGAAATCTTTATTTAATCCATATGCACATGGACCCTTGCTGCAATGGATCAAGTGCTAAGTAATAGACGGTTCTAAGTGGCTGTCTCCTAGAGGTTGAAGGCTCAATCCTTGGTAAAGGCAGTACTAAAAGTATAATAAAAATTAAGATTTCTATCTAGTCATGGCTGACGGAACGAGAACAATCTACCTGCGGATTAAATGAAGGGTTCAATTCGAAATTCTGTACAGATTCCAGAGTTTGACAACTCGCCTGTTACAGCAGCCAAAACGATGTGACAATAACATCCAAGATGAGAACAGTAGTCGGAATAATACACATTTGGTTCTATTAATAATTTAATGACCAAATGATTAATTAAATGTAAGTTTCCAAACGTTTTTAATTTTTTTTATATTACTAACAAAACGCTTCACTTACTTACCTATTCCAAAGCTTTGTCACATGCTTGAAAACAATTCTGTCACTTATGGTTTTAGACCAGTCTTTCAGCTCTCAGGAGCAGCATGCTAGTCTCCAACCTTATCTGATTGTCCCATCTCTTTGGTGGTCGTTCTTAATCTTTTTTAAAATGAAATCTTACTATTTCTTTGCATAGCTTGGGTTTGGTAGCCGGGAAACAGGCCCAAATCACTTGTGTTGACGTTCTCAAAACTTTTTTTTAACGTTATTGATAGATCTGTTAATATGAAGTCTTGTTCTTATATCTGCATTTCTTATATCAGACATTGAACTTCCTTTCATGCTCTGCCAGTATAGTCCGTTTCACCTGCAGATACAGCAATAGGAATTATTAATGTATTGTAAAATCTTCAGAAGCGTTATGTACTTCCTGCTCCATATATTTTCTTTTAGACATCCAAATGCAAACATTGCTATTCTGCTAATGTTGGGTGAGGATCCTGAAACCACTAAACCAAGAAATACAAAATCTTTTTTTTTTCCAAACCATTTTGTCTATTGAAATATTATCTCCAGAAGAAAAGATTCTGCCTTTGCCTGGATTCACTTTCATTCCCGATTTCTCACAAGAGGCTTCAAGCTCAGTAGAGCTTCGACTTCTTAAAGACAGTGGCAATGAGCATAGTGTCATCATAACTAATATTAGTAGAAATTATTGCTAAGCACCAGTGCTGATTGCAGACTTTCCAGTTCTTGCTGAAAAAAAAACCAAATGAAATCAAATAACTTCCATGCAATGACTGATAAGTACTGCTTGCTCATAATATAAAAGATCCACATGACTTGCTCAAAACACCAGCAACAACTTTTTAGTCATTTGTTCATTTTCAATAACTGGTGAATTATTTGGGATGAAACTAATATTTTTATGAATAATAAAAATAAAACACGTACTTTGGTTTAATCTATAAGAATCTTTTCCATTTCAGCACTTGAGCCCTTCATGCTTTTTAAAATTATCGACACTTTAAAAATTCCTTTTTTTTTTTTAAAACCCCCCCTCCACCCTTTTCTTGAATGTTAACTGTTATCCCCCTCCTCCTAAGAATGATACTTTGTGGAAACGTTCAACTTGGGTATTAAAAAGATATCTTGCATCTTAATGTTTTATATTTTAGTTAATGGGGTGATAATTCTGTAAATTCTTCCTATCTGATCCGAAAACATGCCAAAAAAAAATTGTTACAATATTAAAAAAATAATCTTTACATTTAAATTTTAATAAATGTAAACAGAATCAACACACATTAAATAAATTACAAACACAATTTGTACAAATTAATATATATATATATATATATATACACATACATTTATTTACAAACATCAGTAGGTCTAGAGGATTTAAAAGTATGACTATAAAATTGAGCCTAGAATGTTATGGTTAAAATAAACTCGGCAAGTGGCTGCTTGTGTGCTATTTTCTTCCACAGATCCTTAAGCAGTTATTCAAACTGCTAACTTGACATAGCAGTTTGAATAACTGCTAAATGTATGTTACCGTGGTGATGAAGTATTGAATACTCTACTTAAGATGTTTACTTGTATAGTGTGACAAAAGGCCCCCAGTGGTTTGATGGGAAATATTTAATGGTTTATTTTTATGCATTTGGAAATATTTTATAACTATTTTCATAAGCTGAAAATAGATTTATTTTAATTCTGAGCCGATTCCGTACTGTCAATTTCAATCGCAAGGTAAATAAAGAAAAAAATTCTATTAAAAAAAAAAAAAAGAAGAAAAAAAAATAAATTTATGAAGATTTCTTTCTCAAGAGAAACGAGAACAAGTCAGTCATGAAACTGTATACCTCCACCCGACAACATGAGGATAGGCTAAAGTCTTATCTGGGCCTGGTTTATAGTGTATGATGTATTTCCGAAGTTATGCCATGGAAACGTTGATAACTATTTATCTGATTGAGCTGAAAGTTTGCATGGTGGATACTGTTAGCAAAGAGCATCAGATCCATACATAAAATCAAGAAAAATCGAAGTTCAAATTCCATCAAAAATATCGACCATGAAAGGACTTGTCAAGACCATCTAAGATGTTAGACTTCATTGGCTACAATATGGACCAAGTAGCAAGTCTTGACGATGAACAGAACCAGTTATCGCCAAAAGTGACTTTCACTTTCGTGACCTTTGACATAGAAGTATTTCTATTTTGGGATATTTAATTTAGTACATGACCGATATTTTTACAAATCTTGACGATTGGTTAAGCGATGTGGATGCTAGGCTGTGCACTAACAAACTCTACTGAAAACATAATCTCAACTTTGTTGGAGCTTGTCAATGTAACTAGTGTTAATGTTTTAAAATAATATTGATTAATTTTGTGACTAGTTTAAAATAAAAACTCTTATCGATCTGGATTTTATTCCTCGAAGATTGTTTAGAACGAATGGAAGAACATGGTCATCGTGAATATTCATAAGATACTTATCCTGCAGATTAATTTCTCAAATCTAGATGTTTTTTGTTCTTTTCATAGTAAACTCCAAGGAACTTTCAATTAACATTTTTCTCTTCTAGGCAGCTCTATAGACAAACTCCAGTTGGGCTTGTGTATGCCTCTGCTGCTAAACTGATCAACTTATCTCAATTTCAAATATGCCCTTTCAATAAGTCTTCTTTGACTCTGACACTTCACTATTTAACAAAGGATGGATTACACGAACAGTATTAAGAGCTTTTAGATACTTTAAAAAGAATCTGAACTTACTGGAACTTTCAGATGTGCAGAAAAGTAGAAACAACCAAATTAATGAAACCAGTTTTATTATTTAACAAAAAAATTTTTTTAAATTTAAACAGCTTCGCTTCTGCTCTTTCAGTATTATACCGTCCGATCACTAAAATATCTGGTTTCAGAATTTTTGAGATAAGGAATGATAATTTGGATTATTGGAATTATTAGGAGTACTGTTCTCATCTGATATGGTATGGGTCTGTTGTGAATATAACTGCTAAAAGCGATGCTTAATAATTAGTTCTAAATGACACTCTTCCGGAAGTGAAAGGTTCAATCCTTAATACAGTTGATAATAACTAATAGTGTAAATCAACACTTCTGTCCGGTCAAAAATAAAGATTCCAAAGTTCAAAAAGATGCACCTGAAGATCGGAGGTTACATCGGCCAAAACGTTCTGAATATTATAACCTAGATGAGGATATTCCGAATAATCAAAATATAAATCAAATTATCGATTCAAATGACACCTGCTGATATTTTGAAATAGGATCCTAGTCATTGCTGTACAAAGCGATACTTATAACAATGGTATGTTTCTGCTTAAGATGTTAGATTGTTAAAAAAACAGTCGTACATATGTAATGACATGGATCTATTTTCATGTGGGTAGTTACAACATTCTGCAAGTAATTGTGAGCAAAATATGTAACTTTGTTTTTGTGACATAGATTTTAAGTTTCGCTGGGGCGTATCCCACCAACTTGATTAATCATCCATTTATGCTTTTGTAGGATTTTAAAAGGTTTCTCGCCTAAAAATGGATCTCTTCACATTGGAAATTTTTTTTTAAATAACCTTATGGAAAAACAAAGAATGTCAATTATAGGTGTCAATATAATTTTTTAATATTCCGGACAGTTTTCTTCAAAAATTATTTATTGATATAAAACTGATGTATAACTGGACATCAGATACATTCAAATCCATTTTTTTTTCTTTATAGTATATATATTATATATATATGATTATTTCAATGACCAACATTTAGACTTTATTCATATATTTTGCAATAGCAGAATTGATGGTGGTCTTACAATTGTTTTGCAATGTGCTGCTCTTCAGAAACCAGTGAAAGGCATTTATAAAGATGTATTGTGTGCATAAAATTCATGGAAAAACAAGACAACACTCGCGTGTGATCCCTCCCTTGTAATAGAATGACAGAATTTCAACTAAGCCACCATTTTGAATCTATCGCACAGAGCTACGTCTTCAGATAGTTATAAGAAAGCAATAACAAGGACAAAAACAAATAATAGTTGAAACAGTAAGCGGTTAATAAGTTTGAAATTATATATATATATATACAATTATAACAAAGTTTTAGAATGTTTGTTCACATCTTACAATTTGAGAGATGGATCCAAATAACATGCTTAAAGAGCAATATTATGAAAGTATATAATCCACGATACTAGCATATTTATTTTATTTGGATACAAAAGGGAACAAATAGAGAAATAAGACAAAATAATAAAGCCATCAAACTTTAGTTTTTATGAAAACTACTAATGTTAAAATATGCAGTGATAAGTTAAAATGGGGTGCTGACTTTAATACACTAATACAAATTATGATATTGGAATTACAATAAAATTTGCCCAAGTCGTACCCTCAAGGGACTTATGATTATAATCCATCCCCCCCCCCCCAGGAACCACGTAACCCTGAAAGTTATGAGGTTACTTGGTCTACAAATTTTAAGCCTAATAATATTTATACCAAAATATAGAACAATCTAAGATTCGGACTGCTTTAAATGACAAATACCATACTTTTTATTAGCATATTAAATTCAGGACTCAAATGGACAGGAAAGTGGCTACTTAGACAACTTTATTTATTCATAAAACTAGAAATTTAGTCAACAATTTACCTTTTGGCATGCTAATTCTACTGTACATTTAACTGTTTAAATAGCAATTCCAGCTCAATATTTTAAGATTCAATTCTATTTGACTTGTACTTATGTGCAAGAAGTATAAGGCAATGGAGATGTATGAGAACTCCATGAACAAAGTATATCTGGATCGCGAAGCTATTAAAGTTGTTGATAATTTTTACTTTGATACTATTCGAGTATAGGTGCTAGTGTGATAGCAAGAGTTAGGAGTGGATGGCAGAAGCAGATCGTTTGTAGCAACCATCATGCAGCTCCACAGGGAAAACAAGTGAGGGCTGCGTCATGTATTGTCCATCAGTGTTCGAGAGTTCACGTATGCAAATGAGGCTTGGTTTGTATGGGCTGATTCTCATAGTGTAGACACTTTGCTCCGGTGTCTTGGAGGAGAAAGGTTGACGTTGTGACTACGTAGAGTGCTGCGAAAGAAAGTGAATTTTTAAATAGACGTTTGGTCGTTCACATCCTTGTTGGACTCTTGTTGGTGAAAAGAAAGTGGTAGAGCATTCTTTCAACTCTGACAAGTGAACCAAATACATTTGATTTTCAGTTTATTAGCCCTTTCCTACAGCGTTACCAATGGAAGTCTGACATGTGTACACAGTGTGATGTATAGAAGTGAAACCTGGCCAGTGAGGGTTAAGTACATGTGTTGCATGGAAAGAAATGATATGAGAATGCTAAGATGGATGTGTTACGCGAGTCTTAAAGACAGGCTTAGTTCTGATGACCACAGGAAGATTAAATGTGGACTGTATAAGGAGATGGTGCAGAACAGGAGATTCCGATGGCATTGCCACTTTGAAAGAATGGATGAGTTCTTGGTTCAGTAGATGTAGAACAGTTAAGGTAGCAGGTCCAGTTCACTGGGAAGGCCAAGAAAAATATGGAAGTGATAAAAATGGACTTGAGAAAGGGATAAAGACCTGTCCAGAAATAGGTTAGTTTGGAAGTCAATTTTGTCTGACGAATAAACCGAATATAATTTCTGGTTTATTAAAAAATATACATGTGCTCAAATTTTTCAGTCTATATCTTTTTGTGTAGGAGACCATTTTTTTAATCACCTGACATCTTTCAATAATATCAATAGAATCCATTTGTTAAATAGTGAAGACTAGATTGTCGGAAAATCATGATCACAATGGAGAGAGAGCATACTTAAAATAGTTAAGCAGTTGGTGTTTAGCACTGGGGTTATAAAGACGCACCGTTCCAAGTTCTGCCTGTATGATTGCTTAGAAAAGGAAATAGTATAAAGTATTGTTTTATCAAAGATACACCTTTTTTAAGGTGTACTTTGGGATAAGAAACACCATTTTTATTTATTAAAAAAATTTTTTTTTTTACTGTTGATAAACGGTAAATTTCACATTAGAAATTTGAAGTATAAATATTTCTTAGTCATTTTTTTTGACTTCGGATCACTGCACATTTTTGTATTAATAACTTTCAAAGTTCAGTAAACAAGTTTGACGACTTTATTAAAACAAATTCCATGCAAAGTATCTGACATAAAATCTTAATTTAGAAATTACGGTCTAGTTTCGTTCAAATAAGACTTTCTATAAACTCTTACTGATTTAATTTGCTTGACAGCGTGTATTTTTCTTACCGAAAATCTGTTAATTTGATAAACATTTTGATTGTTTAATTGAATCATCTGGATTTTAAACATGACTAGACAAATTAAATTTCAATTCTTTTGACTTCTGTTTAATCTTCAAAGATTTTTTTATCAAAATGTCTGTTCAAATTATGCCCCGTCCTATTGTACACAAATGTTGGAAGATGTCTGTCTTGGAGATTTTCTTTAAAAATGTAAACATTTTAAGACTACTTTCTAGAATCACAAGGAAATTGTTTCTAATTTCTAGAGAATATCTCTATACATGGCTGATCATTTTTGTAAAACTACGAGTTACGTTTATCATATTTGGTTTAACGTCCATTTTTACACATTGGCATGAATTGAACACACTCATTTTTTATCTACTGTTCTCAATTTTTTTTTTTTTGTGCATGTAAGTGCCGGTACAGATATGCTTAGGTTAGTGTCTAAGGGCGCAGTAAAACCATTGGACGTTCCCTTCAGCCTTCATTGAAGGCAGGGATCTTGGAGACTGAAACGGATATATCTGTAGCGATTGTTCCCAAAGATGTAGACGTTCTCTTTTTTTGGTTAGTGGGATTCGCTTGAAGAGTTGGTTTGGTTCTGTGTAAAGCCTTTTCTCACTTAAAGCTTCACACACATATATTGCTTGAAAACTTATTAGTAAAGCAATGAAAGTGTTCGTACATGTTTTCAGCCATCATGTATATATTTTCATGTATATATTTGATCACACTTTGTGCATGTTATATAGAAACAAAAACCCGAACAATGACACCTACACAGAAAACCGCACAAGAACTAATACAAGAAAACCCACAATACAAAAGCATATACACAAAAATTAAGATACAAAATAGCAAAAATAAAAGTATGCAGATGGGAGCTTTCAAGTAACATGCGGAGTTCGATCAGATTTTCTAATCTTGAATGTTTCAACATTTTTGATTGATTATTTGTATTTAATTATTCGAACTACTGTTATTATCTTGAATGTTATTCTCATTGTCCACATAAACCTGTGGGGCAAGGTTCAATCCTCTGTACAGGTAATAGTAATATAATTATAATATAATTATATAATTATAGTAATATAATTATAAATTACTGAATACTTCTGATGGAATGAGAACAATCTTCCCATGGATTAAATAAAGGGTTCTGTTCAAAATTCTGTATAGATGTCAGTTTAACTAGACTCACCAAGGTCTGTGATTACATAAGCTGAAACGTGAGACTAACATCCAAGATAGGAACAGTAGTCGAAATAATCTCTAGAATCATTTCTTTATGAAAATCAGATTTAGTTATGGATGTTACAAATAGCTTATTTTTGTCATATTTTCTAAACAGTAGCCCAATATAATAATACTAAATCAGCAGTGACAATGGGGGTATTGATGTGGAATATAAAATAGGTTTTAAGTGATGCTAAAAAAGGTGTCTCTCAATGTCTAATAGTAAAAATGGAAATAAGTGTCACAGCAGCACTAACACAACGAGAAGAACTGAAAAGAGACATTCAGATAGAACAGAATATATTTATATATCACTTGTTTATTGTTCAGGGAAGCTGGATAAGGCTACAAGATCTGTAGGTCAATTAAAGACTTCTGTAATTGAAGTCTGATTTTCGTAAATGCATGGAGAGAAGTGACTACTGCAAACACAATGTGCTGCTATTGCATTTAATGTTCTCACAAAAAATAAATATAAAATTTAATATAACACATTTAGTACATCGATTAAGTTACCCACCCCACCCCACCCCGCACGCGCACAATTAAAATTTTAAATAAATGTAATAAGAACTTTTTCATCACTGAAATAAAATAAAGAAATTTTTATTTAATTTTGTTCCATTTGCTGCATGCCACATTGATATTTACTGCAGTATAACCATAAAACATTACCGGACCACATGAATGTTAAGGAATTTGAAACATCTACCATTTGATAAAGAGGTCTTTCCTCGAAATATATTGTTACACGGTCACACACATTAGACCACTGTAGAAGTTGACTAGAGTAAGATTTCTATTGTATTAAAAAAATCACTTGCTTTTGTTTCTTCTCAACACCGACATAGTTCTACTTCCTACATTGTGATAGTCTTCTAATGCTTCTCTCTTTTATTTATTTATTTACATGTAACTAGCTGGGCTATCCAGCGTTGCCCACTTAACTATTTTTACATCTAAAATAGTGTAATGCTGAGCGACACCAGCGCCTTAGAAATCTGTTTGCTACAGAAAAATATATCTAACTGGATACAATATTTAATAAATGAAATCTATTGAAATATAGTTAGTATTTAATAGTTCTAGTATTGAGTTTTTGGAAAAAATTCATTTTAATTCATCTAATTAGACATACGTGAACAATCTATCATTTGTCTATCACTTTTACCCTCTGTCACGATGTTGTTTAACACTCTAATCTTTTTCATAGGGTTTATAACTTGCTTGATTATTCTATCACTGGCTTTGCAAACTCCCTATTGTTTTTAGTAATCATATATATATATATATATATATATATATATAATATATATATATTAAAGTGTAAGTAATTGCATTGATGTTTCCTAGATGTTAATCCAATGAAACTCCGGTGTATATACAATAGTGCTCAATAACAAGTAGAGCTGTATTCTAGTATAAATTCTTTTATTTATACAAACATAATTGGCTACACATGTGCATACATCTTTCAGCTGCCAATTCTTTCATAATAGTTTCCTCAGGCCACGTAAAAATTAAAAATGCAACATAGGTAACATGTAAATTCAAAAGCATTTAAAATGAAAAAGACGTTAGTTAAGGTTAAAGGAGGGGGATTGGCCATGTTTCCTTAACGAAAACTAGATTCTAATTCTTTCTGATACTGTATAGCGACAGACTGCCCCCCCCCCCCCGTCCTCTGTTTACCAAGGCATATTTTCATGGAATTGATGTTTTGCATAAAGTCAGTTTAGCTTTAGCAACATCATGTATAGCCAGCTTGGAGTTTCCTTTGGCTTCGGCATCAGCGAATATTTTTGTCTGCTATTATAAGTTATTTAACTCTTAAGCTAAGAGTTTGTCAGATTTCAACATCCTCTCATAGTGAAGCTTTGGATTCTTTCTTTTAATTTACCAAGCTCAATTCACTTCATAAAGTTTAAAAATGAAGAATTGTCCTGCCCCCTTTATTTATTAATTTTTTATTTATTTTTTTTTTATTTGGATCAAGAGGAGTTTTTTGAATTTATATTAGTCTTCACCTGAATTTATATTAAAAAAAAAAAAAATATATATATATATATATATATATATGTATATATATATATATGCACTTAATACTAAAACTTTATTTCTTGGTGCACTAAGCCCTCAGAATTTGTTCTCCCCAAAAAACTTGATTTAGAATTAGACTAAAAGGAAATTCTAATAGTAACTGTTATTCTGATTAAAATTTGTCATTAATGCAATTAAAGTTGCAAAATCCGAGTCTCCCAGATATTTTGGACCTTCAAGTTTACCTAAAATAACACTGGATCAGTGGTATTAGTCAGGAGCTGGGTAAGCAAATCGCAAACTCTGTTACTGGTTGTTTTTCTGATGCCTTACATTTTTTTCTGCACAATGTCCTTTTTTCTGTTCTGTCAAAAATAGCAATATTAATTTAAATGCCCGTGTAATACTGATTATATTGGGCAACTAGTCTAAACTTAAAGACTTGGATCAAACATGTTCTGTCCAACATCTCATTAGATCTGGTTCCCTGTGCCAACCGTCTTTGGTTTTGGAATCCTCTATAGGTCAACATTCAGCAGATAATGCATGCTGTGCCAATAAGTATAAAAATAGTAGTTGCATGGGATTTATTTTATATCCCATCTTAAAATTCTGTAATCAGCAAGCCTTATTAATGTAATCAGAATTCATTAAATCTTTGGTTCTCTTTGTAGAAAGTTAATATGACCCCCCCCCCCTTTGGCCATCAACTAATTCCTTTTGATCAGTATAATAAATTATTTTAATGTTTTCTGTGAATTTTCCCTGGAATTTCATATTCTCTATTTTGCTATTTTTCATAATTGGTTTATCAAAGATTATCCTAACGAAATTTTAGCAAAAAAAAAAAAAACTTTCTGTAGATTTTATTGAAATCATCTATGTATATATATTATGTTTGGAAGCTTTAAAAATGCCCATTTAAGATAGAATAACTGATGTTGAAAGTTATTAGATGTTAATAAATATCAGCATAATACGGATTTATTTTATTTCAAATGTACATACTTGAGGCTTTTAAAGATGTCTATAGTACACAATGCTTCTAGAAAACCATAAGGCATTCTTTTATAGGTATATGCATGTGTAAAGTTATTGTTTCCTAAACAATACAATTTTTGGTTCGACCTAAATCTGGTTTCTGATGTTTGCAAAATTAATAACCTGTTAATTCATAGACGGCTACAAACATTACAGCACTAAGTAGTTCTTGGGAATATTTTATAACATAAAATGGCGTATCAATGATTCTATGAATAAATGAAGGATTTAAAAATGCTGTAATGTTTTTCACTTCCTGTGGGTGGACTTCAATTATCAATGGATTATAAAAACCTTTTTCTAGAGGAGCGAAAAGGACTCCGTTATTTTCTTCCTTTCAGCTTAAAAATAATTACTGCCATTTAGATCAATATCAATTTATCTTTCATAACAAATATCTCTGTATGCATATGCAAACAAGGTGTTGGCCAAAAATGGACACTCAAACAAACATGATGACCTTGCGATGAATTAATATTGTTAGAAGTCTATTAATGATTGGGTCTTAATATCAATTGTTAATAGACTTTACTAAAACGAAGTAATAAAAATGAATGATTCTAATCATCTAGTCGTGATGGTGTCACGGATCCTCTTGACTCTCTTGCGCCATCTCGCTTTATCGTCATCACACCTGGTAGGTGCATTTATGAGTCCTCTATTAGTTGTTTGATGTAGGTTCTATGTGCTCTACCATCTGAGCCACATCCTTGTTTTGGCATCCACAGAAGAATATTGCTGATGATTTAATCCTTAGCCCTCCAGCAATGTCCAGAAAATTTGGTTCTTCTCTCTCTCTTATCAGGGCTTAAATTTGAGGGAGATGTCCATAGTTGCTCCCTCGTGTGGTGCTGTCTCCAGGAGATGTTAAGAGCAGCTCTTAGCATCAATCTTTTGAATCTTTTGGTGAAAGTTAAAGTGCTACTTCCATAAATGAGTACCGATACAATGCCTTCAAAGAAGTCACGTTTCATCCTGGTAGGAAGACTAGACTTCCAGATCGCTTTCATCTTGTCCAATCCTGCCTAGGCCTTGCTGATTCGCACCTTCAATTCACACTCTGGAATTTTTCTTGCCAACTTTACTACCAAGATAGGTAAACTCGTCGACATTTTTTAAATACCCCACTTAGAGAAGAGATATTTCCATGTTGGTGCAGGAGAATGTGCTTTGTTTTACTTGTTGACAAAAAGACCAATGCAATTTGCCGGTTCTTCAAGAAAGTGTAGTAAGGCTTCTGTCTGTCTAGTTGTGTCATCAAAAATTAGAATGTCATCAGCATAGTCTGCATGTTTTTTTTTTTTTTCTCTGAATACATTCTGCTTCTTGCAGGTACCAATGTCAAGCCATTTTCTTTGAACTTGTCCACTGACATGCAGAGGATGTAGTCAAGGCAAATTATAAACAGAGAGCTATAGTATCACCCTGAAGAACACCCACAGTGACTTTAAAAAATTTGGTGTCTCCATCAGGCGATTGTGCCATAGACCGAGTTCTGCTGTACAAGATCCTTATTGTATCAAGTCTAATCCGGAATACCATGTGCCAAAAGAATTTTTTTCATGTCCCTCTGCGTATCGAATTGAAAGCTTTCAAGAAATCTACGAACAAGACTGCCTTCAGGTTTATTTCTTGTATGCAAATCTTCACAAATCTAAGCGGTTCGGAGGTTTAGAGGATAAACCTCTGGACTGTTAATATTTGTGAAGATGTTGATCTATTTTTCCTCAAGCCATTTGGATCTCGTCTAAGGACTTTTTAATTTTAGGTCAGATTCGGTTCAACAACATGGCATTGTATATTTTGGCAGAAATGACTTATTTCTCGATAGTTTGAGGCAATACCCAGGTCTCCTTTTTTTTTCTTTTTCTTTTTTGAGAATGGGAGTATGCAGCCCTTTGTCCATTTATCTATGCACTGTTGATGATATACAACGTTACAGGATGTCATTGAATTCCCCTTTTTTTCCAGACTTCTAATATATAAACGATATTTAATTTTTTAATGTTCGGCGTAAAATGCCCTATTCATAAAATAGATATGTTTTTCTTTTTCTTTATTTTACTCCTCACTAAAGGTGTCTTAATTTATAGAAGCCCATATGTTTTAACATCGTGAAATTTGAAAATAAAGAATTTAGAAGCCAAACTTTTTATTTTTTATTTTTTTATTTAATTTTTTTTTTTACATACTGAAGCATAGCAAGAGTGGGATATTGTTCCATACTTACATAAGACCGGTTTCTAATGTGGGAATTGTGTGTGTGTGTGTGTGTGTGTGTGTGTGCAAATTTCTTAACATTTTACATTACTACATGGTCTTGTGTGCTATTTTCCTCCTTTTTAATAGATATAAATGAAAATGTTTTTCCTTTTTTAAAATATGTATTTTATTTAAACATAAATTTACACTGACGGATTTTCTTTTCATTACAGCAGTCGCACCTGCTTCTGATGAACTTATTCCGGCAAGCTATCAGAATACGAGACCTCCTCCCATAGGATTTGAAGCTCTCCAAGGTATGCTTACATTTAAAATAGAACAGCATTTTTTTATTCGACATTTTACGAAAGAAATTGACATTTGGCTCTTTTTTTTTTTTTTTTTTTTGCTTTGTCTTTTGCCTCTTATCAAAGCGTTTGGTAGAATTTTCAGATAATAGTAAGTATTACTTGACCGTGAACGTTTTTACCTTGATCCTTAGAGTACAATAATGCAAAGGACTGCGTCAGAAAGTTGGGAAACTGTCATATGACCACATGCTTCAAATACCTGCAAAGAAGACTACAGAAATTTGAAAGTAAACTAAAATGAAGATATATATGATGCATCACCTGTTCCTAATATTGCATGTGGGAGAACATGTCGACTCATTTTGAAGGTGGAAATCCTACATTTTCAGGGAGGAACACTGGGTCAATTAGGAGTACAGGAATAATTGTTAACTACTACTACATGTTCATCTTTTTTACACTTTCTTTGATTTCATGTCAATTCTTCTCCTTTAATCTGGTTCTTGCCTCTTGGCCATATCTCAGACTCATTTCTTTCGTCTGGCTATTTATTCAATAATCACACAGGTTTTTCAATGACATGGGCATTTCATCATCACAATTCTAGATTTGTTTTAATTTTTACGGCATATCAACTGTTATCAATGCATTTCATGTTGGATCTATTCATTTTGATAAAGATTTTTTATGCTTAAAACTGTTAATATCTTCAAGTATTCATAGTGTTTGCTTTTAACTTGTAATATTTTATAAATCTCTGGATATGCTTTCATGTTATATCCAGGACGTTCTGCTTAGCTCAGTCTTGCCTGTCAATCCCATCTGAGTCGGTGATTTTTTTTTTTTTTTTTTTTTTCTTTTTTTTTAACCTTCCATACATGTAATTCGGTAGTGAGGCCCCAATTTATGAACTCTGAGGGAGAGTTATCCCTAAGCTGCCGTTATTCCAAGTCCATTGAGACCTGGAATAGTAGTGGTTGCCAAATTCTATTCATCCTGTAACTGGGACCCTATTGTTTACAGATAATTTACTTGCAAAATATATGCCAACAAAACAAACTAATCTACAAACCATTTACATAGAAAACATGATATACAGTTACATCTATGACACTATGAACAAATATTTGAAGATATTAAATTTAAGCACACCAAAATGACTGAATTCAGCACTAAATAACCCGGAAAAGGTTGATATGCCGTAAAACAAAACAATCAAACTCTAAGTGCAGTTGGGAAAAGTAAAGCTGCTCGTTTACTTTGAAATGAAATTGACCCCCCCCCCCTTCATTTCTCTTATTTTAAGATGCTTGATAGAAACGACCCATTTCAAGTGGGATAGGCGATTCTCCCCTTCTCCATTTGAGAGAAATTGTATTACATTTTGCTCCTTTCTCTTCGGAATGTTATATACAGAAAATAAATAATTAAAAAAAAAAAAAATGAACTTTATCCAACTTTACAGGGAAAATCATATCAATAAGTTGTCCAACCATTTTTTTTTTCTTTGCTGCAGAAAGTAGATGTATCTGCTCAAAATGTTGACAATGAAAAGCAGATTTATTCCATCGTTTAAAAAACAAAACAAAATTGTGCGGTGAGAAGCATACACCCTCAGTGACTTCTCAACACCATACCAACCTTTGCTGACCAAGTCTTAACTTTTTTAAATTGGTGAAAAACTTTAAAAAAAAAAAAAAAGAAAAGATCTTTACATATTTCTTCAAATATCTATTTATAGAGCAAGAACATGAACGCTTTATTTAAATAAAATATAAAAAATTAATCTTTGGTTGTTCATGGATAATTTATATTATGACGGTGAAAACATTAACATCCAGTTTTATTTTAAAATTTAAGTATTTTATTATAATGCTCAAGAATTTTTTTTTTTTTTTTTTTTTTAAATTCTTTAAAGAATATAAACGTTGCATACTACTGTATAACATGATATATTTATCTTTCAAGGGTCAAGGATGAAGCTGTTCTCTTGATATTTTTCTCTGGGTGGGTAATTTGAAAATGTTCTTGATTTCATATAAATTTTAAAATATAGTGAATGTAGCTTCCTTACCTGGAAGTTGATTCTGATTGTCAACGGGAAATGGGTGTTATTTTTTATCAAAACTTTGCTTCAAGTCATCTAAACAAGGAGTTTTGCAACTGATTAACCTCAAATCTCTTCGCCCAGCAGTGTGGAGAGATTTTTATTTTCTATTTTATTTTATTATGTTTTTTTACAAGAGTCACCACTTATCAAGGCTCAAAGGCCACTCGAGGATAAGGGTTAATGAGTGTCAGATGGACGATGAGATAACACCATGATTTGTAATAATGGTGGAAGTTTAGCAGAATTTCATTACTTAGGAGGACGGCTCAACAAGAATTTGTTTACATTGGACTTGAAAACAATATCGTAGTCAGCTGGGAAGCAGCCCTGCAGTATGGTTCTACAGACGGGTAGTTCTAGGAAAGAAACTTTGCTCATGGAAGTTTCGTTTAGTTTTAGGCAAAGGGAGAAAGGGAAATTATTGACAGTGGTTGTAGCTAGACGAGTTTTTGTTGTGAATGTTTTACAAGGGGAACCATAGGTGATCGACTGAGCTTTAATCTATGAAAATAACAATAGAGTAAAGACTAGCAACGGGTTTTTTTTTTTCCTGTGAGAAAGATAGAAGAGGACATTGCCCACGAGGTTTCTAGATCGGTTTTGTACTGTCAAGGCAGGAAAGGGTGCTCTAAACAGCACCTCTCCCAGATGTTGCAACAGTACTCCATCTTGGAACATATTTGGCTCTTATACAGGTAGAGGATTGTGTCCGGTTTGAGATACTTCCTGGAGCGGTAGAATGATCTAACCATTTTCCCAGCAACCTTAGCAACGGATTTGGTGTAAGTCTTCCATTTCAGGCCAGGAGTGAAGATCGGTCCCAGAAGCTTGTTAAAGCAGAGGGCTTCCTCACGATGAGAGCGATTCATTTCACTTGAGGAGGGGGGAGTTGAGATCGGAGCGTTGGTGGTGACAAGAGAGAAGCTTGGTTTTGGACGCATTAAAAATAACCAGCCACCTTTTTCCTATCTGATGATTCCCTGGGCCAACTGCTTAATTGTAAACCTAAAGACTCGAGTATAAGTTCTAGTGCTGAGAAATATTATGAGAAAGGGACATAGTTAGAATATGATTGGTTGTCTCCCCCCACCACCAAATTTGGATGGCTGTCGTCCTTTTTCTGCACACCACTGCCTACATCATACAATCTTTCACATGAGTTTGAGTTCACTTAGTTCTCCCTCCCTCCCCCGTTAATATCTCGCGTGAAATTTCTCCACCTCTACACTACCTTGCCTTCAAAAGACAACGAAAGAATAAGCAACTTACAAATTGTCAAATTCTAAGACATCTGAATACGTCAATGTAGAGTATTGCACTCGGGTCTGTGCGCCAGTGTCTGGACATGAAAATTAAACTATAATATTGAGATTGGAAGACCCTGCAATTGCTTTTTCAACACTGGACCAGGAATTGATGCAGTCTTGCACTCCGATGCTTGATCTTTGATCTTTCTGAATCTCTTGTCTGCTTATTATATCGTCTGCTTTGGTAGATTGAAATATCATCTCATTAGTTTCATTGATTCATACTCAAAAAAAAAAAAAAAAAAAAAAAAAAAAAAATGGAGAAAAAGTTGATTCCATAATGAATTTATTTAATCCAAATCGGATGTAATACATTTTTTTTTGTATTCTCTCTTAAAGCAGGAACATTTTAGCATAAACCATTATGGGGTAATATCTCATGATCTGAATGAAGGAAAATTAAAACTCATTATAAACAGCTTCATGCAATACTTAAGTTAGAATTTACTAATAAACAATTTAAAAACAAATATGAAAACTTGCAGATATTGTGTTCCAGATATTTTTTTCTGCAATTAAAAAAGCTCAACTGTATGAGAACTAAACTTACCATATTCCACATTTGTAATTCTTTCCCATGTCTGACCGATTTATTTTTAAATTCTTCAAGTATAATAAACAAGCTCGTGTTTCTGTTTATACGTTAAGTATTTCCAAATAAAAAAATTTCAGCAGAGTTTACAAGGAAAATTTTCAAATATTTTTTTAAGTTAAATAAATATTCCATGAAAAATGCCAGTATACTGAAATCATATGCCCTTAATAGGGTTAAGATGAAAATTCATATACACTAAATGTACAAAAGCAAGGAAATTCCCAAATTTTTACACTTTTATTGTCATTAAGGGTATGACTACATATCAACCAAACCATTTCATTATCACATCACTACAGTATAAATCTCTATGCATGAGTGGATGAAGTGCGTGAGGTGCGCTGAAGAAAAATTCCTACCAGTAAAATACATAGCCCTTTTGTGCTCGCATACCCTTAATCAGTTATGAGAAGGCATTGTATTGAGGCATAGCCTTTACAAAAGTAGTGACATTCCATGAAAAATGCCAGTATACTGAAATCATATGCCCTTAATAGGGTTAAGATGAAAATTCATATACACTAAATGTACAAAAGCAAGGAAATCCCCAAATTTTTACACTTTTATTGTCATTAAGGGTATGCGAGCACAACAGGGCTATGTATTTTACTGGTAGGAATTTTTCTTCAGCGCACCTCACGCACTTCATCCACTCATGCATAGAGATTTATACTGTAGTGATGTGATAATGAAATGGTTTGGTTGATATGTAGTCATACCCTTAATGACAATAAAAGTGTAAAAATTTGGGAATTTCCTTGCTTTTGTACATTTAGTGTATATGAATTTTCATCTTAACCATATTAAGGGCATATGATTTCAGTATACTGGCATTTTTCATGGAATGTCACTACTTTTGTAAAGGCTATGTCTCAATACAATGCCTTCTCATAAGGTTTTTCGGAATTTTCTGAAAAACTAAGGTATATGGTAAACTGAAATTAAAATGCCATCAACCAGACCCTAGAACTTCTATCTCTACCAAAAATCAGCTGAATCCATCGATTAGTTGATGAGATACAGGGTGGCACATACGTACGTACACACAGATAACATGATTTCATGATTGAAGTTTCTGGATATCTGGGTTGCCTTGACTAATGATACTGAAATTCTACACACTTATAGAACCGCAATCCTTGCTGGTGAAATGTCATCACTCGTCCATTTGTGAAACATCGAAATGTTTTCATATTCCTCATTTCTAATAACCGTTTCCAACTATTACTATTTTAAAATTTCAATTGCTGAAACAACACGAGAAACACCCGTGTCTGACGTTCTTCAACTTGTTCTTGCGGATCTATTTTTCTTTGTCATCATCACTCGTCCAATTGTATAATTGTATGTGGTTGGTTAGTCGGCATAAAGACTGCCAATTTTTAATTTTATTCATTTATTTTATCATTTTTTATAAAAAAACAAATATCCGTCCCAAAAGATATTTTAAAGGTTGAGTCTTCGGCGTCTCAATCAATGATGCCATTCTGTTTCTTTGCATTTACTGTCTTTATTAAGTAAAGAAAAAAGCCTTTTACTTGCCGAGATCCCCTAAAATAAAAACCAACCATAACTGTCTACCAAATCCTCTAGCGACCAGCCATGCCAAGTCTGCTCAACCACTAATAAATGAAAACTAGGCCAACTCTGCAACCAGTGCAATCTCTTTTTTTCATTTATCATGTGTTGGCCTCAAGAAAAAAATTTCTGAAATTCCAACCTGGCACTGTCCTTCCTGCTCCAAACTTGATATACGTCCCCCTCATTCGATTAAAATTTCCGAGATCCTCCATGGTTCTCGCGATGCTGAAAGTATCCTTAAGTATCTCTCATCGAAGCATAGACAACAAAACGTTCTGATTAAAATTCCTAAAGCTGCTCGCATGTCTGCAGCCGACGCCCTCACTTTCATTAATCGGGCCCTCGACAACAACGACATCTCTTGGGCTCGGCTCTTTCTGTTTGCTGTGGAAGCTCTCGCCACAGAGCAATTCTCTCGCCAGCAGAATTAAACATAGAATTGCTGATTTCGTCAGAAAAGTTTCCCTGCAATCTGTGCCCACACATACTGAGTCTACAATTCAAAACTCTGGCACTTCGAGAATACGTCGAGCGGTCAACACCAAACTCCTACAGGGCGATGTTTCGGCCGCCATAAGTATCATAACCTCAGTCGCTCTCCGACTGAAACACCCACCAGACCCAATGGACACGGACATCCCTCCTAGTTTCGAAGAGATGGACTCCCAGGACATTTCGGTAGAACAGGTTATGTCCGCACTCAAGTCTTTTCAACCAAGCAGCAGCGGCGGCATTGACGGTCTCCGACCCGGGCACTTGAAAGACATCACAGCTCCCCTAACAGCTGAAGCAGGTCTTCGCCTTCGCTCTGCTATTACCCGTCTCTGCAACTCATTGATTAATGGCCAACTTCCGAAGTTTGCACGTGATCTCTTTTTCTCCTCTAACTTGACTGCTCTTTCGCAAAAAATGCGGCAGGATACGCCCGATAGCTGTCGGTAACACCTTCCGCAGACTCGCCTCCAAAGTTGTCTGTTTTGAGGCGTCAAAACATCTATCGCCCGAATTTCAACCAGTTCAACTGGGTGTCGGTGCCCCAATGGGCTGCGAAGCTGCAGCTCATGCCATCAGAGCAGCATTCAATTTCATCAAGAAAGGCACCATAATAGTCAAGTTAGATATGACAAATGCCTTCAACACTGTGCGCAGAGATCATTTTCTTAACGTGTGCCATCGTCGGGTCCCTAACATCTACCGTCTTGCCCACACAGCTTATGCTGAACCCAGTCTCTTATTGTGCAGAAACAACTCTATCACGTCGGCTACAGGCGACCCAATGGGCCCCCTCCTTTTTTCTCTGGCTGTCGACGACATTGCCCAATCTTCCTCGATACCGATCAACATTTGGTATCTTGACGACGCCACTTTAGGCGGCTCTATCGATTCGGTGCTCCACAACATTGAACGGATCGTCCCAGCTCTGGCTGAAATTGGTTTGTTAGTTAACCCTAACAAATCTGAAATAATCAACTTGAACTGTTCCACCGTGGAGTTTCAACGGGGAATAGATGGCCTACGACTCGCCCTGGGATCTGTCTCAATAACTGAACGGGAAAACACATTAATTCTTGGGTCGCCTATCTGTTCTAAAGGTGTAGCTGCATCCCTACAAGACAAGTCTACTAAGCTAGTCTATGGCAGAGCGCCTCAACATGATCGACGCTCTTGCGGCACTGTTCCTGCTGCAAAACTGGTTTGCAATGCTCAGACTTCTATTCACACTGAGAAGTGCTCCATGTTACAACAAAGTCGATCTTCTGGAAAATTTTGACAAAATTTTACGTCGCTCGGTCAGTGAAATTTGTAATGTAAATTTTGACGACGCCGGTTGGCGCCAGGCTACTTTGCCGTTTCGGTTCGGTGGCCTTGATTTGCGCTCTGCAACCGATACTGCGCTGCCGGCTTATGCTTCCTCAACTCCTGCTTCGGCAGGTCTCGTTGACGCGATTCTCTCCTCATATCTCGAATCCCCGTCTTCAAATCTTTTGACAGCCGTTTTGTCAACATGGACGTCAACAAACCTTCAGCAACCACCCGATCTCATACATCAGTCGTCTTGGGATGACATTCAATGTCAATCCATGTTTGCCGAACTCGTCCATAGCAGTAACCAGCATAGAGTTGCCTGCCTGAGAGCGTCAGCTTCATCTTACAGTGGTGCTTGGCTCAGTGCCATCCCTTCGGCGACACTTGGAACCCTCTTGGAACATGACACTATCCGGATCACCATCTCACAACGGCTGGGACTCTGTTTGTGCCACCCACACCGGTGTCGCTGTGGGCAGGTCGTTGATGAGTTTGCCCTACATCCTCTCTCTTGTCGATTTAGTGCCGGCCGCCTGCCTCGCCACTCCGCCCTTAACGATGTAATCAGGCGAGGTCTCTACTCGGCAGGTTTTGCATCAGTGCTTGAACCAGTTGGCCTGGACAGGGGCGACGGTCGCAGGCCTGACAGGATGACTGTGTTTGCTATCCAAGCTGGAAAGCCGCTGATCTGAGACGCCACTTGTTCTGACTCCTTTTCACCAGCAAGGATTGTGGAATCCACGGTGAAGCCCGGCACAGCGGCTCTGCTCGCCGAAACAAGGAAGCACGGAAAATATAGCTCGCTCACTGACAGTTTCGTCTTCCAACCAAATTCAGTGGAAACGTCGGGTGTGCTTGGCCCCGAGAATGTTAAATTTTTTCAGGACATTGGACGGAGGATTTCAACGTCTATGCACGAGCCCCGTGAGTCAGCCTGGTTGTTCCAACGCATCTCCGTGGCCATCGTTCATGGCAACGCTATGTCAGTAACGGCGGTGTCACTTCCGTTCTAATTGTCATTTGTTGACTATCTCTTTCTTTCTCTGACAATTGTTTCAAGCCTTATTGTTTGTTTTTTTTTCTCATCTAACAGCACCACCCTCTCCATTATAGATTAAAAAACTCGTCCCTTATAGAACCTATCAAATAAAAAATTTTGTGCAAAGTTTTAACTAATTTGGTTTATTGGTTTTTGAGTTATGATTGATCAAAGAAATGAGATTTCCAGCATAGGCCATTCGTGAGGTCTATTAAGGGATAGAGCGCTCTCGCGCCTCACTTGATTCATTTCGTCTGAATCGGAAGATTCTATTGTTGGCATTGGTATATCTTTCTAGAAAGAAATCTGGTACTTACAGGACTGACCTCGTTAAGGTTGCCAAGTGAAAGTGTTTCTGTGAAACTAAGTGGATTCGAACTTGAGTCTATGTTATTAACCATTTAGCCACCGTCACCTCCCAATAAATATCATAAAGGAGTTGAATAAAATAACAATGAAAATAGTATCAGCATTATCCAATGTAATTTAAAATTAAAGAATTTTGGACATTTTTGTTCAAAATCTGTTGCTATTTTTGTTTGGTTGTAGCAGTCACAAACATTAACATTTCTTTCTGCTTTCAAAGAGCAGCCCTAGTGAGGTTACTTGGTCATACGATGATGGATCAGAATCCTAGCGATCTAATTTCGATCGGATGTTTTGAAGGACTACATCCAGATCTTTAGGAATTTGCAGGACAGTCAGAGAACTTCCAGGCACCCACAAAAAGAAGACTTTTTCTCTCCTGACCCTGTTAACTTGACACGGAGCAAGTATATCTTCACTTGAAGATATACTGCTGAGAAGACTTTTAGCAGCCGACCTGTATCATTACAATTCTTTTCTAGACTGTTTTAACTTTCGGCAACCTATACCCAACGGTGTAGGTCACTTAAATAAATATATATCATGTGGTGTTTATAGAAGGGCTTTGTTCTCCTTTCATTTGACAATCTATTTGTTAGAAATTATTATAGTTGGGCATACAGTTTGTCAAGATTAGCGCCTATAAAATTAGTGACCCTGTGTTCTTTTTCTTTTATGTTCGTTCATAATATTATTTCATAAACATTCCCCTTCAAAACTTCCACAACTTGTATACTTTGTCCTAATTATATTTTTAATAGAACCCCCACTTTCTACTCAAACCTTCACTTAATTTCTTCTCTCAAAGCCTTTTTAATTTCTATCTCCTAACCCGGTTCCATTTTCTATGCTCACTGGATCTTTATTCAGTTCCCCATCGTTTAAATAAGAGGGATAAGTGTCAAAGGTTATTTTGCAAGATTTTTTAGATTTCTCAAAATGGAAAAAAGTTTAAACGGAATGTTTCAAATTGGATTTCATGTTCAATTTCATATTCTTACTTTATGCTAAAAGGAAACTTGAATAATTCATTATGCTTTTATCGGAAATGCCAAGTTACACAAAAATGCGATTTAACAATTTTCAAAAATCGATTGTATTTCTATTCATTTCTGACCAGAATTATTTGGCATTGTCAAATACTTCCCACTGCAGTTAGGACATATATATATATATATATAATTATAAAAAAAACTGACTTGTTGGATCACCCATTGAGTTCGTGTTAAAATATTTGAACCAGAAAGTGAGTTCGCAAAGCCAGATAAATATAATGGCAAATCTAAAATTAGTCACTTTCTGCTTTTATATCTCCCTCTTTCTTTCATTCTACAGCTATGGATATTACTAATTATGCTATTTCCTTTTTGTTTATAAGGACTATTTCAGTCTTTATTATTTGCTTTCTTTTACCTTCGGCTATTAATAACTGGAGAGTGATTGGAAACTAGTGATACCGTATGAAATAAAAGTAAGGGGGTCAACAACATCCAGTGAAACGGATAGAAGTTTAGTAAAAGATGGATCACTTGGTGAGATAATTGCAAATTACAGTTAATTTAAATGGATTTTTAAAAAATAATTTAGCATGTATTTTGCAATTAAAATATGTAAAAAGAAAGAAAAAAAAGAAAAAAAAAAAATTTAAGGGGAAACAAACGTTAATTAACTCTGCTTTAGTATAATATATGCCATTTAGAAGCTCTCTTTGCTGAGCTAGTGTTCAGCATGGATGCTGACCCATTATCATAAAACTTATGAAAAAAAAAAAGGGGGTTAGCTCCCTTTCTACCCTAAAATAATTCTCTTGCCCATCACGACACCACCTCCTATTCTGAAAAGGCCCTGTTTGATTGGCCAAGACGATTCTCCCTGACCAATCAACAGACACTTTATTTTGGCAGGCTGAATCAAAAAAGCCCTTATTCTTCCTCTTTTGAATCCGTTCATAGTCCAGTCACCAACTAAGGAAGATTTCTCCTTAATTTGAATGCGACGGCTTGAGAATCTGAACGGTTCAGGGGTCCATTTATTTTGGACGTTAAAGAACTCTTTCATTAGTTGGACTTCTTTAAAGCTGCAAACACAATCAGTTTTGCAAGACTTTTCAGTATTATTGTTCAATTTAACAGTATTAATACAAATTTCTTCTCTGCCTTCTGTGTCTTCACTCTTTCTTTCAGCATTTTCAGACTTCGACAAGCAACGACTGAACCGTTCTCTTGCTAAATCTCTTAAAACTAAATTTGATTCTGAACCTCTATTTTTAGGATTTAAAATACACTTTCTAATTAATTTAACATTCATGACTTTCATGGATAACTCTGGTCAACTTTACCTATACAACCTGTATGTCAAGTTTGATTGAAAAATTAAAGTCAACCAGTTGTTTTGTGGACAGTTAATTTTATTTGTATAAATTCTTTTATTTGTATAGATGTACTATGTATGACATCGAGATAAGCATATATTCATCAGGCCTTACTCTGGCTTCATTTAATTTAAGTCGTCCTGCATTTCCCTTTTAACTCGCTAGGTCGCCAGTGTTATTGCTAGAAGAGAGGGTCCATCACTCTCTCCTGCTTATGCTATTAAAATTCATATCTAACTATCGCAATTACAAAAAATCCAAGAGCAAATAACCCGATGTGAACAGCAACAAAGTGTATCGAACACCTAAACACTAGATTTTTTGCCGTATATCTTGAGCTGTATCGTTTGTCTAACAACTTTACAGCCATTTATTAAAAAGAAATCCTGACTGGAGTTTTGCATCCCTTCAAAATCAAGGTGTGTATGATTGGCCTCTAAAATATGCTATGCTGAGTTCAAATTACATTGGATCCATTGTGGTCATTTATGCACAGATACTTTTAGACAATATATGGATCAACACTTTTCCTAAGATTTGGGTACAATGGCAACGTTTGTTCGATTCATCGTATACAATGATTTTTTGGGGGGAATTGTGATTGCCCCCTCCCTCTCTGGATAAATGTATGATTTTGAATCAAATGTTTTCGTTAAAGCTATAACTATGACAAATGGGAAGTATGTGCTGCAAACGAAGATACATTACTTTCTGCAAATCTGGTATTTTATTTATTTAAAAATAATTGTTTAGCAGAAAGCATAATCTACCAAGTCACAATCTGCACTACTGAAAACTAGTATAATTAAAAATACTACACAGGTGAAATCGCATTAGAATAAAGAAAATATATAATCACAAAGGTACATTTAATTACAAAACTACGAAAACATCGTACATCACTAAGCATTTTGGGAACTTAAGGATAGCACATAATATCTGGTAGCTGCATTGAAAATCGTAAGGTAGAATTTTTTAAAGATCAGTGTAGATTATGTCTGAACGAGAAAGTAGGAATTTTAAAGTTTAAAAACGCAAATCTACTGAAGCGAAATTGCTACAAATTTGTAAGCATAAAATATCATTTACTTTAGAATATCTACTAAATAAAAACAATTTTTTGTAGCAGAAGTAAATTTAACATTAACTGTGGTAGTTATTTTTAAGTCTGCTTAATGTGAGGTCAAAATGTTAGGGTTAGGGCAAATAAGTTAAACTTATTGACCGACGGGAGTGGGAGAAGATGGGTGTGTTCTTTTTATATCTGCAATAAAAACCAATAACCTTTTAAGCATGAGTCGAATATAAGAAAATATTAGCTCAGAAAAAGAGTGGAATTTTAAAATTCTTAGTAGGCCTTCTTTTTAATGTGTTTCTGTGTAGCTCACTTGCCATAAGTACTATATATATATATATATATATATATATATATGTATGCAAGATAATACATTTGTTTTATTTGTGGAGTTTTCAGCGTTCAACTGCTTGAAGAAAAGTGAGACGGGAGTGGGGGGAATAAAAAAAGATAACCACTTTAGCACTGGGTGTCTCTATGTCCCGGATTTTATGTAATTAAGATGGCAATCTTCAGACGTCAACAACATGACACTCAAAGTCATTTAGAAACGCCCATTGTTAAACATTATATTTTTATTTTCCCTCCCACTGTTGTCTTCAAGCAATCAAACACTTTAAACCCGACTAAACAGGAGGATATTGGATATTGCCTTATTTTTTTTTTTTCGTCTCATTAAGTCAAAGTAATTCGAACTCCGGTATTTGACAATGTTTACATTGAGATATTATTTACATTCAGTCAGTGTCGTATGATAGTGCAGGGGTAGGAGCGCCGACTGTCAGCTCAACGGTTGAGTTTCAATCCCGGCTTGAGGCACTAACTGGTCTAGCCGCACTGAAGAGCTGTGATACAGCGAAACAGTCTGTATGTGGATGACTATATATATATATATATATATATATATGGCACACACTATAATAATGCATTAGATGAATATACATGAACTATGTTATAGTAAAAAGACAATGTAAAATAAATTTTAATTGTACTGTTCAGTACATTGTTTACACTTGGAGCCCAACCTTTCTGTCTGTTTAAAAAGAATTTTTAACAATCTCTTTGACAATGTATTAAATAGCATAAAAGGCATTAGGCTTCTAAAATTGTTTTGAGATTTATGAATAAAATTTCTTCGTGTTTTTGATCTGATTCTTTTCAAAATTCTTACAAACTTTTCCAAAAGTAATGCCTCTAAAAAAAAATCTTTTTCGCCTCCCCCTGCCCCCGCTTTTATTTGAGCTTTCGACTAACTTGACTCATTTTCTGGGGAAATCCTAAGCATATGCATGCAGTCCAATAAAATACTAATGAAAATCTTTTTACCGTAATAAGTTTATTTAAAAGGGACCAGGTCATGTAATTCGGTTCAAATGACAAGTAATAATCCGTCTGAAAGTGTTATAGTTCATTACAAACATTTAAGAGTACATTTAATTGCTTCTAAGATTTTAAATCTCTTATTCCATTTTATGTAGGGGGTAGGAGTGAATAGTCGAATGAATATCGCAGTGGCCTTTGTGATATGCGATGCAAAGTTCAAATCCTATTAGATCTATTGTGGTAATTTAAACAAGTACAGTTGTGAAAGGTGTGAACCTAATGTATCCGAATTTATGGGTAAAATATCAACTTGCATTTAATTGCATAATTGTTTTGGCATTAAATAATCTCAAGTTACCAAACCATTTTATATAGTAATAGTATCTTATAAGTTATATAAAGTCCTATTAATGTATGCACAATTCCTTTCGGTATTTAGTAATTGAAAGAACGCATCGTTTCAGTCTTGAGACTAGGGTGCCTGCATTGGGAGTCTATAGTGAAGCAACCACAGCTCTCTTGAACCGGCATTGTTAGAGTTCAGTGGCAAGGTGAAATCCATGACGACTGAAAAAATCTCTGCAATAAGCAGAGAAAGACTAGGAGTTTACCTTCTGGACTAGTTGAACAACCAAGGATTGAGCTAAATCTACCCTCCTTTCAGCTATGGATTAAATAGGGTATATAGATTCATACCTTTCACAAGGGTCTCCTATGAGTGGAGCACTCTGATGGAAATAATGGTCTCCACTTAAGTGCAAAGCAAGATTCTTCCGTAAAACAAATTTGAATTCTCTAGGTTATCAATATCGTAAAGAAATGAATCAAAATTCATTTAAAAGCGATAGAATTTATTCCCGTAACCGCAGCAGGATTGTTAACTTAACGATCGATAGTAACTAGGGTGCGCTCATTATCTAGCCATACTGCACACTGACGAGTCGTGAAAGTGATGCAGTAGCCCAGCACAACTTTAACCAGGCATGCCAAGCCTATATTCTGCACCCGTTTTCTTTATAGTATTGACATTCTGAATTGTAAATGACTTTAGTTGTCAAAGTAAACCTGTTTTTTGAGTTTGAATAAATATAACCCACCCCATAATTTTGCTGCAGTGGATACAACCTGAAAGTAGGGTAGTAAATTTTCATTTTCTCTAAAATCTTTTAGATTTCATGAAACAATCTCTACACTTGAAGTCCAATGTCAAACACTTTTTGCACCATCCTATTAGATAATCAAATCCTGCCCATTCCACCCATCGTTTCCAATCTTCTCATAGTATTGTTCATCGTCCAATTGACAATCTAATTAACCCTTATCCTCTAAGTGGCATTTTATCTTTAAAAAAAATTTTTTTTTTTTAACATAGTTCACCCCAAACAAGGCAGGCCGCTACTGTAGACGTAAGGGGCTACTGAGAAAAAAGAAAAGGGGAGAACGTTAGGGGGGGGGGGTCAACCTAAATTAGGATCTGCGCAGCGAGATGTCTGTTTACATTAGTTTTAAATTTCTGCATGTCTGTACTGTCGAAGAAACAGTGGACAGGGAGGGAGTTCCAGAGGCCAGCAGCACGAGGAAAGAAGCTATTTGAGTAGAAGGCTCTCCATCATCTGGGGACCACCACAGTGAATGAATGAGATTTAGTTGATTGTCGAGTTAGTCTAGTGAATTTACGTCGAGGGGGCACCAGAGTAGCCAATTCATCGGAGCATAATCCATTGCAGTAAAATTGGGCGCTAAACAAAGTGAATACTATATTTGCCACATTTCCCGTCTTAGTACGGGTCCTCGACCAGTGTTCAAATAAAAAAAGAAACCAAAATATATAGCAAGAGTTTTTCGACAATAAGCAAACGTTTTTTATATTAATTACAAAATCGGATAGGTTCTATTGATATTTAATTATCCAGTTTACAAGTGATCTTATCTTGGTAATTGCTATTAAAAAAGGTTTTAATAATGGAACTGTCTGTTAAAGTTATTAAGTTTACTTAATATACCTAGAATATTTCATTATGAAATTATTTGGTGCTATTTTGCCAGCCTTATCAGCTGACTAAATAAACAGCAATATCCAATTGGGTGACCTGCATTCTAGTCAATGAGAAGTTGATTGAATCAATTAATACGAGTCTGGCATTTTCTTTAGTAAATTCTTCTGTGATTGCTTAGACAATTACTCTGGGTCTGGTGGCCTTCATATATGGTGCAATCTGACCAAGTTCTTCTATTTTTCAGGAGATTATCGCCGCGAGTATATCTTTTATGGTCACCTGTATTTTGTTTTTAGATGTGTCCCTATTTACTTGCCTCCCCACAAGGTCGCTTTTTAATGTGGGAAAGTATAAGATAAAACTCTGAACTACAACAGATACTTACTAAACCTTGCATATTCTGATTTAGTATGACCTTCAGCAGGTTATAATAAAGAATTTAAAAAAAATACTGTAATATTTGCATGTACAACTCTTTAACCCGCCATTGCTTTCGAGGCCTGGTTCGATATGATTTTGAATAACTGCCTGCCTTTATCACAGTCAGCATAACTATTATGCATGACATAGGATGGCCTGTCGCTTGCGTTAGTGGGTGCAGGAATAAGTTCTGGCCATTACATATTTTTTCATTTGGTCTCCACGGTCAAAATTAGTGACGAGTCAGTCTTTCATTCAAGGGAAATAACTCTAGTTTCTATTTACTTGCCTTCCCACAAGGGAAGCTAGACACAAGGTTGGTTTTTAATGTAGGGAAAATTCAGTTTTCCAAAAATAGGGTACTCTGGATTAGAGAAAATTTTCAATTGCTTCGGTCTAGAAGGATTTCATTCACTAATAAAGGACAAAAGATTAAGTGTAGTATCAAAACAGATACTACACTTTGCTCCTAGCCAAATTGATTCAATTATGAAAATAGACTGTTCTAAATAATACGTTTGTATAGCCACATACGTGTTGGAGACCCTACTCCAATATAGGTGCTGCCATATTATTTGTGTTATGCAGTGCAAGTGTTTTTTTTGTTGTTTTTTTTCTTCTGTTCTTTTACTTAAAAATTGAAGAGTTCATTCTCTTGTTGCCAGTATAATTCAAGGGAGATAACTTGAATATTGTTCAATGGATATAACACTAAATATACTGATCCAACACATCTCTTTAAGATTCTGTCACGGTTCAGTTGAAAGTGAATGTCTTATTTTAGATGCATCTCTATACGGGGCTCTGTCAGTCGATCTGTTATGTTAAAAGTGTTAAATAGCATTTTCATCTATAAACGTGCAGATTCACTGGATGCTTCTAAAATGTGTCTAAGCATCTGTATAAGGGGCTCTGTCCGTTTATCAATTTACTGTTTATACATGTCCACATCTCTGTAACGACGATCATTTCGTCCATCAATCAGTCACGCTCAAGTCTGAAATAGCATTTTCCTCACTAAACATGCTGATTGAATGGGCAGTTAGGAATGGCTCGGTCCATTCCACTCGACTGCTTTGGTTGATTTTTGTTTTGTAGTTGCACGAGATAAATCTTTTTGGTTTTTGGACTTTGCTATAAATGATTCAAGATCACATCAAGCCTCTAAGGAAAGGTTGTCCACTCGCATCTCTTGTGAGACTTCATGTGGTTGATGCCCTTGGCTGCATCAATCACTCCCGCTTCAGAGCAGACTACTGAGCTTGAAAAACGACTTTGTTCTCTTCTACACAAGTGTCACTTCGACCTTTCATAGCTTTTACAGATCTACTCAAAGGAAGCACAGCCACTTATTTCCCTTTCTTCACTCGATGCTATCTCTTACTATCCGGAATATCAATTTTTAAAGAGATTTCTGATTGTTCTTGTTGTTGTCTTTGTAGCGTTGTTTTGGTTTCTGTTGAGGTTGTTTTCCATGTAATTAATAGAACATTTAATCTGGAAAGCCTTTTGTCTTCTTTGCATACAAAAATACATGCGTTTATATATAATCTTCCCTTTTATTATATCGATGTTAAAGACTCTTCCACCCCATTATTTTTATATCTAATTATCAGCTCCTATATATACCCATTTCAAAGCTTCCCTAAACATCACGTGTCTTTCTTTTAGCTTGCCTATTTCGATATGACGCCCAGTCTGCCCTGATATTTTATACATAGCTGGGACAGAAGGGGTTAATTAAAGCCTTATCAATGAGAATTTAATCACACTTCCAAGATGTTGGTCATTGTTTCCCTTTTATAAATGTAGTTTGTAGAAACCGATTTGAAAGTCAAATTTACATTAAAATAAATTAAATAAATAAATTAAAAAAAAATAAAAATAAAGAAGCCACAAATTTTATAATCTGTAATTTAGAAATTTCCCAGGCTTTTTCTTATTCTATCGATTTTGCACTTCCCAGATTTTTGTTTTTAAACGAAAAAAAAAAAGTACTTTATTAATACTAGCAAAAATATACTCTCTCCGGTCACATGTTTTTGCTAGCCTGAAAGGACAGTAACTAACGAACAGATATTACACTCCTTTCCAAACGAGGTAATGCCTGGGAGGATGGTCTCATTCCAAAAATTATACTACACTATCCCCCGTCCCCTCCATTGAGCATTAAAAGATAATCCCTATAATAATGGAAATTATGTATCTGTCTGTCTGAAGCCGGAACTATATTATTAATTTTGATCACTCTTTTTATATTTAATTATCAGCTCCTATATATATATATCCATTCCAAAGCTTCCCCAAACATGTCTTTCAAATTTACATAATTAATTTGTTTTAAAGCTTCTAATAAATTAATATTCGCAAATATACACTCATCATTGTTTTGTTTGTTTTTTTCAGATTTCCAGATGTATTTAAAATATTTTCCTCAATAATCTAAATAAAAATTTTAAATAGAATTAAAGACATTTTTTAAAATCTATATAATTGAGTTACGTAATTAAATTAGATTGTAATGGAATATGACTGAACAGCCGGCGGCCATTTCAACATTTTGTTACCCGCCCTCTGATTATTCAAACGCACAGAAAGTTTTATTTCAAGAGATGAGATAGAGATGGACACATGTTTACAAGTCGCTCAAAAATGATATATTTACTTTGATTGTTTTAATTAAAATATTTTGGGTTTGTTTTTTTTGGTATTCATATAGCTGACGTGCCAGATTCTTGTGACTTGGCATCGGCACTGATCAGGCAGGTCGCAGAAGCGCCCGAGAGCTGGTGAGACAACACGAAAACGAGGCTGAAACTGCTAAGTGCTTAATGGAAGACTTTCAAAGAAAAAATACATAAATAAAAAGGAAAAAATAAAAAACGAACAAACCATAACTGAAAAACTGTAAATAAATATATTTTTCATTTTTTGGTAGGCAAAAATTAACCATAGTCAATCAAATGTGTAGTTATAAATGTTTGGATTTGTTTGTGAAAATGTGGTTTTCTTTTTTTTTGGGGGGGGGGGGGGGGGGGTAAAATTTTTCTTGTTTTTTTAACATAAAACAAAGAAAGAAATGCAAATGTTATGCCTTTGAATTAGTCCTTCCGGAGATTCGACGACCTGACACAGGTGATAATAATTCATTGTTGTTGCAACAGAACGCGATTATTGTTTTCTTCCAAATATTGTCGGCTGCTTGCTATCGCCTGCTTGACGAATGAATGCTGCAACCTGATTGGTTAATACTTCGTCAGCTCTCGGGGGGGGGGGGGGCTTTAGAGACCTGCCCGATCGTTGCCGATGCGAAGTCAAGTTACTCTGGCACGTCAGCTATAAGAGTACCGTTTTCTTATTTTAAATCTTATTAGAAATTATGTTTTAAAGCACAAATTTATGGAATCAAAATTTTTTACAAAAAAAAAATATTTTACTGAACAATTAAAAAAACTAGCAAAAATAGACGACCGGAGGGAGAATATATTTGCTAGTAGAATTAATACAAAATCTTATAGTTATAGATTACTCTCCCCCCCCCCCCCCCACCAATACATCTATGAAAAAGTTTATACTCTAAGTGAAGTGTCACTAAGGTGCTATGAACTATTGTTGCATTTATGTCGATTTAGAAAAAAAGCTACACTATATCTCATATATATATATATATATATATATATATGTATATAAAACGAAATTTCGATTTTCATGCAGAAAAAAAAATCCTGAAGTTGTGGAAGACGTGTAACAGTAAAATATGTTGATTTCTCCCATTACACTTTTAACTTGAAAAAAAAAAAAACACAAAAAAACTTGCTACGTGAACTATTACTATGGTAACTGTATTATGCACACTGTTATCTATTTCTGTAGATATGATGTAGGTAAAAAGCCTGCGTGTATCCCCTGTGTATAACCCAAGTCTCATTTTACATAAAAAATGTATTACGTGGAAATGTGGTCATATCACTTACTTATAAATCATCCTTTTCTTCTCATCACACTTTTTGACAAGACATCTTGAATAGTTTGGGCAGTTTTGACTAAAAATGCAATTTGAATGATCAGTAGTAAAATATAAATTCTTATGGCACATCACTTTTAACATGGAAAAGTAGGTAAAAATCTATCACGGATGGTTAAGCGTGTACAGCTTTCTTAATTTTTTATATTTTATAAAAATCTTTTTTTATTTTTTACATATTGCCACCCCGACTTTTCAACGTCTCATCTGAGCACAATATCACAGGACTGTTTCCCTGCTGACTACAACAGTCGTCTTCAAGATCAATGTCAACAAATGGTTGTTGAGCCATCCTCTTAATCAAATCCTATCCTTTCCAATCATCTCATAGTATTCATCATCCAATTGTCAAATCTCATTAACTCTTATCTTCTAGTAACTTTTGGGCCTTTGTAACTGGTGATTCGTTAGTATTAAAACAAACAACAAAAAAAAAAACGGAATTTTATTTTTCAGCTAAAAATACAAAAGTCTTGCCCTTCATTAATTTCAACATTAACCCTAAATCTGGGGTGGCATATGAAAAAAATACGTAAAATATACTGGTTATGGAAAAACATTATTGTAACTCCAATCTTTATTTTAGAAAAGTAATATTTAAAATTTTACTGATTCAAGTGTCTTTTTAATTGATCAAATAGTTCTTTGAAACAAAAAAAAACAAAAATGGGAACTGTGTGTGCATACCCGTGCCTTACCGAATTGTCATCATCCTTAGCTCATGTTATAGATTTTTTTTACAGAAAAGTGTTCTGTTATATTGCCTGTCTCTTGGGTTAACTTTAACTAGATTCCATTTAGTTAACTAGGGTTTGTTTGTATCCTATGTTCATTAGTTACAAGGATCTTAACACCCTATAAAGACCTTACATGACGTGTAGCTTATCTAAAATTCTGGCACCAACTGAATTTTATTTCAATCTGTTTTGGTCAGCTTAAACATGCGATTTATTAACTGTTAAATACCGGCTCTGTATAGACTAAAAAAAAAACACTTGGACTCGGTATTATGAAAATAAACTGATCCATTTCTATTGCATTTTGGTCTGTGTTAGACTAAGGCATAATTGTATGAACATTGGATTTCGCCTTTCAATCTGCCTGGTACTCGGAGTAAACAGACAGATCCTTGTTTTACAAGCATATGCGCTGATTGCAATCACTTGTTCTTTAAATCTATTTTGATTGTGTACTCAATAACATGTGTGCCAATATCCTGTTTTAAAGGTTTTGTAACTGGTGCTACTAGATCAGGCTGTCTGAAGATTCAGGTTCCTGAACAAAAATGCACCAAACATTGTTATTGTTTTTTTTTTATTCTTTCCCTTTGCAAAACCCAATAATGTTCTGCAAAGCCAAAAATATAAACATTTTCCCTCTACAAAACCAAACCAAACCAAACACAATGAATAAATATTTGAAGCATAAAAACTTTTGCCAAAATGATCGGATTCGGCATTAAATAACCCTAAAAGGGTTGATATGCTGTAAAACAAAACAACCTGAAGGTATTTACTAACTCTAACATCCAGCATACAAATATAAAAGGGTTTATTACTGTAAGTGAAGAATGCAATAAGTAATTACAAGTTGGGCAACTGACTTGTGATATATATGGGGAATGACCCGGTTGTATTCTTACTACCATCATAGTCCTTGAGGTTAGCATCGTCTACATTGACATGCTACTCAGGATAGTTCATTGCGTGAGGAAGAAAGTATGGATGTACTTTCTCTTGAACAAATGGTCAACTCATTGTTTTACTCTTGTTTGAATCTGCACCATCTGGCACAAGGTCGCCAGATTGTAGCTCTACTTAGTGCATGCATCAATAATTTTCATATGAGGTTTTTGCTGTTGCTGACCCGAGCCCCCCCCCCCCCCCGGTTCAACATCCTTGATAAACACTTGTATCTGGAAGACTCTCTACACGACACTCAGTTCAAAAGTATGTTAGTGCCAAGGAATATGCAGCAAAAGGAGTTTGAAGGTTGCCTACACGTGAAAGTAATTAGGTCAATTGTAATTAATTTTAGTGATACAAATAAACAGTTGTCGTAGCTTAAAGTCTCCTCGAACATCTTTAATCGCTCCAAGTCCTCTTGTAGCAAGATTAGCTTGGTTTGAGGGGAGGGGGATTTGAAAATTGAAGATTTCATGTAAGGTTTTTTTTAAGATGAAATTTTCCATTAGAAGTCAAGTTAGATCTATGTATGCAGGAAGTCCGAAGTGAGACATGGTGAAGAGCATAGCAAAGTCTTCTTCTTTGGCCGGTGAACTGAGTTTTTTTTTTTTTTTCGGGGCTTCATCTTCGTTCGCCCATCTGGAGAAACAAGTGATGGAATATGTAATCTTACAATGATGTAAAGGAATCAAACATCGCAGAGCATGTGGCTATTGAGCAAGAATATTTGCTATCCATTATTACATCTACAAGGGAAGAAATGAATACGGCTGCTACTACAACCAGAAAAGAAAGTAAACAGCTGTTTCTGCTGTTAAAACACCATCATGATGATGGCTATCATCACTCTGAGAGACATCACTTTCCACTGAGCAACTACTTATATGCCAACGAGAGACTAAAAGCTGTTTCTGTCGACAACTGGCAATCGGTAAAGATAGAAGAAACTGCCTACACTGTTACAATCTGACTTGAATTGGAATTATTGCTTTTTATACAATGTCTTGCTTTTTATCGATTCTTCTATGCTGATAAAAGGGCATAGTATTGATGGTATTAGTGCTTTGATTTTGAAAATCAAATACACGTCCAAAGTTTTGTTTGACCATATGACCACGAAGAAGAAATAACTTCTTCGTGGTCATATGGTCAAACAAAACTTTTTTCTGTTTTTAGATGTGTTTATGCATCTATAAAATTAGACTATTTGATATTCCAAGTTATGTTTGTGTAGCAATGTATGTGTTGGGGCCTTTGCTACAACGCAGGCGCTGCCATATTTATTGTGTTGCATAGTGGAATATTTTATTTTTACTTTAAAATTAAAGTTCATTCTCTTGCCAGTATAATTCAGGGGAGATAACTTTAATATGGTTCAAGAGAAATAACTCTGACTATACTGAGCCAACACCTTTCTTAAGATGCAAATAGTAAAACAGTTTTCTTAATGCATCAAAATCTTTGAGATAATACCCGCGAATCTGGTCGTCTCAACATGCCAACGTCTTAAAATCACACTACTACTCGTCTCTGCAATCTGCTTTTATTTTATCTTTCTATCATGCACATTTACGTTTTTTGAAAAATTTGAACCATTCATGGGTTTTAACTAAATTGCAAATGATGGCATCGAGAAGGTGAACAATGTGGCCTTTTAGCTTCAATTTTAATATTTTTTTTGCCAGTTTAAAGACTGGCATTGTTAATAAAAGATGTAAGAACCGTTGTTAACGAATAACAATGAACTATTGGAGTAAAAAAAGTAAATTCAGAATACAATGCTTTTTACGGGAGGTGGTAGTATTGAAGGGTATACTGACTGACGACCTGGGTGTGTCGTGTTCAAATCCAGCCTGTTCCATAGCACCACTTTCATGATGGATGTTGGAAAACTTACTGTGGTGTCTCCTGTAAGTACCTGATTCTAGAAAGAATAGGGGGGGGGGGGAACCAATGCCAACAAAAGCATCTAACGGGTCAAAAAGTCGTACCATGCTGATACCATACGAATTTACATTTTTAATTCTTTTTACTATTCTTACGAAGTTATAAAATAATTTTTTTAATCTGCTAAAAGTGGAACCCGAACGACAATGACACCAAAAGCAACTCTAATATCTGTCTTCTTTGAGGCTACCATTTTAGCAGAAAATAATTTATTGAAAACTGGCATTGCTTAGAATGAATGAGAACCTGTCTTCTCCTTCTCTGGATCACACAATAAATCTTTATTTTTACTTTTTATATTTAATATATATATATATATATATATATATATAATCTGGACTGGCTAAAGCAGGCACATCTGGATACAAATGCTGTTATACTTGACCCAGGGGCATCACTGTTTTGCCTTTTGTCCAAACACCTATTCCTGCACCACCTCTTGCTACAACTCTTTTTAAAACGTTGAGTTATGCTCGGTCGACTTTCTCAATTTAAGATTTTGGAGGCTATTTACATTTCCTGTTGGCAATATTGTGTAATCAAAATGAATTTGTTTATTTTATGAATCATTTACGAACGTCTAATTAATAATTCTGCTGTTATGTCAAACTCCATTTAAATCTAATTCTCCTCATGACTCTTTAATTGAAAGATCTTTGAAAATTTACTAAAATGAACTTGTTTTTATTAGCAAGCATCTCTAAAGTTGCCAAGGAATGAATGAGGATCCGTGTGTACTCCTGCTTCAAGCCCTTAACCCTATATTACCAATTTTATTTCTTAATTTCTATACTTTGAAAGTTATAAATAAAATAAAGTAAAAAGAACAAAAAAAATAAAAATCATCTTTGCTGTTTATGGATGTTTGACATGAACGCAACCATCACAACATTATAAACCCTCATAATGCAAAATTATTACCACCCTTGGATTCCGCATAAATTATACTCGGTTGTTTGACCTTTATATAGGTCTTTGCATCCCTAGTTAGACATGGGGCTGTAGGGAAGACACAAGATCACCCCCTCACCCCACACTAGATTTCGAAGTCTATTTTGTACTCTGTCAAGGCAATAAGCTAAGCAAACTGCCAGTTAGCCAACCCTCACCCTGTTTGATATTGTGTGGTGAGAATCCTTTCCAATCAACATACAATTAAGATCATAAACTTTTGTAGTAGATAAAAGTGGATCAAGCTAGTGCTTATACCCCGACTTGCAAGGAACACCACAAATATAAGTATAGGTTTTTATAAAGATTTCTGTTTTTCTAGTTTCTAAATATCCATTTCGGTGATTGCTTGTATCTTTGATTTCTCGGTGAAAATGTTTGTGCAAATAAAGTTTGAGAAAAGCAAGTGTTTTATAGGCTACCACCATTGACTATAAAATCGGAGAATAGTTCGAATCCAATTGGAGCTGTTGTGTTTATTTACACACCAATTTTATATAGTCAAGTTGTTAAGAAATAACACTTTTAACGCAACTTAAAAGATATACAATTTCTCTATGCTTTGTCATACAAGTCCCCGAAATAAAGTTGTAGTGAAGCCACAATGAATTGCTCACTACCCCCGGTAATAACGGCTGCCATGCCTGTATAAAAGCTGCCGACATGTGCGCTGTCTATGGTAGAAATGGGGCAGTGGTTATTCAGAACGAGCGGTTGTAGACGGACATCTGGGACAATAAAGTGAGCCGCACTCGGTTATGCAAATGATTCGTTTTGCTGAAAGATAAATGACATTAAGCTCAATATAAGCATATAGCCATATTTCGCCTATTCTGTCACTTCAGTGTCTAGCTTGCCATTCGGTTCTAGTTTGTTTCCATTGTATGCTCACTGCGTGTTATGATAACTGGTCTTTGTTGAAGGTTCTGTTGATTGGGAAGTGTTTGTTGAAGACTTGTAGCCTTTCGTCTGTTAAGTCAAAGGCTTATTGACCTTTGATTTTGTTTGCTGTCCCATGGAAGTCACAGTACAAGCACCATCCTGATCCAATTTTATTTACTACAAAAGTTCTTTCTCAGTTTGATCTTTATGGTAAGTTGAAAGGATGCTTTTGGTGTAATATCGAACCAGGTGCTGAGGGTTAGCTGGTTGGCAGTTTGATTAGCTTTCTGTCTTGACAGTACACAATCGACTTCGAAATATAATAAGGGATGATCTCTTCTCTTCCCTACAGCCCCTTTGTCGCATAAGAAATTTCGGGCAAGGTGTCGTGGTCAAGAGGTAGTTTCAGACTACAGGCAATTTAATCAGGGGTTCGATCCTTGTCTAAGTTAGCCATGCTAATGATGGCTGAGAACCAGAAACACGGGCCCATGGATTATTTTATGTACGTAAAAATTTATATATAAAAACAAATAAAAAGCATGACTGTTTCTGAAGTCACAAGTTAAAATAAACAAGGACTTACGATATATACTAATCCTTGTGCATCACCAAAAGGACGGTTTCAACTGAATTCTCTGCCAAAACTCTAATCTATTTGGTAACAGCATAGATTTTAAAGAGATAGTAAGGAGAGTGTAGGTTAGTCTTATGGGGCCACTGTGACCAGTTTGACTGTGCAATGCTTTATCAACACACGGAATTCAGATTTTTCCATTGTTTTTTTAAACAGTAGCTTAAACTTAAATAACTAATTTGTACATTAATAATCCGATTGTGCTCAAATATTGGTACATTCTATTTGATAGTTAATACTTCAGAAAACTCATGGATTTTTTTTTCAGTGGCGCCATCTATGTCAGGCCTGGGACATGAGTGATGTGTTTAATTTTTTTATTTACTATTAATTCAATATTTATTGAAATAAAAAAAAATGATAGCGTAAAACACTAAAATAAGCTTATTTAAAAATCTTTAAACAATAACGAAATAAATCTGCCAGAATGGCTTACCGACTTTATAATTCTTAGTAAATCTTTATTTAAGATTTGAAGCTATTTATACCCATTAATGATAGATTAAAACATTACCTTAACAAAATAAACTAATTCTATAACAATTTGTTTTAGTTAATAATTTCATGACTAAACAATATCGTAATTAAAAAAAAATTAAACTTTTTTTTTATAAAAAAAAAAAAAATTTGCTAAATAAAACAAGCAAACTGTATAGTTTAAAAAAAAATCTCCCGGGCAACGCCTGATACGTAGAGCTAGTTATAATATAAATTGATTATAAAATGCCACTTATTAATGAAACTACCTGATGCACAAAAGAATGTTCTCGAAAATAATCTATAGAGATGATTAATAGCATGACTGGAATCCCACACACACTCAAGTTGAGAAATATAATTGTTATATTGCTTAAAGCAATGAAAACGGATTTTGATTTTTCGCTTGAACAATAAAAATTTTGTGATGAAGATTAATAATTGCAGCAAAATTAGATTATCTTGGGTAAAAATAATTAGATTGAAAATTTAATTTTGAAACTGATTTAATAACTACTAGCTGACCTGATATTTGAAATTAGTGCACTAGAATCTATTTCGTACACAACTTCGTATATATTTTTAATTTAAAGAGTTTCTCATGTTAACATACGCAGGGCGGAATGTTTAGTGGCGTGCATAGATGCATGCCAGGGATGGCAGGCCTGCAACTATGAAATATTTAGCTAAGGGAAGAGGGACCACCCAAGAAATAATTTGACCACCCAAAATTTTATTTCTCCACTTGGAAAAGTTATTGCCTCTTTTAGATCAATAAAAAGCCCTTTAACCCACCCGTGACGTCACCAGTTGGCCGCTCCTGGGCTGGTTAGTCACGTGATCATATTGGTACTAAAGTTGCTGCTCCGAAGAAGGCCACGGTTGTCGAAGAGGCCTCTCATAAGGTCACATCCACCCCCACGTTGTGTTTGTTTAGATAAGTGTTAGTTGTTGAAAAACCAATGTCCTTTCAGATACGAGGTCCCATGCTGTGATTCTGACCCACTTGAGATTTTTCTAAATTAATGTTCATACCAGATCGTAGACTTTATGATCAATCAGTTCTTTATATCCATAGATTAACAGCTGACAGTCTTGTGTGATCCAGGTGATATCTGTCTATATTTATTCCAGCAGAGGAAGGTCAGTTGGGTTTGTGTGTTATTCAGAGACAGGCCCATTTGGCTCTAGACTAATGGATTATGTTCGGTTGGAGAATGCGTTTGTCTTGATTAGCAAGCCTATTATTCAGTAGAAGAAAACGAGTATCATTGTAACGTCTCTTAAAAAAAATGTTACTTTTTTAAAACTGGAATTGAAGTTTTGTTTAGGGTCGAGAAACGTGCCGTTGCAGCACTGGCCAAGACCAACACGATTGATACTGAGATCGGTGTCTGAATCGAGCACTGACTTCAGAGGAAGGCAACGAGTGAAAGATCACGGCCTGTGCAGTGATTTGTCAAACGAGATCACATGTTAATTGTGAAAGGGTGATTTTGAAATAATTTTTCTTCTAATCCAAACTGCCTCTTTTTGGAAGTTGGATTTTCCACCACATTAAAAACCGACCTTGTATCTAACTCTGCTCTCGTGGGAAGGCAAGTCAATAGTGACTTGCTAACCTCATTGTCATTTTTAAATAGGAAAGCTATGAGGATGAACCTGAGGCAAAAGTCCCAAGAGGCCTGTATGTGAATATTTTCAAACACCTTGTGTCGAGATTTCCTGTCAGAATATCCTTGAAAGCACATGCTACAGCCTTCTGTTGCTAATGAGAAAGGTCCGAATAAGAAGCTTGTATATGAAAGGTTTCTTGTCTGCCATCATTTTGTTTAGTCTTTCGGTTTTCGGTAAAAGTTCTTTACTTCTTCCTAAAGGAATAACATTTCTTGTATGAAGATAAAATGGAAAAAAGGAGCGGATATACAATCAGATGAACTTGATGTCTGCACCGGATATTAGCGAATGTCAGCAATGTAACCTTTTCTTTTTCTTGATTTGCTGCATCTTAGCTGTTAAACATCTTTAAACAAATTGTTGAAATCTCTTCAATTTTGTGTTTACGTCTTTCTCCTCCCTCCTCTCTATTGCTGCCGTTCTTAATCTAGTGTCTGATTTTCAATTTTAAATATTAAAAAAATAACTCCTTACTGATTGAAGCTTTAGAATAATACAAACTAAATATTAAATCTCACCATATAAGCTAATTTGATTGTTCTCAGTATATCCGTTTTGTTTCCATTTTTATTTTATAAATTGTCAGCATTTTTTTTTCCATATTCATATAAATGAAAAAAAGGAAATAATTACTGTAGGAATCCAGAATGTTCAAGCTTTCCTAACAGACCTGCATTATATTGTTTGTATAATGAGAAATGTTTATATCGTGTTCAGTGTTAGAGTATCTGCCCAAATGCATTGATAACTTCAAGTACATCGGCGGATACTCTAACACCAAACAGAATTGCAGTCATGGAGTGCACTTCATTTGTTGCAGAAAGTGGTGTAGAAGTCTCCAATCAGGAAGGAAACCAAAACAAGTCTTCAAGGCCTGCATAGAAAATACTTCTGTATGGCTCAAGCAGCTAGATCGTGCTACAAACAGCTTATGACGTCTCCTGGAAAAGACCTTCCACGAGCAAGTCACTGTATGGATCCTTGTCTCGTGTGTCACCGGTTGAGGAGATGACTAGCGCTTACAGGACATGTCATGATGAACCTGCAACAAGACTCCTTCTCTGATCTCCGGATACCAAGAGAAGAGATGGTCGTCTGTATGTCACACTGAAGGCGATCATCAAGGAGAAAACTGGTCTATAAGGAACCGATTTGCTGTCAGCAATGGCTGATCGAGAGCTCTGGAGCTCTGAATTTGTCAACGTTTTACCTACGTCTACTGGCGTCAGATGACTCGAGAAGAATGAACATTTTTTTTTTTGAATTAGCAGTTATTTTTGTGCATGATATATTAAATTGATTGTTAGGAAATATTATCTGAAGCACAAAGATTTCGACTCAAAGAAACAAATTAATCTCAATTATTTGGGAAAGCAAATGTGTGGATTTATATTGTTACATTGCATCCTATTTGTATTTAATATCGTATATTTTGATGTTTTTGCTGTTTATATATTCCATATTATTTCTAACAGTCGGATTTGTTTGGGTGAGATTTGATTCCAATGCCTATTTGGATTTGATACTGGAGTTCTATCTCTCCTAGTGACCACTTAATATAGATATTGGTTAAAGAGAAAAAGTCTACATGGTAAAAGAAATTAAACTAGTGAAATTAAATACAGCCAAAATCTAAGCAGTATAAAATTATGAGGGACTGTTTTTTTCTTTCTTTTTTTTTTTTAAAAACACTGTCAATTTCCGATTTCAAAACCAGAAACCGTCACAAGTAAATTTTCTCTTTAACCAAGATATTTCAATGACTTAATAGCTCCATCTGTTACTTGTTTATCTTACAACGATATGCCAAGGTTTCGACCCACTGTTCTCTTCAGAGTCAAATGATTAAAAAAAAGTAGGTTCAAAACAACTAAGTTCAAAACTTAAATATTTAAAATATTTTTCAGTTGAGATAGCCGACATATTTGTACTTCTAGTGAAGTCAAATGTAAAAATATTTCTTAACAGAAAGATCTTTCACAAGGGAAAAGGGATGACATTCACCATATTAAACTGCAAATATAACGGCATGGATCATATTTAATTTGTCTATTACGTCTGTTTATCATTATTTTCCAAATTCTAACACTTTTGCAAGTCTAAATGTGGATGTTAAACTGATGTAGAAATAGAATTTTTCATGTAAAGTTAGATTAAGTGAAGTGAAAAATTCAACAATCTAGTAGAAATTAAGCTGATGCGTTCAGGATATGATGTCATGTCAAGTGACAGGAAGCAAAAGCATTCTCTTTGGCTGATGATTTGAACGAATACAGACGTCTTTTTTAAGATCTCTATCCACACTCCCACCCAAGGGAGTAGACTAGGAGTAGTTTGATAATATTTAATACAGTATACTGCAGTATTGCTATGTAATACAATTGAATTTGTGAAAATAAATTTACGTGTAGAACAAGAAAGCTGGAGACCAAAATAATGATGTCGTTTCCTTATATTACTTCAACGGTTAGAATAACCAAGATTATAAAATCAGCACACTATCACGACAGTGGCTAAGATAATAAAATTTATACCTCGCCAAGATGACAATTACTGAGCTGTTGCCTGCGTGTCAACAAAACATAGCTGTTATGCGTGCTAATAAGATTTGCTGTGAAAAATGATCACTTACTAAATTAGATGTTGACTAAATGCATCAACAAGACATCGGCTGTTTGAGACGTATCTGTTGGGATCTAAGAATTTATAACACCATGCTACATAAGGGGGGGGGGGCGATTCCAAAATTCATATTGTCTAAGACTTTATTTCTAGAATTTTGACGAAATTTTCTGTTATAAACATGATTAAAAGTTAAACAAAATCTCGGAAAAAATCTGACATGAATTTTGAAATCGTTTATTTTCACTTAGATTTGTGAAAGTCTTTAGAATTTTTTAAAGAACGATCAACAGATAATATCTCACATTAAATGAAAGAACTTATTTGGTGTTGCTCAGTAATGTTTTATCTGAATTTTTTAAAGAACGATCAACAGAATATCTCGCATTTAATGAAAGAACTTATTTGGTGTTGCTCAGTAATGTTTTATCTGAATTTTTTAAAGAACGATCAACAGAATATCTCACATTTAATGAAAGAACTTATTTGGTGTTGCTCAGTAATGTTTTATCTGAATTTTTTAAAGAACGATCAACAGATAATATCTCACATTTAATGAAAGAACTTATTTGGTGTTGCTCAGTAATGTTTTATCTGAATTTTTTAAAGAACGATCAACAGAATATCTCGCATTTAATGAAAGAACTTATTTGGTGTTGCTCAGTAATGTTTTATCTGAATTTTTTAAAGAACGATCAACAGAATATCTCACATTTAATGAAAGAACTTATTTGGTGTTGCTCAGTAATGTTTTATCTGAATTTTTTAAAGAACGATCAACAGAATATCTCACATTTAATGAAAGAACTTATTTGGTGTTGCTCAGTAATGTTTTATCTGAATTTTTTAAAGAACGATCAACAGAATATCTCACATTTAATGAAAGAACTTATTTGGTGTTGCTCAGTAATGTTTTATCTGAATTTTTTAAAGAACGATCAACAGAATATCTCACATTTAATGAAAGAACTTATTTGGTGTTGCTCAGTAATGTTTTATCTGAATTTTTTAAAGAACGATCAACAGAATATCTCACATTTAATGAAAGAACTTATTTGGTGTTGCTCAGTAATGTTTTATCTGAATTTTTTAAAGAACGATCAACAGAATATCTCGCATTTAATGAAAGAACTTATTTGGTGTTGCTCAGTAATGTTTTATCTGAATTTTTTAAAGAACGATCAACAGAATATCTCACATTTAATGAAAGAACTTATTTGGTGTTGCTCAGTAATGTTTTATCTGAATTTTTTAAAGAACGATCAACAGAATATCTCACATTTAATGAAAGAACTTATTTGGTGTTGCTCAGTAATGTTTTATCTGAATTTTTTAAAGAACGATCAACAGATAATATCTCACATTAAATGAAAGAACTTATTTGGTGTTGCTCAGTAATGTTTTATCTGAATTTTTTAAAGAACGATCAACAGAATATCTCACATTTAATGAAAGAACTTATTTGGTGTTGCTCAGTAATGTTTTATCTGAATTTTTTAAAGAACGATCAACAGAATATCTCACATTTAATGAAAGAACTTATTTGGTGTTGCTCAGTAATGTTTTATCTGAATTTTTTAAAGAACGATCAACAGAATATCTCGCATTTAATGAAAGAACTTATTTGGTGTTGCTCAGTAATGTTTTATCTGAATTTTTTAAAGAACGATCAACAGAATATCTCACATTTAATGAAAGAACTTATTTGGTGTTGCTCAGTAATGTTTTATCTGAATTTTTTAAAGAACGATCAACAGAATATCTCACATTTAATGAAAGAACTTATTTGGTGTTGCTCAGTAATGTTTTATCTGAATTTTTTAAAGAACGATCAACAGATAATATCTCACATTAAATGAAAGAACTTATTTGGTGTTGCTCAGTAATGTTTTATCTGAATTTTTTAAAGAACGATCAACAGAATATCTCACATTTAATGAAAGAACTTATTTGGTGTTGCTCAGTAATGTTTTATCTGAATTTTTTAAAGAACGATCAACAGAATATCTCACATTTAATGAAAGAACTTATTTGGTGTTGCTCAGTAATGTTTTATCTGAATTTTTTAAAGAACGATCAACAGAATATCTCGCATTTAATGAAAGAACTTATTTGGTGTTGCTCAGTAATGTTTTATCTGAATTTTTTAAAGAACGATCAACAGAATATCTCACATTTAATGAAAGAACTTATTTGGTGTTGCTCAGTAATGTTTTATCTGAATTTTTCTTTAACTGTACGGTTTCTTGTTTTGTTTTTTAAAATAGTTATGTTTGGAACATAAAGTAAGTCTGTAATGACGAAGTTACATCCATTTTTGGGGGGGAGGGAGGGGGTAAGATTGCATCAATATGAAAATAATTCCGACCCAGTTAACGTAATTTCTGTAAGAATATGAATTGAATTTTTATTGACAATATGTAATGATAAACCAAAAGAATTGACTAACCAGAATTAAACATTAATTTTGTAGGAAGAAACATATCGATGACAAAAATCAAGACTGACTTTATATATATATATATATATATATATATATAGCAATTTAGAAATGATGACATTCATTTATATCTGTTCAAAGAATTCAGCAACAGATATATATATATATATATATATATATATATGCTGTATTTCTTGCAAAGAAACCAACTATAAATGAAAATTTGCTAACGGCTATTCATGAATCTAAACCATGTTCTGCTATTTTGTGAATAGTTAAATATATAGATAAAAAGCTGAAGTTGATATCAAAGAAAATGGCTTTATTTGAGGGATGAATTGAAATAGAAATGTTTGCACAATTTTTTATCTGCATTATCCAAATTTTATTTCATTCTATTTTCTAACTCTTATGAAACCATTTTCCTTTGGCAAAAATATTACAATAAATTGTATAAAAATGTTTTTTAAATTTATTTCATGGGGTTTTAAAGATAAGTCTCCAATAACTGAACTACACAAATGCACACATAAAACCACGTATATTTTGGATAGAACTCTTGTCTTCCTTTTTATTTTTTAAATTTATTTTACACACTCTCCTTTCTTGAAAGATCCAAATCGTGTGCGTGTTTATTCATATAACAGATGCCAACATCAATGATAGAATTGGCTAAGTAGATTTCAAAGCCCATTGAATCTATTGTGGTCAATTACATTAACACCATTGTGAAATCTCCTTGGACTTTTGGCTAGGAGCAAAGTGTAGTATCTGTTCTGATACTACACCCCATCTCTTCTATCCTCGGTCAGTGAAAGAGAGATTCTTCTAGACTGAAGCAATTTTACATTTTTGTCCCAATCCAGAGTTCCTTAGACTATTTGGAAAGGAAGCAAATTACCATTGCCTGCCCCTATCTATGGGTAAAATAGCAATTTGTATTCAATAGAAGTGTATAGAATGAACCGTTTGAATTAGGTATTGTCATGAATTAAAATGTATTGATATGCAATAAAAAGGAAAAACCAAACCTGCAGAAGTGTGTCCACGTGTACGTATGTCTCTTGTAACAAATCGAGTCATTATCATCAATCTTTACTTTTAAGTTCATATACTTAAAACATTTTCGATTCTCATGGGTAAATCTTCCACTCTAAAGAACTTTAAAGACAAAGGATTTCTGTTATTTAGAGTAAATCTATTGGTTCCTTCCAAAATAGTCTCCTATTGATTGCTAATTCCAATGATTATATCTACAGTAAAGTCTTTCAAGAACAATAACTTCCCCGATAATGCTGGCCAGCCTTTAACATTGAAACAATTGAATTAAGTAATCATTGAACACTTAATGAGTCTGTCAAATATTTTTTATTGCTAAGTGTGTGTTTGCTTGCAATATATCATTCCTGTCATTGGTGGTTACTGAACAAAGTACGACGCTAAACAGTCATGAGGGATCATTCCTGTAAATTTAAATGTTTGAATTTTATATACTTTATGAATTTTCTAGTGAGAAAATCATAAAATACTTTTGCTAATAAAGAAATTGTCCTCATGGTTCTTATAAAAAAATGTATTAAAAAAATTGATTAAAATATATTGAAAGAACCCAAGTCAATCATGAGACTACATATTGTCTGACAACGTAAAGATGGGGCAAAATCTTGTCTTGGCCTTACTTTTTCATATATGAAGTATTCCCGGAGTTATGTTATGGAAACCTTGATAACTCTAACTACTTATTTGATCAGGTTGAACATTTTCATGGTGATTACTGTTATAATAGTGGCAAATCCATACATAAAATGTGGAAAAATCGGAAGTTGAAATTCTGTTTAAATTTCGACCATGATCAAACTCGTCATGTAATATGTGGGACTTCATGAGCTAAGTAGGGAGTCTCTACAATGAACAGTACCGAAGTTATTGCTGAAAGCGATTTTCACCTTTTCTGTGACCTTGAACTTGACCTAGATATCCCCAAATAAAATCAGTTTTAAATTAGACCATGACTGATATTTTGATCAAGTTTGATTGGTCAAGCGATGTGTACGCTAAGCTGTACATAAACTCGACCAAAAACATAACCTCCTTGGTGAAGGTAAAGAAAAAAATAATTGTATATTTAAAAAAAAATCATTAATGTCTACTTTTTCTAATAATAATTTTGCCATTTCATTGGTTCACCTGTATTAGGTGATTTTATTGAAATGACTATGAAATGATGAAATATCTATGTTGGATGAAAATGTACATAGAATGAAACCTTTTCTAATTAAACAGTGTCATGGGTCCGTGCATTGTAAATGACTTTTTGGTATATAATGCTCACATCTCAAACAACTTTATTTCATAAGAAGTTGAGTTTTTTTTTTTTTTAAGGTGCAATTTTGGTTGAAGACACCGTTTGATTTTCCAAAGTTGGAATATTTTATTTTTAGTTGTTGCAAACTCTCGCTCAGACTGTTAACACTCAGTCTAAGCCAGACAGACTTCTTACACGCAATGCTTAAAGCAAAACTACAACACCTTTTAAAACTATTTTCGTTATTCATATATTTTCAAAGTTCGTTGGAGATGGTTTTGTTTTTAGCTTCCACTAAATGTGATTAGATTGTGGGTTTAAATCCCAAAAGGTAAAACAGACAAATTGGCGCATTTATCATTTAAGTTATATTAGTTAGTATCAGTTTACAGAATTATGTACATACATGGATTGTGACAACAGTATTTGTTAGTATACTAAAGCTAAATCAACGTTTGTTTCTTTTAAGGTTTTTTCCTAATGTTCCTTAGTTTTGGGATTGAGCTGTTTAAAAAAATTTTTTTCAATTGTTCTAATTAGCGGTAATTTGCAATTAACTCCCCAAGTGACTCATTTTTATCTATCCCTCTCACTGTATGTTGTTTGACAGTCCCTCCCTCACTCTTATTTTATACTGTCTATCACTCTTGCTTCTGTTACTTTCTATTTACAGTCGAAGGTTATAAAGGAAAGAATAATAAACAAAAGGGAATATTGCCAAGTATAAATACTATTTAACCTATAGCTATAGAAGAAAAGAGTGTGATAGAAAACTAATTTTGGATTGTCTTTTTATTGTTCTATATTTAACTGGCTTTGCAAACTCGCTTATCCAGATTCAAACAATCTTACCAGAACTCAATGGGTGGCTCAACCGGTCACATTTTTTTTTCTAGTACATAGAAAAATACTGATTAAAGAAACACTTAACATTGTTTTAAAATGCAGGAATGACTTTACACTTCATATATAGCCAATCTAAAACGTATCCTATATTCCCGTTTAACAAAGCCTGGCTTATATTCTGGTCTAGATAGATGATATACGCAATATGAAGAAATGTTCTTGGCCCGAATTAAGCCGAAGACTTTTTCAATAAACCCAAACTAAATGCTTCTGTTCTCTCCGCAAATAAATGTTTAACTTGATCACTGATGCAAGTCTGAAAACCCGTGACAATATTCACCCACAAACCTATTTTATTAAGCCTCCTCTTGAAAAAGTTGTAGCTATGAAGCTAATGAGTTCATAACACTTGAAACAGGAAAGCACGTTTGAGATAAATTAAAGACTTATTTTATTTTTACTAATTACTTATCAAGGTCAAAATCCACTCAAGGATAAGGGTTAATGAGATGGATGGATTGTCAATTGAATGATGAAGAATATAAGATTGAAAATGAATGAAATCAACAAAATTTGATTATTTATGAGGACAGTTTGACTAAATATTTGACATTTGATTTGAAGATTCCCTTGCATGCATGGAAGCAGTCCTATGGTAATGTGTTCTGCAGACGGAAAGTTGATTTTTTTTGCAATGGGTACTCTTTTGCATTGGGTACTCTTTTGCGTTAAAACGTCTGTTCAAACCAACTCAGTAGGTTGAGGAACGAACAGTTTATTTCCGGATGAGTAATTATCTTGTCGGGTAGACAAAATGTGTAGGCAGGGTTAAAATATAAAAGTAATGACACAACAGGAAACTAAACAAAAGGACGCATGACTGGATAATCGAGGATGTGTAGATGCTATTCAGTTTCTTTCTTTTGCCATTAAGAACGTATCTGTATATAAAATTAAAATAAAAAATATCTTTTTCAAACTGAAAATGGTCAATGTAACATGAAACCGATATGTCAACCATTAAGTTCCAAAGAAAACACTCAGTTATAAAGAGATGGGATTAACTTAATGAGAGGACGAACATTGTAGCATCCTCTCGCCTCTCAATCCATCCAATGTGCATATTCTGGAGTGTTTCACCACATGCTTGAGAACAAAATTGCCGAGGGTTTGAATGTTTCATCACGTATGTAGTTTAACAGGTTGTACTGAAGTACTTGAAGGAATATTCATGATTGGATAAGCATACGGCTCATCAAACCTTTACACTTTACGGTTCTCCACTCGCTGGAGCAGTGCACCTTCCTGTTTCAAGAATGGTAGTCTGAAATTGCGATGTTCTCTCTGATGATGCATCTGTTTGATGGTGGTCGCCACAGGACCTAAAATTATGCATAAAGTTTAGAGGGAGTTTTGTTCAAGGTCTACTTTTCTAGATCCACCATGTTCTGTCTGTCTATGCCTGTGCATATTAACAGGAAAACCTTGTGAAGGATGTGGCTCTTCACCACGCGCGGATTGTCACTTGCTATGGAAAGGCTGTAGTTTACGCACCACATAGTGCCGGGATGCATGGAGACCAGTCGAGGATGCCACAAATTGGCCATCTCGGAAAGTTACTACTCCTTTACAAACCCTTTAGCAATGTCTTCCCCTTATAAAACATAAGGTCTCTTTATATCATATATATACTAAAGAACCCCTGAGATTATTCAGAAAATAGGTTGTTTTTGTTTTTTTTAATTGGAAACAGATCTCTAATGTACACTGTAACAAACTATATATTTAATCACAAGCACGGATGAACAACAATGTGAATAATCAGCGAACCCCATAACATATGGTGAACAAGCTGTGCGTGTGTTGTCCCCCTCTGTATGTGACTCAAAGTGGCGAGTGTAAAATGCAATAAATTTGGGCAATTTGGGGCATTTTTGACCCCCTGGGGGCGCGAACCAGAATTTTTCTGACATCAAGGATGCTCATTTTATATCCAGAACAATTGCCTCTACATTTTGGCCAAATTTCAGAAAAATTGAATGGATGGATCAAACGTTATGGAAGAAAAGGGTCATTCTTTTGCCATTTTGGGGGCGAACCGGATTTTTTCCAAGGTCAGCGATACTTATTTTCCATTAGGAACAATTGCCTCCACGTTTTGGCCAAGTTTCAGAGAAATTGAATGGATGGACGAAAAGTTATGGGGCAAAAAATGTCGTCTTTTTTCTTTTCTTTTTTGCTATTTCGGGGCCTTTTGACCCCCTGGGGGGCTAACCAGATTTTTTTTCAAAACTCGGAGAATGTCACTTTCTAATCTGACCAAAGTTACAACTTCATGAAAAATTTCAGAGAAATTCAATGGATGGTTGCGGAGAAAAATCCGGACGAACGGACATGCCTCAAAACATAAATCGGGGGACCAACTATTGAAGACACCTGCTGCTCTAATCAAAAATCTGTTTTTATAAAGTCACAGATTCTATTGATTGGCTGTAGCAGATTTCCTATATACAAGATGGTAAGAAGAATAAAGTCCTAGGAATTTATGATGCAATTATTTCGTAAAATCTAGATATAAAGTTATGGTGTTTTTGAAGTTTGTGCGTTCAGATGCAAATAGAAACATATGATCGGTTGACGAAGAACGAATAGGCAAAGTACTAAGGTGTTTACGATGTCAATATCGGAGTTCGAATCTCACTTAAGTTTAAAGGATTTTTTTTTCATATAAAGAAATAGACATAAAACATTATATAAATATTTTTTAAACTAAATAACTAAATGATTTTTTTTTCTGCTCCTCCGCAAAAAGTAGACATAAAGGGTGTTGAATTGTCAACTGAATATAGTTCCACTCAACCAAGTGATGATAAGGCCATCGACCTGATCACTGCATTACGTGATAATTACTGCGCTGCAGAGGTATCACGTGACATGAAAATTAGGTGCCAAATTTGTTCTTTCAAAATTGAATCTTCAGTCCGAGAATAAAAGTTGTGCAATACGCACGTATTATTGTTACCCCATTCTATTCGTCTTTTCTTCTATGTCTTCGTGACTCATACCACGATGTTACACTCTACTCCTCAAAGCTTAACAAAGGGTATTCAGTATTAGTTCAAAGTGAATTACTCTCGCTTAAAAACATAATTTCTAAGTTTTTTTTTCTTTTCTTTTTTATCACTAATAAAAACTATGTAAATAGTTTTTACCATTTACATAGTTTTTACCATTTACATAGTCTTTACCATTTACATAGTCTTTACCATTTACATAGTCTTTACCATTTACATAGTCTTTACCATTTACATAGTCTTTACCATTTACATAGTCTTTACCATTTACATAGTCTTTACCATTTACATAGTCTTTACCATTTACATAATAAAGACTATGTAAATGGTAAAGACATTTACTTATGTTAGTTTGTATTTGTATGAGAGGATTTTTTTTCCACAAAATATGAAATATTTTCCTTCATACTAGATAAAGATAGAAATGAACATACCCAGGCACTGTACCAACACCGCTCAAGGAGTGTGTATAAATTAATTCCATAAAACGGTATTTAGTCATCAGTTCGTCCGAATCCATGGCTTTCAGCTAATGAATTAGACGGCAAGATGTAACCAAGCTATTCTGAGGAACATGCAAAAAGTAATATTCAATCCTTAAATTCTATTCATGTCGCTGATCCGGAAAATGAATTGCTCACTGGTCTCTGGTGATAACGACTGCCTCATGCCAGTCAAAGCGCCACCAACTTGTGTATTGTCTGCAGTAGAAAGGAGTGATGGCTATCCCAAACATATGGTTGTGGACATACCTGGGACAGCGAAGTGCGTTGCGTTTGGTTATGCAAATATTTGTTTTGCTGACTAGTCCATGACATTTTGGGCTCTAGTAAATCTGCACTTCACCTACTCAGGCAATTAATTTGCCAACTAGCATCTGGCTCAGTTTCTGTTGTCACTTCACTCTGTTGCAAGAACCAGTTTGTTGAAGGTGGTGTTCATTGAAGAATTGTAACCCTTGGTACGTTTGTTGAAGTCAAGCCGGTGAATGGCTGGCCGACCTTAGGCTTTCTCATCATCATCATCAACCGGTTTATTTGTTGAATCAGGCCACAATTAATCCTCTGATGAGGGTGGGGCCTGATTGTCTAGTCTCGAAATCTAAGTCTTCCTCTCCACTCCGGTCTTTGGCAAGGCTTGATGGAATCCATACCCATGGCCTTCCTATCACGTTTGACTACGTCCTCCCAAGTCAACTTGGGTCTGCCAATGGTGATGTTCTCTGCTGGCACATTCAACTGTCGGACTTTAGCAATCCAGCTATCGCTACGCTCAATGTGACCCAACTGAAAGTCCTATTGTCTCGTAGGAGTCCGAGTACAAACAGTACCTTGATTCTGTTTTATTTGCTACAAGTCAACATAGAATAGTTTAGTACAGGCATAAATAACTATTTATAAGGGAGTATTCAAGGGTGATAATCTCGAAGGAAAGTAACTTCTGACATGCTTTATTACATCCCCCCCCCCATTTTATCTTATACATACAAGGTGGTCTGTACAAAAGCAAGGAAATTCCCAAATTTTTACACTTTTATTGTCATTAATTAAGGGTATGACTACATATCAACCAAACCATTTCATTATCACATCACTACAGTATAAATCTCTATGCATGAGTGGATGAAGTGTGTGAGGTACGCTGAAGAAAAATTCCTATCAGTAAAATACATAGCCCTGTTGTGCTCGCATACCCTTAATGACAAAGTGTAAAAATTTGGGGATTTCCTTGCTTTTGTACATTTAGTGCATATGAATTTTCATCTTAACCCTATTAAGGGCATATGATTTCAGTATACTGGCATTTATCATGGAATGTCACTATTTTTGTAAAGGCTATGGCTCAATACAATGGTCATTTTTAAGGTTTTTTAGAATTTTCTGGAAAACTAAGGTATATGGTAAACTGAAATTAAAATGCCATCAACTAGACCCTAGAACCTCTATCTCTGCCAAAAATCAGCTGAATCCATCAAATAGTTGAGATACAGGGTGGCACATACGTACGTACACACGGATAACACAAAATCATGCCTGACCTTTCTGGATCTCTGGGTTTCCTTGACTAATAATGCTGAAATTCTACACATTTATAGAACCTATCAAATAAAAATTGTGTGCAAAGTTTGAACTAATTTGGTTTATTCATTTTTGAGTTATGATTGATCAAAGAAATGAGATTTCTAGCTTAGGCCGTTTTTGAAATCTATTAAGGGATAGAGCGCTCTCGCACCTCCCTTGATTCTAAAATATTTATTTTTACCATAACCAGCTTGGAGTTATATTGAATCAGAATAGTTTTGAAATAAGTTTAATTTTGGAAAGTGTTAAAGCAGACTTATTTTTTCTTTTCTACTTCATGAGACTAATGTCGCTTCCTGTCTGTGAGAAAAATGTACTGAAAAATTCGGTTTCCGTTATTTAATCTACATAAGTGGATATAAATGTAAAAGAACTGTCTGCAAATATCTTCCGTTTGTTGCTAGAGCAAAACCAATTTGTTTTTCCATAGAAAACTTGTGAATTAAAATCGTGTTTATTTTTTTTCTACCTTTCAATAATGTTTCTCTAATTTGATTGACTTTAGTTTTATACTATTATTTCTGCAAATGACTTTTTTGTGAATTTCTTATACTTTTACTAAACACTATGAAACATTATTTATTAGATAAAGGAGAGTTGTCGGCAATAACATTCTCTTCAGACTATTGGGAAAGAGGTGGGAGACAAGAGACTTTACTCGAGGGGGAGGCAATAATAGTAATAATACAGTAATACATTTGGTAAGTGGTATATGCTAGAGAAAGGGATGGGCAGGGGGGGGGAGGAGATAGATATAAAGAGAAAATTTAAAAGGGGTTACACATTTTAAAACTCTTCTATTTTGTTGTTTATGCCCCCGAGCAACATTGGGTAGCCATGCTAGTCTATTTGATAAAGGAAGGTTGTATTTCTGTTAGCCTGTGTTCGGTTAAAACTTGAAAACTACCAAAGATACTGCTATGGTACCTTACCTATACGGACTACTTGAACTCTTCCACTCACCATAAATACTTGGAGCACCTGCCTTTCGGTGTTAAGTCAACCACCAGCCCATGCGATCTTTCTGTAACGTCAGTTGATTAGAGACTTTGGACTGGTCAATACCAGTCGAGGATTCATTCTCGACAATCAGTCCGGCAGAAACTAGGCCATTTTTGTGGCCTTTTATGTCGGGATGAGGTATTAGTCCTGGGTAGTCCTAGGAGGTCCACCCTCCCTGGCCTTACCTCCCTTCTTTGGAGTGGAGTAAGCTTATTGCCTGAAGCGCCCTGACCAGGGAATGCCAACGGGGCTGCCCAGCCAATTTTTGATAAGCTGGAGTGCTCCTTCGTTAGGAGCACTGACTTGACTTTCCTCCCAGCCTTGTGCCACTTGACTCTCCTCCCAGCCTTGTGCCACATATTCCTGCAGCGGGAAGGAATTAAATACCTGGGTCCACACAAGTCCATATTGGCAGTCAAGACTGACGTACACCCACTCTTGTTATCTGTTGTATTATACTTTTTTCATTATACATCTTTTTCTCTAAACTCAGAGTTCATGTTTTTCCTCACGGACCCTTTACAGGACCACAACAGATACACTTACAAAAATCTTCTGATTCAATATCACAACCTAGTTATGATAAAAAAATACTCTAATATTCGTTCACATGGGGTTACCATGGGACCAATTAATGCATGGGGTTAGCTAGGAAAACCCGTCATTCTTACTGGTAAATGTTCGAAAAAAAAACACTGAAAGTAGGTCAGTCAATTTCTGATGTCTTTCTTGCTTTCTACCAGTTCTCAATGTTTATACATGAATGAGAAAGGCAGCCTGATGGAGAGGTGTTCAAAAAATAATGCGACTGAGACACTTTTTAAAGTCTTCTATTTCTATTACCCAAAATCACGAGTAACGCCAGGTAGCCATAGTTGTCTGTTATATAAATGAAAAAACAAACGTATTCCTGTGTGGTCAGCTAAAACTCAGAAACTACAAAAGATACACTTAGAAACCTTATATATCCCTATTCAGTATACCCCCCCCCCCCAACTGGTTATGGTAAAAAAATTAGTCTATTTGTTTAGCGTCACCAGGGACCGAATTAGTGTGGGGGGAGTTGGGCTCCAAAAAAGTATACCCCTTTTCATTGTTACTAATAGTTGTCTAAATTCTTCTAGCCTATACATGCTAGCATGTAAAATAGATTTTAAACCGAATATGATGCTGTTATGATGTTGTTAGGACGTGAAAGACTTATTTCTGACTGGATTGTAGATTCTCCTCTGCATGAAACTGGACACATCTGGTGGATAATCTTCAGATGTCGTTTGTCTTATTGGTACGTTGTTAATGACCAATTAAAGCAAATACCTCTGTACCCAAAATACATGTGATTTGTGTTTCAGGATTTTTAAGATCAGGATTGATAATTTGTATTACTTGAACTACTTTCTTTAAATTTTGTTTGTTATAGTCTTAGTTCAACTTCTGGAGGTTGAATTCTTGCTATAGGCGATAACAAATGAATATCTTGTTTTTGCAAAAGAAAAAAAACCTCGACAAAAGCAATAATTATCTGTAATGTTGGTATTCCAGATTTCTTATTTTCAGTAGATCAATAGATTTGTTTCCTCGGCATACAAGGTGTTTTCTGGTGTAGCAATTGCGAAATAGATTGTCGACATGAATACTATGAGAATCTGTCTCATTAATTATTGATTGCATCTTGTATTTTGGAATATTTTCTCAAGATTATTGAATCGCTTTTGGTACATTTCTCATTACCTGTATCTAAAAGGATAGCTCTATTTATATGTATAACATCAAAATTAAATAAATTCGTTTGAGATTTCTACATATCTGTAGGTAACACGCACACTAGACGGCGTTGCCTGGAGTATGGATAACAAGATAGTTTTAAGTGTGTATTACATCTTTGTTTTTAAATGTGTGTGTGTGTCCATGGGTGGCATTTTTTCGGGGTGGGGGTGGTATGGGCATCATCCTGTATCTTGGTGTGTCTCTCTCTCTCTTTGTCTCTCTCTCTCTCTCTCTCTCTCTCTCTTTGTCTCTCTCTTTGTCTCTTTGTCTCTCTCTTTGTCTCTTTGTCTCTCTCTCTCTCTTTGTCTCTTTGTCTCTCTCTCTCTTTGTCTCTTTGTCTCTCTCTCTCTTTGTCTCTCTCTCTCTTTGTCTCTCTCTCTCTTTGTCTCTCTCTCTCTTTGTCTCTCTCTCTCTTTGTCTCTCTCTCTCTTTGTCTCTCTCTCTCTTTGTCTCTCTCTCTCTTTGTCTCTCTCTCTCTCTTTGTCTCTCTCTCTCTCTTTGTCTCTCTCTCTCTCTTTGTCTCTCTCTCTCTCTTTGTCTCTCTCTCTCTCTTTGTCTCTCTCTCTCTCTTTGTCTCTCTCTCTCTCTTTGTCTCTCTCTCTCTCTTTGTCTCTCTCTCTCTCTTTGTCTCTCTCTCTCTCTTTGTCTCTCTCTCTCTCTCTTTGTCTCTCTCTCTCTCTCTTTGTCTCTCTCTCTCTCTCTTTGTCTCTCTCTCTCTCTCTTTGTCTCTCTCTCTCTCTCTTTGTCTCTCTCTCTCTCTCTTTGTCTCTCTCTCTCTCTCTTTGTCTCTCTCTCTCTCTCTTTGTCTCTCTCTCTCTCTCTCTCTTTGTCTCTCTCTCTCTCTCTCTCTTTGTCTCTCTCTCTCTCTCTTTGTCTCTCTCTCTCTCTCTTTGTCTCTCTCTCTCTCTCTTTGTCTCTCTCTCTCTCTCTTTGTCTCTCTCTCTCTCTCTTTGTCTCTCTCTCTCTCTCTTTGTCTCTCTCTCTCTCTGTCTTTGTCTCTTTGTCTCTCTCTCTTTGTCTCTCTCTCTTTGTCTCTTTGTCTCTCTCTCTTTGTCTCTCTCTCTTTGTCTCTCTCTCTTTGTCTCTCTCTCTTTGTCTCTCTCTCTTTGTCTCTCTCTCTTTGTCTCTCTCTCTCTTTGTCTCTCTCTCTCTCTCTCTTTGTCTCTCTCTCTCTCTCTCTTTGTCTCTCTCTCTCTCTCTCTTTGTCTCTCTCTCTCTCTTTGTCTCTCTCCTTCTCTCTCTCTTTGTCTCTCTCCTTGTCTCTCTCTTTGTCTCTCTCCTTGTCTCTCTCTTTGTCTCTCTCCTTCTCTCTCTCTTTGTCTCTCTCTTTCTCTCTCTCTTTCTCTCTCTCTTTGTCTCTCTCTTTCTCTCTCTCTTTGTCTTTCTCTCTCTCTCTCTCTTTGTCTCTCTCTCTCTCTTTGTCTCTCTCTCTCTCTTTGTCTCTCTCTCTCTCTTTGTCTCTCTCTCTCTCTTTGTCTCTCTCTCTCTCTCTCTTTGTCTCTCTCTCTCTCTCTCTCTTTGTCTCTCTCTCTCTCTCTCTCTTTGTCTCTCTCTCTCTCTCTTTGTCTCTCTCTCTCTCTCTTTGTCTCTCTCTCTCTCTCTCTCTTTGTCTCTCTCTTTGTCTCTTTGTCTCTCTCTTTGTCTCTTTGTCTCTCTCTCTTTGTCTCTCTCTCTTTGTCTCTCTCTCTTTGTCTCTTTGTCTCTCTCTCTCTCTCTTTGTCTCTTTCTCTCTCTCTTTGTCTCTTTCTCTCTCTCTTTGTCTTTGTCTCTCTCTCTTTGTCTTTGTCTCTCTCTCTTTGTCTTTGTCTCTCTCTCTCTCTCTCTCTCTCTCTCTTTGTCTCTGTGTCTATATCTATCTTTGTTATGCTTATCATTGAACGGCGATAATATAAAGACTGGACATTCCTGACTGAAACTTGTGGACAGGTCAAACATAGACTGAAGTTTATTCGTATCAAATTTTATCAACTATTCCATGGGTGGCATTTTTTCGGGGGGGGGGGGGTATGGGCATCACCCTGTATCTTGGTGTCTGACGTCAGGCACTTGTTAAAGGATGCAACAGCGTTTCAGTATTATAAACTCATCCTGAGTCTGATAATTAATAATGATTAATACTTAGTCCATCTCTAAAGCAATCTAGTCTTTTTAGACTAGTTATAATATATTACTCAGCTGATTCAGCTCTTTAATATATTCAGAAATTTTACCGTTTCTTTTGACACTTAAAAGGATTAAGAATTTACTCATGATACATTAATTATAATAACTCTTATTGAAAATCCAATTCTAAAACTAACGCCACAATTAACAATAATGGAACCTGTCCACTTGATAGCTCATTTTTTTTTTACTCTCATGTCATGAACAGGTCATCAGCATTTTGTCATTTATTTTTATCTGTTAAACATTGAAGGCTGATTTCTAAAAGTTATATAATATGCTATTAGTAAGTAATCGTTAGAGGATATATACTTTTGTCAGCATTGTTACTGAAAACATTACATTGTCGATACTACACGGTGTGTTTATTACGGACATACCGACTATAGCTGGAGAGATGAAGATATACTGAACCAAGGTTAACATTGGATTGTCTTTTCTTTTTTTTTTTAAATTTAATTTGCAAACTCACTTTTTTCATACCAACCGAGAATGTTTGGTTCCATTCTGGCAACCTAGGAATAGTCTCTTTTGGTAGGTACTTTATAGGCATGAGGTATTGTTCGATTTGGTCCTAGGCCATCCTCCCAGGCATTACCTCATCCTTCAGGAGAGGGTTGGTTTATTGCACTTCACCTGAGGTGCCCTTACCGGGGTATGCCGACGTCTGTTCATGGCTATTTCTGTACTCTTCCAGAGTGTGCTCTTGTAGCTGGTTTTCCCATAAACTGATTTTGTCATATCTGCCTGCTGTGTAAATAAATTTTTTTTTTTTTTTTTTTCATATACCAGCCTGGAAATTTGAGGCATATTCTGATTCGAGTCTGGTTTGCAAGGGGTCCAATCCTTTTGTCTGAATTAGCTATAGTTTGTTAATGTTCAAGTTGATCCCCTCGGGCATTACCACCTCCTCTTGGTCGCTTTTTTCCCCCGATTCAAACAATTTAACCAAAACTCAATGGATGACCCAACGGCTCACATTTATTGTGTGTGATCACCTTTTGTTTCACTGTTTTCCTAAACATTTGTCTTTGAGACTTTAAATTTGTATAAGTTTGTGGTACAAATAACACCCCTCCCTCATCTGGCTTATCAATGATTAGATTATTTGCGGCAATCTTCATAATCGATATTCTATTTGAGATAATGTATTACGTTAATTTTCGATTTAGCTATATTCATATCCAGGCTCCTCTCAAAGAACTTCTAATATCGGCTTGATCGTATAATCTACAGCTCGATCACTTGATCTAATAAGTTTCTGGTGGAAAATGACTACAAAATAGCCTTTCATTTGATCTCCTTATAACCCACACGGTATGTTGACATATTGATGTATGAAAAAAAAAAAACCCAATAATTTCCAGGATTTTGTTAGAATTTCCTTCATGTTTGCAGTAAGTTTCTTTCTGTCATTTGGGAAATTAATGGAAGATCTAAAAAGTATAAGACTATTCTCTAGGGTAATTATTTCTTATTTCTTTGAGATTGGAAATAAAAGAAAATGCTTGAATTTCATCCACACTTCTACAGCGATGATCAGACCCAGATTTCACGTATCTTGGGATACGAGTGTCAAGTTGAGCGGCTGCTCGTATTTAATCAATACGACCAAAATGGGTCTTAAGATGCGTCCGTTCAATCTGTGCATAACAGTAAAGTGTGACAGACCAACTGAGGGACAAACAGTCTCTTATATAGATGCGTGGACGCATGTTAAACTGCTATTTCAAATCTAAGCGTGACCTACCAACTGACATAATACAGATATCATTTCACATGTTGGCATGCTTTGGACGGCTTTAAGAAATTGGCTTTCAAACTAACATATCACTGGTCAGGTCTTGATTTATCCCTCTTTCTCTCAAGTCCATTTTTATCATTTACTCCCATGGTTTCTTTCGCCTTCCCCTGTCAACTGACTGTTCTACATCTACTAAACGAAGAACTCTCATCGAATCTTTCAATGTGACCATACCATCGAAGTCTCATCATTTCTCTCCATGCAATACATTTCCTCAACCCTCACTGGTTCGGTTTCACTTCTCTACATTACTAGACTGAACACATGCTTGATTGACTCTGCTATTGGTTTACAGTGGTAACACTCCACTGGTTAGTAAGGGCAGAAGTTCTTTGAACATGTCCCATCCACTCTTAATTCTTTTAATCTCACCAGCATCAGCTCCTTCAAACTAATTCTGTCCAAGTTATTATCTATTCCTCTTTCTATCCTGGTGATACCAGATCAGGCTGCCCTGTGGCTCCCTGAGACGAAATTCACCTACATTGACGTTTTTTTTTTTTTTTTTTTTTTTTTTTTGTTTGTAAAACTTAATTATGTTCTACAAAACCAAAAACAAAAACAACAGCCCCTCTCCCTTTCTCCCTCCCCTTTTTTATTTTATTTTTAGAACTTGAAGCATAAAACTTTTACTATAATGACCAGATTCGGCATTAAATAACCCAAAAAGGGTTGATATGCCGTAAAACAAAACTACCAAACCAAAAACGATGATTAAACATTTGAAGATATAAAGAACTTGAAGCATAAAAACTTTTACTATAATGACCAGATTCGGCATTAAATAACCCAAAAAGGGTTGATATGCCGTAAAACAAAACTACCAAACCAAAAACGATGATTAAACATTTGAAGATATAAAGAACTTGAAGCATAAAAACTTTTACTATAATGACCAGATTCGGCATTAAATAACCCAAAAAGGGTTGATATGCCGTAAAACAAAACTACCAAACCAAACACCTCTTTCTATCAAGTCCATTATCACTTCTTCCCATGTTTTCCTTGGTCTTCCCCTGCCAACTGACCCTGCTACCTAAACTGTTCTACATCTACAAACCCAAGAACTCTCATCCTCCTTCAATGTGGCCATATCATTGAAGTCTCTTGTTCTGTACACATCTTCCTATACTGTTAAGATTTATTCTTCCTCTGAGGTCATAAGAACTAAGCCTATTTTTAAGACTTGCGTTACACATCCATCGTATCATTCTTATATCATTTCTCTCCATGCAACGGAAGGTCTTTCCGTAGAACAGAAAACTGTACATAACTTGTCTAAAACCCATTGGAAACTATTTTTCTCTCTTGAAACACTAAAATGACACTGTAACAAAACATACTTGTGAACTTGAATAAATTAGTCCTATATATAAAATAGGAAAAGAATCTGGTCGTAGTGACACGTCAAACAATAGATTGCATATAAGAAACCAACTCAACCAGCACACTAAAGGCACAACTTCGCAAACTACTGCTTGACACAACGTTGATGTAATGCCAGTAACTCACTTCTGAATGACAGAATACACCAGTTTTTTTTATTTAGCTTGAAACGTATCCTTTGTATACCCAACAGAGCTTAATTAATCATCCTTACGAATATATTTACTGTTAGTCGTTCCCGGGTTCGCACCAGGCCCAGGAAGGTATTTCTCCTGTTTTCCTGATCAATAGGGGAAGGGGAGGCGTTCACCTGTACGTTAATTACAATATCCATTACACTATTTCTGCATTTTATATGTATACATTATTAAATACATGGTTGTTTTGACCATCATAAACAAATATCAGTTTGGCCTGATATTTGTAACACGGTTTAGGGTGTTTTTGATCCCTCCTGAACAATTGTCCGGCATTGGGTTATGGATAGAAACAGCTGTTCGTTTCTCTCGTTGACGCAGCGCAGTTGTCTTTCAGCAGTTGTGACGGTAGTAATCATAGATGCTGCTCTTTTTTCACTCTGTTGCTAGAATAATAGAATTAACTAAAACGAACTTCATCTTCCCCTTCCAACACCGCAGGGTGATGATTCCTTGAAAATTGCTTCACTCACTTTAGTTCAAAATTCCTAGCTTACTTGCTTTTCTGCCATGTACTTTCTCCCATGATACAACTTCCGGTATGTGTCAACCTAACTTCTAACTTGACCTTTTCATGGAAAATTCCATTGTTTTGCTTACGTGTAATTTTCAATTTTGAACTTTATTTTTACACTCACCATCTAATCTTACTGCATCCCTACCTTCACCTTTCTTAATGTCTATGTATTGATCAACTGTGAATTTAAAAAAAAGTTCTCCCATCTTGTTACCAGTTCTGGATGTGAGATTAATCTACATCCGGTAGTGAGGCCTCGCTTTGGATCGTGGAGTCAGTCTTTTGCTGTCATAACTCTCAAATCCATCTTGAAGTGGTAGTACCTGTCTATGGGTTGAATAGAATCTATTGTTTCCAGACTATTTACTTATAAAATATATCTATAAAACAGATGTCGATTTATTTGTAAAAACACGCAACTATCTTGCATAAAACGTTGCTGAGTGATTGATCAAACCAGATCACATGTAAAGTTAGAGGATAATTTTTAAATGGTCAGTTAAGTAAAACGGTCATCAAGAAAAACTTACATCAAATATGAGTAAGATGGCAATATAGCAGTTAGGATGCAGTTCACATGTTGGAATCCAGATAAAGACACCGAAAGGATCATAGATTTATATTGCTATAGTTTGTTGATCGTGAAATGTGCCTTTTTAGGTGATCCTCCCAGATATTACCACCTCCCCGTCAGTAACTTTTCCTCCTGATTCAAACAATTTAACCCGAGCTTAATGGATAACCCAACATATCATTTTTTATAGTGTCTGTATGTGATCACTTTTTTCTCCACTGTTTTCCTAAACATTTGTTTTTAAGACATTAAATTTGCATACGTTTGACTGTTTATGGTACAAATAACACCCCTTGTCTGGCTTATCAAAGATTTGATTCGTTGCTGCAATTTCCATAATCGAATTTGAGTTAAAGTTAATTTTTAATTTAGCTATGTTCATATGATGGCCACTTTTAAAAGCACTATTGCTTTATCACTTGATCTAATAAGTTCATGGTAGAAAAATGACTACAAATATAATTTCATCTCCTTATAACCCACACGCTGTGTTTACATTGAGATATTATATTTTTCCTAAACTGAAGTTTATCACTTTTAACTGAATCTAAAAATTTTAAAAAGACTCTGACTCTTAAAACAATGCAGTTTCTTTGCTTAATTTTTGTTCTTTTTGCTATAGTGTTTTAGTGTTCAAATTCTAGTTATAAAAGCCTTTGGGTCCTGTATATTCAGAGTTGCGTCCCTTGAACCATGTTCAAGTTATTTAGCCTAAATTTTACTGACAAATGAAAATGAACGCTTACATTTTGAAGTAATGCAAGATACGAAATCGAGGCCTGACCTCTTAGTTGGGCTTTGTGGCCGGTGATTGTATCAGCCTGACTGTTTTTACCTGGTTTTCACTGTGTTGCTGGTCTCATCTGTGTTATTAATATGGGATTTCCAGACAGTTAGCAGTCTAAACCATGAAACTTTTACTGGTCACCGCATTTTTATCAATAGTTCTCAGAAAATACTAAGTCATATTTACTTCACATAACCAATGCATTTTCTATAACGTATTTACCCTGGAAATACGTTTATTTGCATTGGGTGTAGGTACTTTTAATGTGAGCTCTTATTTTAGTAATTAGGTCTAATTTTCACCACTGTTACATGTCTTGTAGTGTCCTTATGTTTGCCTTTGACAAATATGTGTGACTCTCTCTCTCTCTTTGACTCTCTCTCTCTCTCTTTGACTCTCTCTCTCTCTTTGACTCTCTCTCTCTCTCTTTGACTCTCTCTCTCTCTCTTTGACTCTCTCTCTCTCTCTCTCTTTGACTCTCTCTCTCTCTCTCTCTTTGACTCTCTCTCTCTCTTTGACTCTCTCTCTCTCTCTCTTTGACTCTCTCTCTCTCTCTTTGACTCTCTCTCTCTCTCTTTGACTCTCTCTCTCTCTCTTTGACTCTCTCTCTCTCTCTTTGACTCTCTCTCTCTCTCTCTTTGACTCTCTCTCTCTCTCTCTTTGACTCTCTCTCTCTCTCTCTTTGACTCTCTCTCTCTCTCTCTTTGACTCTCTCTCTCTCTCTCTTTGACTCTCTCTCTCTCTCTCTTTGACTCTCTCTCTCTCTCTCTTTGACTCTCTCTCTCTCTCTTTGACTCTCTCTCTCTCTCTTTGACTCTCTCTCTCTCTCTTTGACTCTCTCTCTCTCTCTTTGACTCTCTCTCTCTCTCTTTGACTCTCTCTCTCTCTCTTTGACTCTCTCTCTCTCTCTTTGACTCTCTCTCTCTCTCTTTGACTCTCTCTCTCTCTCTTTGACTCTCTGACTCTCTCTCTCTGACTCTCTTTGACTGACTCTCTTTGACTGACTCTCTCTCTCTCTCTCTCTCTCTGACTCTCTTTGACTGACTCTCTCTCTCTCTCTCTCTCTGACTCTCTTTGACTCTCTCTCTCTCTCTCTCTCTCTCTCTCTCTCTCTGACTCTCTTTGACTGACTCTCTCTCGTTGACTCTCTCTCTCTCTCTCTCTCTCTCTCTATATATATATATATATATATATATATATATATATATATATATAAATATATTTTTATTTTTTTTATCACGTGAGAATTCAATATATTCAACATGACTGCCACATGTTGGAGTATGTACAATGTACTTTGCTATGAAAATGACAAAATAAATATGAAATATTTTTTTAAAGCCCAAGGTTGCTCTTATAAACTCATTCTGAAATGGTATTGTAGCTAGTTTGTAATAATGGTAATATTAAATATGCAATGTATTCAGGCTACAGATAATATGCTTCCGAAAGGTCCTTAAGATTTCATACAAAGGCCACATGAAGATCTACTGACCACTGTAAAGAGGAAAATTAAGTGGTACGGCCATGTTACATGCTCATCAAATTTCAAAGACAATCCTACAAGGAACTGTAGAGTGAGGAGGAAGGACAGACAAAGAGGTAGAACAACATTCGAAAGTAGACACTGAGTAACACTCTCGGGAAGGCCAAAAATCTGGATAGCTGGAGAAAGCTGATTACGAAGTCATCTTGTGCGCCCCAACGATCATCCACACCACTGGACAGATGAGATATCCAGAATGCATTCATCTTGTTTCTGACAGCTGCAGAAATAAATGACCGTAATTTCAGTTTTACTAGTGTTTTTATTATAGAAAAAATAAATCCATAATTAGTGTGTGTGCATGCAAAAATCAGTTTTCGCCAGAAGTGTACAGATATTTATACCAATTAGGAATTCAACATACATAGCATGGCAATACTACATTTGGTTAATTGTGAAAACAGTCATGATTTTTAAGCGGTTGAGCAAGGAATATTTGCATACTTAATTAAAACATTTGCATACAATGTTAATCACTGATTTTTTTTTTCCCCCTGAAACTAAGAATACAAGCAAACTCTTTAATTAATCATTTGCATGTAGTTGCAAATTACTACAAAACATGAAACAAATAAAATCAAGTGTTTTATTTATCCTAATCTTTAATTTTCTTTCACATTTATTAATAATTGAGATGATGTATCCGTCTGTTTGAAACAAATAAAATCAAGTGTTTTATTTATCCTAATCTTTAATTTTCTTTCACATTTATTAATAATTGAGATGATGTATCCGTCTGTTTGAAACAAATAAAATCAAGTGTTTTATTTATCCTAATCTTTAATTTTCTTTCACATTTATTAATAATTGAGATGATGTATCCGTCTGTTTGAAGCAAATAAAATCAAGTGTTTTATTTATTCTAATCTTTAATTTTCTTTCACATTTATTAATAATTGAGATGATGTATCCGTCTGTTTGAAACAAATAAAATCAAGTGTTTTATTTATCCTAATCTTTAATTTTCTTTCACATTTATTAATAATTGAGATGATGTACCCGTCTGTTTGAAACAAATAAAATCAAGTGTTTTATTTATCCTAATCTTTAATTTTCTTTCACATTTATTAATAATTGAGATGATGTACCCGTCTGTTTGAAACAAATAAAATCAAGTGTTTTATTTATCCTAATCTTTAATTTTCTTTCACATTTATTAATAATTGAGATGATGTATCCGTCTGTTTGAAGCCGGAATTCTACTCTTACTACTATTACAAATCTTACTTATTACTAATGGCGATTTCGTATCTGTCTGAAGCCTAACTATACTATTACTCTTTCAATGTTCAATTCAAGGCGGTAGTCTAGTATGTTACCAACCTCCCAGGTATTACCTTTTTTTTTCTTCTTCTTTAAAGGTGAATAGTGTAATGTCGATTCTGTGGTCATGATACCTTTCTCCCAGTTAATACCTTCTTTGGGGGTAGAGGTAGTGTAGTATCTTTCAGGTTGTCATAATATCCTCCTAGGCATTACCTCCTCCTTGGGGTGGCAGTGTAGTACATGTTCGTTCGTCATATTCTAGCAAAAATATGCGACTGGAGGGAACATATTACTGCTAGATACAATGTTAAAAACTTTTCTAGCAAATAAAAACGCCTTACCCTGAAAAAGGCTTCTGCATTCTGTGTGCCATCTGCAGATAAAGTAAACATCTAGAACGGGGTCATTTTTATAGATGTTGAATATGCTAAGACTTATACTTCGATGTTCTTAGGTGGTAGCTCTATTTATGAACGGTAAGTGTCGTTGCGGGTTGTTTACAAATTTGGTTGATATCTGAATTGTTTTCTTGCTGACATTTTGACACTTCGACTTAATCGTTATTTTTTAAATTGGCAATTCAGACTTTCGATTATTTCATCTATAAACTAGTAAAACTCTAAAGATGTCATTTTATCACCATGCACACTTCATCTATAAATGTATGTTTTAGATGGTGGGAGGAAGGGCGAATAAGTGATGAGAAATGGAATGATGTAAATAATTATGAGGGAGGGGAAGAAAAAGGGTCTATTATGACATCGCAATGTATTCTGACATTGTGAAATCTTTTGACATTGTAATCCTTGTAAAAACACGATTATCGACCAATGTCAAACTTAACTATATATATTTAAAATAATATATAGCAAATACTAACCCAGCGTGTCATGGGTGGTCTAGTTATTACTATAATTTACACAAATTTTAGAAAATCTTATCCGAAGGTATTAACTCTAACGGCTAATGTAAAAGTGTAAAAGGGTTTATTACTCTAACTAAAAAATGCAATAGCTAGTTACAAGTTGGGTAACTGGTGTGTAATGTATACAGGGAAATGACTAGCTATGCTAGTACTACCGTACTCGAGATCAGCATCATTGTTGTGAATATGCTCCTCTTAATAGTTTGAGTGTTACTTTGACTTGATATTTACAAGGAAAAAATATCTACATCCTATGCTTTGGCTTGATATCTACAAGGAATAGATTACTGGGCCTTCAGCTAATTATTCAACAAGAAGTCGTTGAACTGTCTCACGGTCCCTTGGATCATTAGGGTTGGAATTAGGGTTCCAGGATCTCTACCCACCCATTCTTTCGAAACCAATTAAAAGTGTTTTCCCTTTTCTTGTACCATTTTGATTGCAATACAAAGGTGTAGATCACATAAAGTAGATTCATGAGACTTAGATTGCAATATAAGTGTAAAGATCATAATAAAGTAGATAACGAACCAAAGCGGCACTGTTGATTGTATACAGAAGGTCAGTACTTTCTCTACGGCACAATGTTTCCTTGTTGGAGCTGCTAAATATCTCGCTTAGAAATGGTGGCAGTATCACTATGTAATTGTCTGGAAATGTCTTTTATTGTTATAGTTCATACATTGACTGGTTTTCTATTTGGAATGTTTTTGCTGTTATATAAAACTGAATAGTAGTTTTGTATTGACCATGATGGCTTCCAACTTAGGTCAGCTCTGAAAAACATTGGAACTTTGTAAGTTATTTTGGCACGGAAAGGTTAACTCATCTGGCAATGTACCAAGTCTGCTTGAGGTCATTTTGAGAATAAAAGATCATTTGTCCATGATCCAATTTATTGACAAAGGTGGCAATAACGAAAGTGAATTCAATTTAGGATTATCTGTATAGATAGGACATCATCCTTATACTATCTATGCTAAGCTACTAAAAGTAGATTAGCACAGGCAGGTTATCTTTTTATTATATAGATGAGGAAAAGAAATTAGCATTCAGATGATCTAAATAAAGATAAATGTATCGACTGTAGTCAAGGGTGACCTGAAGACCCTTTTCATTGGCTACTACATGGAGATGTAGGGGAGGGCGCCACTCCTTTCCCTGGTTAACCCAACTTACCCTTGATCCTAACCTTATAATGCTGAGTGTTTAGCAAGAGGCATCAAGTACTTTTTTTTCTTTTTGTATGACTCAACTGAGGGTTGAACTCTGGTCTCCCGACCCATTAGTGAACATTAATCATTATGCCAAATAGGGCCGATGATCTAATGTTCATGAACAAATATGAATGGATTCATTAGCCTATTCAGTTGGCTAGTGGACACACAGGGTAATATACTGACAAGAATTGCATTGTGGATTGCACAGGAATTGTCAGTTTTAGAGAGGCTGTATTTGGTCAGTCTGAATGTGGGTTTAGTCAGCATCAGTCGCCTCAAATCTCGGGACTTCATTTTCCATTGTTAATCGGGTTAGTGGCCAATTCACCAGAGAAGGAAAAGAATGTCTCGGCTATTCCTGGTCGACTAGGAGTCTTCGTTAGTAATAATAATAAAGGTCTGTGTGAGTAAATGGATATGCTCGACTTACATAAGTCGGTTTTGATCTATATAGCCGCTCCTCTATTTAACTGAAGAAATATACATGTGGGAAGGGGTGGTGGTTAAAAGTTGAGGCATACTTTTTGGAGTGGCATATGTTCATGCGAAGGGGAGGGGGGGGGGTGAAGTTAAATATCTTATGGTCACATTTCAGTTAGGAATTTTATTACTCAAAACTATTCCGGTGGGGTGGAGGCATTTGGTACACACAAAGATTTACCTTCGTTTATATATATATATATATATATATATATATATATATATATATATATGTATATATATATTTTCTTTTAATTTATGCAGATATGTACAAAAAGCTGCTACACTGGCATGTCGATGTTATCGATCAATAATTATTAGAAACTATGATCTCATTTTCTTGTAACTATTGATCGATAACATCGACATGCCAGTGTAGCAACTTTTTGTACATGTCTGCACAAATAAAGCTATTTGTATAAATAGCTCTATTTACTATTGAGCACTGTTATAAGCCCGGTTGAAATTCTGTAGATTTTTAGTGTGTGTGCACATATGCTGATGGATTCACAAAACATAGTTCTGGAAACAATTTGGCTACATTTATACACGCCCATGCATATCTATTTATACATGTCTTTTCATGTGCCAATGTATACTAGCACATGTACACATACATTTTTATGTGACTACCTAAAAACACGCCCCCCCTCACACGTACGAATCACTACATATACATAGTTTTTTTTTCGTCGCTCATCACCTCCTTCCATACACAGACCAATTCATTTCTATCAAATTCATTTTCCTTTGAATCAACCTCCTACTTAAACATAAATACACGTATCTATATAACTCTTGATATCATTATAGTTATGGACATCTATTTAATTCAATTTACAATTCTGCAGATATTCTCATGTGATGATTACTGCTTATTTACACATGTGAATGACATTAGCGTGACCCGTGGAAATTCCAGTTGTATCGTTCGTCTGTTGTGCATTACTGCTGTGCATAAAAGGTGCGACATATTTTCATTCTATTGATGTCCAGAGCGAATGCAGAACTCGCAATATTATTATACCACCTTAGTTGAAACTGAAATGCCCTTATTTCAGTTTGAACAATTTAAGTACTCTGGTTAATGTAGTTTCAGAATATATCTAGTTATGGGCGGGGGTGGGGAGAGGGTTCCTATCTTCAGAACCGTTGTAGGAGTTTAACATATTTTCATTCTATGGGGGTCCAGCGTGAACGCAAGCCTCATGGTATTCTACCATTTTTGAAAAGAACAGATAATAGCTTTTGGGCTAAGATCAAAGTGTAAGAAAATGTTTTTAGTTAGTATCATATGTGTTACAACAGCAACATCAGATGATTTTTTTACATTGCATCCACTCTTTAAAAAATAGGTGGAGGGTGATAACGTACGTACTAATATGAAAATTGTCTTAGCATATTATAATTTTTCAATCCCGCTTTCAAACGTTATTAATGGGACTAATATCTACGTACAAACACATGGGCCGTAACATATTTATCCTTACATGAAGACGTATACAAAAGGGCAAGCACTGACATACGCTTCTGTATAACTGAATCTAGTTCAGAAAACTAGGTCACACACACACTTACGCTTACTGAGCAGCAGGCACTGGGAACATCTACCTGAGAGAACTGTGGGGAATGAGACATACACCATCCATTATGACCATGAAATCCCCACAGCTACCTATCTGGAAAACGCAGCTGTCAAACCTGACATTGTAATATGGAACAAGAGAGAGAGAGTGGCAACTTTGGTTGAGGTCAGTGTCCCTAATGATGGGGGCCTAAATAGAGCTGAAAGGGAGAAAATAACAAAATATCAGGGTCTAATGTATGATATGAACAGAAACTGGAACCTCAAAGAGATCTCTATCATTCCAGTTATCATAGGAGCCACTGGACTCGTGAAGAAGAACTTGAAAAAGTATTTAGCAAGTATACCTGGTGAACCAAGTGCAAGAGAAATCCAAACAACTGCACTCAAGGGAACAGCCAGAATCCTGAAAAGAGCTCTCGGTTGGAGTCTGTAAATAGCGGGTGATCGTATGGCATTTGGAAGAATGCCCCGTCCCCAGCAAATGAATGAAAAGAAAAATAAAAAAATGAAGAGAAATGAATTTGTGTGTGGTTATAAGCGAGGAAACAAACTGTTTATGTATGATTATTGATTTGTAAATTTTGAGCCTGCATCCTACTCTAAACTCGTTTTGACCCATTCATCCAAGCACGGTTCCTGTCATCCATTCACCATTTTTCCATCACTTTCACTTTCACTTCAAGTCACCACAATACCGCATTTACTCTGACACCTTACTTTAAATTACCCCAATGTTTCAAATTAATTTTATTTACAAAAAATATTTAATTTCATGAAGTGATGAAAATGGGACAACAACAACAAAGAAACGAAATAAAATCAGGGGCAGTTTAGTAAGACTCTCCCCAACTCGTCCACAGAGTAGACCACCTATTTTTTAAAATCTTTTTTTTTTTTTTTTTTTTTTTGTTACCGAAGACAAGCAGGTCTATCTCCAAATAGGAGTGGCATTTGAGTGAGATGAACTACAGTGGAGTTTGAAAGTGGGTTCTGTCCTTTTTAAAGATAAATACAATTTGGGGGAAACCAAGGAAAACATTTTAAATGGGAAGTGGGCATCTTAGAGAATACTTATTACCAAGAAATAAAAAGTGGGTAGGACTCTCACTCAACTAGCAAAAGATTACGTTAACCGGAGTAGATTTCAAAAAGGCCCAAAAATGTGTGCACCATACAAAAGGAGTCTACCACATCCAGGGTGTCCTCACCTTACACCAAAGTTTAAATAGGCGAGGACACACTGGAGGTGGTAGACTTCTTTTGCTACCTAGGAGATATGCTGTTTGACCATCAGTCACGACAGCTTGGGTAAAGTTCAGAACTTCTTCCAATCCTAACATCCCGAGCCATCCAAATTATTGGGGTAAGGTCTATGAGAGCTGTGTAACAATGTGATGTTGTATGGCAGTGAGTGTTGGGCCCTCGCTCAGGCCTCACTTGCCCGATTCCATAGAAATGACAGGGAATGATTAGGTTGATATGCAATGTAAAGCCAGGCCAGATCCAGAACATTAGGTCAGACACTCTACTTGAGAAATTGTGCATCCAAAAACTTGATGTCCTAAGGAAAGCCAGACAGCGTTGAACTTATTGTCAAAGGGAACATAGCCGATAAATCTGGATAGAACACTATTTTTGTATGTGCAAGCCTTCTTGCTGAATTCTATGGAATGTGTTTGTTTTTTTAAATTTTTGTTTTCATATTTTTTTTAGGCCAGTTTTTTTTTCTTTTTCTTTCTTCCTTTCTTTTCTTGGTATCACAGGAGTGGAAAAAAATAAACAGGTCACATTGTGTCCTTATAAAGAATGTTTTGAAAGTAATGTATCTATAAGTTATTCTGCATTTTTGCCTTCACCGCAATGAGTCATGTTCCTATTTATTTGCCTCCCCACAAGGGCAGTTAGACACAAGGTCGATTTTTAATATGGGGGAAAATCTAGCTCCCCATAAAAATGCACCCTGGATTGGAACCCAAAAAATGTTTAATTGCCTCTGTCTAGAAGGATTTCTCCTTCACTGACAGGACAGAAAGCTGAAGTATAGTATCTGAACAGCTACTACACTTGGCATTATTTATTTGCACAAAATATAAAGATTTACACTTGGAACAAATTAGGAGCAAGGCCGTCAAAGATGTGGAGAGAATGGGGGTCGTTAGTCATCCTTGGTCAAAAATGATAAAAATGTCTATCTCATTTTTAACAAGAATCATCTCGGTCATCACAATACCACATTTACTCAGGGGGGGGGGGGGGCATCCTATTTAAGATATCCCCAAATTTGTTTGAAATTTTATTTGTCATAAATATATTTATATACAATTCATTGGAATAAAGTGATAAGGAGGATAAAGAAAAAAACAAAACCGGTTAGTAAGACCCGCCCATTGTTTTCTGGTTTGTTCAAAACCGAAAACAAGCGAGTTAATCTCTAAATGGGAGTGTAATCTAAGTGGTAGAAAAAGGAGTGGAATTTTGGAGAGTGGATGGTACACCTTTGCTCCTAGCCAAAAGGGCAAGGAATTCATGTTACTTGTGTTCTTTTCTGATTTTGAATTAAATAACCTTAGGGCGAATCAGTTCAATAGATTGCTTAACTGTGAATAAATAAGTTACATTTCTCTTTGAAATAGATAAAATTAAAGCATTAGTAAACACACTTTGTTTTTCTGCAAAAAGGTTTCAGATTTCTCATTTAATGTGGTGGACAATTCGTTTTGGCATTCCAGTACTTATAAAGTTTACATATACAAGATGATGCGGCAAAATCCGACACTTGACAAAGAAAACGAAATGGGCAATATAAAGTGCTGTATATGCAGAGACCCGACAGTTTATTTAGCATCAGTTATTTACATACATTCTTCTTCAATGTAACCACCGGCAGCGACGACCATTTTGATGCGGGTGCAAAATGAGTTGCATGATTTGGCGACCATGTCGTTCAGAGCGGCAAACGCCTTCATAGTTGGAGCCTTCAGATAGTGTTATGAGCGTTCTTGTTGGTCTTGACCTCGATCACGTCCCAGAAGAAAGTCAAAGCAGGTTGCAGTCGGGTGAGGAGGGCGACCAGTAGTTAGTCATGGTTGGGTCATGCTGGAATACAAAGGGACGTTCGGTGGCGATCTCATCCATCCAGGGCTTCACAATGCTCCTCAGCACCTTCTGGTATTTCGTTTACTTTTCAAATGTTGGATTTGGCTGCGACACCTTTATTTATTCATATATATATATATATATATATATATATATATTATATAAACGCAAGATGCGTCTGTTTTTGGTGTGTATGCTGTCTCCAGGATGAGTTTGTTTAGCAGAAACGTGCAACCGTCGTCGGACAGCTAGCATAAACTTTTATTGGCAAATAAAACTGAGGCATAGTGTATTTTAGACACAGGTTTATTGCTCATCGAAAAAGGTAAAAACTGAAAAAGAGCATGTGAATACAAAAATGAAGACTAGGCAGGACGGGGATGTTGCCTAAAGTCTAATGTGGCCGTTAGCTAATAAATTTACCGAACAGAAAATGTTAGGAGCATAAAAGATAATACTAGAAAGATAGAATTATGCTAGGAAATAGGCATGTTAAACGCGGTAAGATATGGGCTAAATGTGGGAGGGAAATGTAAAATTGTCTCGATAAAAGCAATATAAAAAGAAAAGTAATACTAGTACTATGTAGTTCTATTTTGAAAACAAAAATTCTTACCGGTGATGCCTAAAATGTCGAGATATTTGAAGAGATAGGCAGCTAAAAGATCGGGAACAATGCACTGGAAAAATCTCGCCCGTGGTAAGGGCTGAGAGAATCCCTCAAGAAAAAAGGGCCACCCAAGGGAGATAAATGCTTAGGGATTTATTATACTCTTGACAAAAGTGTGTATACTAACTATTTGTATAAGTACAAGATATACGAACTTAAGAATGTAATAATTATTCATATAAAATTTAAAAAACCTATCATGTCTCTAAGAGAAAAAAAAAACTTTGGGTTTTAACTTTTCTATTAATTCTAGGAAATGATACAGGCATCTTGAAAGCTTGAATCTTTCAATATGAATTTCAGGAAATTTTTTTTTATTTTTGATATTCAGAAGGGTACCTTTTGATCTATACACAAGGTCCAAATTATTTTTTAAAAATTGAACTGACAAAGCATGTCACGGTTTTAATACAACAGGTTTTAAGAGACCGTTCATCCACAGACAACTTGTTTCACTCTTTAGTATTGGGAGAAGCTTTCTCCATTACTAATCAACCTCCATCATGAAGGCAGGAAAATGTATAATGCTTATACATGCGCATTATCAGCTACTTTTACGAAGGACTATGCATTTATGCTAAGTGTGAGCCAGTAATCTTCTGTATTAAAGAGTTTAACACAGGGTAGGGGGGGGGGGGCAAATGTACTTGTTCAACCACAGACAGCTTGTTGCGCTGCTGTACAGCAAATTGTAATCCAGGAAAGTTTTTTTTATTTTCAAGCAATCTTCCAAGTATCAGGGATCCAAGACTGGGCTCTTCATGCTCGTCATCAGGGGGTATTCTTTTTATTTGGAATATTTGGTTTAGTCTCTTTAAATGAATAAGAACTAAAATAAATGAAGAATAAACAGCTTTTCTTGCCAAAACAAAACTAAAAACAAATTAAATATTCCAAATAAACAAAATACCTCCTGATCACGATAACAGCATCATTGGATCCAAGCTACACCAACTAACCTCTATATATGTTATGTACTAGCATAACCTGTGTTCCAACTTTGTGTGTGTGTGCGGGGGGGGGGAATTTGGCGAACCTAAGAAACTCCTGCTCCCACCCCATGAAGTTAAGTTAGAGTTAAGAGTTTATCTTATCTGTTTATTCAATGTATTTTATTTTAATTTTCAAATAGAATAACTAGTTAGATGCTGGAAATAGATTATAGAATGCTGAAAACATACACATGGTTGGCGGCGAAGCAAACATTGAATATAAATTACTTTTGGTGTTCCATGTGCACAATGAAAGTTGCATTAACTTGTTTTTAATGTTTTTTCTTAATTAAAAACACAGTTTAATTAAGAACAAGTTGTTGTGCATAATGCTGAAAACCGAAAATATTGTTTAATGCTAAAAGCAAATGTGTGTGTGTGTGTTCTGCCATACATATGTACTTAAGCTAGAGAATAGACAAATTTGTATAAAACTAAAAATCTTGTTTGTTTGCATATCGATTGTTTTAGATGGTGAGAGAAAAGGCTAATAAGTTGAAGTTGTCTATCTTGCTGCTATGTTTAAAAGAAACACTTTCGTATAAAGATATGATGGTATATCTTTGCTAGAGTTGTGATTAGAATAAGTTTGAGCGGTTTGGAGTGCGTAAATAGAAGTTGTCAGGAATTAAAATACTGAATACTCTAGCCAGTCACTTTCTGCCAGATACAAAATCGAACAGGTTAATATATTTTTGCACACTACATTCCTTAAACTGTCATGGCTCTTCCGACATGTCGCCAATATAACTTCCTGTAGCCATGTCTTATTCAGCTGTGTATTGTTTATGTAGCAAACGGTTGTATTTCTTTCCCCTTTATCCAGCTGGCCTTTCTTATGCCGCAGTCAGCAGACACAACTCTTCTGCTTATCCAGGTTGCTTCCTTGTTTCGCTGCAGCTGTCAGATGTTATTGTTTCAGCTGCACAGGTGACATCTGTCTTACTATAGTCACCCGGATGTAGAATCCTGCGCCCCCCCCTCTCCTCAGTTCAATCAGCAAGGTCATCCCACCAACATATATTCAAGTGGTGGAGGAGGGGAGTAGGGAATATTATTAGTAGCTGAGCTAAATAAGACTAAAAAGGAAATATATTATGTTTTTTATGGAATTAAATGCTTTAGTCGATTATTTAAATTCCGCGGTACTTTCTACATCAATCTGCATAATTTACTGGTAATAATAGTATTCCTTTTTGAAATGTCAGTCAGGATCAGTACTATTAAGAAAGAAATGACTCTTTCATAAAAATAATTGTCATTGACGGCTAAATATTCTTTAAATAAGACGAATGTCGCTTTATTTAAAATTGTAGCAATTTAATTTTTAAAACAATTACGTCTTAATTTAATAATTGTCGACTAAATATTCAAATCAATATAACGAACGTCACTTGAAATGTATTGAAAATTATATTGTTTTAGTCGACAGGATGACATGATTTGACTTTGATACAATTTGTTTTAAAATGGATAAAGTCTGAATTTACCTTAGTGACATCTAATTAATCACTATTTTTGCTAATCGGGCGATCTCATTTAAAAAAAAAAAAATGTGTGAAAGGTGATAACGTACATATGAACATGAAATGCCTTAGCGTATTATATAATTTAACCATTAATATTTATTTCTAACTATGGCAGCAAGAATGGTTCACACTCCATTCACCGGTATTATGCACCTGATAAGACAGCTTCTTTGGGAGTTACTCCAAGGTTTTGGTCTTTGGAGTATCAGGCGGATAACATCAGGCCAGGAAAACAATGGAATGCAGACATTTGTAGAGGAAGAGATGTCTGATCGCTATTTTGTAGTGGGCGTTACTGCATAAATATCCACCCTTCTGGCCTTGTTGGATATGAAGAAAAACTGATTACTTTCGTTTGATTTAAATTATAGAAGTTTGTCCTGATAACTAATTTTATTCAGTTTCGTCAACATAACGAATGGCCTGGAAAGAGTTATGAAGACAGCAATACAAAATGTTGAGTCAGTGCATAGACATGTACTATACAAGAAAAGTCGAGTCCTGACCTTTCATGACGTCTCTAGACCAAGTCATGGTTAGAGGCAAGGAAGGAAATGTCTGGTCAGGTAGACGTTAACACCCGGATTGTTCATAAATCGCAGGAAAAGAAGCGGAAGTTGCATCCTATGTAAACTGTTATCAATGTATTAATCGCTCTGCAAGTGAGATATGCATGTGTGTTCCAACCAAACCACGTATTAATCACTCCGCGAGTGAGAACATGCTAGTGCCAAAGAAAATAGATTGTAATTATGTAACTGCTACACATTAATGTATACTGTGCCAATGTTGACCCACCGTATGATGCGTCGTCTAGTGTATAGTAAAAATGATTTACTTCTGTCCGTTCGGGCTACTCAGAGCCAAATATATCTTTTTCAATATGGAGCTTAAATGTACGATTGTATTGAGTTGAACAAACTAAACGGAACAGAAAATTAACACAAATTCATGCTTTTATTGATTTGATATTTCGTTTCAATTACGAAACTTTGTCATGGAATAAGCATTTTATTAATGAAACGCAATATCAGTTCAGGGTGCTAAAAGTATACACAAACTAAATGTATCATTTTATCATTTAGCGAATCACTTGTATTTAATTTATTTTTTCTAAATTCATATATTTCTATAATAAAAAGCTAAGAAACTTATTTTAATAATAGGTAAGAGTTATGTAATTATTTAAATAAAAAGTTTAAACTTGTTCAGGGTTTTTTTTATGTAAGTTTCAACCAAATAATGGAGTCAGTAATGTATTCTCCCTTGTTTTCCAACATTTAACAAGATGTCATACCTCGTTGGTAAAAAACAAATTAAATAAATAAAACCGGTGTTAAATGTTAATTTTTCTTATCTTGAGATGTCATTTTAATGATCAGAAATAGACAAATGAAATTAAATTAACTCTGAAAAAAAAAGATTACAAAATAGAATTCTCAAAACAGATTCCAAAATTTAAAAAAACAAACGGTAATTTAGTTGCCAACCCCATAGTTAAAGTATGTTTTAATTTAAGTTATTTTTTTCTGGATTACTATGTAAATCATATACAGTAGATTTCTTTTTATTATTCGGAAACACCCGAGTGAATGTAAATGTTTTTTTCTCTCCTTATTATTAATGTATCTTTTATGCTGTGACTATTTCGACTCCCACCTCGCTCCAACTGGCTCCACCGACAATCTTAGTTGGTCGTAACAATTCATCTGACTTCAATATTTATCAGCAAAACGTTGTCGGAATAAGTCATGCCGCACGTTTCTTATAGGAGTGTACGTGCCACACCCCCAATAGACCTTTCGTTTTTTGGTAAGTTTTTCTGGTTTTTTTTCTTGTTTTTTGTTTTTTGTTTACATTTAATATATAGTACTTGTATACGGGAGGAGGGAGAGGGGTGGGGTCATTTTATTGCTACTTTCATTAATTTGTTTTAATGATTGAAATGTGTTTTAGAATTTAGATAATAGGTTTTTGCTTGACAATCGCTGAAGTTTTTCAGATAGGTGAACTGATTATTTCACTGTATCATAACTCATCAGCGTGGCTAGGCAAAGTGCATTGAGCCGTGATCCCAACTGTTTTGACAATAGGTGGACATCTTTCCTGTTATGTTATCACGAAAGTGAATGAAATCGAAATGCTTATATTAAGCATTTTCAACAGCTGTGAGTGCTCTATTCTTTTATGGATAGCTATGCATTATCGCTAATGACCACCGGCGATTGCATTTACCAGAGTTGTCAACTCACGAAAGTAGTCCTCCACTATATAAATGAATAAATGCGATTTTTTTCCCCCCATATATATATACTAACATTGAAATATATGCTTTAATTTTATGATACATGCCAAGGGGTTAGACAGTCAATTGTGGTTTCGAGAAGATAAGTGCACTCTGGTTTACAAAAAATGCCTAAGCATTCCCCGGTAGGTGCGCCCAGGTGATTATCAATAAACAAACCCCTCTCAGATAAGGCAAAGCCTGGGAGGGTGGACTTGAGACTGAACAGAACCATTCCGCAGCCCGACAGTAACAAAGCCACTGTCGAACTGATTTGTATCATTCAAAATAATAAATAATTTTTTGAAATACCGTAAATATAGTTATCTCCAAACACCCATAACATCTATAGGTATTTCTCATTTGCATATTTATTCTAAAGTTTTTAATAAATTAATATTCTGTAATATATATATTTCGGATTTATATCGCCAAATTTTCTGATAGACGCAATAGTTTTGTCAAAAGTAATATTACAATTAATAAAATTTATTAAAGCAATTTAATAATAAAAAAGGATAGTGTTTTAAACTTAGAATTTTATTTTCAAGGAAGATAATTTACATGAAGACTTCTGATTTAAACTTGCGGCTTTAGTAAAACATCTGATGTCGCTTGGATGAGGTGAACAGATATTACATTTTGATCTTGGCCAAGGAACCATAAAATGATTTTTTTGTGACGAGGCATTTTTAAATGAATAAAAAAAATGATTTAATCGGAATATCTTTTAATATGGGTAGGTCGTGCAGTATCTATTGTTATACCATCCTATCAGGCATTACCTCCTCCTGTGGTGGTGGGGGGCAGCAATGTAGAATATGGGCGTTCGTTCGTTCATGATACCATTTCCACCCAGGCATTACCACCTTTTTTATTTTTTTCTGGGGGGGGGGGGGGGCAAGGGAGGTGATTCACTTTTTTTTTTTTTTCAATTCCTGTTTTCTCGCTCACACGATTTTGTCACATATTACCTTACTTCGCCAGACGGCCTTTTGGCTTGGCTGTCTTTGAATAGTTTTAAATACATTCAAACCAAAAATAATTACTTTAAACTAGCTGAAATACCCAACCTTCAATATACAACGGTAGCTCATCGCTGTTTTGGCTCAGGAAATAGTTCTTTTAATGTATGTATATTGATGAAAGAGCCGCTTTTTGTTGTGTAATAAAGCGGCCGTTTCTAATGACCTCGATATGATGCTCTATTTCCCTTAATATCATTCTTTTTTTAACCTGAATGGCATAATACACAATCCATTTCTGGAGTTTCTCAGTGGAAAGGAATTTTATTTTGTAAATATGTTTGATCTATACACTCTTATATACATAGTTGTTTGTTTCTCTTAATACAATGTAAACAAGTGCTTATTTTAAATACACAGACCCCCTTTTAAATGTCAGTTTCATTGACCCTGCATGGCAGGTGCAATTTACCTTTATTGCTGTGCCGATGTCGGGTTTCCTTTCCCTTATCAATAGGCTTTGTTTCTTTTGTTCTATCGTATGTCTACCCTCTTTCTTGGTTATTTAATGTCGAAACAATACTTGTTTTAAATGGCCCATCGAAACTGGATTACTATTTTACTCATACATGAAGGAAAGTGGCCGTTCATATCTTTAATAGATCTGACTGGATTTCAACAGCTTACTGATTCCATGGTTCATGTAAACGAATAGGCCAGTCACCCTCTGTAGAACTAGACACTTATTGTAAAATAGGTAAGTTTAATTTGATTTAAATCATGCAAAGCAGACTTAAAGGGTTCATATTTGGCCTAATGGATACAGTAATGAACTATGGAATTGGATATGTCAAGTTAAATATCCGATCTTCTAATGTGGTCATTTAGACCTTAGTACTGTTCGAGAAGAGATGGATCCACACTTTATCTCCAACTCTTGGTAAAAGTAGCAACTTGTATTCAACTAATCATACCCAAGTAATCATTTACAATACGTATTGTTTCAGCAATAAACTAAAAATGGTTGATATGTTGTAACCTTAACCTAAAAGTAGAAAGTGGACCATTTCAGCAGCTTCATAATTTTTGCCCTCTTCCCTTTTTTTCTTCTTGAGGCCTCACATTCAATGAACAATGTTTTTGACAAAGGGCAAAGAACTGCTGTTTTGTGGGTCAACTGTTTAGTGTTAATCTATCCATCTCATTAAGCCTTATCCTCGGGTTGTTTTTTTACTTTGATAAGTGGTAACTTATAAGTGAATAAAACGGTTTTTTTAATCTCCAAAGTTCTAAGTATTTTGAAAGAATAGGAAACTGTTTCAGAACTAAAATTTCTTCATTTTGCCATCTACTAGTAGGAGTTCCCATTTAAGAATGAAGTCAAATTAATGCTGATGCAATGTTGAACTATTTTTGGAGACCATCTACTTTGACTGATGTGCATACTCCAGAGAGCTTCGCCACATGCTTGAAAACATAATTCAAGCACTTATCATGAACGGCATGCCAGTCTCTATCCTTATCTGGTTGGCCCATCGCTTTGGTAGTTGCTTTCTTGATCGTTCTTGAATTAAATTATTATATAGCTGGAGTCTGATAGCCGGGAAACATGTCAAAAACCACGTTAATCTCTTTTCCAATAACGTTGTTTATGGATCTGTTAATATTAAACCTTTCTTATATCTGCATTTCTCCATCTATCTTGCAAAGGATAGTTCTTAAACATTTCAAAGATATATATATATATATATATATTAATGTGTGTATTTTAAAAATTTGTTTAGAATTTTTTCTATTTAAATATAGATTTTATAAAAGCTCAATAGTGTAAGGCCAGAGTTATGCTATATTTAATATTTTTCATGTAATTTTATACCATTTCAATGTTAAAAAAGGACAGATTCACGTCATTTCATAATCCTTTTTCTTTTTTTTTCTTAATATATACATGTATAATTTATGCAATATTACCATTAACATGCGTGGAATTTCATAAACACCATAGCCTGGATTGTACACTAACTAGGATAGAACAGCTTACTTATTAAAGGGTCCAAGGGTACCACAGTATTATTAATTCGTTCAGGGTACCTCAACTATTGGTAAACATTACAACTGTTTAGTAAAGTTCTATTAAGAGATATGATTCTTCAGATGTGTGGCAGTGTTTCAGCATTGATTCATAGAAACACATTGGATCAATTTAAAATGTAAGAAATTCAAACAAATCGTGTCTTAAAGTGAATTAATCAAGACTGAATAATCATTGGTGATTCTTGACATATGAGGGGAAAAGAAAGTTAGGTGTCCATCCTCCCAATTAAAATTAGTCTAGTCTCTCTATTGGTTTATTCTCACTTTCTTATTTTATGATGTAGAGATGTAGTTGGTATTTCTTTTTAATATATTTTTGCTATTGATTAAAATTTCCCTCTTCCTCCTCCTTAAATCCTGAAAGCAAAGTACTGAGACGATTATTTGTAGATGTTTAAGATGGCAGCTTTAATTTCAAGTATTGTTCACACTTCACAATGACCAAACTGCAATGCTTCCAGAAAAGCACTTTCGTCTCTAAAAAGGATCCTCAATTATTTGACATAATAATGGTGGCCAGACTTAATTGTGAACAAATAAAATTTATCCAGTAGAAGTTTGAAAATGTAGTGTAAGATTTTTTTTTTTTTTTTTTTTTTTTTCCATTTTTACCCAAATTTGTTATAACCATTCTTTTGGATTATTCGTACTGCTGTTCTCATCCAGAATGTTATTCTAACAACGTTTCGATCGATGTAAATCCCATTCTTTAGGTGTGTCTTTTCAAACTCTGGAATCTGTACGAACTTTCGAAAAGGAACTCTCTATTTAATCCACGGGGCGGCTTGTTCTCATCCTGTCAGCCATGAACAGGTAGAAGTCTTAATTATTAATTATATTACTAGTATCGCCTGTACTGAGGATTTAACCTTCAACCTCCAGAAGACTCATTTAGACCCATGATACAACGGATAAAGTGCTAAGTATAATCAGTTCTAAGTGACAGTCTGCTGAAGGTTGAAGGTTCAATTCTCAGTATAGGTGATACTAGTAATACAATTAAATAATTAAGACCTCTACCCAGTCATATCTGACGAAACAAGAACAAGCTGCGCCCGTGGATTAAATAAAGGGCTTAGTTCAGAATTCTGTAGATTCTAGCGTTTGACAAGAAATACCTGAAGAACACGGGTTACATTGGCTGAAACTTTGAGTATCTCATCCACCTTGAGTTTTTATACACCATAGGGTTCAAAAGAAAATGTATGTACGTTTAGACTTAAATGATTTGAAATAATAGTGGCCAGACTTTGAAGAAATTAAATTTATCCTAAATTGCCAGTGGAAGTTGGAAAATGTAGTTGAAATGCAAAAACGGTATGGTTTGTACGTTCTACACAAATCAACAATTGGGGGGGGGGGGTATTTGTTAGAATTGTTTGAGTTCTTTTGACCACCAACAATGAATCTCAATTCTTTCATCAGAATGGATTTTGTCTCCCGATAGAAATTTAACTTTTCTTTCACTTGCCTGGTGAACTCTTTGTCTAAACAAAGATTTAATACCGGAACACACTTACCTATTGGCAAGGATTTTTTTTAAAGTTTTTAATGGAAATCGCTCCAGATAAAGTATGAAGTCACTTGATGTAAGGAGCTAACAAGAACAAATATGATTATCGCAAAGACAGGAGATGCCTATTGGCCTTAGTCTTGAAAATACTAAGGCTATATGTAGGAGGAAAACAGTCAGCAGGAAGAGTTCCACAAGTCTGCAGTTTTTGGAAAGAAGCTACTGGAATAGGAGGCTGTATTACAATGAGGTATCAAAACAGTGAATTGATGGAGACCACTAGACCAACGAGTCAAACGAGCTGGAACAAAGGAAGCAGGGAATAGATCACACAATTCTGAAGAACACCTGCCATAATAGTATTTATAGAAAAGACTGAGACTAGCAACATCACCTGTGAAAGGGTGTAGAGAAGAAAGAGTGGTGCCAATCAAATTAGATACGTTTCTGCACCTTATCAAGAACCCTTAAATGGGACAGATTCACCAGCCCAAACATGACAGCAGTACTCCATACATTGTCTGATAGTAGATTTGTAGAGATAGAAAATAGCCTCAGGTGTGAGAAAGTGTTTGGAGCGATAGAGAACCGATCTTACGAGAAGCAGGAAAAGCAATAGATGTTAATTTTATGAATAATATTCAGTGTATATGATAAACTTTACAAGAATTCCTTATTTTTACCCATAACTGGAGAAATTGCGGGGTCATACCTTTTCCAATTGATATGAATTCATTAATGATTACAACAGGTCCAATAGCATCTAGACTGGGCATAAAAATTCCATAAGCTGCAGCAGTATCCATTAGGTCAATCATACCCCCCCACCGACAAATTAGGAGAAAGATTCTAACAGGTCAACATACACGACCTACCATCAACATTAATAAAACTGTTCAGACTGTCCACTGAAATGTTCCAGAAAACCGGATGTCGAGTCTTACAAAAGCAGAGAGTGATAAGGTGATCTCAACCGAGTCATGTCAACTTTCTTTGCTATTCAAATGAAATAATTTAAAAGAAAATATATAAGGAGATGCACATATGATCAAATAAATGACTAAAGAAATCCGTACAAAAATATATGCAAATTTTATTTACAAAGGCGCTCTCCTGAGTTTTCTGCGGAGATTAAAGCAGTGGTCTGTGATTGGCTGATTTTCATCCAATCGCAGGGCACTTAGAATTCACTGTGCTTAATAATAATTCCAATAATATATACAAATTTTATTTACAATGTCAGTAACTTGATAATGATGCAAAAAGTTTAATGCTGGAGGGAAAGAAAGATGTGCTGGTCACACCTGAAAAAGGATCATTGTAGATTGTCGTGTGTGCGTGCAAGTGTTCATGTATTTCTTTCACTCTGTTTAACAGCTAGCTGTCTCATTTGAGTATCAGTTCAACAGGTCAGGATTGTTTGGCATAACTGGTTGCATGTGCTTATGTAGACAAGATTTTTGCAGGACTGAACTGCTGCATTTGTTTATAAGGGGTTTAGCCGTTGGCAGGAATTATTTCAAGGTCTTTCTTGAGCGTTGCAGGATCATTTTCCAGGCCCCTACATTAATAATTTATATTCAAACCTGGGCTAGGTTTTGCACAATATTAAACTTTTTTCTTTTTAACTGTTTGAACATGGATTTTGTCTCCTGCACCAAATTTGAATTTGATTCCATTTGGTAAAAATGTAACTTTTCTTTCACGTGTCTGGTGAAAATACCAATCTTGTAATTAAGATTTAAATCAATAACTTGACGTTCAGTATGTCAAGTTTATCGATATATATATTACACACACAAAAAATGTCTTATATTAATATAAAACTTATGTTGTGTAACCTTTTTATCTGGATCACATACTTGAATTTTTCAAAAAAATTGGAAATATTTAATTGTAATAGGTATAAAATTTTCGAAAGTAGGTTTGCAGTGTTCAACTTCGTCAGGTTAGTATCTGTTTATATCTCATCCTTACGTTTTCTCACCATTAGTTTGTGTATGAAAAACTTGAAGAATGCTACTCATTTCTTTGTAAATGTCTGGAAAGGTTCACGTGAAAAATTCAATTATTCTGTCTGACATTAAATGCTTAAATAAGACTCTACAAGAAAAGTATATTTCTAACCTTTATCCTCACCTGCAATGCCTCCTCTCTGGCATTTTCTGAGATTGCTTAGACAGCTATTTTGATTCTGGCGTATTTGATATATGCCACGGTTCACCAAATAGTCGCCATTTTTGGTTGGTCTCTAATTTGATGGCATCACATTCTGAATCGCGTTGACACCGATTCTTGCCAGATCACCAAAGTTAAGTGACATTGGCTGTAAGATGGGTGACCATTTGGAAATACTAGATGATGTAAACAAACACTTCATGGTAAAATAGAAAATATCCACTTGCTCATGGTCGCCGTATCTGAAATCGGAAATTACGAACAGGTGATAATAAAAACAAATCCTACATTTTAGACTGTATTTTTTTGGTGAGGGGGGATACTTTGTTTTAGTTTTAATCTATAAAATGTTTGTATGTAAATAACTACCTAAACCTTCAAGCTTTTAATACATGAGGATTTGCTAAGAATTTTAAAGACGGAAATGTCTATTTGATAGTATAAATGCTTCCAAATTTTGAAGGGTTATGGAAGTAATTCAGTCATTTTGATGTTTTGTTGATAGTTGAAAAAAAGAAAGTGACTTGTTTACGAAGCTACCGAAATGCATTTTAGTGAATTTTTGTAAAATAGAAGTAAAATTTAGCTTTATTTTATGCTATTTAATTTTTTAAAATAAATATTCAATTAATTTAAGATAAATCGGGTCTTCAACTTTAATCGCACCAGACTAGAAAATTAATCAGTTTTTGTAATTCATTATTTTTCTTCCCAACTTTGGTCAACTTTGGTCTTTTTATTTGAATGTGAGAGAATCTATTCGTATACTTTAGGAGAAAAGGAACTTGTCTTTTGTCAATGTCTCTTTGACAAATTCTTATTTTGCAAGCTGAAAGTGATCAGTTACAGATGAGAAATAACAGTGCAATGATCCTAATAAAGAATGGTATATCAGAATATCATTAGCACAGTCGGTGGCATTACAAATAATTTTTTTTTTTAAAACTATTGCAAAAAAAAATGTACAAAACTTTTACAAGATGTGAGCCTATGAAAATAAACTTGGTGAAATAGTTTCTCAAAGTCAGAAATTTAGAGCCAAAGTCTTAAGTTCCTATTTACTTGTCTCTTCATGAGGCTAGTTAGACATAAGATCTGTTTTTAATGGGGGGGGGGGGGGCAAAATAAAAATTGCCTATCTAGAAAGATCTCTCCTACACTGATCGAGAACCGATACACTTTGATCCCAGTTCGAAGGTCAAATCAAGAAGTAGACACTCAAGAACGGATATTCTCGGGATGCATAAATACTATCTGTGCATTGACCAATGAAAATTCTATTTCAAACTGGAGAATGAACAGATTTTATAGTTGCTGATTGGATAACCTGAAAAGGGTTATGCCATGAAAAAAATCAGCCAACCAGTTATTTTAAGTTTGTAAAATCTTCAAATATTTATCCATGGTGTGAATTTGTTTTGTTTGATTATGTTAATTAGTCTTGTAATGTTATTTTCTATGGCATATAAACTCTTTTGGGGTTATTTTATATCATCTTATGTCATTTTGGTAATAAATATAATAATAATATCTTTAAATGTAGTGGAACTGATACGAACGAAAAATTGCTGATTGCCACAGACTTGTGAGCTGCGTTATTTTATGCAAATGATTTGTTTAGCTGATCAATCAAATAACTTTTGGACTCTATAAGCAGGCATATTTCACATATTCAGTCGGTAAGTTCTGCAACTAGTCTGTCACTCAGTTCTAGTCGGTTATCATTGTAAATTTGTCCCCCCCCCCCCATTGCAATAACCGGTGTTTGTGGAAGACGGTGTTCTGTACGTTGAAGGTCTTCATCGAAAACTTGTAGTCCCTTGTCCGTTTGTTCTTTAAAATTTAAGTCGATGAAAGGCTGTTCGACTTCTGGATTTCTGTAGGTCTCGTTCGCTGTCCTGTGAGAGTTGGGTACAATCAGTACTCTGATCCAGTTTTCTTCACATCAAATAGTTATAGATTAATTTGTTTTGTTTGTATATTTTTAAAAAATTAAGTCTGTAAAGGTATATTCTATTCAATCCATAGATGGGACCCTAGCAAAAACTACCACTCTGAGAATGTCGTTAAAGGATGACTTCATGCTCCCAAATTGAGGATGTGTCACCAGATATATTTTTCAGGTCATGCCTAGACCCTTAGAGGTGGATGCATCTAAAAATGCGGTGTCAAATTTAAGCATGAGCGACCATTAAAAATGCTGTTTGACAGAACCTCAGATATGATTGGATGCAGCTAAGAGTCTAAAACCTCTTGGAAGTGACGCAACCTGTTCATGTCTTGTTACAATAGATTCAAACTTGTCGGATTCGAAGCGCCAGTGATGTGTTGCTTGTCTAATGGCAATTTGCAAGAGGTCAAAAGTGCATGCTCAGTGTTGTTGGTATTTGTAAGCATAAGTAATTTGCAAGCATCGACACCAACATTTTAAAAGATGATACGACGACAGTGAGGAGGAAGTAAAATTTAGGTTGATGCGAACAGCCGAAAAAGATTCGTACTGTTAGAAGGCATTTTGGTAGTTTTGTTCCGGTGTTGTCTGAACAAGAGATAGTCTCGAGTTTTAGATTGTCGTTTCACTTTGCTGTGCGAAAATATTTTTCAGTTTGTTTTAGATCAAAACCTTCTAGAATAGCAAATGTTTTAGAAAGTTAAATCTGTTAATCCTTATGCTACCAAAGTATATTGTGTTGCTTATGGAAATCTTTATTTTATTATTTTTTTTTTTTAAGTTTTCTCGGAGGGGGAGGGGGAGCAAGGTATTAGAAAGACGTCAACTATTCTTTGTAACCAAGGAATTGACTGTTTGCTTTGTCCAATACTCGAGTGCCTTTTGATTAGCTGATCAAATATCGACTCTACAGTGTTGATTGATTGGAAAAGAATTTCTAGGTTTGTGTTTGACTGCTTGAAATCAAAGTTGTATGTTTATGCCATTGCTTGATGCCTTGTTTTTCTAGTGATTTTTGTCTAGGAATCGAATGGTGAAAAGGTTTTCTTTTTTTTTTCCCCAATAATTAGAGAATGATGAAACTTTAGATGCGTCCACACATCTTTATGAAAGGGTCCATCCGTCAGTCTGTCACACTTTAATTTGAAATAGAAATTTCATTGCGCAATGCAAAAATTAAATAGATATGTTTTTTTAGATGCGTCGAAGTATTTCGATAACAGGCGTGGTATGTCATGCTTGGTTAAAATAGCATTTTCATTGGTTTGTTATACTGAAGTTTGAAATGACATTTTCGTATCTAAAAATTTTTAATCACATTCAGATTTAATGGCTGCATCTTAATATCTTTTGATTCTTGGCTTTTTTAAATTTCTTTTTTTTTTTACATTATTTGAATCCTCCTGCCCTTGGTACGATGATACTGTGTGACACTATAGACCCCCCTTCCCCGCAGCCGGGACCACCGGAAAATAGTAGCTAGGAAGTAAATGACAATGCGGAAGTAATGAACCCATTGTGCTACAAAACGTCGCCATAGACAGTTAGCAATTAATAGCCGGGGAAACGGTCAAAATAGAGAATTCAGAAGGGAGTATTTAGCTTTGGTTGAAATAAGCTGAAAGTAACTGAGGAAAGACCAGATGTATCCAATTTTCGGTAGAAAGTAGATATATTTGTGGGGACACTGAGAGTTGATGTTCGAGGAGAATGTCGAAAGTGAATGATCTTGACGGGCAGATCGATGAGACCTCAGTGAACTTTAGCTGATATCAGACTTGAGAGTAGGGAGGCTTAACTATGAAGTAGAGACCCTAATGACGGGACTCTAACGACCCCCTCCCCGTATTCAACAAGTACTGTGTATGATGTCTGCGTTCGTTTTAATTATTTATGCAAATTGTAAACGAATGCCCCCCGGTTGGCGATCGCCTTATACTAGAATCGACACGGCCAAAATAAGATGAAGTAAACCCACGGCACATGCGTTTTTTTTTTTTGGGGGGGGGGGGGGGTCGGTCAGTCAGCCGGCATAGTTATACAACTGAATTGATGACCTCTTTTAGAAAAAAGGGATGCATGATTGGTGTAATGGATACCAGTGTAGACGATGGAATCTGCTACATGAAGTCCAAATCCCATAATATCTGTGTTCACTTATGCACTGATAACATTGGGAAGGTATGAACCTGTGGCGAACATTTTCGTCATCCGAGATAGACTTTCAAACCCCCTTTTTTTAGATTCCATAATTTTCCCAATGTTGTACTCAATGAATCGTTTACAAATGAGACCAAAGGTTTGAGTTTAATTTACTGAAACCACTATATTGCAAGTTACAATAGTGTGATAAAAATGGGATGTTGACCAGTGCCAAATAAAAATCTATTTTCCTTTTGCAAAAGGAAATATAACACTAAGTAAATGTGACCATGAAAAGGAAAGGATGGGTATTATGAAATTGTTGACTGTAGTCATAGATGGCATATAAATTGTTATCTGAGCATAGCCAACTATGACATAATGCTCATCCTAATATCATTAGACTTATATTGAACTGTATTGTTAGTTTGAGCAAATTCATTGCTTTGGGAGTCATTGAAAATTAATTAAATTCAACTAAAAAGTGATACTTAATGAAATATGCACACAACAAAATTTATCCATTTTTGTTGTGTGTGGGTCTTTGTAAAGAAAACAAAAGCAAGACTTGCCACTGTTTAATAACGATGCAATGATTTTTTTTTCACTAGGTATACCGTAAAATATATTTTTTTTAAATTGAATTCTTTTAGATTTCTTTCATTAAACAAACAAAAAACGTGCACATCCTCTTTAAAATAAAATGTTATATATTATATCAGGACTGAACAAAGATTTGGAACCTCTCGATGATTATTCATCCTCCCAGGAGAGGATGAGTGAGTTTGTATGGTAGGAGAATAGTTTATCTTTCCGCATTTATTTTCCAATGATTTCATTTTTTAAAAAGTTTTCACCTTCATATTCTAACTTATGTATATAATATGTAATGCATTTTACCATAGTCTATGCACACGCACATACATACATGCTTTAATATTTTTATGACGCGCTTATGTTTTGGAAAAGTCCACAACAACGCCACCCAAGTTGATGACCTTTTTTAAGTGCAGAGATGGACACACAGGAGTCTCATGTAAACATTTCTTAACCTTGTTGGCTATACGTTTTTCCCCTGCTACTAACACCCACCGTATATATGCATGCCTCTCAATACATGGAGGAAGGCCGAAAGAACAGCCAAATTTTTTTTCTTTTAGAAAAAAGATTTTATTTAAAGGACATTTTGTATTCCTATACGTAAACAAATAAGAAATAAATAGAAAAAATATAAACATATATATATATATATATATATATATATATATTATTACTAAATGATTAATGTTGGAGCTTATTAGAGAGATGTGTAGAAATGCCTGATCCAATCAATAAGCTGATTATATCAAACAGTCCTATTCTACCTTTCCTTTTTGTTTTGTACTGATCTTATATTTTACCCTTAGAAGGATTTACAGAATGTCGATCAACATTTGACTCAAAAGACTGCGGCAGTAGAATCAATCATAACAAAATTAAAAAAAACAATGCTGCCTAATCCTCTGAGAAACTACATGCTTGAGTGTAGCAACTCAAGCCAGGTTCTTGATATGAGTATATTGTGTAGCCATGGTTGGTGCCAAGACAGTTTTCATTCTTTGGTAAATTCCCTTGTCGAATCTCTGGTTGGTTGGTAGAACAGTTAGTGAAATTTTTCATAAAGCTGTATGGAACCTCAAACTTATCAAGGGACCTCACCCAGATTCAGTAGTAACAATTTGATCATATCGTTGTGAATCTTAATGTGCAATGTACATTCCCAAACCCATTTTCAACAGCCAGATGTTAAAAAATCATGAAAGCCAGTGTATAAATAGTTCAGTGTACAAAAACTGATGCTTAATCAACTTGTGAAACAACAATGTGAACTAATGGCAAACACTAAGCTGACTCAAGATTTTCTGAAGTTTGGAAACGGGGAGAAACAACTAATAAAATCACGTCTATTCTAGAAATTGTGGAAAAATATTTTGCATCTGTCCTATCCAAATATTACAAAACTTGTACTGAGCCTTTTCATCCGAGCATACAAAAACCATGTTTTAATTGTGGACCCAAGTCTACAAATGAAGGAAATACCTTGTCTTTTCTGAAAGTCACAAACCAAACCTACCCCCCCCCCGCAGAACCACTCTCTACAAAAATCTCCACCTAAAATAACTGGCACCATATTTGCAAACAGGAAAAGACCCCACAAATTACCAAAACAGATTACCAAGATTTCCAATAAGATCAACCACATCTATAATCTTGGTATCAAGAACTCTGACAGATAAGAGCAGCCTAAAGAAAAAATTGTCAATCACCTCTCTCCAAACACAAAATGAAACGCGTCTCAAAGAAACACAAAATAAATGTCATATCTTGAATAAAATAGAAACGAACAAAAAGAAATATGAAGCACTGGAAAGTTCTCGTTTTTTAAACATTGCATAAATGTAAATGTCTTCGAAACTACAATATTTGAGTTTTGAAAATTTGTGTCAATTGTTACTTTAGCTGGAAATTTACCTAGTATTTCTCTAAAAAGACTTAAATAATATTAAAGTTGTTTATATAAAAATTATCTTCATTTTTCCAATACTGATGAAATGGAATACCACGATTTTAACCTTCTTGATAGAAAATAAAATAATTGTGTATAACTATTATATACAATTGCTTCCTAAACATCTTGATGATCCCACAATCCTCAAGCATTTCCAGTTTTTTCACTTGGTATACATATTAACAACCCTTTGTACATATTTTCTGAAGTTTTGACTTTACTCATATAAATAGTTCAGATAGTTTCGCCACATGCTTGAAAACAAAATTCTGTCGCTTAAACCAGTTTTAGGCTAGTCTCAACCCTTAGATAGTTTTTTCCCCTTAGCTTGGTGGTTGTCTTTAATCTTTTTTTGAATGAGATCTACTTGATATTTCTTTACGTAGCTGGAGTTTGGTAGCCGGAAAATATTCAAACCACTTTTCTTTCTTTTTTTTTTTTTCGAATAACGTTGTTAATGGATCTGTTAATATAAAGTCTCCTTATGATATATGCAACTCTTACTCTATCTTGCAAAGTTACTTCTCGGATAGTTAAACATTTAATTTAAACGACATTGAGCTTCCTAAGCGCATGAGGAAGCTTTTTGAAGTAACATTGACATAAGTAATCAAATGAAAATTACATATAGAAGTGTAATTAAGATACAAAATATCAACGAAATGATTGCTTACATAGTTAATGTTCTGCATAGTTACTAAATAGTGACTGTATTGAATCGTCCTGGAACAGGTGACACTCTATTTTAATATCCCGGCTAACACATCCAGCAGATTGGTACTGCCCTAATTAATAGTATCATTATCTAGAGATTCGAGTTCAAACTCTAGTTTTAGCAGTTAAACTCCATATTCATATATGAATATGGAGTTTATGTAAATACACTCGTTTTCTTACGTGTTAATCTCTAGCTACAACAAGGTCCACAATGGACTTTTGCCTCCACTTGACACAATCACAAACTTGGTCCGAGTGAAGCCTGGTTTCACAGATCTTTGTGCAGGATGGCTGCCAATCTCATCATCCACCTACACCTCGGTCGTTTTCTGGCGACTTCCAGTGCAAAGGCAAGTTTCGCGACTGTCATTGTTGGCCGTCAGCACATGTCCAAACAATCTAACACGCAATTCCCCCATCTTGCCCTCAATTGATGCAATGCCGTAGTGCTTTAAGATATCCTCGTTATAGACATGGTCGAGCAGTGTAATTCCGAATATCCAGCCGGCATTTTGCTTTCCATAATGGCGAATCTTCATTCCACTTTCCTCATTGTTGGTTAGCACTCAGAGCTGTATAAAATGACGGGTCTCAAAACAGTCCGATAGATCTTCGGCTTTAGACGGTCACTGATCTTGCATAAATATACTATTATTTTTAATACTTTAATATTTATTTTTGTACATAATTGCAATCAATTGTTTTTGTACATAACTTGTACATGCATTCTTAACAAAAGTTTTTTATTCTTAAAAGGTACATAAAAACAAATCTATTTTGATCCGATATGGCAAATGTTGGTTGGAGTTATAATTGCTTTTAACAATTGTAACTTCAATCGATTTTATTGATTTTATTATGTAATCCTGATCAATATCTTGATCAATATTTAGAGGGTTGTAGGGGTTTTACTCCCTGAGTCACATGTACTCTCATTCTCCCCATGGCCACAGGGAAAAGATACATTTTCGATATTTACTCGCAATAAAACATTTTTCAAGCTAAGGTCCCATTTTAGGCATTTTTTTTTTTAAATTGATACTTATCTTTCTTTCCAATTAACTACCCTTAAAACCAAGTTTTTAATTAAAACAAAATCACTTTATTAAGAGGAAGTTATAGCAATCCCAACCGTGCGATGGACAATTAATGATAAAGCAACTAAGAGTTCATAGAAAAAAAACTTTTTTTTTTTTTTTTTTTTTTTTTTTAAGTGTTACACACCCTATTTTTAACTGTTTTGTATTTCATGCACTCAAGCAATGCCGGGTAGACTGGCTCGTATTAGATTAATAAAATAAAAAGCAATGGAACATCAAACCAACAATAATCGACATTTTTTTTTCTTATTTTAAGTCTAAATCTTTTCTTCGAGGAGGGTAGATTCTTGGATCTTATCCGCTAGAATCTCGGATGTTTTGCTCCACTTTTCAAACTTTGAGTAGCGGTAGCAAAACAATAACACCTTTTGTGTGACAGTCAATGGTTGGACTTTTAAGCCTCTTATGTTTCTTTTTTTGTTGTTGCTGCATTTGATGGAGATAGGGGCCAGGACCTTTGTCTCAAGGCCTGATGACTGACCCTGGTTGGTCTCTGTATTGGCTGGAGCACTATTTCCAGAGGCAGGAAGGTTTACACCATTGCTTACATCTTCCCGCCTGGTGTATGAACGGGTTGATAGGCCCTTTTTATCCTGGGTGCCGGTCTGCCAGTATTTATTTTTGTTTTTATTCATATTTTTTATTCATTTCCTCATTGTCAACGGCTTCTAATTCATTATTCGAAGCTTCCCTCTATTAATAGAGGGGGTGCCCCCGTCTGCAATTCGGGAGACGTGCTGGATGGCTTGAGGAGACAGCACACCATTTTTCTTTTTTAAATATTTGGTCAGGGTTTACTTCAAGTAAAAAGTATCCTCATGTAAGATTCTCTGACAAACCCCCTGTACAGAGAGACCGAAGACACCTGAGGGTGGTGTCTAGTAGGCATTCAAGTCCTCTCCAGTAGGCATTCAAGTCCTCTCTAGTCGGCATTCGTCCCAATTTTTGCACTGTGAAATGTGTCCCTCGTCTGATGGCTTAATGAAATGATGGATCTTCCTCGCTCGCTTTGCTATGTGTACATGTCATGTGCTGTATCGGCTTGTTTTCCGGGCGGTGCATATCTAATTCTCTGAAAAGCTGCCATGTTTGGTCATAAAAAGGTGTGGTTTTACTTTTCGAATCTGCATTTTTGAAATAATTGAAAGTGACTCGATTTGTGTCGCATTAAAGTTGCAAGTGCAAATCAGCTGACAGGGCAAACCTGACACTAAAATCTGTTTCCTCTTTTATGATCTTTTTAAAACTTCTTTGCACGTAAACAGCAATGAAAAATGTAGATAAAAGGGTTAAATCTGTATACTGAACTAAAATACCCGTCCCATTAATTCTGCGGATAGAACAGTTTTGCACCACTTTTATGTCGCATTACGAAGATTACAATCAAGATATGATACTAAACCTGATGTGTAGAATCCTTATCCTAATTTTGATCCAGATTCATTACATGATTTTGATTCTAGAAAATGTCTCAAATTTAAGGCTTAAGCTTAAGGGATCTTAAGAAATTGAAATTCAAAGAATCTTGTTTGATTGGTGTTTAATGACTATGGATGAAATTCAATGTAAATCTGAAGTATTTTAATTTTTAAATGGGAGGTTGTGTCCATATTATGCTCATCTTAAAAAAAACCTTTAAAATAATTTTTTAAAAAATAAAAATAAAATGAAAAATTGTTAAATATTTGTCTAATACCCATTAAAATTCCACAAAAATCGGAAGTATCTGCATTTTTACGAAACGTTTCCACTCCCTCTTTGCCCCGTTTCGCATAAAACTAAAACAAAATATAGCACACATTACCCAACCTAGCAGCTGTATTCCACAATTCATAATGATCGGTTAATTAGTTTATGAGTGAAACCTGTACATAAAATATAAAAATATATACACATACCTAACTTTAAATAGATAAGTTGATTTTTAGATATTTCTGTGTTAGTGAGAGGCTTTATTTGTCAGTCGATCATGCTTATGTTCGAAATTGTATATTCGTCAAGCTGTGATGCTGAAGTCTGAAAAAAGCAAACTTCAAATCTAGAAGAAAATATTGATTTGAGGCAAATATTTTTTAGATAAAACCACAATTTAACTGAAAAGAATGCATTTGTTAACCACATTTTGAAAGTTTATTCTGTTAAAAATTTGGGTTTTAAAGTCCATCAAATGTTACCCCTAAATAGTGTTTACATTTGGAACAGTTGATACATTACCTCCTCTCCGAGGGGAGGTTCAGATGTCTCACAAGTCGCAATTAATTAAATTACACAGGTTCATAAACATAACTTGTTATCGAATGCAGATCACAATCATAACTGCATAATCGCCTCGTGTCGTCCACTCCTCCCTGATCGAGACACCTACAATTTGTTTCACAACAGCACAAAGAAACGAAGAAATCTTCAATTTGAAGAAAGGACATTTTATTGAGATGTTGGTGTTGCCTTCTCTTTTGCCAGCGGCAGAGGGGAGCATCCCAAGTTACGGATATTTGGCACGTTAGTTTATCGTGTATCTTCAGTCATCTCTACCTGTCCGGTTCTCTTGGACTTCCAACCAATTGATCGCTCTTCCTTTCACTCCCCTACTCTTTTAGACATGTGACATTACGTCTGCTTCTAGTACACCGAAGGTTGAGCTGACCTCTGAGTACACTAGCTGACTCCAACTGAACCCTATTTTCTGTTATTCTCAACTAATAAAAATTATACTCTCTCAATATTTAACACAGTGGTGTGCAGAGGTCTGGTGATGCTTGGGGCCAACATGTTGATTGTATACCCCTGAAGACTCGAGTATAAATCATAGTACTAAGAAATATTATAAGGGAGATAGTTTGAATATGATTGGATCCTCCCCACTCTCCTCTGCACGCCAATGATTTTGAAAAGCATAGCGGTTGAGTGTCATTGTTGTATATAGAAGATGGGTATTTCAGTTAGTTTAAAATAATTATTTTCCATTTATAATACATTAAATATCCTTTAAAAACAGTGTAAAGGCGACTTTAGCAAATGGTTGTCTAGCAAGGTGAAAAGGTCGGATTTGACAACCGTGAATGGGCAAATAGGAAGTGAGAAACATCTGAATCACATGAGTAATGTAATCCATATAGTTAGAACATATTTTCTAAAAGAAAGCAACTGATGGGGGAGGGGCGGACAAGACATGGAAATGTTTTTTTGTTTTTTTTAAAGTGTAGTTAAAACAAACTGAGGTTGTCTCTCTTCTCTCACCCAATTGTTCTGACTTATGAGAACCTGAATAAAAAAATTGCTTATTTAAAAATCCAAAGTTTTTTTCTATTAATTTAAATTAAGTTGGGTTTTTCTCCGTCAACAAGAAACCTTCATTTCCTTTACTATTTCAATGCAAAAAACAAAATCCCATGTGAGAAAGTTCTCATTTCTTCAGTCTAGCTTCAAGACTTTTCAACCTACACATCTACAAGACGATCGAGCGCTATACTGATATGTAAAACCATCAGATATGGTGGCATACTGCAAAGATTGATGGTGTTGTCTCTGACATTAGATCTCTTTGTTCCAGGAAGCAAAACAAGCCCAAGAATAACAAATTTGGACATGACAATGCAGGAATCTTTCTAATGATTCTTTCATGCATTAAAAAGTGTTTTCAGGAAGTTCTATTTTTTTCTTTTAACTAGTCACCACTTATCAACGCCAAAAGCCACTAGAGGGTAGGGTTAGTGAGAGGGATGAATTCTGTATAATGAGTATTATGGATTTAGGATTGAAAATGATTAATGGAATGAACAAAATTTGATTATTTATGAGGACGGTTTATGACGAGTATTTGATGGCATTGGAGATCTGTCATAAAACAAGGTCTACTTCAAATACTAGGCGTTTGGATTTCATGTTTGTTAGTCTGGGATTGCAAGGAGTTTTAATTTGTTTCACTTCAAACTTAGACAATGTGCAAGTATCATACAATTAAAGTGTATCTTATTAAAGTAGGCCCTAATATATTCTTGCTATAACTTGTTAGGAACTTATAGTAACGTGTTTAATCTGTTGTCAGGAAATATTTTATTTACAACAATAACTCTACCTTCTGCTAAAATACTTGGTGGGTTTAAACCCAGAGCTTGCTGTCTATCCCAGTTGCAGACTAGCTATGTACATGGTGTGACTCTGAAACTGAGGTCATGAACGAAATTTTTTTTTTTTTTTTTAAATATTTTTTTTTTAGTTGCACGTAGTCCTGAACGGTTTTTGAGAATTTTTTAAAAAAAGGGTGCTTCTCTAGATTAGGACCCGAGTTTACTTTGACTGTCGTTGGGGTCAAAGTTAGCTCAGGTCCTAATCTGAAGTGCCAAAAAATAACTAAAGCAGTTACATTGAAATCTGTTACTAAAATACATTCATACATATTAGGGTAGGTTAATTTTCAACTTTATTTGAATATAAAATATGTCCGTGTGGAGAAAGTTGGGTATTGGTACAAACTAGATTTAACTTTGACTACTTTTTAACAATTAGCGCGACACTCGACTGGTTCGATTTCACACCTGACTCCTGTAAATCAGAAACCACAATTAGTTCAGAGCTGTTTTTTGCAACATAACCGATACAGATATAAATCATTACACATGGAAAATTTCATCTAGATCAGACAACTTGAAGTGAGTCAGAGGCATTCCTTATTTAACGGCCCTCATATGTGCCTAAAATTGTTATAAAAAATACTTACAGGAGAGAGCCATGTGAAGGTTGTCAACATCCTAAGTGGAATGAACTGTTCGAACATTGCACACCCAGGCTGTCAGTCCGTGTTAACCACTTAGCCACTGTCACCTCCCACCTATTTTAATGTGCATAAATGATATTTCTTATACTGACCCAAGTGATGGTGATGTGAATATCGACTGACTGATGACTTGCCATGCTGTGTTCAAGTCTTCTTGGTTCTACACCATCACTTCCGTTAGAGATATTGGCAATGTTCATATGCTCCTTTTTATGAATAGCCGATAATATCAAGGAAACCAATCCAAAAAGAGTTACAGTAGTCAAAATATTGAAATCTGCTGATTAATGCGCATTGCGTTACCCGGGGTACGTTTTTTTTTTTTTTTTTTTTTTTTTTTTTAATTCTATTTTCGTTGCGCATTGTCAATTTTCCCAAATACCTTCTGATACCCTATTTCTGACATACCATTTACCGCTACTCTACCCCCTCCTCATAATGAATCAAATAAACGTCTTTAATGCTCGTTATCCTTGGTCGACTACTCAAAATTTCTCAAATTGTGTACAGCTATTCTGCTGCAACATAATTGTATGCTGATTCCATGCTTAGAATATCTTTCGCTACGCAGAGCTGCAATGTAAGAATTCCAAATCTCTGAAAGTAATTTTTTTTCTTTTTTTCTAAACTTTATCAATGGTTCCTAATTGACTGTATATGACAGCTCTTCCTGAAGATAGATTTTTTTTAAATTTCTAAGTGGGTTATTTTAACACTGATACCATTTTCATTCCTTCAGACCTTTCTCAAAGGAAAGGTAGGAAACAGCATCATTATTAGTCAGTCATTGTCTTGTCTATTTTTTCTTTTCTTTTCCTACTAAGTGTTATTGTTTTTGTTTACCTTTTTTTCTTTTCATTGTTTTTTTTATTTTTTATTTAATTCTTTCTTACTAGTATCCCCTTTCATTTACTTGTTCACCCTGTTTTTATTTGTAATGGCTAAAAGTTTTCAACTCTTGTTTTTGTTTCATCCCCATCCCCCCCACATCAGTCCTCTTGACTCGCCCCCATTCCTACCGCACCCCCACCCATTTAAATAGAATATGTCCTGGATAAGATGCAAAACTGTCTTGGACACTCTTGATCAAGGTGGTCGTCCTCATCCCCATCCTACTACCCTAAGATCCGTATTTGCCAGACCGTTTTACCTTTTTCTTTTCTGCCTACCTTATTTCCTTATCAACTACTCGAGCTCTCTCTACCTCCATCCATTTTGAGTGTGACACAAAACTGCATCCACTGGTGAAGCTCCAATTTGAGAGCCTCCAGGAGTGTAGCCACCCTCTAGTTGCCATTATTCTCAGGTCCACTCTAACTCGAAATGATAGTATCTGTTGGGGTCCCACATGTTGGTTAAATAGAACCTATCCTATACAGACTAACAAAATATACACAAACACACCAAATTAATCTACAAACCACTCGTATACAAAACATTTACAGCATGAATACATATTTTGGTAAATGATACTATGCTTTAAATTAATATTTTCGAATAACTGGATTCTATATTAAATAACCCGAAATGGGTCGATATGTCATAAAACAAAACCAACCAACGAAGTGCTTCCCTACAAGGGCTGAATATGACACAAGGTCGGTTTAATGTGGGGAGAATCCAGCTCTCCATAAACGGGCACTCTGGATTGAAATTTAAAATTATAAATGTCTCAGTCAAGGATGTTTCTCTCTAAGTACAGAACTGATTGATCCCAGTGTAAAGGACAGGTAATGTATTTGGGATCTGGTGAGCATGTAAAAATATATAAAGCAAAATGAATTATTTCTTAAATTTTACGGTCATATAGTAAGTCCTCACACACGGTAGCATATTATTATTCATATCCAAACTTATTGGCAACAAAAGCATAAAATGCATAATGCCATGTAAAAAAAAAAAAAGTTGTAGAAAAAAAATGCACTAGTATATACATCCTCAAAATCGTTCTCTAAGGCTCACTTTTTTATTTTATGGAAATCGCTCCAGACAAGGCATGAAACCACTTAATGTAAGGAGCTATGATTATCGCAAAGACAGGAGATACCTATTGGCATTAGTCTTGAAAAGACCAAGGTTATAGGTAGGAGGAAAACAGTCAGCAGGAAGAGTTCCACAAGCCTGCGGTTCTTGGAATGAAGCTACTGAATAGGAGGCTGTATCAAAACAGAATAGATGGAGACCACTAGACCAACGAGTCAAACGAGCTGGAACAAAGGAAGCAGGGAATAGATCACATAATTCTGAAGAACACCTGCGATTATAGTATTTATAGAAAAGACTGAGACTAGCAACATCGCATCTGTGAAAGGGTGTAGAGAAGAAAGGGTAGTGCCAATCAAATTAGATAGGTTTCTGCACCTTATCAAGCACCCTCAAATGAGACAGATTGACCAGCCCAAATATGACAACAGTACTCCATACATGGTCTGATAGTAGATTTGTAGAGATAGAGAATAGCATCAGGTGTGAGAAAGTGTTTAGAGCGATAGAGAGAACCGACTTTACGAGAAGCAGAAAGAGCAATGGATCTAATGTATGAATTCCATGAAAGATTTGATGAGAGAGAAAGACCAAGAAGTTTCAGTCGATTTCTCCTCAATGAGAATCTCAGAAAGAAAAGGGGCACGCCTGCGATTGAAAAACACGAGCTGAGTCTTAACTGGATTGAATGAAACGAGCCATTTCGTACCCCAATCCACAACTGAACCCAGGTCAACATCGAGATCAGCTGCATATTTCGACTGATCCGAGGGAGATGAGTGAGAAGCAACACCAGAATAGTGGTATCATCAGCATAGATAATGAGTTATAATAATTGAATGCACTTTTGGTGAGATGCTGGACTACATCTCAAAGAAGTCTGTTCCATGGAGCAGCGATGCGGACAGAGTAAGCAGTATCTCTCATGTTGATCTGAAATGTACAGCTTGTGCATATGACTGGGGAGGATTCACTATGGTGCCGTGGGGTGAAAAAAGCATAAAGAGGGCGATCAACTGTTCCGTTCATGGCATATGTAAGGATTAATTGCTGTAAGGTTTTCGATATTAAAGTGTAGGTAGCTTTTATTATAGAAGCTGCTCCTCATAAATGAGTGTGGAAAGTCTTTTTACTATGTGCATGGCCAGGTGCTCTATGCTTTCGACGTGGAGAATGTCCTTTAGGTACAGGATGCAATTCTGAATTGCATACTCCAATATTGGTCAGATAAGGGACATTTACTGATGTTTTGAAAGGATAACCTTAAGGTCGGCTACAATTTCATATGCAGGGAACATGATTGGTTAGCTTAATCATGTGCCATAAGTTATTTTTTTAAATTAACATAGTTTTTGTAAGAATATTTAATCGGGTTAGATGCAATGAAAGGTCCGGAGTCATGTGGGCTCTTCGATATCCTGTGATGATCGTTCAGCCAGAATCAACGAGTTAAGCAAATGGAACTCTATTAAGTAACTAATAATAAAAAGCCTGGTTTAAATCAAGAACGCTTCTGTCTTTATGAATATACAATCCCCTCCAAGAAATGCATAAAAAACTGTTCACCTCTGGGCCATGAAAAACTGGCATAAAACTCTGTAAGGACAATGCAAGAATATTGCATAGTAGCACAAAACTGACCAACATTTTGGGGTACATGGATCCTTTAAATATTATTAGGGTCTCTGTGCAATCAGCAACGACATATCGACCTCAAACAACAATCAAGAGCTGTTCTATCCTTGTCAGGATCTCGAGTCCAAATACTGAAAGCTGCTACGGGTCCACTCACTGCAAATATAAAAGAAAAATTAAATTTTACCAAATTTAAGGAACAATTTAAATGCATATCAAAATAGATATAAAAGCTTATTCTAAGGTCGATATTACACAATTAAACTTATTAGCTTACAATGATTTTTATCTCGTTACCTTATTTTAATTAAAGTTTTAGAATCTTTTATTTTAAATTCACTTGCTAAAACAAAAATTGCTTCAACTTAATATGTAATAGTGCACATTGTTTTGTTTACTGATCCAAACATATTTTTTATTTGTAATCGATCTTTTTCTTTTTTTATATTTAATCCGAATATTTTTGTTCTAAACACTGGGTTCGAGTATTTCGTATGATAAATAATTTTCGCTTCACCGCTTGTAAACTTTACGGATACTTAAGTATGTAATAATTGTTCATATTTTCTTTATATCAACGCTTATCATTTAACTTCAAGCGAACACCGAACATTTATTAGTCTTAATGTCTTAACTTACTAACTTAATAAATACTAAATTCACACATCAAATACACGCTGAATATCATGTATTTAGAATAACAATAAGGATTTTCTTGCGTTTATGGGCCTCCGTAAATTTCATTTTGTTTTCAAGTATGTTGTAACGGTGAACATTTGAGGTTCTTTTAATTATATTCTTTCATTTAAAATTTGAAAGTTTGTGATTAAGGTTGTGAAGCTTTAGCTTTATTGACTTCATAAAAAAACAACTTTCTTTCTCCATGTGCTTCGAGTCGGGCGAAATTTTCTTAAAGAGCTTCTTCGCAGATTTCCATGAACTGGTCAACATGGTCATCACCATGTCAACAGATTCCTGTCAAAGACCATCCCCTCGAGTACCCAAACTTAGTTGATTCCATTAATCATCCTCAATCCTCTCATGATGTTCTTCATCTTTCAACTAGTAATCATTCCATCTTATTAACCCTTATCCTTGAGTGGCCTTCGGCCTTGATAAGTGGTGACCCATTAGTACAACAAAAAATCTGTAACCAACTAAACGAATTAGTTACATCCTTTTTCACAATTTTTGATTTGGGCTTGTAGATTTGAAGCCACTTTTAAAGTCTTGTATATGCGTTTAATCAAAATACTGATAGGCTTCATTTAAAAAAAAAATTCAACAAAAGTATAAAACATTCTAATAAGTGTAATATATATATATATATATTGAAAACTTTTGCTGAACACAAAATTATGGAATGACTGCCTAATTTGGTTACATTTTAGATTGCAAAGATTATTTGAATATGAATTTATCTGTTTTCAAATTCTAAAAATTTGGTTTATCTTTTTTGATTAAATGTCTCCTATATCGATGTGCGATTATATAAGGTTTCAGAAGTCAGACATGGTTATACAAATTCAATAATTGACAATTTCGATGTTATTAAATGTTCAGAAAACATCACCGGACAAGAAAAAAACATGGCCTGACGAATTACTCTTCCATATAAATCGTCATGCTGATTTTCTTAATTTAAACTCTATACTAAAATTGGCCCACTCACCTAAAATTGTAGCTGTCACTTAATCTTTTCTGTCTGCTCAGTGAAGAAATCCTTCTAGACTGGAGCAATTTTTTTAAATTTTTGTCCCAATCAAGAGTTCCACTTTTTTGGAGAACTGAATATCCCCTATATTAAAAACTGACCTTGTGTCTAACTCTACCCTCTTGGAGAGGCAAGTAAATAGGAACTCTTCCATTACGCTTTCCACTCAGAAATATGGAATGGCAGCTTGAATAAATTAAAATTAAAAACGAATACTGAGACTTATTTTGTTAAAAAAAAAAAAAAAAAATTGCTTTCAGGGGTCAAACCCTCAAGTGGAATCCTTTGAGTATTGAGTCAACGTTAGATCCATGATGAACACTTTTTCATTGGTGTCATGCTTTCAGTTATTTAATGATCTATAGCTTCTTTTTAGAGCTTCCAGAAGTAGTAGCAGAATTTAAAAATAAGGTACATTCATCAAAGTATCAAGTCCATCAGATGGACGGGTTTCTTTTTATTAGGAACTAGCTGGACCCGGCGCCCAGCGTTGTCCGGGAGAAATATAAGAGAATGAATTAAAATTTAACATCCGACAGAATGCAAATAGGTCATATTGGACAATTGTAATGTTCGGTTTGGAATTGTGGAATGGGGATAGAAGGATGAAAAAATGAAGGAACGAAGGAGACGCGGTTGTAGGAGTCTTCCTGCCCATCTCATGGTACCGGCATTTCCCCGGAAGTTTTCTTTTTGATTAAACATCTGCTCTATCTATGATAATGGCCACTTTAAAATTAAAGAGCCAGACAGAGCCATATTAAAAGCAATTCCTCGTTATTTTTGTATAGAACTTTATTTTTTTGTGAGAAAAGAAAAATAAGCACTACTAAAGCACAAAAATATAATTTAGGTACCCGCAGAGCACTAATAAACCATGTGCGTTCGAATAGAAATGAGGATATTCGCAATAGTTAAAGTACTATGTATTACATTGATTTCTTTTAAAATTACTACATGATGACGTTGAATTTAAAAAAACCTGCTGATTGTCCTCCCTTCGTCCCCCTCCCGTGTTAGCAAAAGTTTAACAATGTAAAAGAAAAATTTTTTAATTGTGAGTCAACTAGGATCGAACGCTAAACCTCTCGGTCTTGAATATACTTTCTTAACCACTTGATCACGAAAGCGAGTAAAAACAACAATTAAAAAATAGGTCAGTTAAACGAAGCCTGTAAGCTGGCATGTGTTTTATGTTATGATCTGCCAGAAGGGACAAAATGTAGGGTCCACCAGTAACACGTTTTGGGTCATTTCTATACGAAGAAATCGATCTTTTTTTTCTCCCAATTTTTGGATATTATGCATGTGAAAGGTGTAGGATTCAGAAAATGTACACTTGATGATTGCTGTCGAGTATCTTGCCGTATATTGACTTATTTCGGAAGTCAAGTCGCTGAAGAAATTGTAGCCGCTATGTTGAATGATGAAATACTACAAGGAACTATACTCGTTAATTGCATTCTCTAAAAACCGGAATGAGTATAAATTATACACAATAGGTAGAAATAATATAATACGATATTCTCAAAAATTAGCGGAATTAGCGTGAGCGTCCATTTAGATTTGTGCATAACGTTTTGTATTATGCAGTAAATTAATAGACAAATAGTAAATATTAACGACACTTTTTTGAAAAGTAGACGTTGTTTATTTAGATGGGGGGAATGTCAGTACTAAAGTGTTACGGGGGAAAAGTTTTTGCTACCACCTATATGGAGTATGTTTTGAGGAGAGTCGAAGATGGTGGGCCAAAAGTAATGTTTAGTGTTAGGTGGAAAAAAATAAATTTACTAAAATACGCTAGAGTGAATAAGCGTAATATAGTGGTGAGTTTAGTAGCCTGTGATGCATGTGGTTATTTTCCTATTCAAAAAGGTACAGGGGAAAAATCGTCTTAACTTTATATATTGGAGACATCGAGAAGAATACTCTAGTCTTCTAACAGAAGCCAGGTTCTTGAGATAGAAAAACGTAGATCGAAGCACACTAAACGAGGTTTCATATATAGCACTCATGGCCGCCTTTTCAATATATTTAAGCCATGGAAGGACGAAACCGTCTACTCGCTCAGAAACGGCTTGAATTGCACGAGCAGGTAAACTTAAGATGAGAGAAGGGTCGAGTAAAGATTAATCAACTTTTCCATTACAATGTCTATTTATGTTAAGAAAATAGACGTGATTTTACAAATTAAAGAAGTGACAATAGCAATATTATCGAGTGCACAGAAGACAATATCACAAGACATGAAGTAGACAAAAGTAAGTAAACGACCCCCCCCCCCAAAAAAAAAAAAGTATGAGTAATTATCAAAAAATATGTGCCTGCTTGATGTAAATATACAATAGTTTTATGAATCGATATAAAATATATTTTAAAACAGTTTATATAATCTTCTACAAAATGTATATGCAAAACTGTCTGTCATGTGTATAGAAATAAAATTGAATCAATAAGACTGGTTAATTATTTGCAAACCATAATAAATTAGACATCCCAATTTTATCAAGCACAATTTCTTCTATATATCGGTTTGAATTAACTACGATACACCATCCTCGTGTGTCTTCGGTCTCTCTGTACAAGGGTTTGTCAGGACAAATTGACATGAAGATATTTCACCCTAGAAGTAAACCCTGACTAAATATTCAAAATAACATACTATTTGAAACCTAAATAAGATCCCCCCCCCCCCTCGGCACGGCTATACACCAGCTCATATGAGGAATGGTGCCCCTTCTCCAATTAATGTTACCTCAAGTAACAGCACTTAGCTGGATATTCCACCAGACTAGATGAATTATTGTCCTGGAATCCGGTAAGACCAAAAGACAACAAGAAAGATATACTATAAAATAGTTAATTGGTCAATTGGGGAGAAGAAAATTAATGTTAATAACTTGATTAACTTAACGCTTAAGAGGTAACAAAAAAAAACTTTCATTGAACATTCGAATATTTATGTATCTCACATAGATAGTGTTAGCCTCATGAAGGGGGCCCCGTTGATTTCTAAGAATTTCGACTGAACTAAAATGAAACGGAAAAAAAAAATGTGACAGTTGGGTTACTTATTGAGCTCAGCTTAAATTCTTTTAAGTGGGTTTTCAAAGCGAAATAAATATTTAAAAAATAAAGACAACTCTTTACTGCTTTTTCTTTCCTCTCCAACTACAGGTTAAATAGTCTTACTGCCTGTTGATAGTTCCTTTTGTTTATAATGGACTATTTCAATATATTTTATTTTATTACCTTAGACTGTCAACAAAGCGAAAGTGACAGAAGGGAGTGATAGACAATGTACATAAAATAGTGTGTGTGTAATATATATAATATATTATACAATACATTATAATATATATATAATATATTAGTATATAATATATTAGTATATAACTAGCGGGACCCGTGTAAATTACACGAAATGATGTTTTTAATACTAATTATCTTGTTCCTAACCTATACATGTTTGAATAAAATATGATAAGATTTGGACTTGTATATTTATTTTTTTAAAAATGAACAATGCATGAAACAATTTACAAAACTTCTTTATATACAATATTTCTAGTGACGGTAATATTTCGACGACTAAACCTTACTTTGTAAATGTTTTCGATTAAATTAAATTTGGCTCCAATTCATGAATATTTATTTACTCCACTCCAGGAGTTTGGCACAAGGCCAGTTTTATCTTACTCCTACAAGTAAGATGTGATCCAAGGTCGGGTCGGGAAAGTGGGATTTGAAAAGCCAGCGCTCGAGAAGGTGAGCACTCTGGCCATTAAAAATTGCCTGGGCAGCCCCGTTGGCATTCCCCGGTAGGGGCGCCCCAGGCAGTAAGGAATGACCTTACTCCCTCCTAGAACTGCACAGGACAGACCCATAGACCGGTGTAAATCAAGCCTCGAAGGCCAAGACAATACCAGTCTATGGAGTGCAGTATCCATCGGAACAGATACTACACTTTGATCTTAGCCAAAAGGCCAAGCCAATTCATGAGTATTGATTTACTCCTCTCCAGGAGTTAGGCACAAGGCCAGTTTTATCCTACTCCCACAAGTAAGATGTGACCCAAGGTCGGGTCGGGAAAGTGGGGGTTGAAAAGCCAGCGCCCGAGAGGTGAGCACTCTGGCCATTTAAAAATTGCCTGGGCAGCCCCGTCGGCATTCCCCGGTAGGGGCGCCTCAGACAGTAAGCAATAAACTTACTCCTCCCCAAAGACGAAGCCTGGGAGGGTGGACCTCCTAGAACTGCACAGGACAGGCGTGCAGTATCCATCGGAACAGATACTACACTTTGATCTTAGCCAAAAGGCCAAGGCCAATTCATGAGTAGCATACAAAGATTCGGAAGGTGGTTGCTTTTGATGTAAGCATGACACACAAAATCACACACACTATTGTATTAATGTGTCTTCCCGGTCGTCCCCTCCCTACCTCTCTTCCCCTTCCCCTCGAAATGTAGAAAAAAAATCTTAGAGGTTGGTTGGGATCGAACCATAAAGCAGTCGGGCCGAAGTCAAAAATACTACATCGCTAACCGTTGTGCCAAAGGGAAATACTTGAAAATGTTTCGAAAATTAGGCGAGTTGAATGTTTTTCAAAATCTAGGTGCGGCACGCATGTGCAGAGCTTTTGTCGAAAGCGTCACATGCGAACACACACGCTATCGTATTAATATATAGATGATATCTATTATATAATGATATCTATTATATATAATATATTAGTATATAATTTATATAATATACGAAATATATATTTTATGATATACTTTATATACACATGCACACTTAAAAAGAAAATTATAGTTAAAGTTCTTCATTGGTTTAAAAACCAACCTTTTTAGTCAATAACTTTCTCCGGGTATAATATGAGTAATGTGAACAAATTGCAGGAGTAAAAAACAAACAAACAAAAAAAACAACCATTTTTCGTTGAAAATGAAAAAAATTGTTTTAAAGTAATATTTTTGACTTGTACATATCATAAGAAAGGTCTGATTGGCCGAAACCATGAACTATTAAAAATTTGAATATTTTGTATTTTCTATTTAATATTTACAAACTGTTTGATAAACATTGAATGCTAATGTATTAACAGTCCTTATTTACTTGCCTCTCCACGAGGGGCAGAGTTAGATACAAGGTCGGTTTTATGAGAAGAAAATCCAGCTCTCCAAAAACTTTTCCTTTACTGACTGAGGACAGAAAATATGAAGCGTAGTATAAGAACAGTCAATTCTGAATGAATCTTACTTCTCACGTTTAGATGCAGTATTAATATTCGGTTTGATTTTTTTTTTTTTATTTCCAATCAAAATGAGAAAATACTACTTAACATCTCTAGAAAATTATGCAGTTTCGGTTACAGACACAAAATGTCAATTATAACAAGATACCAGAAGAGTAAGTAAAATGAAACCAAAGAAATGGGAGTAAAGTAAAAGCACTTTTCTGCTGTCCAAAAATGGCATACTAAACATAATTTAAGGAATGGGTGGGAATAATATTTGGTTAATATACGCATTGCCGATTCGTGAATACAAATCCCAAAAGGTTGGCATCTGCATCTGCTGCATTTTAGCCGATGCAACCAATGCGGACTAGGCAGACATGGTTCCTGGAAAAATCTGGAACTGATGATGCCGTATTTTTTCTATAACTTTTGAAAACAAAATTAGTAATGGTAAAAAAAAAAAGATGCAGTGAAAATAATGAGTTATGACTAGTGTTGGGACGATTAATAAGAAATTTGAGCTTAATGATTTTTTTTTAAATTTTTGTTTGTTTAAAACTTAATTTTACCTTTTTTTAGCTCTAATAAAAATTTGATTTTAAAGTACCAGTAAAACTAAAATCTATATCATAATGAATTTAGTTAAAAATGGCACTAGAAGAAATGGCACGCATGGATGAATAGGAAAAATGGCACAAGTGAAAAATATAGATGAAAATCTCACAAGTTTATTGAATCACTATTTTCAATTAATTACAAGGTAAAGAGAGAAAAATAGTTATAAAGATCTATTCATGTAATGTACACACCCACACACACACACACACAAGTGTACTTTTACTTTTGCGAAAATACATGCACACATTACACGGGTTTTTATGAAAATTCGAAAATTAAAAACAACTTTATAACTAAATATTTAGAAATTTGAAAATCTGTATCGGAATCAGGGGAAAAATGTTGGAATCGTCCCATCACGAGTTATGACCCGTTATTATTTACTAGCAGGACTGCTTGTCATTACCCGGGAGGAAGGATGATGTAGGTTAAAAAACATTGTGAAATATACCTAGCTATAATAAAACATTAATTCAAGTGAGTAAGAAAAAGATGTGTAAGGATATTTTGTAACTTTCTTCTGAAAAGGAAAACTATTTTAAAACGAAAGAAAATTAAAAAAAAAAAGAAAGAAAAAGTTGTGTGTAGTTTAAAAGAATTATCTCCCTTACTTGATAGATTATAAAGTCAGAACAGCTTTTAATTTGAAAATCTATCAATGTCAGCACGGTGGGGGGGGGGGGGCTAATTGATTCTATAAATCCTCAGTTCGAAGATTTATAATTGATATGGGTATTTGATGGGAAAATCGGAGAAAGTGAACACTGATGTTTTTGTTCTTTTATATAGTTTTTCATTGTTTCTTATTACTTCAAAATTATACAAATATATAATGACTTCAGAAAAAAACCCAACAGATCTTAGTAATTTTTTCTCTTTTTTGGCAACTGTATACATTTTTGAAATTTGGAAATAAGTCTCAATTCTTTTCGTATAAATCAACGTGTTAATTTAAAAAACTTCCTTGATTCTGTTATAGCATTGGTTTCACCGTTTCCTTTTTAGAATCAGGTACTCACAGACTCGCATTATTGTTGTCAATATCTATAGTGAAATGGGTGCGATGGATTCAACTGGATTCGAACACTGCGTGCTGATTTGTCAGTTTGTGCTGGTATCCACTTCACCACTGCTATCTCCTAAATCTCAATAAAAACAAATGCATCCATCTACACCTGTTGCATACTAGCTGATGACTGATGCAAGCAATGTGGAACAGGCAGACATGGCTTCCAGAGGAATTTAGTTTAGAACTAGGAGATGCAATATTGTGTTTTTATGGTTGCCCTCAAAAGGGGAGACAACCTGGCGTCGGTCGCAGTCGCTAAATCTGATCAGTAAGTGACTATTTCTTTTTCTTTTGTTGACATTGGTTTCTTGATTCTTTAAGATTTCTAGCTGCCACTATTGTTATTGTGCAACCCTTGCTTTACTATGAACTTCTCCATGAACCCTCTTTCAGAGGGTGACCGTTCTCTCTGGAGACATTGTGTCAATATTCATAAGAACTAGTACCCTGTCCTTTTAGTTGGAGTTTCTAGATAGGTATCATCTAGGAAACCCATGAAATATTTTTATCCTGTACATACAAATATATAAATATACCCATACTTAACTTATATATACATAGAAAAAGATATTCAAACAGTCAGTTCTTTATTGATTTATATAACCAACAGTTAGGAGTTTATACAATTTCCCTTGGGTTAGGGTTACTGTAGCAAATGCATGTTGGGACATTCTATATTTAACATGTAAAGTCAGTTTTTTTTATCGTTTCTTTGTCATCGATAGGTTTCTTTTTACAAAATCAATATTTGATTCTGGTTTGTCAGTTTTTCTTGTGGATCATTGCAGCATGTTAAGAATAAAATATAATTTGATTTAATTCCTTTCATAAAATACTTGATCCTGGTCGGAATTATTTAGAAATATCTACAATCTTGAACATTGCATGACAAGTAGTTCATAGTAACCATTACACTACTTCCACGCCCCTATGGTATGAGAGTATACATTAAGCATAATAGACTTAACTGGATTTGACCATTTGCTGGTTCCACAATCTGCCATGCCTGAAAAATGGTTCGGTGGTAGGGTGCTCACTTTGCATGTTAAATACTTAGTGTTCAAGTTTCTAATCGTCTAAACCTTCAGTTCATGATAGGTATCATCTAGGGAACCCTTGGAACATTTTTAGCTTATTAATTGGAAATCTGCAATTCGTGGGTGCTTCGGAATGGTTCACCTGATTTCAGAAGTAAAATAACGTTTAAAACTGTTTTCAGTTCTGTTTATTCATATAATCAAATGACTAACTTAGTCTTTCTCATGACTTGTATGGACATTATGTATTAGCAAAAAGACCCGGCGTTGTCCGGGATTGAATGAGCCTATAACACCATATAACTTTATTTTTAATAAAATTTTGGAGTGGGGCCCATGGATGTACCCATCATGTTAGTGGAAATGGGTGTAAGTATAGTGACAATAATTTGTGGTAAGTTTAGTTTTTAATCATCTTGAGACATATTAGCAGTTACCAGAAATGAATGAGGATCCTTGTGTCCCCCTGCTCCGAGCCCTGAACCCCATATTTTAATTTTTCTTTTCTTTTCATCAATCCTATGGTTTGGACCGCATGCAGAGCAGGTATGAGGTGTTGCCTGGTGTTGCCCACCCCGGTGTCCGGGACACCGCTGCACCTTAAATACAAAAACCGGATGATGATTTTTATAATTTTTAAGTTTTAACGGAAAACTTTCCCTTTTCTATGAATATCTTGCACGAACTCTGACCCCCACAATATTATTGTACTCCCTTTAATCAAAATGAAAATTGCTTATCAAAGTACCCGGAGTAATTTAGTTTCAGAATATGCATGGAAGAGAGTGGGTGGGTCTATCTCCATAACTCTAGGAAGTGTTCGTGAACAAATATAGAAATGACAACTTTATGTACTATAGATACGCAGGCATGAAAGTAAATACTCTGCACAAGAACAATTCATACATGTTTAAAATTCATGCTTCCTTTGCCGACGGCTAGCACTCGGAGCCGTACAATGCCACAGTAAAAGTTTGAAATCTCTATTTTACACTAATTGACATCTTCTGTGTTTCAGATATACTTAAATGCTATTATATAATATATATCAATATGAGTATAACACTGGCCAAATAAGCATTAGAATTCTCAGTTTAGGAGGAGCCATATTATAGATTAATATGAATATGAACTTAATCAGCATGAAATCGTTGCAAACCTCAGGATTCCACTTTTTACTGTTAACCGAATGATTGTCAAATTCATCCGAGGGAAAATAATCAATATCATCTTGATTAAGTCTATCGGGACCCGCTGACAGCAGTCTTCATGGTTAATGATAAGAGTGTCTATTTACTCTTTTCATATTTGTATATTAATGTTACCTTTCTAAAAAGACGGTAGTTAGTTAATAGTTAAATTTAATCTTTAATTAAAAGAAGTTTTGATAACATCTCGATTCACGTAATATGAAAATAATCGATTTTTCTCCAATAAAATGATGATACTCATTAAGTAGATTCATTTTTTTTTCTTTTTAATTCTCACGGTAGCAATACATTACTTACATTGATATCAATAATGTTATACAAAAAGACTCGCCTTTTTGTAGGGATTAGAACACCCACACATTTGCTCGATTTTTTAACCGCATTGGTGTAACATGGTGAGTTGGAATGTTTTGAGGCAAAGTGTAGAGGGTTAGATAAGACGCTGTCTAAACTTGAATCTCGATATATGAAGCAGTTGATTGGATAATGAGATTTTTTTTTTTTATATACCGAATCACCACTTATCAAGGCCTAAAGGCCACTCGAGGACAATGATTATATAGTTAAACAAAGCAGTTACACATCGAACTTTGAAGCGAATCGATGTTATGTAGAATCCAACTAAAAAGGAGTGTGCAGACTTCTCCTACTATAGCCAGAAGCAAATCTTAGTTAGAAAAATCGATCCAACAGTCAAGACAAAAAAATATATATATATAAAGTTTCAATTGTCATTTTATGTGTCTGATCAATAGTTCAAGCTACCAGCCAGAAGATCGTGTCGACCCTAAACTCTGAGAGATCAAGAGAATAACCCAACAACCACGACCCCCCCCCCCCCGCCAAATAGATTACGCAACACTGGGTATTAAATCGAGTTACTGTTACATGTATCTTAGTAAATGTTGAGTTACTTTGAAGTTTTGTTTTTTTTTGCTTCTTTGTCTACTCTTTCAATTCTCCTATTATTGTCTTCGGCCCTCCACTCTACAATGCCTGCAAGATAAGGAACATAAAAGTTGATTGATTTAGACACTGTTAAAAATCTATTCTCATGAACTAAGCACGATAACTATTCAGTAAGGCGTGCGGCATGAAGTTTTAGTCATATTAAAATGAAGATTGTGAAGTTAAAAGAAAGATTTTGTCTTCCATAAACTTTAAAAAAAAATTTTTTTTATGGAGTCATTCCCACCCACCCTAAGAAAAAGAAACATGCAACGCAAATCCTACGTCTGAAAACAAAAGTATGTATATATATATATATATATGTATATATATATATATATTACAAGCAAATCTAGCTCCAAGTATTCTTTTAAAACATAAATTATATTACATATCTATCTATTGTAATTAAAAACTAGGTTTTCATTTAAAAAAACCTCCCTTGAAATTACTAACCATAATATTTTAAGGTTTTGAGATACATTATATATATATATATATATATATATATATGTATATATATGTATGTATGACAATAAAATTACAAATCAATAACACCAAACATTAATTTATTATAAACTATGTAAACAAAAATAGTTATGTTAATTAGGCATACAAATAGCTGTGTTTGGGTCTTTAATCTCTACTATATATACAGTATTTCAAAAGATTATTGTATTATTAATTTAAATAACAGTGAGCCGTTTTTATGGTAATATAGATGTGATAAATTGAAAAAAAACTTCTGTGTTTATTCATTAAAAAAATAGATTTAAAAAAATTAAGATATTGCATATGCCTTGCTGAATTATCGTTTTTGGTCTGTGAGAATAGATTTTTACCAAAGAAACTTCCTTGCTTTTTTTATAAAGCTTCACTGACTGAACTTATTCTAATCAACAGAGGTAACAAATCAACAGAGGTAACAAATCCACTTAAGGCAAACGTTTCTAATTGGTTAATTGAAAGTTTCCATTTCACTCTGCACTGGCTGATTTTTTATTTTCTCTTTAACTCCACACTAAAAAAAAAACATAAGCGTCTTAGTCATAATTTGGATTAAGCACAATTTAAAAAAAAATTCTTTTTGATTACTATTCAGAAAATTTGGGTCGGATTTTAGCTGTCTTAAATATCTCCATTCCCATTTACTTACACCCACCATGCATGTATGTATGTATGTATATGTTTAGGGAAGGCCTGTGGACGAGTGGTTATAGCACTTGTCTTTGGGCTGGACGACCCGGGTTCGATCCCACTCACGGCATGCGAAATTTCGGGTCTGAAAACTTCCTCTGTCCACCCATCAGTAAATGGGAAGGTTCAAGGCAGCGGAAGGAGGGGGATGGGCTCTGCCTTCCATATGCTGTGCCCTAGAAACAACAACGACCTTTACCATGTATGTATGTATGTATATGTATTTATGTATATATTTATGTATATATATAAATTAATGACATAAGATGATGACCTGGGTGGCACAAGTGAAATGGCAACACAGAAGTTGGAAGTCATTCATGAAACGTCTAATAATGGTATTTGAGGTAATTAATGAGACTTCAGCTCGCAATTTGAATTCAAATCAAATTGCCTTAATTTTTTAACTAACTTTTTCACTGCATAATTAAATTCCATGTAGTGACATAGATTATCCACCATAAAAATAAATTTGATCTATTCTGCTTCAATAGTTTTTATCTACAGCAGATAAGTTTTTTCATATCTATCAATAAAATTGATTAATCATTGCTCTGTAAATCGATATTTGAAGAAATGTGAAAATATTAAAATATAACCGTTTTGTAAAG